>BTPH01000044.1:272264-872264 GCA_036245725.1 Mrakia hoshinonis
GGGGGCAAGGGAGCAGGTTGGAGTTCAGACTGGGCGGGTTCGGCAGGGTGGGTGACTGGTGCCGGTCGGCGCGCGAGGGCCACGTGGAGAGTTGATGGTGGGCCAGGTGCCGAATCGGAGAGAATGTAGCCGGGAGTGGGTTGCCGAGGAGGGTGGGCGGCGAGGGGTTGGCTTGTGATGGGGTCTGAAGGGATGTGGGAGAGGGGAGACGAGGGACTGGAAGAGTCAGATGCCGCAGAAGCAGAAAGGCAGCGGTACTCCTCTGCATAACGGAGTCTTGCCGTTCGAGAAGCAAGTATCGAGTGCGAGTAAAGAGGGTCTAATCGTGATGTGTTGTACAGAGTGAGCGGACGCTAAGCAGGTGGCGATGAGGGACCGACGGACGCCTATACGGACGACGTAGGCTGGTCGTCGAGTGCCGGCATGAACCGAACGACTCGTCCCTCATTCTTGGTGTGAATCTTGAGCCTGAGAAATAATCAGTAGAAAAAGAAAAAGTCAGCCGATGCGGGTGACGTTCCGGGCCTGGATCGAGACAGAGGAACAGGCTACGCACTGCTCAATGAGGTCTGATCCCTGCCATCGCTCCGGGAGCGGCTTCTTGTCCGTCATCCAGTAGTAGATGTCCCAGTCGGGCTCGTCGAGGAGCTGGGCGGAAGGTGATGACGAATCGAAGGAGGGACGGTCAGCATGAGTCGAGCTCACCTTTCCGCTTCTCCGTCCGGCTCGGGCGCAAGATCGGCCTCATCAGAGCAGAGGCCAACCAGATCAGGCGTCTGGAAGGCTACGAGATAATGTGTGCTCACCTTGTCAAACTCTGTGACCTGCTCGGGTGTCATGAGGGCGAGCTTCTCCCTGGCGAACGTAGCGAGGAGGAGGTCTCCCTCGAGCATGCCCCGCTTCCTGGCCTGGTACACGAGCCGCTTCCTCGTCGTCTCGATGTCCTCGTGAGATCGATCGAGAGGGGGGATCTCAAACGACGTCAACTCGGCCATCGTAGAGTCGAGCGGATCCTGCGAGACCGGGTGCGACAGAGGAAGAGGGTACGGGTCCTGAGGCTTCTGGGCGACATCGTCCGACGTCGACTTGAACCGAGCCAGCGAGGGAAGCCGGGACGACGAGGCGAGCGACGAGACAGGGAACGATCGGATGGAAGCGGCCCGGCGGGCGACAATGCGGAGAGACATGCTGGCGTAGGTAGATGGTGGGTGATTGGAGGCACGTTTCGGAGCTGCCGGTGGAGGCCAGCCCAAGGCACCGCCGGCCACAAGGGAGGTCAGCCCGCAGTCGACGGTGTCCGAGCTCGAAAGAAAAAGGCAAGGCGACCACAGAGCGAGTTTCACCATCAACCACCCCTTCCATCTCACCTCTCCAAACTTCTATATCCTTCACAATGGCTTTCTCTGGTGAGTCTGAGCTCTCTAGTCTGATCTGCGTGCTTCCGAGAACTCTCAGAGCGGAGCAAGCCTGCGATGGACGCCTTCGACAGCGAACTGACGACCTGCCTTCTTCCTCCCTTCTTGTTCGCCCGTTCAGACGTCAAGCAGCTTGAGGAGCACCTCGCCACCCGATCCTACATCATCGGGTAGGTACAACCGTCCAAGCACATGCCCTTCGACTTCCATCTCGCTCTTCCCATCTCGAGAGTCGTCTGCGACCGAACTACCTTCCGCGCGCGCCTCTGCCCTTCCATCGACCCGCTCGATGGCAGCCAGCAGAAGCGTCCCGTGCGTGAGGCCTCGGTCGTGCAGACGACATCTCCTTTTCATGATGATCACTACGCTTTGGTCCGTGTTTCTTAGTCAGCGGCTTAAGACCCCGCGCCTATACATTGAGGACAACCAACTTTTCCAAGCTCACTGATTCAACCCCACACGCCCTACATATCTCGTCGCATTCCGATCACATACCGAGACAACGAAGCTGACCTTGTTTTCCTTGTCTCTTGTTGTGACTCGTAGATCTACCCCGTCGCAGTCCGACGTCGGAGTCTTCACCGCCCTTGAGTGTACGTTCATCTTCCCTCCCACGTTTGACCTCCAACGTTCGACTCGACTAGTCAACGTTGGATGGTCTCTTGCCTCTTTCAATGCTGACCTTTCTCTCCGCATCCTTCTTGTCCATGCAGCCGCTCCCTCGGCCTCTGAGTACCCCCACTCTGCCCGATGGTACTCGCACATCGCTTCGTGGGAGTCTGAGTTCAAGACCCTCCCCGGAGACGCCGCCGACGGAGCCAAGCTCTTCGGAGGAGCTTCCGCCTCTGCCCCTGCCGCCGAGGAGGAGGACGACGACGAGATTGACCTCTTCGGATCCGACGACGAGGAGGAGGTACGTCCACCTCCTGCTCTCCATCTCTCGACTACTTCCCTTCTCCTCTACCCATCGCATCACCTTGCGAATAGATACCATTCCTGTTTCCGCTTCCGATGTCATTGCGTTCCATCACAACGAATCGAGTCCTGACCTTGTTTCTCTTCTCTGTTCCCGCCGCGTCCCGCCTGTCCCCCTTCGTGCCCAATCCTCCTCTGCGCCCCTTTTCAAACCATCAGGACGAGGAGCGTGAGCGGGTGAAGGCCGAGAGGGTCGCTGCCTACAACGAGAAGAAGGTCAGTCACTTCTTGCCACGTGCTCAGGCACGGTCGTCAAGGTCGCGTCCTAATCTCATCCTTCCTCTTTCCTCGTTTCCTCCATAGGCTGCCAAGGGACCCGCCGCCGTCGGAAAGTCCGTCGTCACCCTCGACGTCAAGCCATGGGACGACGAGACCGACATGGCCGAGCTCGAGAAGAGCGTCAGGACCATTGAGAAGGACGGGCTTGTTTGGGGAGCCTCTACCCTTGTCGCCATCGGTTACGGAGTTAAGAAGCTCCAGATCACGCTCGTCATCACCGACGACGTCTCGCTCGACCAGATCCAGGAGGAGTGCGCCGAGTTCGAGGACTACGTCCAGTCCACCGACGTCGTCGCCATGCAGAAGCTTTAAGCGACTGCCGAACCACCAGCAGCCGAGTCTCCACTTTTATAACGATGCCAACCTTTACGACACGATATCCGAGCGGCGAACGAAGAAAGAACCCCTCGGCACCGCCGCGTCCCCTTGACCGGTCTTCATCTGGCACGGTCAGCACGAACGTCTCTCGACAGGTCACCCTCAAAGGGCCGCTGCGTTGGGCACTCGACGTCTTGTCTGTCGGACCCGGCAAGGTCGGTGCTCAAGAACCTCGCACGGTTCTGCGGCGTCGCTTGCGATCAACGCGCAGACGCACGGGCAGTCGCATCTCTGTACGTCCATCGCACCTGACCTTGCAGAGAGCGAGGCCTTCTATGTCTCTGTGCTCGTATGGTGTCATACGTGCCCCTGACCCGTTTGTCCCGCTCAGATCGAAACGTTTGGAGAGGCCCGAGCGAGAGGGCGCGCGTCCTGGCCGATCGAGCACTTTACACCGCCGTCCTCCGGTCCGGCCGTGCTCGCCCCCTCCCTCACACACTCGCCTCAAAAGAGTCGACTTCTGCTCGACCCTCATCAACCATCATCTTCCATCCTCGCACACTCTCACCACCTCAACCGACCCCACCCTCTTCTACCCTTTCGCCATGCTCTCCCTCGCTTCGCTCGCCACGGTCGCGCTCGCCTCGGTCGGCGCACTCGCTGCTCCTTCTCGCATGCTTGCTACCCGAGCGGAGGATATCGACAGTACGTTCTGCTTCTACCTGCCTTTTGGATGTGCCGTAAGCTTGAGCTGACTCTTGACCGTTTCTTCGTCTGCGCCGCTCTCCAGCCACCATCCTTCAGTGTGAGTGTCTTGGTCATCTGCGAGCTCATCGTTTACTGTGTCCAGTTTACTGACTCGAAGTTGCTGGCCCCTCACAGACGCTCTCACGCTCGAGGTACGTCGAGCTCAACACACCGGTGTTCGGCGGATGGCCAAAGTCGATCGTCGCCATCCGTTCCTGACCCCTGTTGGCTGACCTCTTCCTCTCTCTTCCCTTCTCTGTCGCGCTAAAGCACCTCGAGAACGCCTTCTATTCCGAGGCTCTCGCCAAGTACGACGCCAAGGCCTTTGAGGTGAGTCGTCTTGCTCCGGTTTGGTCGTGCGAAATGTGGCGTAGTAACTGTCGCTGACCCTCGTTTTCGCTCTCCAGTCCGCCGGCTTCCCCTCTTGGGTCCGAAAGAGAATCGTCCAGATCGGACAGCACGAGGCCCAGCACGTCCAGTTCCTCTCCACTGCGCTCGGGGCCAGTGCGACGAAGCCCTGCGAATACAAGGCGCGTCCTTCAGCCATCTCTCTTTCCGCATTTCTGCCTTCCCAGCTGACTCGGTCTGGTTTCTTCTTTCTTTCATCCAGTTCCCTCACACTGATGTGCCCTCTTTGTACGTCTCATCTCGCCCTCCGTACGCTTTCCGACCCAAAGAAGTGCTGACCTTCCATTCCCCTTCTCTTCCACTTCCCTGTTCCCGTCCCTGTCCCCACAGCCTCGGTCTCTCGTCCGCCATCGAGGGTGTCGGAGTGACTGCCTACCTCGGAGCGGCCAACAAGATCACCAACCCTGCGTACCTGACCGCGGCCGCCTCGATCCTCACGACCGAGGCTCGACACCAGACATGGGTCTCGTCCGCCGCGCTCAAGGGAGCGCCCTGGTCCGGACCCGAGGACACCCCTCTCGGCTTCTCCGAGGTCTACACCATCGCGACAGGCTTCGTGCGTACTCTTTCGCCCGCGTGTGTCTCATCCCGTCGCTCGCGCTGACCTCTTTCCCCCCTCCTCCCCTCCCGCCCCCCCTTCCCATCCCTTCCTCCCACTCCCCATCCTTCCAGATTACCTCCTGCCCCTCCACCAACCCTACCCTTCCATTCAAGGCCTTCTCCCAAGCCTCGGTGGCCAGCCCCTCAGCGCCCAAGGCCGGCGACAAGCTCACGCTCAAGTTCACCTCGTCGGGAAAGACCGAGAACCTCGTCCTCTACTCTGGCCTCGACGCTTCCGTCAACCCGATCGGAGCCGACTCGACCGTGACCCTTCCCGAGAAGCTCCAGGGAACGGTGTACGGGGTGATCACGACGGCGGAGAAGGCAGAGGAGGTGAACGATACGAACGTTGTGGCCGGGCCGATCATCATCAGCCTGCCGGTCACGTCGGGGCAGGTGAACGCTTAGATGCATTGCGGTGTGGTGTGGTGCTTGGGTCGCGGTTGTTCTTGATTTGCTTTAGTTCTTGCGTCTGTTTCTGCTTGCTCGCTTGCTGTGGCTATACCCCGTCGCGTCGCTTCTACGTACCCTTTCCGTCCCTTCGTTCCTCCTCTGGGTCTCTGTGGGTCTGCTCTTGCCTGCTTCGCTTCGCTTCGGCTTGCTTCGTCTTGATTCGTCTGTCTTTTCGTTCGATGCATGCATGCTCTTGCCTTCACTCACCCTGCCACCGTCCTGAATCACGATCCAATCTCAGGGAGAAAAGAAGAGGGACCCTGCCAAGTGAGCTAAATCGAGCTGAGTATTTTTTAGTGGTGTGCGTTGCGGAGGACGTGGACACGTAGGCGCGGACGGGGATGGGAGGTGGGAGGTGGACAAGGGGGGGGACGGAGACTGAGGCGCGGGGAGGGGATAGGTGGCGAGCGAGAAGGGCTGCAGCGGTCGAGCTTGCTCTGTTGGCTTCCTTGAGCTTAGCGATGGTGCACAGCAACGGGATGACTTGTACTGCAGAGGCCGGTGGGCAGCGGAAGGAAAAGGGAAGGGAGTCGCGCGTCGACGTGCGGTCAGTGTCCGATGTGTGCGCGCTTGGCCGCTCTGCTCGGATCACCGATCCTGATGTCTTTCTTTCTGAGAAGTTTCTGGGTGCTGCTGATCGTTAAACCGATAAAAGTCGTCGAATTAGATGGATCTGGGGAGAGGGTCGAAGCTGTTGGGGGCGATGGATGATGGAGGGGGTAGCGCTGCGAGTCAGCGATGCGAGGAGGTTGCCTGAGCAATCGACATTCGTTCGTTCGAGTGAAAGCATGATCATCACACGGGCATGGGAGCGAGTGCACAGGGAGAGGGGATTAGACTGGGAAGCTGAGGCCAAGGGACTCAATCAAGCGAGCAAGGCGGCCTTGACCTTCTCGGCAAGAGGCGCGGCGGAGGCAGGCTGGTGAAGTGAAACAGCAAAGGTGGGTCAGGGTCAGCTGATCTCGATGAGAAAGTAGAGGGATGATCGAAACGACGTACGTTCTGGCCGGTGTAGAGGTTCCCGTCTACGACGACGTACGGGTCGTAGTCCTTCTTGGCCTTCTCGAATGTGCCGCCTTGCTTGACAAGGACGTCCTCGAGGTGGAACGGGACCGCGTCAAAGGTACCGAACGCGCGTTCCTCGGTGTAGGAGAAGCCGACGAAACGTCTGCCCTGGATGAAGGGCCTTCCGTCGGGGTTGGCGACATTGACGAACGCGGCCGGACCATGACAGACGGCAGAGATGAGCTTATTGGCAGCGACGAACTGGTGGCGAGAGATGACGGAAGAGTCCAATCAGCGAGAGGAGAGACGCGACGGATGAATGGATATGGGACAAGACGAACCTCCTGGATGAGCCTGATCGAGTCACTGTCGTGGGAGGTCGACAACGGGACCATGATCTGTGCGTGACGAGTCAGAATCGATCGTGTCAGTAAAGATGGTGCTCGACTGACGGGTGTGCAAGCGGAGTGATGAGCGTACCTCCGACGTAGAAGATGGCGTCGAACCCGTCCGCAGACAGATCCGCAAGCTTGACGGTATGCGTCACGAGATGCTGGGCGTGCTGGTCCTTGAGGAAGCGAGCGCAGGCCGGTTCCTGGGCGTACTGCGTGCAGGAAGGAAGCCTGTCGTCAGTCAGGGGCAGAGCAAGGTGACATGTGGTGCACACGAACGTTCTCGACCGACTGCGGGTTCAGCGGAGCCTGTCCTCCCGTGGGCGAGGCGATCGTGAGCTTGAAGTGGTCGAGGAAGGTGTAGTACGGGTGGACGAGCTCGGGAAGGAACCAACCCGCCGGCTGGCCGTCTGATGGACATGGATGGAAAGGCAGCGGGTCAGGTCAGCATGCAGTCAGAGAGGGAGCCGAGACCTGATGACGTACTGGGCAGCTTATCGGCCGAGGAGAGGACGATGAGGATGTGCTTCTGCGGGGCGGACATGGCAGGCGTCATGTTGTCGGCGAGAGAGGCGGGCGAGATGAGGGTTGGCAAGCGAGTGAAAGGACGACAGACCCCTTCGTTTTATAGTCGACGGACTCGACGTGCGTACGCCTCATGCCAGCTCGGCTCGAGTGGTATCTGACCTCCACTTGTTGGTGACAGATGGAGGCGAGCAGGACGGGTGGAGGGTCGACCTCCACTCTGAACGAGGCGAGTCTTGAGGAACGGCGAGACTGTGGCCGTCTCGGGACCTTGCCCGGCGCATAGTCGGCTTAATTGGCCTAGAGCCGGATTCCAGAAGAGGGTATCAAACGGGGCGAGTCGGACGACGTGGATGGCGAGCGTGGGTCGTGCTGGAGTGGGTGTCAGCGGTCAGGTCGCGTCGAGCCAAATGGTGAGCTCGAACCTCCCTCCCTGCCTTCCACATCGGATCCGCCCTAACGACGACCCATCCACACGTCACCGACCTCTGCTCTCTCTACGATGACGCGCACGGACCACTTTCCCTTTGCGACTCCATCGTTCCCGATCTACTCTGCCGTGTTTGTGTCTGACCGCGAGGTCGTGTTTGGAGGCGGAGGGGGAGCGTCGAGATCAGGCGTAAAGAACAAGCTCGTCAGTCCACTGCACGAGCTGCTTGCGTCGAGATGACGGGCAGGACTGACGGGCTTGCTCTTGCTGTCGTGCAGAAACTGTGTCGGATTGACCCAAAGAAGCAGGACATCCAGACGGTGAGCGAGTATGAGCTCGCCGCGGAGGAGGACACCCCAATGACCATGGCCATCGCACCATCAGTCAGTACACTCACCGCTCGATCCAGCAGAGAAGCACACTTGGCTGACCACTCATCTTCACGACTCGGTTAGACGAAGCAAGTCGTCGCTGGGATCAACTCTGCTCCCTCGCTGCTCCGGGCGGGCACAAACGCCAACTGCCGCGTGTTCGCGCTCAAGGACGACCAGTCAGTCCAGCCGACAGCCTCACCCTTGGGTCTCAATGGTCATATCTGACGGCCCCTCTCGTTTTGTCGATTGTGCTGCAGGATCTCGCTGGTCGAGTCGACCTCCACGTTTGCCGCTACGTTCACCGACAACGACGACTACCCCTATCAGGTCTGTCTCTCATCCGTCACGCTTGAGGCTCACCAATCCCGGCTGACGTATCTTGTCGTTCCTTGGCCTCGCAGAAAGTAACGTCGTTCTCTCGGGATGGCTCACTCCTCGCCGTTGGCTCGACCAACAACCAGGTCCGTCCTGTCCTCGCCTGACCCAGACATCTCCGTCACGAACTCTGTGGTTGTAGGCATGCAGGACAAGCTGACTCTGCCTGCATCATGCGTTGTTCTAGCTGTCTTTGCTCTCGTTCCCGTCGCTCAAGCCTGCGTTCAAGTCTGTGCACTTCCACAACGTCAACAACGGCGACTTCTACGACGCCGACTTTAGCGACGACGGAAAGTTCGTGAGTCCGAGCACCCCTTGATGAAGCAGTTCAATACACTCGCCAGCTGACCTGATCCATTCGGCTCTCATCTCAGCTCGCCGCCGCCACCTCGACCCACATCCACATCTACTCTGTCGCCCCCCCTTCGTCATCGTCCGAGAAGGCTTCGTCTTCGTCCTCTTCCGCGCTCCCTGAGCTGAAGGAGATCCGCAAGATCCACCGGGACACGATCAAGACGCAGGAAGGGCTCACGTTCCGAGCGGTCCGGTTCGGTCGCAAGAAGACGTCGCACATCCTGTACGCCGCTCTCAACGCTCCGATCCCCAAGAAGAAGGGCGGACCTCGCAAGGCGTTCGTGTCGACGTTCGAGGTCGGAGACGACGACGGGCAAGGATGGAAGCTCTCGAGGACGAGGGTGCTCGCCGGCAAGCCCGTCACCGTGTTTGACATCAGCGACGCAGGCCACCTCCTCTCGTACGGGTGCTCGGACCTCAGCGTCGGCATCATCGACTCGGAAACGTTCGCGGTCAGTCCCTGGGGGCCACAAACAGTGACGTTGACGTCTGTATCGCCTCCCGCTGACATCTCATCCCGACTCTCGCTTTCAGCCCCTGCTCAAGATCCTCAAGTCGCACGAGCTCCCTCCGACAGCGCTCAAGTTCTCTCCCTCGGCAGATCTCCTCCTGTCAGCGAGCGTGGACAACACCGTCAGGGTCATCGTCATCCCATCCAGCTTCGCAGCCAGTGCGCACGAGTCTCAACTTCTCGCCTTGTCATCGCTCTCACCTCGCTGACTTGCTTGCACTTTGTCTTATCCCAATATTACAGCTTACTCGACCCCGGTCGCCATCTTGTTTCTCATGCTGTTCCTCGCGTTCCTCGCCGTGCTGTGGCAGGCGAGGCAGGGCGGAGCGTTCTAGACGATCTCGATGTCACGCTGTCTTTTTTCGCACGTCCGTCTTCCGAACGATTCGATCGGGCAAGCCAGTCATAATCCCCCCTCAGCCGAACCCCCTCGCATCGCTGACTCGCAGCGCCACCCCCTCCATCATCCATCGCTCCCAACAACTTCCACCCTTCCCCCGGATCCAATCTGTCCGACGACTTGTACTGTCCTACCGATCAGCAGCACCCAGAAAGTACTCAAAAAGAAAGACATTCAGATCGGTGATCTGAGCAGAGCGGCCAAGCGCGCACACATCGGACATTGGCCCGACGTCGACGCGCGACTCCCTTCCCCTTTCCTTCCGCTGCCCACCGGCCTCTGCAGTACGAATCGCCCCGTTGCTGTGCACCACCGCTAAGCTCAAGCAGGCAAACCAACATCAGCTTCGATCCCTCGCTCGCGTGCCCGTCAACCCTGCTCGTTGCCTCGAGCTCGGTCCCCCCCTTCTCCACCTCCCACCTCCCATCTCCGTCCTCGTCAACCTGTCCACGTCTTCCGCAACGCACACCACTAAAGAACAGTCAACTCTGAATAGCTCAGCTGGAAGAGCGTGGGTTTGTAATGGATAACAGGGTGAGGAGGTCAGTGGTCGGATACTGTCCGGTCAGTGGTTCCTCTTTCCTCACACCCCACCCAAGGTCAGTGGTTCGATCCCGCTTTCGGAGATGTCCTTTTCCTTTTTCCTGCTCGTACCGACGAGCAGGAACCTTTTTGGCGCTGGTGGTTGGCGCCGTGGAGAGGCTCTGGAGGTGAGACGGTCGAGGGAGGCGGGGGGCGTCGGGGGTTTGGTCAAACATCGGGGGTCGGTGTTTTTTTTTGATCAGGCACCGACGCCGATACCGACGAGGGTGAGGTGGGTGGAAGAACTCGTGGGTAGCCTGTCGATAATTAGCTGTCCCAGCAGTCTACGACGAGCGAGGGAGGAGGAGGAGGAGAGGAGGATGCTGCTGAGAGGCATACGACGAGCCGAGAGACTCCGCCCGAAGCAGTCCAGAGGTGGGGTAGAAGGCGACGTTCGTGGCAAAAGACGGAAGCGCTCTGGTCGTGACTGGCGACAGAGCAAGGAGGAAGGAAAGCAAAGCTCTCACCTTTGTGAGAAGGAGGGGAGAAGGTGGATGGTAGGAGGACACCCGCGAAAAGAGAGAACACCGGGTGAAAGTTCCCTGTCAAGAAGGCGGAGCGGGCGGCGCACGTACGCGGCTCATGTCGGATCGAATACGAGTTGCGGAACATGTACATCATCACCTGAGTATGTATGCGTGAGATGTATATCGTAGCTTTGTTTCCCTGGTTCGTAGGTTTCGCCAGGTGGACGTGTCAGCCAGATCGTATGCTCCGACGCGGCCCAAGCGGAGATGGGCGCGAGCTCATCATCCTCCCTTCTTGTTCCCTCCTCACATTCACTCCCGACCGTCCAAGATGTCCCGCCGTTTCGCCGCCGCCTCCGTGTTCAAGAACGCACTCCCTACTCCACCAGCGGACAAGCAGCTGTGGTACCATGACCTTCCTTTGACGGCCGAGGACCCGAACGCTGTCCGTGCGAGCTCACAGTGGATCATCGCAGCGACAGGCTCTGTTGGCGGCCTCGTCGCCGTACACTGGGAAGACGTAGGCAAGGGAGTAGAGAACAAGCGGGGTGGGGAGTGGAACGCGCTCGGTGGCAAGGTCTGGGGTCTGGATGTCGTCGAGACCGAGGACGGACAGACGAGGGTCGTCGTGGGCGGACAAGGAGGGGTCAGTCCGTCTCCCTCTCGCACGACCTACAGGGCGTTAGTGCGCTATAACCTGCGCAGTCAGCTCTGATCTGACACTTCTGTCTATCTTCGTCTCCAAAGTTCAAGATCTGGTCGCTTTCCTCGCCCTCGGCAGGCTCGTTTGAGCCGACGCTCGTGCTGTCCATCTCGACGCCCTCCTCGGTACAGACGATCGCCTTCCACCCGACCACACCCTCCCTCGTCCTCACCACGACCGCATCAACGGTATCCATCTGGGACACCACCTCGGATTCGACTGCTCCGGCCATCGAGCTCGAGCCGTTCTGCGCAAAGGGGCTCTGGGACGCGAGCTGGAGCTGGGACGGTCGCGAGGTCGCAGCGGTCGCAAAGGACGGAACCATCGGGGTATGGACACCGAGGACGTCGACCAAAGCTGTCGTTAGTATCTCCTTGTCTCTCTGGTCTCGTTTGCTGTACCTGACCAAGGCGTTTGCTTCGCATCTCCACAGGTGTCCTCCCCGCAACACCTCGGCCTCAAGCAGTCGGCCATCGTCTCGCTCGGAGGCGGCCTCTGGCTCACCACCGGCTTCTCAAAGACTCGTCAACGGTGGTTCTTGCTGTTTGACTCGTCCAAGGACCTCGCACAGCCGGTCAGCACGACAGGGATCGACTTTGAGACCGCCCCGCTCTGGCCTGTCGTGGACGTGCCGAGGAGGATCGTCTACCTCGCAGGCAAGGTGAGCGATCAGTGATCGAGGCAGTGAAGAACGTTGGCACTGACCTGTCGTGCTTTGTCTGCAGGGCGAGTCGACTCTGCGCTCTTTCGAGGTTTCGTCCGCCTCGCCTCCGGTCGTCACACCAGGGACCGCCGTCTCTTTGCCGACCGCCTTCTCCGCGCTCGCACTCGCTCCTGCGTCCGTCTTGGACGCCATGTCTGCGGAGATCAACCGTCTACTGGTCGTCGGCAAAACTGGGGAGATCATCCCCATCCCGGTCAAGGTACCGAGACGCAACTACATCGACTTCGTCGACGAGCTGTTCCCGCTAGTCAGGGAGATCGGAGAGGCCCAGACTGCCAAGGAGTGGCTGGCTGGAGGAGATGCTGAGCAGCGACTCGTGTCGCAGGATCCCAAGGCGAAGCGAGCACCGAGGGAAAGCAAGGCGGCTGTTGAAGGTGAGTCGCGGTCCTGCTCGCCGATATGTGTGAGCTTCTTTGCTGACCAAAAAGACTCGACATCACTGCAGCAAACGCGCCATCAGTTCCGGCTCCATCTCCATCCACGCCGTCGACTGCGACCCCCACTTCGTCCATGCCGTCTGCAGCCCCAATCGTCACGCCTACTTCGACGAGTTCGGTCGCCGGATCTTCTGCAGCCAAAGAGGTCACTCCTGCCTCGACGCCGGTCAGGATCGCTTCTACCCCGTCGGCGACTCAATCCTCTGCTTCTCATACCGCGCCTGTCGCACCTGCACCTGCCGCTGGTGCCGTCTCTCCACCATCCCCAGCTCCCGTCGCCGCTGCACCTTCGACTTCGACTCCTTCAGCGTCTACACCCGCCAAACCGACGTCCAACGGTCCTCCCGCGCCTCGATGGTCGCGCAACTTCCTGTCTGGCTCATCCCCGCTCCTCCCTGCGTACGAGAACCTGTCGTGCCTCTCAACGTCTCACCCGCCCGACTCGCTCCTCCTCCAGGCGACGGAAAAGTACCTCTTCTTCCCCATCTCGGGTGCGGGGGGGCGGATTGCGGTCCATCCGGTCGAGAATAAAGGTCGGCTTCCGCTCCAGGCCGACTTCCCGTGCGTCGCCAACGGGAGCGAGGTCGTCGACTTTGTCGTCGAGGAGGGAGAGAATGCGAGGCTCGTTACTGCCGGGGAAGACGGGATCGTCAAGGTGTGGGCTATTCCGGAGGTGTTGGAGGGAGCATTGAACGAGCCGGAAGTCGTGATTCATGGTGAGCCTACTTGCAGACCTCGGCTGCCTTTGCTGAACCAGACTGACGCTTTCTATTGCGTCTTACAGCCAAAGGTGTGGACAAGGTTGCCAAGCTCGTCTCGAACCCTGCCGCTCGGCATGTGCTCGCCGTCCTGTCGAACGACTTCGGCGAAGGCTACGTCCGCATCTCCAACACAAAGACCGGAGAGGTCCAGGAGCCCATCAAGATCGAGGGCGGAGGGGTAAGTCAGTCTACCATGCTCTTCAGACCGGCTCTTACTAATCTCATCTTCTTTTCTTGACAGGTGTACACCGCCTCGTGGTCCCCGACCGGCTCCCACCTCGCCCTCGCCTGCAAAGACCGCCAGATTCGCGTCCTCGACCCTCGCTCCCCCTCCACCATCCTCTCCGGCCGCGCACACGACAGCCCTCGCTCGTTCCAACTCACCTGGCTCGACTCTATCCACCTCGCCTCGGTCGGGTTCTCCTCCGGCTCTCTGCGCAAGATCCTCCTCCACCGTCTTGCCTCGTCCGCGATCGAGATCATCTCGACCCTCGCCTTGGACGTCTCTCCGTCTGTCTTGTTCCCGTTCTTTGACCCGGACACGTCGATCCTCTTCGTCTGGGGGAAAGGAGAACGGACCGTCTCCCCCTTTGACGTCAACCTCTCCAACTCCAAATCCCCTCTGCACCGCCTCCCTCAGTTCGCCGGCTCGCTCATTCACGGGTGGACGTTCTTGCCGAAGACGAGCGTCGATGTGAGGAAGGTGGAGGTGCTGCGGGCGCTGCGGCTGACGAGCAAGACGGTCGAGGAGGTCAGCTTCAAGGTGCCGAGGCAGAAGATGGAGCTGTTCCAGGATGATGTGTTCCCGCTTACGAGGGGTGGGCCGGAGTTGGGGTGGGAGGAGTGGGTCGGAGGGAAGGAGGGGAGAGAGGAGGGGTGGGTGAGTTTGAAGCCGGAGGGGATGATGGCGCGTGAGTCGCAGTCTCTTCTGTTCGTCGAGTAGTTGGGATCCGCGAGCTGACATCTATGGTCTCATGTGCTCCGGTGCAGTGTCCAAGGCGCCCAAGGCTGCGCCGGTGGTCAAGAAGAAGATCGAGGTACGTCCCATCACTCATCTCGCATCACACAATCGTCCGCGTTTGTCGCTGACCGATCGTCTTGTCTTGATCCCGCCTTACAGTTTGGCAAAAAGGAGCCCACCGAGGCCGAGAAGCGGGCTCAGTCGATGGACGAGATGTTTGCGAAAGCGAAGATGGACGACGACGACGAGGAGGACAGGATCAAAGGGTGCGTCTCTCTTCGCCCCCTCATCTTTCCTGCGATCTGTGCCAGAAGCTGACTGTTCAAACTTCCGGGTGACACTGACATGGAAGGGACGAGGAGTGGTCCGACTAGGAACGGGAGCGGGAGCAGAGAGGGCACAGAGAGGAGATCTTGATGCGCAGATGTGACGTCGTTCAGGTCTTCCCCGGAACGGGCACCCAGTCGTGTCGTGAACGTGTGCATTCGCTCAAGGCGGTCTGTCGCGTACCATTCGGATCGCCGGATTTACATGAGGCGCCCCACTCTACTGGGGGACGCAAGGGCAGACCGGGCGAGACCGACGCCTCTTTCCCTTTTCGAGCTCAACACGCACGCCGTCGCGTTTTCCTCTCATCCACCACGACGCTCAATCATCCACTACGATAGCCTCTCCCCTCTTACGATGAACAGCCCGAACGAAAAGGTCATTTCCCGGATGCAGCAGGGCGCGTACGGTCAGGAGGACCCAAACATGATTCAGAGCTCACAGCCGGTTCGTCTTTGCGTTCTCTTCTGTCGCGTCCGCCTGTCCCTCACTGATACCGCTCTCTTCATTGGCATGTAGGCTGCTCATGCCGGGATGTCCACTACGAACGCGAGAAATGCGAAGAACCTGCCTCTGGTCAGTCGCTCACCAACTTCCCCCTCGTCGGCCTCAGCCGGCGGACTCGCTGACCTTCCTTGCTCTTCGTCCTGTTCCTCGGCTGCATCCTCAGACGGCCAGCGGCGAGCGCAAGTGGTCAAACGGGCTCTTTGGCTGCTTCGCTGACACGCCTACCTGTCTGCTGTGAGTGTCGTTGCCCTCTCCGAATGATACGACACGTCTAATTTGCCTCCGAAGACGTCTAGACGTCCCACCCTCGCTTCCGCGATCTGACGCTGAGCTGACCCCGCTTCCCCTACTTTTTGATGTCGCTATTCTGGTTCGTCGATGACGCCAGGGCATGGTGCTGCCCGTGCATGGCCTACTCCAAGAACAAGAGCCGGTACGAGTCGCTGACGAACTCGAACCAACCTCACCCGAGCGGGGGAGACTCGTTCAGCGGGGACTGCGCCATTCACTGCTGCATCACGTACCTTACCACCATGGGTTGCTGTGAGTTTATTTGTCCTCGCGGGGTGAGCTGTACCAGGCGTTGACCTTACTTTGTCCCATCAGTCCTGACGATGATGAACAGGAAGAACATCAGGTTCGTCCTTGACGTGGGCCTCCGCGCGTGAAACCAAACAACCCTCGAGCTGAGTCTTCTTTCTCCGCTTGTCGCCGGGTGCAGGCAGCGATACTCTATCGACTCGAATGGTTGCACCGACTGCTGTGTCTCGTGGTGCTGCCACCCTTGCGCGGTGAGTCGCTTTGTCCCTTCTGACTCAAGACGGAGGCAGTCTGCTCAAGGTTCGGGTGACTCACCTTCGCTCCTCAACCACTTCGTTGTTCTACAGCTCACCCAGGAAGCCCGCGAGCTCGAGCTCGAGGAGGATGTCCTGTACGGAAGGCCCATCGGGCACAAGGCTTAGACCTTGTCGCTTCGTCGAGGCAGCGAAAGGAGCGCTCAGCTCGCTTGCCCACACCGAATCTCACCTAGCCGTGTCTTTAGATTGCCCCTTGTTCATCTTAGATGGTCTCTCTCCCCGACCCTTCCCGCAAGGTGACCCTTCTCAGAAGTCGAGAGCGGGTGCAGGAAGAACGGAGAGGGTACGCAGCCCTGACTCATCTGAGGAGGACGAGGGTCATGCGCCTGACCCTCGGGCGGGCCGGGCGAGACCTGTGCCTCCCCCTAACGCCTCGTTTCCCTTTTGGACCCTCCAATCTCGTCGATGTTCCCGTCCTTCACCCATCCACCACTCGACCCATCCACCCTTCCTGTCCTTCATCCACCCCACTCGCATCCGCTCACGATGACCAACTCGAACGAGAAGATCCTGACGACGACCCAGCAGGGAGCGTACAACCAGCAGGACCCGAACGTCGTCCAGAGCTCGCAGCCGGTGCGTCCCCTCCTTTCCTTCCCGCTCACTGCCGCACTTCTTTCACTGACTTTCACTCTTCCTCTTGGCCGCCTGTGCAGTCTGCCCACGCTGGGATGTCTGCCGTGAACGCGAGGAACGCGAAGAACATGCCTCTGGTCCGTCTTGTCCACCTCTGTCACGCTCTCCCGCTCGGGACGGGATCCCCCCCTGTGTTGATTGCCCTGGCTCCTCTCTCCCTCTCCACCTCTCTCTCTCTCTTTCTCTCACTCATTCTCTCTCCACCGCGTGCAGACTGCTGATGGTCAGCGAAACTGGTCGAACGAGTTCTGCGGCTGTTTCGCGGACGTGCCGACCTGCGTGCTGTGAGTGGGGATCACGAGCCAATCTGCATCCGACCAAACCGCCTCGCGTCCGAGCTTCGAGCTCGACGAGACAGGGTCTTCTTCCCCTCCGATCCAGAGCTGACGTCGTCTTCGCATCTTCCTTTTCGTGTGCTGGTGTGTCAGTGCGTGGTTCTGTCCGTGCATGGTCTACTCGTCCAACAAGAGTCGATACGAGTCGCTCCAGACGAGGAACCAGCCCCACCCCTCGGGCGGAGACATGTTCTCTGGCGATTGCGCTCTTCACTGCTGCGCCATGTATTGCGGAGGATGGGGAGGAAGTAAGTACCTCTTGGATTGATTGCTTCTGGACTGCGATGACGGCTGACGTTGTCTCGTGTTCTGCTGCAGTCCTCGCGATGTTCAACAGGAAGAACATCAGGTCCGTCCCTTTCCCGGAGCTCCTCAGCCGCACCGGACAAGCTCGAGCTGACTCTCCTTTTGTTTCGCTTTCGTTCTTGCTGCAGAGACCGATACTCTGTCGAGTCGAGCGGGCTCAACGATTGCGCGCTCTCGGTCTGCTGCGCGCCTTGTGCGGTGAGTCGTCCCGCTCTTCCACAAGCCGCCCGCTCGACTGGCTTCTCATCACTCACCTATTCCTCTCCTCCTCTTGTACCTCCTTCCGCAGCTTACCCAGGAGGCCAGAGAGCTCGAGCTCGAGGAGGACGCCCTCCTCGGCAAGCCCATCGAGCAGAAGGCTCCCACCGCCTAGACGTCCTCGTCGGTCTCGCGCCCACGCCGAGCTCGCCTGGTCCGTCTAGGGCTTCGTTTCTTGTCTTCCTGTGTCCTTCCTGTCTTTCGGTCTTTCGAGTATCCTTCCTCTAGTTACCTTCGTACCTCGTCTTTAATTCACTGGTCTTCTTCTCTTTCATTCGCTGCGGAAAGCGGTTCAACGGACGAGCAACTCACCCCGACCCCTGTCGAAAGCGGAGGTCACCGGCATCCCTGCCCGCTCCCTTCCTCATGCACACTCGTCTGCCTCCATCGCTCACCATCCTTCGCCTCGTCCCTTCAGACCACCACCTCATCCTTCTCAGCCGACATGACCCGCCAGAGCCACGAGATGATGCTTCCTCCGATGGGCGATCGCTCGCACGACCACCCGCAGCACACGCTGCTCGCCACCCAGCCGGTCAGCTCGCCCATCTTTCCCTCTCTACACCTCACTCTCGTCCACACTCACCTCCCGCTCGCTCTCATGCAACACTGACCTACACTTCTCTCCTCCCTTGCGCCGAACTCCAGGGCGGCCACGCAAAGATGTCTACTCGAGTGAACGCCCGCAACGTGCTTGATCTCCCTCTCGTGCGTACGACGCCCCCCCGTCCATCGCCTCGCTCGACCCCTTTCCTTGACTGACCACCACGCGCTCGACTTTCGTTGGGTTTTCAACGGATCAGACTTCTGGCGGAGAGCGGAAATGGTCCCACGGTCTGTGCGGGTGCTTCTCCGACTGCTCGACGTGCTGCCTGTGAGTCGAGTCGGGGTCTCCGCCGTGACGTCGACTCTCGCGCTCGTCCTGACCTCGGTGCTTGGTCTCCTAAAGAGCGTGGTGGTGCCCATGCATGCTCTTCGCCAAGGTCCGTCTTCTGTTCCTCTCCCTTCACTCCCTAGCCATCACAAACTCACCACTCGGTCCGGCCCGTCCGCAGAACAAGACCCGCTACGAATCGCTCAACTCCCGCAACCAGCCGCACCCTTCGGGCGGAGACGGCTGCAACGGAGACTGTGCGCTTCACTGCTGCTTGAACGTGCTAGGCGGTTGGGGATGTCTGCTGGCGATGGGGAACAGGCAAAACATCAGGTCCGTCTCGCGCATGACCGGGTTGTCGCGATGGTTAACTCAATCCGCTGATATGTTCCCGGGTGCTTGTTGTAGGAATCGCTACCGAGTCGACTCAAACATGTGCAACGATCTTTGCGTGTCGTGGTGCTGCCATGTGTGCGCGGTGAGTCGTTTCTTGACATGAGCGGGCGGCGCGAGGGGTTACTGACCACTCGCTCTCGGTGCGCGATTGCTACATCAGCTCACGCAAGAGGCCCGAGAGCTCGAGTTGGAGGAGAACTTCCTCCTCGGCAAGCCGGTCGATCCGAAGAGTCGAGTCTAGGGAGTTTTGAGGTCGGGTGGTGCACCCGTTGGAGGGTCTCTCAGCAGTTTGTCCTCTCTGTTTTCTCGTTGTTTTCTGGTCTTTCTTGTTTCGGCTCTGATGACTCTGAAAGTTTGAGCTTCGCTCCGCTACGCCTTTGATCGTATATAAGCGGTCGCTGATGTGCGAACGACTGAGCTCGTCCGCCTGGCCTCGTCTGGCGCGCGCAAGGTTGGGTGTGAGGTCGGCCTCAACACCACCAGCCCCTTCCCGACCCCTCTTTCTCCTCTTCTCCTTCTCATCTTTCACCATGAAGCTCGTTAGGTGCGTACTCTGGTCTCACCTGTGTCTGCCCATTCTCTTGGCCTAGGGTGGCGAGGCTGAGGTGGATGAGCTCTGTCTCGACACTGTCGTCCTTCTTTGCGTCGAGCTGACCATCTTGTCCTCCTTCCGTCCCTTCCTCGCCCTCCTGCCCGCTCTCAACCATCCCACTCCTCTACGCCACCCCATGCGACCATGACCCCGTCTACTCCCTTCACTCGTTCATTCTGGCTCTCGCTCCCTCGCTCTGGTCGTCCCTCGTTTCGTGCGGCCGACTTGCTCTGCACCTCGTCCAGATTCCTGATGAAGCTCGGCAACGAGACCGTCACCATCGAGCTCAAGAACGGAACCATCGTACACGGAACCATCACATGTAAGTAACGCGCCTGCTCGTAAATGTATGCGCTCGGCGGATGGGAGCGTCGGGTGGGAAGTGAGCTAGGATCAGGGAGGGAGGGAAGGGTGGGCGTCGACAGGTTGAGGCTCGCTCAGACGTGTGTCTGTCGGCTTCACGCTGGTCGACGAGCTGCTGGACTAGGCGCGTTGATCCAGCCGGGCTAAGCTGGGTTAAAAAGTTTGGCTGTGACCTTCTGGGAAAAGCGGTCAAGCTCTGGCCGGACGGGATGGATCTCGTTGTGGTGCGAGCACGCGTGCCCACCAGCTCGGCTGCGTCACAAGCCCTTCCTAGCCAGGAGCTTCCTAGCCTGCACATTCAACGTGTACCCGTCGTCGCTGTCCCTCCAGGCTCGACTCGTTGCATAGGCTTCAACGCAGCCGCCGTCGCATTCAGCCCTTCCGACCCGAGCTGACCCGTCCCCGCCCTCTCCTTCCCTCCCTCTCTCCAGCCGTGGACCCTCAGATGAACACCCACCTCAAGACCGTCAAGCTCACCGTCCGAAACGCGACCTCTCCTCAATCGCTCGACTCGCTCTCGATCCGAGGCAACAACGTCCGCTACTACATCCTCCCCGACTCGCTCCCGCTCGACACCCTCCTCGTAGACGACGCACCCAAGCCAAAGGGCATCCGAAAGAACCCAGAGGACGCACGCGGACGAGGACGAGGAGGACGGGGAGGACGAGGAGCACCGAGAGGACGCGGTGGACGGGGACGGGGCATCTAGGGTTGGCTCGTTTCGGATCTCTCTATCTTTTCTGTCCCTTCACTCTCTTCCGCTTAAACTAAAAACACTGTAGTCTATGACTCTTTTCCAACCTGTCTCAACTCCGGACGTGGCTCTCTGCAGCCCGACCGGTCGGACGGTTTTCTTCTTTCTTCCACCCAGATCACTCACGCTTCAACTCCGCCATCCTTCCCCTTTCGCTCGGCCACACCATCGACAACGGAATTGGCATAGTCATCAAAGCGTCGTCAAAAAGCTAGATCGCCAAGCACAAGTACAAAAGGGAAACGAACACCTGGGACGAAAGGTGGCAAGGCCAAGCGACGACTCGCCCTACCTAGAGGAACCCCTTGTGTCTGATGGTCTCCTCCATCGCCTTGACCGTCTCCTCGAGAGGCGTGTACCTGATCCCAAGCACCTTCTCGGCCTTCTTGCCCGAGAAGACTCGCGCGGACGAGGCGGGGACGGTCGTGCCCGGGTTGCCCTTGGGGAGCGAGGCCGCCGACGCCGATTTGTTCGCGTGGAGGGCGTCGAGCAGCACTGCGTCGGCAAGCAGCACGGGAGAGGTCAGTGCTTGGGCTGGGAAGGGGGTGGCGATGGGTGGTGAGGAAGGGGACGGGAGGGACTGACTTTGGAGGTTCCAAGGTCCGGTGGTCGAAGAAGTGATGAATCGCTGACCTCCCGCCTCAGGAAGAGCCAGCGCCTTGGCGTGCGCGAACGCGACATCTCGGACGTCGACCCAGTTACCCTGTCCTTTGGCGAGCTCCTCGGGGTCCGAGACCTCGCCTTTGGCGACGGGGAAGAACAACCCGACACTGGTGTTGATCTGCTCGGCTTTCTGGACGTCTTGGAGGATCGGCTGGAGAGACCCATCAAACGCGTCGAGGATCAGCACACGCAAATTCGAAGTGGACGACACGAACACTAATCGAGGAAGGAAAACAGGAGGAGCGGACGCACCCCAAAGATGTACGGCGGCAAGATCGCCACGAACGAGAACGCGGGCTTCTCCTTCTCGACAAACTCCCACGCCGCCTTCTCCGCGAGCGTCTTGGAGGCGTAGTACATGTCTCCAGGCGCGGCGTTCTCGCCCTTTTCCTCGCACTCCTTGGGCGAGAAGGTGTCCCAGTCGGTCTCGTCTCGGGTGAACGGGCCAGGCTGGTCCAGGTCGTCGACGGCGGCGACGGAGGAGGTGCTGCGATGCGAGTGGGTATCGGATCGAGAGATGAGGTGGGCAAAGGTCAGTCAGACATTACGGCTGGAATGGAGAAGAAGATTGGGAAGGGAAGGGAAAGGGATGTACATGACGATCCTCTTGACGTTCTTCCCGTGCTTCTGGGCGGCCTGGAAGACGGCGAGCGTACCCTTGACGGCCGGGTCGATCAGCTCGGAGGGTTTCTTGGCTTTCATGTGGAAGGGGGAGGCCTATCCGAAGGAGAGAAGAAAAGGGGCGGGTGAGATGGCTGGTCGCACGTGAAAGGAACGGAGAGAGGGCGCGGGTACGCACAGTGTGAACAATCCCCTCGACGCCTTCGACAACATCGTCAAACGCTCCATCGGCCATAACGTCCTCGACGATCACGTACGAGAACTTGTCGTCCTGGAGAACGTTCTTCTTGAGCCAGTCGCCCTGCACGCACGAAGAGAAACGGGAAGGAGACCCAAAACGGGCTTGCATCAGCTCTTCTGCAAGTGAGTTATCGCTGCGAGGACGGAAAGACGGACCTTGTCCGACGATCTTACGGTTCCGATGACCTGGAATCCGTCCTTGAGCAGCGCCTGGGCGACGTGGATGGCGAGGAAGCCGGACGCTCCGGTGAGAAGGATCTGGGAGGAGAAGGACCAGGACGCGCGTCGGGTGGTGAGCTCGAGCATCCGGTTTCGGACCTTCAGAGACGAGAGGAACTGACCTTGGATCCAGGCGAGGGAACAGACGAGGTGTTGGACATGTCGGTTGTGTTGATAGGCTGAGTAGAGGTAGTCGCTGTTGCTGTGGTGGGTGGTGGTGAGATGCGAATGTGAGAGGCGGTTGGGATGACCCGCGTGGGTGGAGGTCCCTCCGAACGCTGCATCCGACAAAAGAGAACACCTCAGCTCTTTGGTAAGCGACGCAGTCGCTGTGAAGAGAGACCTCCACAAGTCACGACGGTCATGCAAGCCCACTGGGCTGCCTGGCTGGCCAGGTTCTGGAAGAGTGTCGTCGGAGGCAAGGTTAGAGTCATAAGGACGGATAGCGCCGACGCTTGTCCTCATTTCACTCACCAGTAGATACGAGATGTCTCGCCAGCCTTCGACCGAGACTGTATCCGCTTCTTGCCTCTCCCTGACCTGCTGATATGACACTCGCATGTCATCGCTTGCGCTAGCCCCTTGAACCTCCACACCCTACCGTACTCGAGCTCTACTCGTCCTCGTCCTTGATCTCCTCAACGGTCGCTCCTCCGTACTTGAGCGGGATCGCCGTCCCCGGTGCGGCAGCGGCTGCTCCTGCTGCTCCCTCCTCCTTCGGAGCGGCAGCGGTCGCCGCCTTGACCTTCTTGCCCTCCTTTGACGACGACTTCTTCTCCTTGCCGCCCTCCTTCTCCTTGTTCTTGGAGCCCTTCTTCTTCGGAGGCACATCCCACGCGTACAGCGGGGTCCACGAGTCCATCTGAGCGACCGATAAGACAGCAAGAGGAGATCAGCACGCGCCACATCCGACAGGCAGTTTGTTCAGGGGCTCGGACGTACAAAGCTGACGTCCTCGAACAGACGAGGGAAGACCCAGATTCCGGGCTTGGCGACGACGAGGGTGATGACGTAGAAAATGAGCCGGAGGATGGCCATCCCGAAGAAGAGTCCGAGCAGGCAGAGCACACCCATCGAGAGGTAGTAGACTCCCAGTCGAAGCGTGTACGGCCAAAGAGGGTACATGACCACCGAAAGCATCACGGCGACCTAATTAAACACGGGCGAAGGACATCAGACAGGGCGTCAGCGAACTGGCCGACGGACGCTCGACGCGTGTCCAGACCGAGCAGAGAGCAGGACGAAAGAGAGGTCATGATCGCGACTGACCATTCCTACTCCTCCGACGAGCGTCCAGAACTGGGATCCCTCGTAGAACCAGGCGTAGTACTCGTTTCCGTCGGGGGTGAAAGCCTGCTGGGGGTTGATCTGCAGCGTCTTTGGCGAGCCCTCAGCAGAGCGGATCACTCGCAGGAAGAAAGCCCTGGATCATCGTCAGAAGCAAGACGGAGTCAGCTGGGAAGTTCACGAGAGCACCCAGGGGTTGTTCGCGCGGAGGTTTAGGCGGAGCCGGTTGGGCAGCACGCTTTAGCGAAGCTGGGAAGGGAGGGAGGCAATGAAGCTCACATTGGGATGATCGAGTGCAGCAGGTTGACGGCCTCCTCCTCGGTCGTGATCTTGGGCAGCTTCTTCTGCTTGGCAAACTCGGGAGACAACAGAGCCTTGATCGCTCCCTTACCTGGTCACCACACAATCACACACGAGGCCGAAGCAGTACGAGAAGGGATCAGCGACGCGAGCTCATCTCCGCCTGCTCCTCCTCCCTCTTGCACGGACTGACCCTTGAAGTAGTCGATCCTCTTGCCGTTCAACAGTCCTGATCTGATCTTGGGTCCTGTCTTGGCCCGGAGAAAGTTGACGATCGCACGCTGCTCGGCGGTGGCCTGGAGTGAGGGACGGGGTGGGAAGGTGCCAGCAAGAACGTCAGCTCGAGCTCAGCAGACATCTCGGCAGCTCAGAAAGGAAGACGGACCTGTTTTCTGAGCGGCAGAACAGCAGGATAAACGAACAGAGACGTCAGTGAAAGCTGGGAGGTGTGCAGACGGGTGCAGATGAGCTCACTGTTGCTCCATGGTTGACGTCGGTGGGGAGAAGGGGAGAGGACCAAACGGCGCGAGCTCACTCCCCTGCTTGACGTTTGACTCGGAGTGGCGACTCAAATATATCGTCCGCTCGACCTGTTCCATCACACAGAAGCATCTGCAGAATCTCAGTAACGCACACAAGGTATTTAGTCTCTTGGGATCTCGCATGACTTGTCCGACGGGCCATACCCGGCTGTCCCGTCCTCTCCCACGCGCTCCATCTTCCTGCTTTGCTTTGACTAGTCGGGTAGCAGCAGGGGAAGAGAGAACGTATCCATCATCGAACCATCCAAAGAGCAAAAACAAGACCGATCCAAGGAGAAGCAGTGGCACAAGTAGCAAAGGCAAGACGAGTACCAGCAGCGGGACACGGACAAGAAACCCTCCACTGACGGATCCGGGCGTGAAGACAGAAGGGTAAAAGCGAAAAGGCAAAGGTTTGGACATGACGAAGGCAGGGTGGCACGGAAGAAGAGGAGCAGAGAGCACGAGCAGACAGAGTCGAGACGGAAAGTAAGAAGGGAAAAGGTGATCGGGCCGGACGCGCCTGCTTTTCGCGACGGACGCGCGCGCGCAGGGAGGGGTCGTAAAGGTCGTGAACCGAGAGGGCGTCGCTATTATGTACGAGAAGAGCGCAGGAGAGCTAGGGTATACGTAAGTGTGGGGGTGCGTTGCATCCAAAAGTCGTGATGGGTCGAGGTATCGTTTTGGGTCGGGGTCGTGTGTGTGTAGGGTCGTGGGTGGGGTGAGGTCATGTTGACGTTGAGCTCGTTCGATCCGGCTGGTGAGAAGTGCTATGTGCGGAGACCTTTTGCGCCTCCTCCTAGGCCTCCTCCGAGTGGTGCGCGTCGTTTGGGAGGGAGTGCGGTCGTTGGAAGGGTTGGGGAGGTGTAGATCTGCAGACCGGGCTTCTTCTTTGGCTGGGAAGGCGGCGCGGAGGGAGGAGCTTTGGACGATGGGGCTGGAACGTCGTCGACAAAGATCTTGAGCTTGGTAGAAGTCGGCTTGACAGGCTGCATGCACAAGGAGGTACATAGAGTGTCCTGTCAGCATGCGGGAAGCCAACAGGTGAGATGAAGGCGTGCACCGTGCCAGTGACGGCGGACGGGCGTGCTCTCTGGGAGGAAACTCACGACGTCTCTGAACCCGACCGGCTCGTCTCCCTCGACCTCGTACTCCTGGCTCACATCCCTCAACACAACACGCCGCTTCTTGGGCTCAGTCTCGCACAGACCGAGTCCGTTGTACGACTTCTTCTTGGTCGTCAGAGGGCGAGACGACGATGGCGCGACGGCTCCGACGCCATTCTCCTTGGACGACGAGCGCGAGCTCCCAGACGGCTGCAGGGTCGACAGCGCGCGTGTGTCAGATGAAGGTCGTGAGGGTGCAGGTTTGAGTGTGTTCGGGGTGGATGGTTCGTCCACAAACACTGGGAACAGCTTGCGAGTCGATACGCGGGTCTGGTTTGGAACGCGATCGGAACCAGAGAGGGAGAAGAGCGCTACATGAGCTCCGAAGTTCGCACCTCGCCCTCGGCAAGCCCGCACATAGACAGAAAAGTCGCGAGACCACTCACAGGAGCCATGACAAGAGAGATCGTCCGAGTCGGGTCGTGAACGGATGGGGGACAGGTGTCCGAGAAAGGATGGGGCGGCGAGGAGAGTAGGGAGGCTGGCGGAGTTGGCGGGCGAGTCGTGCAGAGGAAGACGGTAGCAGTCGGGTGAACGTGATAAAAGGCCGGACGAGAGACGAGAGGACACGTGAAGGCGTAAGGGAAGGCGATATCCAAGAAAGAGAAGGTCCAGGACGGGGAAGGTCGTGGTTGGGGACCGTCCAGAGAAAGTCGGGGCAGGCGGTCGATTCATTCCAGCTTCTGGCCCCCTCCTTCGCCCGATGCTCTCCTCGCTCTCTTTTGCGACCGCCACAGATCGTCGTCGAGATCCCGCCAGACGCGTGAACAAGTAGGCAAAGCAGGGACTTGCACGAAAGAGAGTCGGTTCCGAGTGCCGCAGAAACCCCATGAGCAGAAGGAACGAGAAAGGAGAGACCGGCTGAGCTCGCGTTCCCCACGCCTGTCGCACGAACGACCCTCGAGGCCACCCAAGAGGGGCACGAACGAGACAGCGGCGCGGATCCAACGGAAGCGAGATCGGATATCTAATGGCCAGGACCACGTCTAGGTATAGAGGAAGGAAGGAGACGGTAGAGATTGTCCGAAAAGAAAGAGCAACAAGGAACCCGAGCCTAGACCAACGACGCCATCATCGTCACGACCTGGGAGAAAGGACGGAAGCAGGTCAGTTCACGTAGCACTCAGGAAAACGAGAGAGGAGACTCACCTCCTCAGGTGCGGTGACGTGCCAGCGGGCCAGCGTCTTCTTGGCAGCCGGTCCGACAGCGGTCGAGAAGATGGCATCTGGCGAAATTTTGAGCGTCACGTCCTTGAGAGCCTCAATCTCCTGAGGAGTGCACGTCGAGGTGACGGCGATCGGCGCAGACATTGTCGACGGTCCGCTGCCGATGCTGGGGAAGACGGTCCGCAAGCTTCGGAACATGTCCTCGTCGGTCTGGAAGCACGAAAGGACAAGGAAGGCCGGAAGTCAGAGGGTGTCTCGCTCGTCAACCGCAGAGCAAGAGGAAAGATGGATCAGAACTGACCTTGTCGTCACCGGCGCAGAAGACAAAGTCGGCGTCCGGGTTCTCGTACAGGAGCTGCTTGACAATCTCGCCCTTGTTGATCGCGAGAGGTCGGACCTCGAGGTTCTTCTTGCCGACAAGGACTACAAGAGCAAGCACACAGAGGGTCAGCTCGCTGACCTGAGTGAAGAACATATCTCGAGTGTTGGACTCACCCTCGATGGGCCGACGAGGGGCGAGCGTGCTCTCGAGGAGGTCGTGGCATTGCTTGCACTGGAACGAGCTGTAGAGCGAAGAGTAGATTGAAGACGTACGTCAGTAAAGAAGCTGACGCGTGAATTCTGCAAGGTCTGGACTCACCCAAAGTCGGGGTCTGACGCTCTGTAGTGCCAGGTGATGGAGGCCTTCTTCTTCTCGACAAACGCTCCGGCGGTTCGCTCAGAGTAGAAGGCAAAGATCTCCTCGACCTCGGACATCCATCCCATGTCGAGCTTGTCGGTGAGCGACTTCCAGCCAGTCCCGCCAGGCGGACGGACAAAGCAACCGTGCTCGGCCGAGAGACCGAGTCGGGCAACCTTGCCCCAGTGCTCGTTCAGGAAGTCCCCGTCCCGACCAGAGATCAGGTAGACGACGTTCTTGGGGTCCTCGGTCAGCTTGGTGATCGTCTCAAACGTGAGCGCAGTCGGGACAGCGTCGGACGGGTTGCGGACGATCGGGGTGAGGGTACCCTGCAGACCAACGAAGTCACGGATGGCAGACGTCAGTGCAGACTCTTGGTCGCGAAAAATAGAGTGCAGACTTACGTCGTAGTCGAAGAGGAGCAGTCTCTTCTTTGCGCTGTCGTACTTTGACTTCATCGAGCTCTGCTCGAGGTAGGGCGTCTGGTGGGCCTGGTGGTCGCCTCCGACGTTCTCGAGCAGCTGCTTGACGATGCTGGCCGCCCAGGTGTGACTCGTGTAGCCGGTGACCGACTCGTACAGGTCGGCGTGTCGGCGGTGCTTCTCCTCGTCCGACATGACGAGACCCTGGTTGATCGCGTCCGCGACCCCGTCAATGTCGTGCGGGTTGATGAGCAGCGCGGACGAGAACGACGACGCGGATCCGAGGAACTCGGAGAGAACGAGGGGAGCCTTGTTGGTCGTGTCCTGGCAGATGGTGAACTCCATCGAGGTCGTGTTCATGCCGTCCCGGAGGGCGGTGATGAGGGCCAGGTCGGCGACCGAGAGGAGGGCGAAGTACTCGTCCCTATCGATCGTCTGGTGGTAGTGGTGGACGGGAGTAAAGTCGAGGGATCCGTAGAGACCGTTGATGTGCGAGACGAGCTCGGACACGGATCGCTCGAGCTTTGCCGACTCGGAGAGGGCGGGCTGGGTGACCTGGATGAGGACCACCTTGCCTCGCCACTCTGGGTACGACTCGAGCAGTCGCTCAAACGCCTCGAGCTTCTCGAGCACACCCTTGGACACGTCGAGCTTCTCCCGACCGACAATGATCTTCTTGCCCTTGTACAACGACCGAAGTGCCTCGATCTTGGGAAGCACCGTCGGACGGCTTCGGTCGAGAGCGACTCGCTCAGCGTCGACTCCGATCGGGCAGTATCCGATGGCGGTCACGCTTCCGTTGGCGTCGACTCCGTTGGCGGTCGACTCGAAGCCACACACTCGGATGCAGGTCGAGAGGAAGTGGCGAGAGTACGAGTACGTCTGGAAGCAGACCAGGTTCGCACCGAGCATACCCTCGAGAATCTCTCGCCGACCTGGGGCACACATGACGTATTTCAAGGTCAGCTGCGAGTACATGTACAACCAGACGCGCACGGGGTGCACTCACGGGGCAGGCACCTGAAGATTTCTGAACTCGGGAACGGGGCGTGGACGAAGAGTCCGATGTTGGCCTCGGGCAGGAGCTCTCGGATGTACTTGGGCGCGAGCAAGAGGTGGTAGTCGTGGATGAAGATGAGGTCTCCCGGCTGGTAGACCTCTGCGACCTTTGCGGCGAACACCCGGTTGGCCTCCTCGTACGCCTTGAACGTCGGGTCGTTGATCGGGAACTCCTCCGTGTCTGAGGGAGCGATGATGCACACAGTCAGCGGACACATCGAGGCAGATAAAAGGCCAGTGATGGTACGTACAGTCCTGCCAGAGCAGGTAGTGGAACAGGGGCCAGAGGGTGGTCTTGCAGTAACCCTCGTAGTGGGCCTTTGCGACGCTGCTCTTGAGCCAGACGGGCACGTACTTGATCCCCTTGCCCTCGTCAATCTCGGTCGGCTCGTCCCCGTCCTCAAAGTCTGCCTTGAACGTCTCCACGTCCCGCTCGAGCTGCTTGCGGTCGTGCTCCGAGACGTGCTCCTCTCCGAGCTCGTGCGAGTGTCCGTCCTCGCCCGTCGAGGCAGCCACCGTCGGGTGGATCGCTCCCGTCCATCCGACGACAATCTGCTCGTGCGTCTGGGCGAGCGAGCGGATACCAGACACCATGGCGGTGTGTCCTCGGCGAGTAGAGAGCGACCAGCGAGACGCGGTCAGGTTGTCGGGAAGCACCGACGCCGCAGCAGAGACGGCCGACTTGGCGGCAGCGGTCAGGCCTGCGATGAGGCCCTCACCGGTCGGGTGGGTGCCTGTGGGTGCGGGTGTGGGCGCAGGAGGGGCGGCGGGGGTTTCCGAGGGGTTGAGGGTCGAGAGGATGGGGAGGTAGTGCTGCAACAAACAGGACGGCCAGCAAGCAAGTCACAGTCAGCTGAGCCTTGCAGGATAGCCCATATATGGCCTGAGCTCTGCTGAGAAGCTCAAGCCCCGCCTGAAGCTGTGGGACGTCGGTAAGCTCGCGCTTGAACGTTCGTGGGGTCGACGCCGCCCGGGGAGGACCATCTCCCAGGGTGAGCTCCTCCCTCGCCCCAACAGATCCAGATCTCACACCACAGTGCTACCAGAGCCAACTCGCACGTCTCCGCCCGGGACTGGCGAGTCATGAGAGGATCAAGCAAGTACTCACCGTGACCTGAGCATCCGAGCACGAGCCGAAGAGCGGAGCGAACGAGACGTCAGCTTCCTCGCCATCTGGCCCAGAGCACGTCCCTCGCAGGGCAGACGGCTTCAATCAGCAGCCAGACATGATGACTGAACTGACATGGAGAATCCTTCCGGAGAGCTTGGTTCCCTTTTCGACGTGAGCGTCCTCGAGGGCCTTGATCTGCTCGCGCAGGGTCGGCAGCGGGATGGACGCCTCCTTGGGAGGCTCCTGGATGGACGTCAGAGAAATCTCCATGGGAACAGGCCGAGAGGAAGGAGATGGAAGGGAAGGGTGATGAAGAGGGAAGAGGAGCCTGGGAGGGAGATGGAGGCGGATGGGCGTTGCAGGGGCAGACTGAAGGACGAGCGGGCTGATCTCCCACGAGGCAAGGGAAGCTCAAAGCCGCAAGCCTGCCAGATGACGCACCGAGCGAACCAAGCAGACCACAACCTCCTCCTTCCCTCCGCGACCCTCGAACCTCCGTCATGGCGACACTGGCAGCGCACCTCCAACCAATATGGGATCATGCGAATCTGCGCTCGAGCAAGAGGAGGCAGCCAGCCAACGTTCACACCGACCACGCGAAGTCGCGTCCCCGTCCGCCCTTTCGCCTGGTTCTCGCGACGACTCGTCTCCCACGGACTGTTCGAGCAATCATCGCCTCACTCACGATCGGACGGGTGCTGCACGCACTCTGGCTTAGGACTTCCCTGGCTGGTCTGCCGTGTCCCAACCAGCTGGGACAGCGAAGAATGCGGGGCCAACGTCTGCCGACGTCAGGCATCGTCCTCCTGTCTTGTCCTGTCCAGACGGGGTGCTCGTCCTTTGACCACCAACGCCCACCATGGCGACCACTACGCTCGATACCTCTCCCATACCCGCCCCAACCCTGACTGGCCCCGCAAAGTGGGCGGCGACCCTGCAGGACCCGACGTCGACCGTGTTCCTCGTGTTCCTCGTCCTCGACCTCTCGTGCTCGCTCGTCTGGGCCTTTTCGTTCTCCATGTTCGCCATCGCCTTCATCAACCAGGACCCCACCAAGGAGGACGGAGGGCCGTTGCTGGGTCTCGCAGGGTCGGCCTTTTGCATGATCCTCTACGGCTGGGACGCGAGGAGCAAGTGGGTCAGGCGGAGGGCAGCTCAGGAGAGCAGGAGGGGACTCGACCTGATGATTGTCAGGCAGGAGCTCGGAGAGCATACCAAGCTGCTCGAGGGACAGCAAGAGATGCGCGAGGTCAGAATGGATCTCTGAGAAGCTTGCAGGTGAGTGGCCCGGTCTGTGCGCAAGAGGGTGACAACCCAGAGGCTGATGGATCCCTATCTGTACTGCTTCTACTTCCAGCCTGGTGCCACTGCCTGTGCTATTTGTGCGAAGCCTGTAGCAGAGCTGTCAGCTGGATGCGATGCTGTTCGAGCAAGACGAAAGGCATCTGTAGCAGATGTCGAGCGAGCTCAGCGAGTCCCTCCGGACGTCGGTCGTTCTTCTTTGCCGATCCTTCTCCTTCGAATGAGCGGACCCCTTTCCCTGCGAGCACAGACGTCGTCCTTCCCTCTCAACTTGACTCAAGCCATCAACGTTCACCATCGCACAGCTCGAAATATCTGCTCCTTGTGACCGTCCAGCTGTCAGCGCAGAATGCGGGGCCAACAAGTCGTCTGATGCCGACGTCGGCATCGTTCTCCTGCCTGGTTCTGTCGCCTTTGCTGGACCTCATGGGCTCGGTCGTCCACTGGCCATCAACGACCATCATGGCAAGAACGGCCTCCTCAGATCCGGCCTCCCGTCCATCCAGATCGAGATGCGGGCCTCCAAACCTGTCCGACCCGTTGTCCAACGTCTACCTGCTCTTTCTCGTCTGCGACGTCCTCCTCTGCCTCACGTTCGCTGCAAACCTCCTCACCTACCTTCTCATACTCTCCCGTCAAGACACATGGTCCCCGGTCTCCCTTCTCGTCATCGCAGTATCGGGCATGTTGACGGCGCTGTTCGCATGGGTCGCGAGGACGAAATGGAAACTCAGGCGGGCGGCGCAGCTGAGGATCAGCAGTCTGGATGCCTTGATCGCAAGGGAGGAGCTCGGAGAGATGGAAGTGTCGCAGCTTCTGTCAGAGCCGGACCGGCTAAAGTGAATGGTGAGTGCGATGGTGCTGAGACGAAAGTGGGCGGAGTAGGCCGCCTCTGGTCTCTGTTGGGGACTGATCTGTTTCTCTCGTTTTTACTGTGTCTCAGTTAGCATCTCTCGACCTGTACATAGTCTGGATTGTGATCGCTCTATACGTTGGCCAGAAGATACGCTCGAGTAAGATGGATGAGGTGTGTTGGGAGGAGCGAGCTCAGCGAGTCACCACCGGACGTCGGTTGTCCTTCTTGCCGATCCTTCCTGTTCAGATGAGCGGACCCTTTCCCTGCGAGCACGGACGTCGTCCTTCCCTCTAGCCATCAACGTTCAGCATCGCACAGCTCAAGAAATCTGCTGTCCATCATCCGTCTAGCCAGTCTGCGAGAGCCAGACTCTGCATCCGGACCCACCTGATTGCAACCAAACGGCCTCTTCAGCTCGGCAATGGCTACACATGCACCTGCTCCCAGAGCGGCTGCGTTCCTCACCAAGGTCTACACGTGAGTGCAATTCCATGCCGACGTGAACTTGGATATGAGAAGGCACGAGCGAGGATGGCAAGCCCAAGTCTGATGTTGAGCTCGACCGAACGACCGCTGGACGCACATACCGACCTCTCAGCATGGTGGACGACCCTCTCACCAACGATGTCATCCGCTGGTCTGACGCTGGGGACTCGTTCATAGGTACGTCGCTCAGAGAGGTGCGCGAGCTCACTCATCAGACCCAGCCCTCCTGTCCTGTCCTCTGCTGATCCATCTGTCTCTTATCGTCACTTTTAGTACTCGATCCTAAGCGGCTAGTACAGTACATCCTGCCGGAGCTCTTCAAGCACGACAATTTCTCGAGCTTTGCTCGTCTGCTGGACAGGTGCGCACCTGTTCTCTTCCTTTCGCGAGGGGCATGTGTACCTCGCTCGCTTGTAGCTTCGTCTCCTATCTCTCGCTCGGATCCTTACTGATTCTTGTCCTTCCCGTGGTGTCAAGGTACAACTTCGAACGCCTCACGCCGGAGCACCAGACCGGTACCAACGCGTCCTCCGTCGAATTCCGCAACCGCCACTTCATCCGGAACCGACCCGAGCTGCTGCTTCTCCTGGAGCGCAAGGGAGGCTTCACCAACGGACATCCTTCACTTCCCGTTCCGAACACCGCACCAAACCCAGCTCCCGTCCTAGGCCCAGTCAGCGTCTCGGCCCACCCCTCGCCGTCCCCCACCGCCATCAACTCATCACCTTCCACCCCGACATGGGACGACGACATGCCCACATGGCTCACCGCCCACAAAGACCCCACCTCCCGCGTCTGGCTCTTCTTCCTCCTCCTCGACCTCTCGTGCGCCCTGCTTCTCGCCCTCGCCTTTCCGCTCTTCCTCCTCGCTCTCGTTGCATCCGACCCTTGCACGGACGAAAGGTTGGCCCATCTCGCGGGGACGACCATCTGTGCGGTGGGTGCGGTCGTGCATGGGTGGAGGGGGAGGAAGAAGTGGGTCAAGAGGAAGGGGGCGATTGTGAGGGGGAGGTGGGGGGAGGATTTGGGTGGGAAGGGGGTGGGTGGTGGTGGTGGTGGAGGTGGGGAGAAGATGTAGTGGTGGCGATTGTTTGGGTTTCGGGAGAGTACAAGACATGTATTCATGGGATGGTGGGATATAACACGGCTAAAGCAGAGGCAGAAAGACATGGCCAGACAGACGGACGGATGGAAAAAGAACGAGCACAAAACCAAAAACAGACTGAGCAGAGCGGAGCGTAAAAGTACAGCAGGGTGGGAAAGAAGAGGGTTGTAAGTGATCATGTCAAGGGTCTATGGGAGGAAGGTCGTACTCGTTCTCGTCCGGGTCGAATACGCCCGTCGAGGAGGTGACGGTCGCCCGACTTGGGAACGAGTCAATGAAGTTTGGTGGTTCATGGGTGGGAGAGGGTAGGGGGCGATGCGAGGACGCTCGTGGAGAACGGAACGGGTGGTTCAGGGAGCGATGGGAGGTGGAGCGAGGTCGGGTTGGGCCTTGAATGACCTGCGGAGATGGCAGAGTGTGTACGATTTGTCAGTCCAGCGCGTCGGGCAAAGCATACGGAGAAACGCTGCGACTCACGACAGTGTTCCCTAACCGCACGCCCGTCTCCTCGTCTTCCGTGACGGTCTCCACCCGGATGGAGCTCGTCGTCTGCACGTTGACCGCTCTCCCGCCTATCGTCAACTCCAGCGGTCGCCCACCTCCACCTGTGATGGACCCGCCGCTCGTCCAGCCCTCCTCGCTCACGCTCACATCTCCTCCCTTCTCCATCGAGCCCAGCCCGGTGCCTGTACCAGCTCCGACCTCATCGACCCAGCCTGCACGTTCTACACGTCCCTCCTCCTCTGTCCGGAGATCCCTCTTTTCCTCTGGCACAGTACCCATCCCGGCCTGATGGCCCATCTGCTTCCGCCTGAGGAACGAGACTCCCTTGCGCGGCTTCTTCTCCGACGTTGTCGTCCGGGCGCGGCCGCTAGTGCTGGTCGGGGGACTGAGGCTGTTGTTTCGATGGTTGGACGACGCCGGGGTCGGAAGGCCTTCTCGGAGTCGGCCCTCGTGACGTTGTTGGGCGCGATAGGCCTCCTTTGGAGAGGCGAGCGAGTAGATGACGGCCAGGGAGGCGATCCGAGGTAGGACAGAGTGGGCTGCGTCCGCCCAGCTACGAGGGAGATGGCGGAAAGATCTGTCAGTCCATCGGCTCGCGACAGTGAGACGATACGACGGGGACGAGACTCACGTCAACGCGTGCGCAAAGTAGAGGATCTGGATCCCGGTTTGGACGATGGCGAGACTGAGCCCGCATCGTAGGGCGACGTTGATGAGCACTTGAAGGATCGAGTCGGATGAGGTCCGGTAGCCAGTCTGACCACGCGAGAGACGTGAAGAGGGACGTCAGTCAGGGATCGCTGCTTTGTCCCGATGTAGGAGAGGCACGACGCACCTTTGCTTTTTTCGCGTCGGACCACATGCTTGCGGCGATCCAGATGTCGGCGAGCGTACCCAGCAGAAGCCACATCATCTCGAACAACGGATAACTGAGAGGCGCACGTAGGAGGGCATCGCGTCAGTCTCGATTGTTCCGATCGAACACTCACACGCCAGTTAAACACTTACGCCTTCTTTCCAAACAGGGCCTTCTGGTTGTCGTTTCCGAGCGCGAATAGGTCTGGATACCTGCTCATGGCGACAATGCTTCCGAGCCCACAGGTGACGGAGCCGACAATGAGGATCGCTTTGGCGATGGAGCCTCCGACTTCGGTGCGCGAGAGATGAGCGCCCATCGCGAGCGAGCGGCAGAACAGAAACGACCGGGTCGCGAGCACAGTCTGGCAGGCACCGATGATGAGGGTCGAACTGGTCAGGCCAGATGAGAACAAGATTGGTCAGGCTCGCTTTCAGGACGAGCACCGGATCCAGAGGAGATGTGAGCGGGACGTACAAGATGGGGATCATCGTTTCTTGGGGTCCTGTGATAGTCAGAGACGTTTCAGAACGAGCATCAGCAAGTGCGAGACGATAGGAGATGGCTCGGCGGCAAAGGTCCGAGGACTGTGGACGAACGGTTCTTGTAGTCGCTCAACGAGCGCCAGTCACCAAACCCTTTTCCAAGGACAGACACATCCCGGCTGATCTGATGGTCGGTACGACCAGGAGGTGAGAATGGAGAAGGTGAAGTCAGAAGTCAGCGAGTGGCGTCCGTCAGGCCTGGACCGCTTGAACGCGTTGGACGGGCGGTACTGACCTGGAGTGCAGCATGGATGATGTTGGCGAGGAAGAGCGACCAGACGATTAACTTTGTTGATGTTGGGTCCTTTCTATACCGTCTGAGGTAGTAGGAGAACTGAATCAAAGGTCCCAGGGGAAGGGGCGAGAGCGTGTCAGAAGGGGTCTCTCGATCACCGACCTTCATTGCATCGAGCTCAACCGCCCTTGTCCCCGTCCCTCATGCTCACCTGGGAAACCAGCGCGCCCGTGAGGATGTATGAGAACGAGTTGGCGACGATGATCGGGACCAAGAAGTCGAGCTTGAGTCCCGGGGGCCAGAAGACGGGCGGCAGATCGTCTGGGAAGTTGAGCCCTTGAGGGACGTAGGGCGCCGTCTCATGGACCATGGCCGAGGACGACGAGCGAGCCCAACGTGAGCTCGCGTCCCAGACAGGATCGCCCGACCCACTCAACGGTGCAGACAGCGCCGGCCAGGAACGAAGATGGGAGGAAGACGTGACAGGGAGCACGTGCTGGGCGAGCGGATGGATGGGTCGGGCGAACGGGCGGGCGAGCTGGATGGGCGTCAAGGGGCGGCGGAGGGTCCAACAGGCCGAACAAGGTTGGACGGTCGAGACCCCTTCAGCAGCTCGTTCGCTCAACCAAACAGACAGCCTCGTCCAACCCGGTCTGCCTGGGATGGAGGTCTTGCCTCGGTCTCAGCATGATCAGAGCCAAGTCATGCAGACCATACGCCGCAGAAGAGCGGCGACTCGATGATCCGGCGTCACGTCCTGTCCCGCTGCAGTTGCCTGATCGTGCTGGGAACCGCTACTCAGACGATGAAGAATTTGTGGGACACTGAACACGTCGCCGCGGCAAATCGAGGAACAAAGTAAGAGGAAGACGGGCGCGGTCGATCGGATTCTTTTGATCTCCGAATCTGAGCCTGATCTGTCGAGGATGGAAGAGATACAACTGAATCGATATAGCTTTACAAGCCGACCGGGGCATTATACAAGCCGGCGATGATGAGGACCGTGCGGACGAGTGAAGAGGGATGGCCGTCATGCTGGGTGCTGTAGGCGAGACCAGTTGCTTGCTCGCCTGAAAGCGAAGGCCGTCGTGCTGGCTGTGGCCGAGCAGACGCGCCTCATCCTCGTCCTACGTATGGCATATTGGTCGCCTAAGATAGGGTAGAAGAGCCGTGAGCTTTGGTCCATCATCGCAGCAGAAAAGCGGCAGACGTATCGAGTCAAGACGGAAGCGTACCATGATGGTCATCGTGGCACTTTGTAGCATCGCGAAAGGGAGATCGTGATGCATCAGTACCAATCAGCGGGATCGGGCGTTCTATAGGGAAGAGCGGAAGTACTGACATGTTTGTGGTGAGCGGCAGGGAGGTGATGTATGCGACCGCGTCCCCGACCTCTGCAGCTGGGAAGTTTGGCTCGGCGAGCATGTGACCCGACGCTTGGGGCTGACAAGAAGGACGGAAACAAACATGGTCAGCTCCGATATGTAGATGTCATGCGCTGCCTGGCGTGCACACCTTGAGATCTCCCTTTCCGCCCAGCGCTGTCGATGCGTTGCCGACGTCGATCTGGGAGCAGGCGATGTTGAACTCCCTCCCGTCGAGCTGGGTGCACTTTGTGAGACCTGCGATGGCATGCTTGCTCATCGTGTAGGGTGTGCTGTGGCACCTGGGCGTGTGGGCCGAGATGGACCCGTTGTTGATGATGCGTCCTCCGCGCGGACTCTGGGCCTTCATCTGGGCGACCGCGTGCTGGGTCATGACGAACGCTGCTCGCACGTTGACCGACATGACCCGATCAAACGTGGAGAGAGGAAGCGTCTCGACAGGCACGGCAGCGGCGCCGCAGCCTGCGTTGTTAAAGACCATGTCGACTCGACCTGCAGGAGACGGTCGGACGGGTCAGCTCGCGAGCTTCAGTCGGAATTGGGTACTCGCGAGCTCACCAAACTTGTCTACGGTTTTTTTGAACAGCTGCTTGACCCCTTCCTCGTCGTTGATGTCGTCTGCCACGACGAGCGTCTCTCCTCCCGGGATGGTCGCCTTCTCTGCCGCACACAGATTCTGGGTCTCTGTGAGCTCGGTCACTCGACGGCCAGACAGCACCACCCTGTGCCCGGCGCGGACCAGCGCGATCGAAGACGCTCGGCCAATACCTAATCAAGAGCATGCAAGTAAGAGAGGTCAGGTCGGCTTGCAGGCAGAGCGCGGACACAAGCAACGACGTGCGATGGATCCAGCGAGGCAAGCGGGTCGGAGAAGAGCGTCGACCAGGGCTGACCTCGCTCGGCGAGTACGACAGCTCCAGCTGAGGGCGAGTGACGTACCTGAGGAAGCTCCTGTGACGATGCAGACCTTGGACATGTCGATGGAGAAAAGAGCTAGAGTCGTTGGATGGTCGTTTGCGGCCAGGGCGTTGCCTCGAGGCGGATCGTCGGCACAAAGGGCCGAACGCAAGCTCAGCCCTCGTTCGGCCGGAGCCGTCTCCTCCAAACCATACCTCGGCCTATAGATAGCAGACTGGCGAGAGTGTCTGTTCGATGGTCCATCATCTCCTCCTTCACCCGAAAGGTCGGGCTGAAGCAGAGCTCGCGATTCGCAGCCCGCAGTCGTTGTGTTGGGGCAGGAGCGGGGAGCTCGGGGATGAACCAGAACGACAGGACCGTCCTGATTGGGGGAACGAGGCCCCCACGATGGCGTGCAGAAAGAAAACTGTCTCGACAGGACAGGGTGTCAAGAAATGCTCGCTTCTGTGGCATGGAGCAGATCTGGGTATGAGAGGACACAGATGACGAGGCAACGAGTCGGACGCGAGCCGTGCTCACGGTCACCGGGCCGCCGTCAGAGAGCGAAGAGAGGGCGACCTCCGATCATGCTCCTTCTGGCTTCTGATTCTCTGCGCCGAACAGGGGCTCTCCTGTCTGTTGGAAGGAAGCTGAGGTGTCCCGCGTGGGGACGGAGGGGAGCGGACATCCGCTCTTCCCTGTCGACTCTCGAGACGGCACTTTTCGTTCTCGCTCCCATCAGCCACCCTCCCTTCGCCAGCTTCTCTTCTTTTCTCGCTTCGTCATGTCCGCCACGCCCACTCTCGACCACAAGGACGAACCTCGCCTGTCTGACGACGACTCGTCCTCGCTCGACGACGACGCCAAGCAGCTCGTGGGTTGAGCTTCACCCTCACCCCAATCTTCCTTGCCTATCCCAGTCTGTGCCCACCGGGACGACATTCACCCGTCGAGACATCAGAGGGACGACTCGAGCTCCCATGAGCGAGGTCGAAGCGCAGGTCGGAGGAGCGCGCTCGCACATCGGACGGACACGCCATCAAAAGGTGGAGAAGGAAGGACGGTCCAGGACTCTTCTCAAGGCTGCAGCATCCCCGCACGGTGCCGTACCCTTTCGCACGCTCTGCCTCTCGTCTGTTCTCGTTCTCTGTAACAAAATGTGCGAACCCACATTCCAAACAATCGGTCTCTACCTCGGGGGAACATCTTCACTACTTTGGCGTTGACGGGTGGCAGCAGAGCACACTCCAACCAGCCTACTCCCTCATCACACCTCGCCTGTCCTCTGCTTTCATGTTCCACGATCCGGCCCCTCTCGTTCTGAGACTGGTCGGGGAGAGCGGGAGAGTACGTCGCGAGTGAGGAGCGGACTGGGACGAAATAGCCTGACTGACCTGAGAGAGCGTGGTCTCTGGGACTCGAAGCCTGTTCCGATCAGCCCTGGTGGCCTCCTCCGAGGCGTAACATCCAGGGTCGTATCGAGCGGGCTCTTGTCTCTGGGGACCCGAACCGACTGAACTTGAACACGATAACGCGTGCGGAAGGAATAACGCCCACAGAAGAGTTCCACCCCCCTTTTCTTCTCTCTCTTTGCGTGTTTCGTTCGTTTGCTAGTCGCCCTCCCCCTTCCTTGCTTCGTCGGCCTCGTTCTGGGGTCTTCGTCGTCCCTCTCGCCTTTCTTCGTTCTTGGCTTCTTTTCTTCCCTCTACCTTCTGGGCGAGGGAAGCCCTTTAGAGTCGTCGCCTCCGCTTGGAGGTGCCGGTTCGCGTTCACCCCTTTGCTAGTCAACTACACCCCTCCCTCTCTTCATCCTACCGTTTTGTATCGACTGACTGACCCTTTCGTGTGGAGCGAAGGGGTCGCCCTCGCGGGACGGATCCGGCTGACCGGCGTGTGTTTCGTGTGCGGACCCAAAGGCCCGATTCGGCTACAAGCAGGCGAGTCGTCGCCCTCTTCTCACTTGTGAAACGAGCTGGCAGTCCATTGACCCTCGTCTGTTGTTGACGGTTCGCAGGTACTCGACCGACAATGGAAGCTCGCCGAGTCGTTTGCGGCCTCGTTCTGTGCGATGAACTTTATCGGAGCGACCCGGTCCATCTTCTTCCTCGGCATGCTCGCCGGAGGGCCCCTCGCCATGTGGTCCATGCAGATCGTCGGAATCGTGCTCATGTGCAGTGAGTTGCAATTCGCTCAACATCCTTTGCGTCGGTTGAGATACTGACCGTCTGCCTCTCTGTCGTGCAGTCACCGCCGCCGTCCTTGCCGAGATCTGTTCGGCGATCCCGTTGAGCGGATCGATCTACATCTGGGCGAGCGAGGCTGCTGGAAGGAAGCACGGCCGACTCGTGGGGTTCATCGTCTCGTTCTGGTCCTCTGCTGCGTGGATGACGTTCGCCGCCAGGTCAGTCTCGCTCTGCCCTTCTTTAATCCGAACGCGAGCTGACACGCTCTTTGTTTGACCATGCAGTAACTGTCAAACGATGGCCAACTACTTCGTCTCCCTCTTTGTTGTGTTTGAGGTCGAGTTCAGCGGAGGGCTCGCCAACGAGAACGTCCTCTTCAGGGTCCTCGTCTGGGGAATCGCAGAGGGTCTCCTCCGTGCGTCCATTTTTATCTCCTCTACTCTGGCCAACGTTGTCTCTGACCTTCGTCTCTCGTGTTTCCTGATCCATCGCAGTGATTGTCGTCGCGATGAACTACCTGCCCGCCAAGGCGTACTCGTGGGTGTTCAAGGGGAGCATGGTCCTCATGCTGCTCGACTTCTTCCTCTGCATCGTCTGGCTCCCGATCGGCGCCTCAAGGACGTACGGCTTCCGGACCGCGTCCGAGGTGTTCCTCCAGTACAACAACGGAACCGGAGCGCCCGCCGGATGGAACTGGATGCTCGTCTTTGTGTACGCGACCGGACCGATCATCGGGTTTGACGCCAGTGGACATGTCGCAGAGGAGACAAAGTCAGTCGATCATGTTCTTGCACGTTATCGAGAGCGAGCACTGACTTGTGATCAACTTGAACCTTCCAGGAACGCTTCGGTCGTCGCCTCTCGAGGCCTGTTCCGCTCGGCCGTCGCGTCGGGTCTCTGCGGGTTCGCTGCTACGATCCTGTTCCTGTTTGTGACTCCCGACATTGCGACCTGGTCGACGTTTACCTCGCCTCAACCGTTTGTCGAGGTCTACGCCGCCGCACTCGGAAAGGGAGGATGCCTGTTCATGACTTGTACGTCCATCCACGCATCACGACGCCCTCCCTTGGATCTCATCTGACCTGTCTGCCTCAATTTCTGTCCCAGTGCTCGCTGTTCTCGGTCTTGTGCTCAACACGTCGATCGCTGTCGTTGCCGCCTCCCGACTCGTGTTTGCGGTCGCTCGAGACGGAGTACTTCCCGGCTCCTCGTGGATCGGACGCGTCACTGCTGATGGAAGGCCTAAGAAGTCAGTCCACGCTTGTCCTCAGCCATCTTTTTCGAGGATGGTGCTGATGTGCTTTCTCCATGTCTCTCCTTCAGCGCGGTCACGGTCTTCGCCGTCTTCGGAGCCGTCCTGCTCTGCGTGATCCTGCCGTCCCCAGTCGCCTTCACCAGTCTCGTCTCGGCCGGAGGTATCCGTGAGTCATCTCGCTTCTTGTAGGATCACAGGCGGATGCTGACTGGGGTCCTCCGTTCTCACTCTCCTCGCAGCCACGATCTCTGCGTACGCGCTCATCGCGTTCCTCCGGTTCTTCTTCACGCCCGAGGAGTTTGCGCACACAAAGTTCAGCCTCGGACCGTTCAGAAAGCTCTTTTACCTCATCACTGGGTACGTGCACCAGTCCTCGAGCGCATGCGCAGGATTATCGTGCTGATCCGCCCTCTTGGTCCCCTTCAGATTCTGGAACGTGCTTTTGTTTGCCATCTGCTCGTCGCCGTTCTTCTTCCCCTTCACCGGGCCGACCTTCAACTTTGCGATCGTCATCTGGGCTGGTGAGTCGAGACTTCATGTTGCTAAAGCTTCCGAGATCCCGAGCTGACTTTGCCTCTCGCCCTAATCCCTCGTCGGCAGCCGTCACGATCTTTGCTGTCACGTCGTACCTTGTGACGCCTCCCGAGAAGTGGCTCAAGCAGGAGATCATCTCCAAGATGTCGGACGAGATCCACGGCGCTCCCGTCGCTCGCCAGTAGCCCTATCATTTCACCCCTCGTCACGTCTCGAACCCTCTATATACATCTCGGTGTCATCTTCAACGATGGCTCATTGTCTCTCCTCCGTCTCAGCTCGTCTTCAATACATGCCCTTGCGTCCTCTGTCTCTGATCGTTCGTGGCACCAGGTCATCTGCTGCTCGTCTGAGGCCGTCCGACGGGCTAGCTCCAAAGACCGATTATATATATCAGGACGCAGAGCTTCGCTTGAGGATCCTGCGCTGTTGTTGCTGTCGTGGCCCATCGAGTCTCTTGCCGTGTCTAAAGAGGGTGGCAAAGAGAAGGCGAGGGGGAACAGGGCGAGCGCGGCCTCGTTTTTCGGGAAGCTCGAGCTGACTCGTTGTCCCTTCCTGTCCGGGCTCCTCCAACCCCGACCCGACCCGTACCGCCCCCCTTCACTGTCAGCCCAGCCTCTCTCATCTGGCCCACTCGTTCCTTTCCTGTTCCTGACCGTCGACTGTTGGTCTCGTGCGGTTCTCTGTCGGTTGCAGATGCGTTACTACGAGGAGAAGTACCCCGAGGTGGATGACCTCGTCATGGTTACCGTCAAGCAGATTGCAGACATGGGAGCTTACGTCAAGCTCGTACGTTACACGTCCTTCTCATCCTAGCCAGCCTGCTCGTGCGCTCGCCTATGCAGCTGACTGAGCGAGGCGAGGACGCATGGAGATCCCTGACCTCGCGAGAGTGTGACTGACCTTTGTTCCCTTCCTGTTCCCTGTCCTGCCCCTGCCTTTGGCTTGGTCGGATCTCAGCTCGAGTACGAGAACGTCGAGGGGATGATCCTGCTGTCTGAGCTCTCGCGGAGACGTATTCGTTCGATCCAGAAGCTGATCCGAGTCGGGAGGAACGAGGTCGTCGTCGTCCTCAGGGTCGACAAGGAGAAGGGTAAGCACATCATTCTCCCGCTTCTCGCACATGGGATCGACGGTATCGGAGAGGTCGGGGGCAGAGGGCCTGTGGTCGGGTTGCGAGGCGAAGGGTCGCAGGGAACAGCCAGGTCACCTCGTTCAGCTCCTTCTCCCGGCCGAGCTCGTCGCCCAGCTTGGCCCTTGGCCCTTGACCTCTCCTGCACGGTTGAGACTGAATTGCTTATGTGCTCCTCGTCCCTCCAGGATACATTGATCTGTCGAAGCGACGAGTGTCTGCCGAGGACATTGAGAAGTGCGAGGAGAAGTTCGAGAAGGGAAAGCTCGTCCACTCTGTCCTCACCCACGTCGCAGGAAAGATGGAGGTCGACGTGGAGCTCCTCTACTCGCAGGTCGCATGGCCACTGTCCAAGCGATTCGGGCACGCGTACGACGCGTTCAAGCTGTCAATTAGGTCAGCACGCGACGGTCCTCGTTCCCTCGCTCGCCCCGAGCTCACAGCTGACCCTGTCTCGACTCTTTCGCTCCTCCTTTGCAGCGAGCCGGAGAAGGTGTACGAGGGCATCGATATTGCGCCTGACCTGATGGAGTGCCTGCGTGACAACGTTGCCCGTCGTCTGACGCCCAAGGCGGTCAAGATCCGGTCCGACATCGAGGTCAAGTGCTTCTCGTACGAAGGAATCGACGCCATCAAGGCAGCACTCAAGGCAGGAGAGGCCGTCTCGACCGAGGCAGTGCCGATAAAGATCCGATTGGTCGCCCCTCCGCTCTACGTTGTGACGACAAACTCGACGGACAAGAGCGCGGGAGTTGAGCTGATGGAGAAGGCGCTGTCGGTCATTGACTCAAAGATCCAGGAGTTGGGCGGAGAGATGAGCGTAAAGATGAAGGTCAGTCTTTTCTTCCGCTCCAGTGGAGTGGAGATGTCTACGGGTGAACGCGAATGGACGTGGCGAGAAAAGCAGCTGCTGACTCTGTTCCTCTTCCCTTCCCAACATCTCTACTTCGTCGCGCCCTTCCCTCGATGCTCTCGACTCCTCGCTCTTTCAGCCCAAGGCTGTTTCCGAGGCGGAGGACCTCGAGCTCGCTGCTCTGATGGCCAAGGTCGAGCGGGAGAACGCAGAGGTCAGCGGAGACGAGGACGGGTCGGACGACGACGAGTAGGCCATCTCTACACAGGCAGAAACACTCGGGAGGATGACGAGGGGGACGATGTTGATGATCTTTTCTCAGCCAACCCACCAGAACTAGAGCGCAAGGTCGCTCATCATCGCGCCCAGGACGCACCCTGTCGCGGGATGGCCTGTTCCTCCTCGAGGCCTTGGCTTCAGATGCGACTGCGTTTCTGTTGCGGCGAGCTGACTATTCTTCTGCTACTGTCCAGAGACCAGCTCCGGAATGGTGGGGCGCATCGTCGTAGGCGGTCAAGCGTAGGGAGTCATGTGAGCGCAGGGGACGGTTCTAGACCCTTCCGGTCGGACCGCTGCCTCCCCGACCCCAGCACATCTGGACGACAATTCAACCTACCTTTTACCCCCCATCACTCGCAACCCAAACCACCTCACCTCCAAGCACCCAAGTCAGCCCATCCACCCATCCCACGAGACAACATGGCCGCAAAGTCGAAAGGTGAGCCTCGAGCTCACTCGTCTTGCCCGCATCGCGAGCTCCATCCGCCCGAGCCTCGAGCTGACTGGTTCTGCTGCTTCTCTGCAGCTATCGGGATCGATCTCGGGACCACCTACTCGTGCGTCGCCGTCTGGCAGAACGACCGAGTCGAGATCATCGGTGAGCACACCCCTTCCTTTCTCGTCATCGTGCGAGCTCGCTGTGCGGAGGCGGTTTGGGCACGCTCTCGGAGCCGACCGCTGATTATCCTTCCTCTCGTCCTCTTTCTTTCCTTTTTCAGCCAACGACCAAGGAAACCGAACGACCCCTTCTTACGTCGCCTTCACCGACTCTGAGCGACTTATCGGAGATGCCGCCAAGAACCAGGTGCGTCCAACGTTGGTCTGCAGTCGATGAGATGGCCTGTGAAGTGCGCTGACCTGGCTTCTTCTCTTCTGCAGGTCGCCATGAACCCACCCAACGTGAGTAGCACGTCCGGTGTCTTGATGAGCTCGCGCGACGTGTGGGCTGACCCTTCCATCTCGTTCCATCTCTCGTATCGCCCGCCTCTGCCATCGATCAGACAGTCTTTGACGCCAAGCGACTCATTGGACGAAAGTTCGCCGACGCCGAGGTACAGAGTGACATGCGGCACTGGCCTTTCAAAGTCGTCTCGGACGGCGGCAAGCCAAAGATCGTCGTCGAGCACAAGGGAGAGTCAAAGTCCTTCACCCCGGAGGAGATCTCGGCGATGGTCCTCACCAAGATGAGAGAGGTCGCGGAGGCCTACCTCGGATCGACCGTCAAGGATGCGGTCGTCACCGTCCCAGCCTACTTCAACGACTCGCAGCGACAGGCGACCAAGGATGCAGGGATGATCGCTGGACTCAACGTTCTCAGGATCATCAACGAGCCTACTGCTGCCGCCATCGCCTACGGTCTCGATCGACAGAAGAAGATTGGGGAGAACAACGTGCTCATCTTTGATTTGGGAGGAGGAACGTTCGATGGTCAGTCATCCTCTTCCAGTTGTCCTGTGGGAGTTGTCTTGTAGCTGACCCTGCGGTGCTCTTTCTTTTGCTCCAGTCTCCCTCCTGACGATCGAGGAAGGCGTGTTTGAGGTCAAGGCGACCGCTGGCGACACTCATCTCGGCGGCGAGGACTTTGATCAGCGACTCGTGTCCCACTTTGTCGAGGAGTTCAAGCGAAAGAACAAGAAGGGTACGTCTAGACCTGCTCGCAGTCATACCTCATTGTCGATGCTGATCGTCCCTTTACTTTCTTCTCAGACATGTCGGGCAACCCTCGAGCGATCCGACGATTGAGGACCGCGTGCGAGCGAGCCAAGCGAACGCTCTCGTCGGCCGCGCAGACGACGCTCGAGATCGACTCGCTCTTTGACGGTATCGACTTCTACACCTCGCTCACCCGAGCCCGATTCGAGGAGCTCTGCCAGGACCTATTCAGGCAGACGATGGATCCCGTCGAGAAGGTGCTCAAGGACAGCAAGATCGACAAGTCGTCTGTGCACGAGATCGTTCTCGTCGGAGGGTCGACCCGAATCCCCAAGATCCAGAAGCTCGTCTCCGACTTCTTCTCTGGCAAGGAGCCCAATAGATCCATCAACCCGGACGAGGCCGTCGCCTACGGAGCCGCCGTTCAAGCGTCGATCTTGAATGGGGAGTCCTCGGAGAAGACCCAAGACCTGCTGCTGCTCGACGTCGCGCCGCTCAGTCTCGGAATCGAGACCGCTGGAGGAGTCTTTACGCCCCTCATCAAGCGAAACACGACCGTCCCGACCAAGAAGTCCGAGATCTTCTCGACGTACTCGGACAACCAGCCGGGAGTGCTCATCCAGGTGTTCGAGGGAGAGAGGGCGAGGACGCGAGACAACAATCTCCTCGGAAAGGTGAGCCCTCTTCACTCTTTGTCTTTTTCATCTGCCCGGCTATCAGCGTACTCACAACGTTCCGCTTTCATCCCTCTTTTCTCTCAGTTCGATCTGTCTGGCATCCCTCCCGCGCCCCGAGGCGTCCCACAGGTGGAGGTTACCTTTGACGTCGACGCGAACGCGATCCTCAACGTCTCGGCCGCCGACAAGACGACCGGCAAGACGTCGCGCATCACAATCACCAACGACAAGGGTCGACTCTCCAAGGAGGACATCGAGCGAATGGTGTCCGAGGCGGAAAAGTACAAGGACGAGGACGCCGAGGCTGCCGAGAGGATCCAGGCGAAGAACGGACTCGAGTCGTACGCGTACAACCTGAGGAACTCGATCCAGGACGACAAGCTCAAGTCGGCCTGGGACAAGAACGCCGGAGACAAGGAGGCCCTCCAGACCGCCGTCGACGAGGCGATCGCGTTTGTCGAGACGAGCTCCGAGGCGAGCAAGGTCGAGTACGAGGACAGGCAGAAGGAGCTCGAAGCGGTCGCGAACCCCATCATGACTCGACTACATTCTGGAGGAGCTGCCGGAGCGGGAGCGGGAGGACCTGCTGCTCAGGAGAACGACGGACCTTCGGTCGAGGGTGAGTCCCCAGTCAATGTCCCTTCGACCGCCCTTTGACCTCGATACTGACCGCGCCTTCTTCTTCCATTCGCAGAGGTCGACTAAGCTGCCAACCGCTCGACTCCCACTTCGACGGACTCCCACCATCTTTGCTTCATTTCATCTCCGTAGTCCCTCCCTCTGCCTAATCTTCCTTATCCCTCAGCTCAATTACCTTACGTCCGTAACGATCTCTCCCATGTATGCCTTTTCGTCTCTCATCAATCGTCTCTCACCAATGCCGTCTGCGACTGCGTCCCTTCAAGCCTTCCTCCACCCCTCCTCCAACCCCATCACCACCCTCCCGCCCTGCACGATGCCCGCGAGGTACTTCTCCGGCCGATCCAAAACCCTCACATCCACCAACGGGTTCGCCCTCAGCACCAACAGATCCGCGTGCGCACCAGGCGAGATCGTCCCGAGCTTACCCTCCTGCCCGAGCATCTTGGCCGCGTTCGTCGTCGCGTGTCGAAGCACAGCCGGAGAGGGCAGGACGCCATGACGGATGGTGAACTCCTCCGTCTGCAGGGCATGCATCGACGTGAGGAGATCCGACCCGCTGAGTGATCCCAATTGAGCCACAAAGTCAGCATTCGCGCACGCACAGTCGAACGGAAAGCGCCGCTGCAACTCACTAGCACACCACCACCCCAACCTTCTCCGCCATCACCAACGCCTCTAGTCCCCTCCTCATCACCTCTTCGTTCTTCCTCTTCCCCTCCTCGCTCAGAAACTCCTCGAACGGCGCCCTCACCATGATCCCATAACAGCTCAGCGTCGGGGTCAGATAGATCCCCTTCTCGGCCATCATCTGGGCGCACTCGAGGGACATGAGGTTCCCGTGTTCGATCCCTCGGACGCCGTTCCGGACGGCGTGGGAGATGGCGGAAGAGGTGTAGGCGTGGGCGGTGACGAGTTTTTGGCCCATCCGGGTGGCGGTCGAGGTGATGGCCTGGAGTTCTTCGTCCGAGTACTGGATGGAGGAGATGGAGTCGGTTTCGGAGGCTACGCCGCCACCGACCATGACCTTATGTTCCAGTCGGTAGTGTAGTGAAGGGAAACAGCAGCGGAGTCAGTCGGGTCGGGCATGAGACGACTCGACTGCGTCTCGTCGTGCGCGCGCGTCGGACTGACCTTGATGAAGTCTGCTCCGTTCTTCAGTTCCTCTCTGACCGCCTTCAAACATTCTGGCACGCCGTCTGCGACCCTTCCGAGACTGTCGGCGTGGCTCGCTCCGCCACAGCAGCCTGTGCTTGAGCCTGGAGGGTTGAAATCGCCGTGTCCGCCCGTTTGCGAGAGCGCTTTCCCGCATTGAAAAAGGCGTGGCCCAGGGATGAGACCCTCCTCAAGAGCGAGCGCGAGAGATTTGGAGGCTCCGCCGGTGTCGCGGACGGTGGTGAAGCCGCGGTGGAGCATCTCTGTCGGTCAAAGGCCCAGCCAAAGAAGTAAGCGAGAGGCAAGGTCGATGCCGCGTGTGTGAGCTTGGGCGCACCTCTGAGGACGTAAGTCGACCGGAGATGGACCACTTCCGAGGGCGTCCGGACGAGGTCGGCCATGGTTCGGACGCCTGGCGTGGCTGTGACGTGGACGTGGCAGTCTATCAGGCCGCTACAAGGATGAGAGAGAGAGCGTGAGAGGGGTGAGCTCGGCAGAGCGGAGACGGCCGAACAGGACCAGCATGGGCACCATCTCGCCTCTCTGCTCGTCCGCTCATCGTCGCAGCGCGGAAGGACTCACGGACACAGGTACGCTCCCTCGAGATCGATCTCCCTTGCTCCCTTGGCTATCGACGGGTCGGGTGTGGCCGAACCGGAGGCGACGCTGTGGACGAGTCCGTCCACGAGGGTGACGGTCCTCTTACCGAGCAGGAGCTCACCAGCCTCAGGGTCGACCACCTGACAGTTGCGAAGGATCACTGTCTGCGGTGCTTCAGGTATCCACGGCTTGGTCGCTAGCTTGGGTAGGCTGGGATGAGGCGACAGAGCACCAACGAGGTCGGACACGGTCGGTCAGATCCGGGACGGTACGGCGAGCGCGTCGATGGACAACCTGGGAGGGACACACAGTATTTTGCGCGTTTCCGACGGGCCTGGGAAGGACATGGTTGACTTTGGGGTGGGTGATACTGATCGGGGTCGAAGGTCGAGCTCGAGGTGTTGGGTGTCGACTCAAAGGAAAGGAGGGAAGCGTCTCTCCCTTTTTCGGTCGAGACAGCGCCCGACAACCCGTAACGTGCATCTGCCGAGCTCACACCCATACCTCGGTCTCGGTAAACACGTCAGTACTCCCGCAGCAGCTACATCCTAGGGCTTATCGCGCTTGGACTGATCGAGCTTGTTTACGTCTGTCTGCGTTGGGCCCATTCAGGCTCTCGGCCGGCCCCTCCTCCTCGCCTTCTCCGAGCTCACGTCTTCCAAAGCACGTCCTCCCTGCCCGTCGGTGAAGGATGCCCTCGAACGGCGGACCTCGTCCGTCTGGAGCTGCTTCCTCTACGCGGTCGTTTGGGAGTGATGACGAAGGGGATGCGGTTCGGAAGAGTCAACGCCAACCTCAGTCGTGAGTCGAGCTCGCGTCCTCCCTCCCTCGTCCGCCCGTCTACGCGTCGGCCTCCGTGCTGACGCCTGGATCTCGTGCCCGTGACAGTTGTACTGAATGCACGAGAAGGAAGACCAGGTGCGACAAGCGTGAGTGTCTGCCTGCCTGGCTCCCGCATAACAGCAGCAATGGTCAAAGCGAGAGCCGTCCAGGTGCTGATGCCAGTCTGTTGTCCGTCCTGCTACCCTCTCCGGCAATTCTCAGAGACACCGTGTGCAAATTGCGTCAAGCGAGGCAAGGTGTCAGAGTGCCGGGTAGAGATCACAGTCAAGCCGGTCACAATGTGAGCCAAGTCCCACAAGTCTGTCTCCCATCGGCCTCGTCGCCTTGACTGACCCAAGGAACGACGCTTGCCACCCCAGTTCTACACGCTCTGTCGCACACAATGCTCAGGAAGATATCGACCGACTCCGACAGTCGACAACGCAAACGGCCAACCAGCACGAGAACCGGATCTCGATGCTCGAGAACATGGTCGCACAGCTCGCCACCCAACTCGCAGAGGTCCGCAACGGAGGTGGATCCTTCCAGAGTACTGTTCCAGGAGAGATGGGCAAGATAGAGGGGCCTACGACGACCAGGATCGGAGGTAGCCCGAGTGGGTCGGCCGATGGCGGGATGGTCGACACCGAGGCAGAGGCGGCTTCGACCCTCGAGTTGTGAGTCCGTCCGGTGTTCAGAGCAGATGCAGAGTGGACTGAAACGCCGGGTTCTCTACCTTGCCGTCCAGCCTGGCAATGGGCCGTTCTCGCGCAAAGACGACTGGAGCTCTCGTTGGCGGGACGACCCGACGGTCTTCGGATGACGAGGAGGAAATGGAGCACTGGAACGGCGACGGGGATCAGGTCAGCACCAGGTCATTTCGAACTAAGCCCGTTCGTCCTCAGCAGGAGCTAATATGTATGTATGTGTTGATTTCTGCTGCAGCGAGACTCCCAGCCCCACCACGCCTCGACCTCCCGACGGCGGCTGTCGAACGCATCGTCGTCGTCCTCAGTGTCGGGCTCGAGCTCCACCTCAAGCGCTCGTGAACAGGTCGCCTCGAACCATGGTGGCGCCTCATACCCGCTCATGTTTGATTCCCCGCCCGCGCAGGGCACCCAGACGCCACCGACATCTGGCCGCCAAGTTTCGGCGTTCCCTCATCCCCTCTCGAACTCGCATCAGCCGCCTCAGTCCGCCACTCGTCCCACTTTGACCTCGCGACAATCAAACGGCGTCTCGGGCTCATCCAAGCGAGGTGCGATGTCCAGGCTGCCGGACGAGCAAGCGGGACGGGCTCTGATAGCGTACGAGATCGACCAAGTCGCTTGGATCCACGCTGCGTATCAGTGAGTCGATCGCCGGTTCTGCATCAGATGGGCTGGCATGCTCATTCCTGGTCTATCCTTTGACAGTCGAGCCACGTTTGCGGCCGAATGCGCTCTGTTCTGGGAGGAGGGTGCGAGCGGCGAAGTCGAAGGTCAGTCGGGACGCATGCCGCCACCGCTCGCGTCCACTCTGACGGGCGTTGCGTATCTTTACAGTGAACAAGAACTGGCTGTCTCTCTTCTTCGCCGTCCTCTCGGTACGTGTTGCTCAAGCTGTGTGTCTGCCGCATTCGGGCTGACCCATCTTTTTCGGTGCTCGTGCAGTCGGCTCTTCACCACATCCCCCTCGCGGAGGCCCAGCGTCTGTTCCCCGGCGAGAACATCCAGGGCTTGATCCTCCGCTACTTTGACGCCTCGCTGCTCGCCCTGAACGAGGCCAACTGGATGGAGACCCACTCGCTGTACAGCACCCAAACGATCCTCGTCCTCTGCTCGCCGGCGAACCACCTCGGTCGGAGTGACTGGTACCTGTCTGCGCTCGCTGTCGGGATTCGGATCGCGCAGGCGCTCAACATCAACAACCTCGGCAAGGACACGTACCCTGCCGCCGAGGGGGCCGTCCTCCCTCCGATGGACCCGAACGCTCTCATCCTCCGTGAGATGTGCAAGCGGATCTGGTACCAGCTCGTCATCCAGGATTGGTTCCATCTGCCGTTCAACAGGACCTCGGGTTAGTCCACTGTGGGATTCTCTGATCTGGTTTGACACCTGCGGCTCGGCTGATCATCATCTACCTTTTTGGCGCTCGCAGTCATCTCGGCCAATCAGTTCAACTCGGCCGTCCCGCTTCATTGCACGGACGAAAGTCTGCTCGCACCATCGACACTCGTCCCTCTCTCGGTCGAGATTCCGACGTTTGACAGTCACACCACTCAGCTGCTCAAGCTCGCTCTTCAGATCCACAAGTGAGCACCTCATAGATGCGACCAAAATCTCGCCTGTTTCTGACCGGGTTTACTTTTTCTTGCCAGACTGTTTGACGGACTGCATGTGACAAAGACGGTTGCGTACTCGCTCGTGCTCTCGATGGACGCCGAGGTGTCTGCGATCCTCAAGAAGGGCCCCTCGTGGATGCAGCTCGACGCGAACGGCCGGCCGAACCCACTCCCCAAGCATCCCCCGACCTGGCTTGACTGGAGTCGGATGACCTTCCTCGTCTCGGCAGCCCACAAGGTGGGCGGGTCGGACTGTTCTTTTTCTACTCTGGCGACTGCTGCTTGCTGATCGTCCGCCCGTTCTTTCTCTGTTCAGATCATCATCCTCCACCGGCCTTTCCTTGGTCGTGCGTTCACGTCGGGCGATGCAACGTACAAGAAGTCGCGCGACACCTGTGTGCTCCATGCACGTCGGATCCTGCAGTTCCTTCGAGACTGCCCGCTCGAGGAGTTCAGAAAGACGTGGACCAACCTCACGCACTCGGTCAGTCTCGCCGTCCACGTCGGCTGATCGTTCATGTCAGCATCAGCTGACTTCTTCCCGTTGCTGGTCCCTTATCCAGGTCGCTGCAGCTGTGATCCTGATCCTCGAGGTCTCGCATACGCAAGGGACGCCCGCTCAGGACGACGAACCCCTCCAGCTGGTGCTCTCTGCGATCGAAATCTTCCGCTCTCTGAGCACCCAATCTGCGATCGCGGAGAAGGGTGTCCGCGTGCTCGAGCAACTCCTCAAGGACAGCGCAAAAGGACCCGGTCACCTCAAGCGCAAGGCTACGGACGGCGGTGGCCGGACCGAAGTCGAGCTGGAGCGAGCGATCAAGGCGCTCAGGAGGAAGCCGTCCAATCTGGCCGGCTCGTCGGTCTCGTCAGCAAGCCCGCCGGCTGTCCCGACAGGAGCAGTCGAGAGATCGCAACCGGGCCAGCAGCAGCAACCAGCGACCCACCCAGCCCATGCCTTCCACCCTCCTCCCCAACATGCCCAGCCTCTGTCGTTCGCCCCACCCTCGCAGCATCTGCCCTATCCGTACGCGAACCACCCTCCGACCCACTTTGCTCCCACATCAGCGCACGCGTCTCCCACGTCGTATCATGCTCCTCCGCCTCAACACCACCATCAGCACATAGGTCCGTTCGGTATGGCCGGTCTCCAGCAGCAGGGCGGGTCTGGGGCATGGTCGCCTCACCCGTACGGCCACTTTGCCGGCGGAGGGCAGATTGGAGGCGGAGTAGGAGGGTACGAGAACCTGTTTGAAGGGCTGGGAGAGTTTGAGCTGAGCGGACTGTTGGAGTATGGTCAACAGACAGGAGGAGGAGGAGCGGGAGAGCCGGGGGTGGGAGGGATGATTTGAATGGGTGAGTGTGATGATGTGATCTGAGGTTGGCTCCAGGTTACCTATAGTGGAAGTAGGAAAGATGCGGTGCATGATGAGTAGGAGGTTGGCGAGCGAAGGAGGTGGAGAGGACGCTTGGGCTGAGGCGATCAGGGTGTGACTCACGCGAGGGGAGGAGTTCGGTTGAGCTCGAGCTCACCTGCTTTCCACTTCCTGCTCTCCCAACCGTCATGACCACAACTCCATCCACCGACATCGCCATCAGTCGCCGCTCTCTCTACGCAATCGCCATCCTCTTCTTTGCCGAGCACGTGCTCATCGCAAAGCTCTACGGAGGCCTCAGCACGCAACACACGCTCGCGCTGGCGTCCTACCTCGTCCTCTGGTTCGCTGGCCTGTTCGGCATGCACGTCTACGTTTGGCGCCTCGTCGGATGGAGCAAGATGATCTACGTCACGACGGCCCTCGGGTGCTTGCCGTTTGTGCTAGGGAAGCCGGACATTGACGAGAGGCTGAAGGTGATGGTGTGGTTTGGGGTCGCCCTTCGGGTCTCCAACTGGCTCATCGTGCATCGTGAGTGGTCTCTCGTGTCTCGTCTGCACTCGGGTCCCAGTCAAGCATCCAGACAAGAACAAAGCCGGCTGACCAAGAACTGCTGCCCGGTCGTCTGTCCGTCCTGGAACTGTGCTCGTCCGGTCAACAGTGCATCCCGGCAAGCCCAGGACGTCCACGATCGGTACGACAGGTCTGGATCCGTCGGCTCAGGCGATCAAGAGCAAGGCTGAAGACGCCGTCGTCGGAGCAGCATCAGCCGAGGAAGAGGCAACCGCCGTCGGGGAGAGCTCGTCTCTCCCTGGAACTCGACCCGGAGTCGGACTCTGAACGGCCACCGACCGACTCGGTTGCCGGTCTTCTGCTTAGACGACGCACAACTCTGATCATATGTAGCTGTTTGCGTGTTTGTTGAGTCGGGTGATGCCTTGTCTGGAGCAGACTCGGTGCGAGGAGAAGAGAGTGTCACGCTGCGGCATTCAGGGGGTGTCTCGCAAGGGGTTTGTCCGTTTGAGCTCAAGCTCATCCCCATCTCGTCACCTCTCCCAACAGCCATGGCCTCCACGCCTGCATCCGCCGACTCGTCTGCCTTCAGCTCAGGCTCGGTACTTTGCCTCTCTGTCGGCGTGCTGGTCCCTCATGTTGCTCTGGCCAAGTACTACTTTGGCCTGACGCTGGTCGAGGTTCCCGAGCCTCTCCTCTCCCTCCTCGTCCTGGCCGTCCTCTCGGCCGCAATCTTGTTCGTCGTCCGTCCTGCGGTGCTCGACCTCGTCGTTCCTCGTTCGCGAACGTCCACGGCTCGCCCCCAGGCCGAGTGGGTGTGGGCGAACGTGCAGTACGGGTCGTTCTTTGCGATCTGGCTCGTCGTGATCGCCCAGAAGTTTGTCGGACAGAGGGTCGACGTCGTGGACGCCGTCCTCTGGATGTCTGTCCTCTTCGGAGTCATTATTTGGGTCGTCATCAATCGTGAGCGAGCACCACATTGTCTGTCGTGGATCGTCCTCAGCTAACCTCTTGGCTCGAGCGGTCCCTGGGAACCGATAGTCGTCTGCGACAATGTCTTCGACAACCACCCGGCCAGCGCGTACCAACAGCGACAGGTTGCGCAAGCCAAGAGAAGGGCTGAGACAGATGCAGCAAAGGCAGCAGCAGCGTCTGCAGCGTCCACGGCCGTCGTCGAGCAGCCCTCGACCGTCCAGGTGAGCTCGAGCTCAGCTCTCCGCCGGCTTCCTCTCCAACAGAGCTCGCTCCCTTGACTGATCCCTCTTGACATGCTTCTTCGCGTTGCTGCCCAAAGGCCTGAGCACACCTAACTCGGGCCCGCTATGTCCAGTGAGCGGGATCGCCAGCCAAGCATCGTCGAGACCGTCTTTTGGAGAGAGGGCAGAACGGCTGGTCGATCCGAATCGGCCCCATCCCTCTTGTCAGCCCGTCCAATCTCGACGCTCGCCTAGACTACGCACATCCAACACCCCAAACTCGACCTCCCTATCACATGCCCAGACCCAGTCTCACCTCGGTCTCGCCGGTCCCCTCCCAGCCCGCTCGCTCACCCCGACCCTCACTCCGCCGTCCCAATCGACCTGACCCGTTTGTCCTCACCAATCCATCGTGTTTAGCAATTGCTATATGTATTGTGATTTCGAACCAGCGTTCATCAATGCCCGGCTAGCTCAATCGGTAGAGCGTCAGACTCTTACGAGTCTTTCTGTCGGGTATTTCTTCACTTCTCATGGGGTGGAGGTGCCTCAGATGTAATCTGAAGGTTGGGGGTTCGACCCCCCCGTCGGGCTAACGATTCTTTTATCTTGCAAATGCAATGATCTTTTGCTTGGGGCAACAAGGAAGGGAGGGTGGAGGCGGGGGGACGAGGAGGCGGGGGGACGAGGGGGGGGGGGGGTGCGAGATCTTTGTAGGTGATCGCGCGCGCGCGGTTGTTCAGGCCGGCGTCGCTTTGCTCTGTTGTACGTTGCTCTGATTGAACATGTTACATACATACATCATCACGGGACGTAAAGTCAGATCCCAAAACCACAACACCCGTCCTGAAAGACACCCACCCTCCTAAGGCCGCCTCATCTCCGCATTCCACCCCTCCACCACCTCCCTCTCTCCCCTCCCCGCACCTTCGGGAACCTCAAACGCCTCCAACCCTAACATTCTTCTCGCCTCGATCCCAACCACCTCCTCGGGTGTCGCCCGCCCATCATTGAGGGACTCGCCTCGCCCCTGCGGGAAGTCTGGGGCCGGCTTGCCAGCGGCGAAGGAGGTTTTTTGGAGGCGGAGGTAGGCGGCGCTATGTGAGGGAGGAAGGGTTAGTTGACAGATCAAGAGGAGGGAGGGAGGGTAGTGAAATGAACGGGGGGGCAAGGAAGGAAGGGATGGGATGGAAGGCAGACGCACTTTTGGTCCGTGAGCGGGACGGCGGGGATGTAGAGGACGGACGAGTCCCCTTTGCCGGCGTGGGTCTTTTCGACGGCGTGGATGACGTCGCTGAACCAGAACACCTGCGAGTAGTGAACGCCACCAAGAAGGAGGTTGGTGAGGTGAGCCAGCCGAGTTGCACCTATGTAGCGAGCCAGGAAAGGAAAGAAGACGGACGAACCTGATCCCCCGGCTTGACCCTCGGCATCGGCGTCATCGTCTCGCTCAACCTCAGATGCGGATGCGTCTCATCGTTCAACTCCTGTCCTCGTCCCATCGCGCTCCCGGGAAAAGTCGTGCTCTCGAGATCGACCTCCCAGTCCTCTGCCGCCAGGCTGTCCCTTGGCGCGGACGACTTGAGGCCGAAGAACGGTCGGAGCATCACGTAGGCGTTGCTGAGCGTCACCCGAGGGAAGACGAGGAGCGTTCCTTCCGAGGGACCGGTGTGCGAGAGGGAGGTCCATCTGCGGGTGAAATGAAAAGTCAGGAGTGAGTCAATGGCGAGCCCGGGTCAAGGGAGATAGAGTGGGACGACTCGAACGTACCCTTGCCATGGACGCAGCACCGAACACGCCCCCGTCTTCATCTCGTTGTACAGGTTCATCGTCGCCTGCACCCTTGGCGTCACATCATACGGATCATGCTCCTTCCACCCTTTGGACGTCCTGGACAAAATCTCCGAGAAGCACGATCGATACCCCGGATCCTCCCATCTCTCCAACGAGCCACCATCGATATGCGGTCCGAGCGCAAACGTTGCGTCCCCCGGGGTGCGCATCCTCAGTCGGTCATAGTACGAGATGGGCGTTCGGAGCGAGACGCGGGTGGAGGTTGGGTCGGAGGTGTAGCAGACTTGGCTGAGGAGGTACTTTTGGGTGGCGATCGCGTTGGGGTGGGTGCGGGCGGAGGTCTGGGCGTGGGTGTTGTAGAACTCGAAGACTTGGATGTCGGTGTCCGGGTAGCCTGATGGGTTGGGCGTCGGAGAACGGAGAGAGGCGGTCAGTCGATGTGCAAAGAGAGAGGGGACTCCTTGTGTGAACGAGGCTGTGTCAGGCTTACCTCGGACGTGCTCCTTGTTGCGCTCGGCGTACGCGCGGATGTCGGCCTTCCACTGGAGGGCAGTCTGCAGAGTACAAAGAAACCGGATGAGCGGGTGAGCTGTGAGAAAGCGGCACACAAGGGACGCGAGCTCCGACCGCCGACTGACCTCTTCTTCCACTGCTCCCTCGACGATCACCGTCCCCGTCTCGATCATCCTTTTCCTCAGCTCGGGATCCACCTTGCCATCCCTGATCTGCTGGAACGGCAACCTCGGAACAATCTGGGCCATCACGCCCAAAGAAAGCCAGGTCAGTTCCGGTCGAGCTCATACACCCCGCCGGTCGCCGGCCCCACAACCCTGCCCGTTCCAGTACACTCACCTCCTCCCCAGCCTTCTTCCTCTGCACAATCCTCTCCGTCTCCACCTCCAGCTCAGCCAGTATCTCCCTCCATCTCTCCTCAAGAACAGGGTGCCACAGTTCCTTCTTGAGATCCGCGAACCGGCTTGGGAGATCGGAGGAGAGGCCCGAGAGGGAGGCGAACGCGTCCTTGATAGAGCCGCCGTCGGTCGATGAGGTTGTGGCAGTGGCTAGGCGGCGGAGGGAGAGTGGAGAAGAGGTTTTGAGGAGGGAGGAGCGAAGCATCGTGGTGGTCGAGGGATGAGAGAGGAGGAAAGAGGGCCGGTGAGTGCGTGAGTGAGGAGAGGTTCGGAGCGGCGGCGGCGGCGAATGCAAGACCGGCGGATTGTAGACCCGGAAGAAAAGAGCTTGCAGATCAGAGATTCGGAGCGTCGAGCGAGCATCGACCGGTCGGGGTGTTTGTCGTATTAACGTTGATGCGTCCCTCGTGCAGCCGGTCATCATCTTTGCTGTGATGAATCAGCAAGGCCTCTTTCGAGGCCGGGGCCTTGTGCGCGCCCGGTGAGATCTGGTCGGAGAGAAAGACGACGAGTATATCATCAGAGCAGGGGCGCGTTATGTGTGTAGCACGGGAAGGAAGAAGCAAACGGGCTCGGACGTAGTATAGACGAGTAAAGGTCGCGTCTCGTTGAGGCGCGTGGAAAGGGATCAGGGATGAAGGAGAGTGCGAGAGAGCAAAAGTACAAACAGCGAAGAAAGACGTACATCAGAAGGTGGAGGCAAGCGAGAGAGAGAGCAAAGGAAATTGAGCCGGGCGAAGTAAAGACAAGGAGGGGGAACGCTACTGGGTACCGGCTGGGCTGGGGAGGATGCCGCTGCCACTGAGGACCTCAACCGTCATGACGAGCTTCCGCCCGTGCTTCCACGCTCTCCGTCTTCCTCTAGGACGTGCGTGTCCTTGAGCGACAGACGGCGGACCATCTCCTCCGCTGGAGTCTCTCCGGTCCCGCTTTCTGCGCGACCGTCGACCTCTTCCACCTGAGGCAGACCGGACGAGGACGACGATGTCAAAGACGGTCCCCCGCCCTCTTCGCTCGACGCTCGTCGCTCGTCCGTAGGCGATCCGTCAGCGCTGGTGCCTGCAGACGCTGCGGCTGGGAGGCTGACTGCCGTAGCGTGAGTGGGAAGTCCATCGTCGTTGACGGGTGTGGATGCGTTGAGCAGAGTGGCGCCCCTGAACTGATCCGGCGTGGTCGCGTCTCCTGCGCTGGCTCCAAAGCCGACTCTGGACGGGCTGTAGCCGAGGTCGGCCGTCGTAGGCGGAGCGACAGCCGTGTCGGGTCTACCGGAGGACTCTGGCCGGATGGCGGCGCTTTCACCCCCGAGCCTCGCTACCTGACCGACGGGCGATCCGAACGGTCGGAGGCCTGCTCGACTAGGCTCTGCGAGAGCTACGTCGTTGAACTGGTCGTCGGCTTCGTTCTCGTCCTCGTCGTCGTCTGCGCCTGCGTGGAGGGCGTTGCCGAGTGCCTGCTCAAACGCCTGCTTGACCGACTTGAGCGATCCCTTGCGCGAGATGAGCGAGGTCCTCCGTGAGGACGCGACAGGCTCGTCCTCGGTCTCGACGTCCGCCTCGAGGTCGGCGAACGATCGGCAGACGGGGCACGAGAAGCCCGGGTGATGGAGAGCGAGCAGCGGGCGGATGCACTTGTAGTGGAACACGTGCGAGCACGGCGCGATGAACAGGCTCTGGCAGATGGTCACCTGGAACAGGCAGATGACGCAGTCGGTCACGTTGACCTTTGACGGCTTCCTTGACTTTTCCTTTGCGGTCGAGCCTTGCTGGTCGTCTCCGCGGAGGGCGCTGAGCTGCTTGAGTGCGTTTGTGTTGAACTCGTTGGCTCCGCTCTGCCAGCCTCGGCCGAGCTCGACCTTCATCTTGACACAGCGGTAGATCTCCTCGGTCCCACCCTGGTAGTCGACCCCAAGCTGGATGACATCCCCGTCCTTGATCGCAAACGGCTTTGACTCGACGCTCGGCGGAGACAGACGGATGTGGTTTAGAAACGTCCCAGACGACGACTTCGTGTCCTTGACAAAGAACTGGCAACAATTGGAAGTCGCAGTTGGTTCGTCAGTTCGAGCATGCATGACCGGTCAAAGCAGGAGGATGAGCTCACCTTTCCTCCGGCGACGGCCCAGACCTCTGCGTGGCATCGGCTGACGACCTTGCTCTTGAACGCAACCTTTGTGCTGCTCAGCGCTCCGCCTCGAGGCGTGCCATCCGCACCGCTCTGCTTATCTGTGAAGCGGCCGATCTTGAGAGCAAACAGGCCTTCTGCCGAGGCTTCGTCTGCGGCCGACTCGCGGACATCACGGACGACGGGGTCAAACGGGAGCGAGTGGGACGCGTCCAACAGAGGAACCAGTCGAAGACGATGCGTCGAAGCAGACGAAGACGGTTCGGCAGACGAGCTCGACGTCGTCGTCTGCTGAGCGGGCGCCTGTGAGCTTGTCGAGGCAGAAGCGGAACCGAGCAGGGGAAGCGTCGGCGGGATGGGAGGCAGCATTTGCAGCGAGCCAGACGCAGACAACGAGGCCGGTAGGCCGGACGGGGTCGAGGATGGGATCGGGTTGGACGGGTTGGTGATGATGATGGTGGACGTAGCTGAGCGAGCAGAGTCGTAAGCAAGCGACAGAGGGCGTCAGCTCGGCGTGCCTGTCCGGTCATGCTCCCTCCCGGTCCCTCTCCCGTCTAGGTCGGCTCTCGACAGGCAGGAAACGAGACATGACTGGCTGATGTACTCACGAGGATACGCTTCTGGGTTGTGCTGTTCCCTCTCGAGCTGGACGCCGTCGCTGTCGTTCTGCCTGTTGGCCGAGCTTGACCCGAACGCGGCCCCTGGCGCAGGTGGCCCGGTCGACTCACTCCTCCCTCCCTGGACTCCGCCCGCAGAAGACGGTCGATGACCGTTCAGACCCTGTCCTGGAGCAGGTTGCACCGTCGAGCCTCCGTGGTTCGAGATCCTGCGAAGGAGACGGTGTCCAAACCCAGCGAGGGGGTCGTCCCTGGCGGAGGACGAAAGCGGCGGCGAAGGCAGCGACTCGGACGGCTGGGTGTTGGTCCGTCTGCGGCCAATCGTAGGACGAGGGGGTGTCGAGGGAGACTGCAGAGACTCTGACGAGGAAGGTTGCGGCTGAGGGGAAGGAGGGCCGTTGAGGTAGGCCTGGTGGGAGGATGACGGAGGGCCGCCCGCACCGTCCACAGGTCGAGACACACTCTCCCCAGTAGCAGCACGAGGGCGACGCACTAGAGCAGAGAAACAGAGAGGTGATACTGTGAGCTCGAGGCCGTGTTCGCCTCGACGGTGCAAAAAGCGAGCTCTGATGGACTCACTGAAGGAAGGCAAGAAGGACGGCCGGGGCGAGGTTGGACTCCTGGGTCCGTTCCCGTTCGACAAATGGCTCAACGACTGCGACATCCCAGACGTCTCATCGTACGAGGGAGACTGCCGGAACGCAGGACTGCTGATCGTCATGGGAGCAGGCATCGTAAAGGACGAGGAGAGCCGAGAGAGGGTAGAGGATGGGAGCAAAGTAGCAGGCCCGAGGCCAAGTCGAGGCCCCCTCGCGCTCCCCTGCGGAGACACCATCCCTTCCCAGTTCGAGACACAACTCTGGTCCGACACCAACTGACTCTTGAAAAGCCTTCATATCAGGCACACACGGGTACACACGAGGTTATCATGCAGATCGACCAAATCGAAATCGTCTCTCGACGACAGACTGAGCTCATGAGGCCGACCTCAAGGGCCTCGAGGACGGCGTCCGCCGGCATCGAGCCGAGACCTTGCTCACCAAACTTCGTCAACTTTTGCCTCGAGACACGTTGTCAGTCGAGATGGAAGGTCGCATATGTAGCTGTCAGCGTCGTAGAGGCTCAAACACCGACTTGTCGAATAGCTTGTGCGAGCTCGGCAAGGGAGTCCGGCGTGAAAGAGCTTCCGGAGGCAGATCTCTCCTTTTCCGCAAGTTACTCAGAGCACAAGCTCAGCCAATAAGGGCGAGATCTCGTTTTCTTGGATATCGTCTCTTCGTCTGATACTGATCCCTAGACATGGGAGGCCCAGTGACAGTCACGGGCGCCGCCGAACGACCGCCAACGTCGTCCTCTTCCTTCGCCTGCTTTGCTCGATGGATCCCGATGGTCCACCCCCGTCGTTGATCCTCTCTCCTCTTCTGCATGATCTGTCCAACTGGCTCTCCCTGCCTGAGGACGTGCCTGCAGCCGGTCTGACGGCGAGCTCTGCTGCGTCGTCGTTCATCTCGGCCGGCCGGCAAGCGACAGGGTTCCTCAACCTCCTCCCTGGAGCCAGGCAGCAAGCCCAACCACAACCGGACAGCATACAGAGTCCACCGAAGCCTCCAAAGAAGGTCAGATGCAGGGCGGTCGAAGCTTACGGTACGCACACGAGCTCATCGGACTCGCGCCCTTGACCGCCAGCTCGGGCCAGCGGTCCCATCCGAGCACAAGCTGATCTCTAAATGACATCTGTCTGGCTTGTTGCGTGACAGGGAACAACCTGTACATGGGCACGTCGGACGGGCAGGTGCTGTGGTACACGTTTGATCACGTCGGGACCTCGACGGTGAGGGTGAGCTCGGTCCATCATCTCCTCCGCTCGCAGCTGACCCTCTGGACTTCGACTATAGGAGCCGTACACGCTCAAGCACAGGTACTCGCTCTTCCCAAAGAAGAGCGTAGACAGACTGTTTCTTCTGCCGAGCATCTCAAAGATCCTCGTCCTCTCCGGTCAGCAACTCCCACGTTGAGCTCGTGCCGACCGAGAGTCGAGCTCACCCCTCCGCTGTGCTCTCTGGTCGCGCTTGCAGAGTCGACCCTCCACTTCCTCACCCTGCCGACGCTCGATCCGATACCGACGGCCCTCATTCAGCCTATCCGAGGTGTCATCACCGTCGCCATTGACGAGGGAAAGAACCTGTACGCCCAGGATGGGTCAGGCGAGGACGTCGGCCTGTGCGTGATCAAGCGCAGAGGGATCAGCGTGTACCGTCTAGGGGGGAGACTGTTCAGCGTAAAGGTAAGGGTCACATCATTCAAGAGCTCCACGTCCGTGCTCTCGCTGATGTCTGTCTTCTTATCTTGAGTAGGAGATACCTTTGCCCGAACCGCCGGCTCTGGCTCGTTACTCATCCCCAACCTTGTGCATGGCCGACCTCGAGGTGTACTCGTTCGTGTCTCTAAACGACTCGACGTTGTCGCCTGTCCTCCCTGTCGCTCAGGTCGCGCCCAACTTCACGCCCAAACCGGTCATCGCCGTCGTCCAGGCGGACGAGTATCTCGCGACCAGCTGCACAAGTGTCGATGGCGCTGGGATGGGTGTCTTTTTCAGCGGAGAGGGAGACCCAGTCAGAGGGACGATCCAGTGGGAGAGCTATCCGAGATCCGTCGGTGATTATCGGGCCGGAGACTGAGGCGGTTGACAGACCTGGCAGGGATCGCTGACTCTTTTTCTTTCACGTCGCAGTCATCCAACCACCCTACATCATCTCTCTTCTCCGCAATCAGACGATCCAAGTGCACTCGCTCCTCACTCTCGACATCCTCCAGACGATCGCACTTCCCCCGACCCTGGACGCTCGGTCGCTCGCCAAATCGCCGTCCGGTTTCATCGTGCCTGCCACGGACCGGGACATGCTCCTTCGCAAGGTGTGGATCCCTCTCAACAAACCGCCACCGCCCGCGTCGTATCCACTCCCCCTTTCTATGCCCGGATCGCCGACCGAGGCGCCAGAAGCGACCATCTCTTCCTCAATGGACCCACCTTCTGGCTCGGGTCTGACCCCACCCTCCTCGCCGAGGCGGTCGTACAACTCGACGCGGACGTCCTCCTCCAGCTTCGACTACAAGCTTGCCTCGGAACTCTCGTCGGCGTCATCTCAGTTGTCACATATCCTCGTCCTCTCGCCATCCTCCATCTATGCCGTCACGCCAACTCCCCCTCTCACGCTGGCCCTCCAGGCTCTCTCCTCGAACGCCTCGGCGCTCTCGGACGCGCTTGCTCCACTCCTGCTGTCTGCATCTGTCCAAGAAGATGGAGCGCAAGACGAGGAGGCCGTCAAGTTTGTGCATCAAAAGGTGTTCCTTCGCGGACTCAAGGAGGCCAGGTTCAACGAGGAGCAGGCCGACATCTGGTCGTTCGCCGGTGGAGACGTCAGGCTACTCGTCAGGCTGTTCCCCGAGCTGGCGGGAGTGCTCGAGCTTGAGAAGACCGAGGCTTCGGACCCAGAGGCGGGACCGTCGTCAGGAGTGCTCGAGGTTGAAGTCGAGGAGGGTCTCCGCGAAGAGTGGGACGGCTTCTGGGATATCGAAGACATCAGTGAGTCCCTCTTTACTAGCAGCCAAGATGAATTAGAACGCTGACTCTTTGCGTCTGTTGTTTGCCTGGTTGCAGTCCAGGAGAACCTGCGCCGCAACTACGCGCCCCACATCGAGCCAGACGTCGAGACATCCCCGTCGACAACCGAACTTCGAAACGTCCTTCTCGGACAGGCGCGTGAGATGCTCAAAGAGATCCTCACAAAAGAGAGGGACCAACGGAGCCGTCGGCCAAAGGGCAAGAAGATCATACGCACGCGCAAAGAGGAGAACCTCGATCGCGTAAGTCGGCGTTCCTCTTCTAGTCTTCAACCGATGCTCCAGCTCCCTGACTGACTGACTTTATGCCATTTCTTGTTCGAAACTAGGTCGTCGACACGTCACTGTTGGTGCTCCTCGCCCGCATAGGGAGCACGCTGTCGATCCTCGACATCCTCGAGTCGACCCACTTTGCAGATGCTGATCTCGTCCGGGACGCTCTCGAGACTGAGAAGCGCTGGTTTGCATTAGGAAGATGCTCATCCGGCGAAGAGTCACTCGAGATCTTCACTGCGTGAGTCCGAATCTGCCTCAACGTGGACTCGAGCCCCTCATTCCGACCTTCGCATGTGGCGTTTACCTTTTTCCAGGATCGCGGACGGTACCAAGCCAGACGATGACTGTCTGCGGGACCCGGTCGACGAGGTGCTCTCAATTTTGGCGGCCAGCGAGGACGTCCCTCTCGTGCGCAAGTACGGTCTCTGGGTCGTCCAGCGTGACTGGGAGCGCGGCCTCGAGCTGTTCACCCACTCGGGGCTCGACTTTGACCATGCCGGGCTGGTGGACGAGCTGCGTGCTCTGGACGATCGCGCTGGGGACAAGTATCTAGAGCACGTCGTCATCGTCAAGAAGAGCACAGTCAGTCTGCGCGCACTCTGGCCGGTCGATCCCCTTGCTCAGTCGTCAACCTAATCGTCTGGCTTCCATCCCGATCAGGACCGTGCTCTTCATACGGCCATGGCTGTACGCTACGTGGACGTGCTGTGTCGCTATCTGGAGAACGCGTCCGTGGAGAAGGAGTTTGCAGACGCAGGTCCGTTGCGTCGCCGCTTCCTCTACTCTCCTTGCGCTGATGTCGACTGACCATGCACCTCGCTTTCACCTCTGCAGTACGATCCTACAGTTCTCAGTCGTCGACCTCCTCCTTCCTCACCTTCCTCGCCTCGTTCCTTCCCGACTCGCCCCACAAAAGGCTCCGGTTCAAGACGATCCTCTTTATCCAAGGCTCTCAGCTGTACGACATCGAGGCCGTGCGCAAACGGCTCAACCACGAGCCAGCGCTGTCTGTGCTCTCAATCGAGCGCGCAATCATCTTCGGAAAGGTCAGTCCAGACCGGGCGGTCTGACCCTGTAGACATCGTTCCTGACGGCATCTTTTTGGCCCATCTTACAGCTGCACCTGCACGACGAGGCTCTCTACCTTCTTGCTCGCACCCTTCGCGACTCGATCTCTGCGGAGGCCTTCTGTGCTCAGGGAGGAGAGGTCGTCCCTGCTCGTGTCGGCCAGACGATCGCTCGAGAACTCGGGCTCGACGCGTGGGCGGCGTTGGGCGGCGGAGCGATGCGGAGACGGCTGACGGTGACCGAGGAAACGAGGAAGACGCTGCTGATGACGTTGCTCAAGATCTACATGGGACAAGGAGAGGGAGCGTCAACGGCCAGTCGGACCGCCACGCTGCTCAACGACCAAGCGATCCATCTCGATGTCGTGGAGGTACGTCGGAAGCTTGTACTGTTGCTCTGCGACTCTGACTGACCACGCCACCGCTTTTCCTTGTCCAGGTGCTCGACCTGCTTCCGGAACCGTGGCCCCTGCAGCCTGTCGCTTCGTTCCTCACCCGATCCATCCGCCGAACCCTGCACGATAAGCACGAGGGCCAGAGTACGTCCCTCTCATTGCCGACTCATCCAATACACCCGGACGCTAACGATCTCGTCGCTTCTGTGGCTTCTTAGTCCTGAAAGCCCTCGCTGCGTCCGAGAACCTGCAGACCCTCGACCTCGCGTTCGACGTGCTCGCTTCGCGGCCTTACATCCTCAAGACCGAGTCGAACGCCACCTCGGACGCTGGCGGCGAGTCGGAGGGAGAGCACGGAGAAAAGGACTCGCTCGTGGATGACATCCTAGCCGGAGCGAGGGGAGAAAAGACTGGTGCTGAGGAGGGAGAGGGCGTGAGGGTGGACTTTGGAGCGGGCGGAAAGGAGCGGTTGACGATCTCGCCGGTTGAGGACGAGGACGAAGGACTGGCTTAAAGCTACGGCCGGTCACAGAAACGCATCTATCATGACTTTTACGCAATATCTTGACGTCAGGGCGCGTTTTTGTAAGGTCAGAGGGGCGGTCCCTTTGTTTGGGTCCGGGGCGCAGCAGCTTCGCGAGCGAGACCTGTCGGCTGTCCCTCCCTTCCCTATCCCCACCTTCCATTCAGCCGTTCCTCAAGTCCTTCTCCTCTCCTCTTCCCCTCTCCTCCCTCCCTCCCTCTCTCCCCTCTCCTCATCACAACCCAACCACACCCCACCCGTACCCGTTCTCGGCCCTCCCCCTTTCCTCCATGTCTGTTTCGATCCTCCAACGGTCCCAGTCTCCTGCCTCCCCTTCGCCTCGTCGAGTCCGGTCGACGACGGCCCAGCCCTGCTCGAAACCTTCAGCTCTGTCCATGTCGAACCTGCACGTCAACGCATCCAACACTCCTGGTCTGCTCTCTCTCTCGAGGCCTTCTCCGAACGGGCGGGCAAAGGGCAAGAAGGCGGCGGGTGACAAGGTCAGTTCCAGGGCCCGTTTTGTTTCAGTCTCGACCATCAGACAGCGTGCACAGATCGACCAGGGCGATCGTCGAGGTCGTCGATTGATCTGGCGTGCAACGACCGAGGTGGATGGTTGCCTGAGAGAGGGAGGGAGGGCCTGGAGAGGGAGTGTGCCGTCTGGAGCCCTGGACCTCGCCCCTTTGGGCTAGGGTCTCGTCGGAGCACCTGCCTCGTCGACGACAGCCGTCCGTTTGGCTCGCTCGCGATGCTCTCTCAGACATGCGCTGACGATCTTGCATCTCTTGTCCTGCTCGCTTGCTTCGCCAACCTAGTCTGACCAAGTACCTTCGTCTCGAGTCTCAAAGGGGAAGGCGGACGACCCCACTGCTTCGAAACCCTCCCAGCCAGACGCCTCGTCCCAGGCGATCCCCCTGCCGACCCTGCCTCAAGTGCCTACGCCCGCCAAGCAACGCTCTCGCACCCGTCGCCACAAGCGGTCCAACTCGGACCCTCTGTTCCCATCGACCGCCGACGAGAACGGAGACGAGCCCACTCCCACCACCACCACCGCCTCTGCCTCTGTCAACCCTCCTCGCACACCCGGACCGTCCTCGTCGACGCCTTCCGGAAAGGCGTCGCCTCCTCCCTCCACGACTGCCGACCGCGCGAGCGCGTCGGCTGTTCCCAGCACGCCCACCCCTGCGTCAAGGAGGGGCACCCGAGGCGGCAGGCGAGGGCAGGGCAAGACCCACACCGCCGAGCCGACCCAGATCCCGTCCTCGCACGCACCTCCCGAAGCCGAGCAGGGAGAGCAGCTGTCGCACTCTGCGCCGTCCGAGTCGTCCTTCATGCTTGTGCCTGAGCCTGCCGTGTCGACCAACGACGGCAAGCGAGCTCGAGGCAGAGGAGGAAAGACGGGCACGAGGCAGAAGGAAGCCAGCGGTGGTAGTGGCCGGGACGAACCGTTTGTGTGCGACGAGGAGGAGGGCAAGGTGTGGGACATGCCAGAGAAGAAGGGCAACGATCAGCTCACCGTCAGTACATGCTCGTCTCGCTCAAGCCGCTCGGCTGGGAGCTGACCGCGTCACCCCCATCTCTATCCTCTTCCTTGCCTTGTGCAGTGGCAGCAAAGCATCCTGTCCACCTCGACACCTCAGTTCCCGTCCGTCGCCTCGCCCACTGCCGGCCGACGGTCGTCGCCCAACCCGCGCAACGTTCGGGCTCCCCTTCCCGCGGCGATGACGGCCTCCCAGCACCGACAGACGGCCTCGCTCACCTGGCAGCAGGCCCTCCTTCCGCCCAACCCGACGACCGGCTCGTCGGCCAACTCTGCACCCTCGACGGTCAGGAGGCGAAACTCGCTCTCGACCCACTCGCACGGCGGAGCGACCTCGTCCCTGTCCTCGAGGGTCGAGGACGCGGCCAGGCAGGCTCAGCGACAGCAGTCGATGATGGTCGCCACCCCTATGGCGACGCCGACAAAGACGACCGCCATCATGGCCAAGGATGACGTCGCCCCCGGAAAGGTCGGACCCTCTGGACCTCGATACGCCGGACCGATGTTCCACAACTCGCCCATGGCCGGAGACATCCCGAAACCTCGATTTGGTGGGCGAATGTAGCAGACGCCTCGTCAGCAACTCCCTGCTCTGTTCTTCATCTTCGTTTCGTCTATCTTCTCTTTCTCTTCTCGCTCTCTTAGTCTTTCATGGACTTGGCTGAGGGTTCTAACAACGGCCTGGCCTCGTCGCGGCGCTTCCCTCTCATCTCATCTCTTGCAGTCTCTTTCGTCTTCTCTTAGCTTACGTACACACCCACACTCACGACGACCCGTCCCTTGTATCAGCCCGTCCTACGTTTCACGACCAAAAGAACGACTCCCCTCAACCCATCTCCCACTTTTGTTACGACCAACGCACACCCCCTTTTCTACGTCCTTCCCGCTTCGCACTTCGTTTTTACGTCTCACTTCACCCGCTTGGTCGGTCTTCAACTCCCTCCCATCCTGCTGTCCCGTTTCGTTCCTCTACGTCGTCCTAGTTTGTCGGTCGTTTGCCTTCCCACTCCCCTCAACCCCAACTCACACGCGCGTTCGTTGTGCCTTCTTTTCGTTGTCTTCCTCTTTTGCTCGTCTTCTTCGTCTCACGGTTGATCCGAGACGCCTCGCGCCTCTGTTGTGTACACTTCTCCATCTCTCGCGCGCATCGGTTCTGCTTAGTCTACGCTTTCGAGAGGTCTTTGTGTGGGTCGGAGACGGGTGTGCGGAGGGGTCGTCTAGTTCTTCTGTCTGTGCCTCCTCTTCTCCTCCTCCTCTCTCAACGTTCGCTCGCTCGACCCACCCATCTAGCCATCTACCATACCCTTACCATCTCCTTCTCTGCCTCACCTTCGTCCGGCTTGGTTTCCCTCTACCCTCCCGCCGTACCCTATGCCCCATCTCCTTTCCTTTCTCTTCCTTCATAGCTGTCTATAGTTCTCCCGCCCTCTCCGTCGTCTCTACCCTGGCCTCCCTTCTCTCCTCTTCCCTACCGCGCCTCTCCCTTCTCACTAGCCATTTGTGCCGTCCTCAACGACGGACTTCCCGTTCCCCTTGGATCTCAATTCAACTTGACTTTTCCTGCCACCAATAAAACTCTTTCCCGGACAACATTTCGCAAGGGCTGTTCGAAGAACAGAAGACGATCATGACGTCCTGATCTCCCCGACCTTCTTCCCAACCCCCGTCTCTTTCACCGCCTCCCTCGCATCCGCCGCTGCCAGCTTCCGTACCAGCAGATGATCCCTTTCGATCTGCAACAGCCGCTCGTCGTTCGTCTCGTCGCACTGGCAGGGGATTGCTTCGTGCGGGAGGACCCTTATCCGTCCGTGCGACGCGACACAGATCGGGGGAAAGGAGCCCGTTCAGTTTCGTGCGCGGGCGAGACGACCGAGGGAAAGGGACCCGAAGCAAAGCAAAGAGACTCACGGCTGTCGTAGATGATCCATCCTCTGTGGTCCAGGACCCGAGTAGTCCGGGAGGTCGGTTCGTTCAGGGAGGAGACAGCAGCTCCCTACCGTCACGGGTCGACGGGTCAGGGTTGACGAGAGCATCCTTGCTCCGGAGGAAGAGGAAGGAGAGGAGGAGGAGGGGGAGGGGGAATCGGTGGTGAAGTAGATCTCGACGACAAGTTCGGAGGAGGCTCGGACGGAGGTGATGGTGCTGGGGTGGGTCGAGCAGGAGAGGTGGCGGGCGTTTGGCTAGTGTGCGTGTGCGTGAACGAGCGCCGAAGGTTAGGCGGGGGGGTCAGCGGGGCCTGAGGTGAAAGAACTGGGGCGAGAAGAAAGAAAGACGTACCACCCTCGCAACCTCCTCGAACGACCAACCCTCCTCCCTTCCCAGCCCGACCATCGACGCATCAAACAGCACCACCCCCTTCTCCCTCTCCGGGTCCGCACGAAGGGCTTGCAACCCCCTCGCGTTCAGCGGGCCTTCAAAGCCGCGATGCAGCACGGGGACCTTCTGTCGGAGCGTATGTTTCTTGTACTGGTTTCGGAAGGAGGTGAACGTGATGGTTTGGTCGAGGTAGCATCGGAGGGCGTAGATCTTGAGGGTCGGGGGTGGGGAGGGGAGGGTGAGGGAGAGGGAGAGGGCGGAGGCGAGGATGAAGCGCTGTGTTGAGGGTTAGATGAAGAAGACAGAGTCAGTGGAGAGACAGAGCGGAGCGTGGCGTGAGGAGATCGGACGCGTACGGTGGAGGAAACGTCGAGCGTGCAAGGGCCGAGATCGTCTTGGAAGCCTTCTACGTGTAGGTCTAGCGCGAGTTCTAAGGAAACGAGGAAGAGACAAGCGAAGTCAGATGATGAGCTGAGCGGTCTGATAGGTTTGATGGCGGCATCGATGGACGAACCTGATTGATCCCTCGGCGTATCACACACGACGATCTCCTTTTCCGCCGTGAGATCTTTGCCAAACAGGCCTTTGGCTGATCCAACGGCCGTCCCGACTACGACGTTGTAGATCATCCGGTGATGTGGGTCCGAGTCTGGCATCCACTCGGCCGCAGGATCTTGCGGCATCCAGTCGGAGACGGTCGCGTCTGGCGGGACGTTCAGGAGGTATTCGAAGCTGTCCCAACCTAAGAAGCATTAGCGTGCGGTACAAAGTAGGAAGTGGAATAGACTTGGCGTACGTGTTGATCCCCTTCTGCAGCCACACGCCGCCTGAAGCCTTGTCACCCAGAACGACCGTCCGGACCGAGACGACGTCGGCCTCTTTCTTGCCGTTGTCTTGCGGGAACGGAATCCATTGCCGGGTGACGAGCTCAACCTTGATCTGGGTGACTCGACGTTCGGTTGTGGAGATGATGACAAAGAAGCCACGAGCTAGACTCCATGCCTAGAGGGGAAGAGGGGAGGGAGCGGGGTCAGTAGAGGAAAGAGAGAACAATCTGTGCGGCAGCAGCTGCAAGACAAAAGACAGGAGTATGGCTCACCTTGAGATCGATCTCGCTGGAAGAGAGAGAGGACGGGTTGATGAGGATTCCGCCTGGGGAGAAGGCGTACATGCTTGCCGAGTCGACGCCGAGGTTGATCCCGGCGAGGAGGGCCTTGTGGATCGGATGCTTGGGATCTGGAAAGTCGGATTGGAACGTGGGCTGGCGCTTGAGCTCGTCCTTGGCTGGGAGTAGCTCGTATGCAGGCGCGTTGGCTGTCGAGGCGGCCCAGTGGTGGTCCATGATGGTGTCGTGACGGGAGTGGGAGAGGGCACAGGGCGGATGAGCTCGCTCGTCGGATGGGGACCTGTCGAACGCGGCGCGTAGTTCGCGAGAAGGGCAGAGAGGTTCTCTTGACGAGCGAGATGCTTGTGTCCAGACAGAGAGTCGATCTCGGCGGTGGTGTCGTGGTTCGAGGTGGATCAGAGGGCTCTGTCATCAGAGAGGAGAGGACGGTCGGCTCGGACCGATCCCCATGTCTGACCTAGTCGCTAAGCTCGCTTCGACATCTCGTCCTGGAACAAGTCCGGTACATCGCCTGGAGCGGCAGCTACATACGACTCATCAGATATATTGTGATGCGGCTGTACCGGGCCACGAACACCACGACGAGCTCAGCACCCCGGAGAGGAGTCGAGCTCCCAGACTCGTTCGTGCGAGGCTCACCGCCTCAGATGCCATCTCGCCGACGGTTTTGCACGGCCGCCGACTGTGGCCGATTACGTGCGCTCAACGTGATGCCAGCTTGTGTACTGGGGAGAGTGTCTGGCGAGAAGAGTGGGTGAGGGTTAGCTCGTCGAATGGGAGGCCGTTTGTCTCGCGACCTCGTCTTGTTCTCGCCCTCGGAGCTCGTGAGCTCCTCAACTCCCACCACCGCCGCCCTCCTTCCGGTCTCTCCCTCTCCAGGCTTCCCTCCGTTTTCCTTTAGACTCTCGGCGAAAGCTCGCTCGGTCTCTCCCGGTACCGCACCTCTCCAGGAGCCGTCACACCCCCGCCTTTCCCGCCGTCACCTCGTGAGTCCCTCCTCCGGTCCTTCTTGAGCTCGCTCGAGCCCCTGCATCTGCTGACCAGGCCTTGTCCCTCGTGCATTTAGCTTCTCGTGCGTCCTGCTTTAGTTGGGCTTGCTCCTCGTGGACCGTCTCGTCAACTGATGTGTCGTTGTGTGGTTGCCTGTTCAGCTCACAAAAATGTCGGACAAGCTCACGCGTATCGCCCTGCTCAGTCAGGACAAGTGCAAGCCCAAAAAGTAAGCACACAGACGATTGCGTGGGCTCAGGCATGCTTTCTCCCCCCGTGCTGACGTTGCTCGTTGTGGTCTGTGTCGTGTAGGTGCCGTCAGGAGTGCAAGAAGTGAGTGTGGCCGGATCTGCTCGCGCCAGGGACCCCCTCTCTGACGTCGGCACCTTGCTTGCTCTTGTGCAGGTCATGTCCTGTCGTCAAGATGGGCAAGCTGTGTATCGAGGTCCTGCCGACGGACAAGGTTGCCTTCATCTCGGAGGACCTGTGCATCGGATGCGGTATCTGCTCCAGAAAGTGAGTCCAAACGTCTCCCTTGCGGTCGCACGAGCTTGCAGCTGCACGAGCACCTCGTGGTCTCTTAGCATCGTTGCCAAGTGTCGGTTATGGCGTCAATCAGCCGCTTGTAGCTGAGAGGCTTAGTAGGAGCTTCGGCGCTTGAGCCTCACTGCACAACGTCGGAGCAAGTGCGAGGTTGAGCTCGGTTGCTTCCGCTCTCCTTGCGAGTCGTCCGTGTCTCGTCTGTGCTCGTCACTGACTCGTCGCACCTATCGCTCCACTGTTTGCAGGTGCCCTTTTGAGGCCATCACCATCATCAACCTTCCCACCAACCTCGAGTCCCAGGTCACCCACCGGTACACGGCCAACTCGTTCAAGCTTCACAGACTGCCGACGCCCCGTCCGGGTCAGGTCCTCGGTCTCGTGGGAACAAACGGTATCGGAAAGTCGACAGCGCTCAAGATCCTCGCAGGAAAGCTCAAGCCTAACCTCGGACGATACGACGTCAGTCCAGGCTCGCGAGCTCATCCTCACCTCCGCTCTCTTCCGTCCTTCCAAGCTGAACTTGCTTTGCCTCGCGCGACGTTTCTTTGTCTCAGGACCCTCCCGACTGGGCGGACATTCTCAAGTACTTCCGAGGATCTGAGCTGCAGAACTACTTTACGAAGGTGCTCGAGGACAACCTGAAGGCGCTCATCAAGCCGCAGTACGTGGACCACATCCCTCGAGCCATCAAGGGAGAGCGATCCGTCGTCGAGATGCTCAACGGCAAGAAGGAGCTCGACAACATCGACTTCCTCTCCAACAACCTCGACCTCGGACCCGTCATGGATCGAGGCATCCAGAAGCTCAGTGGAGGAGAGCTCCAGCGGTTCGCCATCGCCCTCACCGCCATCCAAAAGGCAGACGTCTACATGTTTGACGAGCCGTCCTCGTACCTCGACGTCAAGCAGCGTCTCAACGCCGCCCGAGTCATCCGATCCCTCACCACGCCTACCACCTTTGTCATCGCCGTCGAGCACGATCTGTCGGTGCTCGACTACCTGTCTGACTACATCTGCGTCCTCTACGGGAAGCCGTCCGCGTACGGAGTCGTCACGATGCCGTTCTCGGTCCGTGAAGGAATCAACATCTTCCTGGACGGAATGATCCCGACCGAGAACCTCCGGTTCCGAGAGGAGTCGCTCACGTTCAAGATCTCGGAGACGGCGGACGACCACTCGCAGCACGCAAACACGCGCAAGCTGTCGTACCCGGCCATGACAAAGACGATGGGAGGCTTCAAGCTGCACGTGACCGCCGGAAAGTTTACCGACTCGGAGATCATTGTCATGCTCGGAGAGAACGGAACCGGAAAGACGACGCTCGTCAAGCTGCTCGCCGGAAAGGAGATGCCCGACGACCCGGCCCATGAGCAGAAGTTCAAGATCTCGATGAAGCCGCAGATGCTGTCGCCAAAGTTCGAGGGAACCGTCCGAATGCTGCTCATCAAGAGGATCAAGGGAGCCTTGTAAGTCGGACCTGCAGCCATCCAATCGGTACGACGCGTGCTGACTTCATCTTGCCGCTCTTTCTCCAGCATGCTCCCCCAGTTCCAGTCGGACGTCATCAAGCCGATGAACCTCGAGAACATCATCGACCAGGACGTCAAGACGCTTTCGGGAGGAGAGCTGCAGCGAGTGGCCATCTGTCTCGCGCTCGGAGTGCCGGCCGACATCTACCTGATCGACGAGCCGTCAGCGTACCTCGACTCGGAGCAGCGTATCATTGCCGCAAAGGTCATCAAGCGGTTCATCCTCCACGCAAAGAAGACTGCCTTCGTCGTCGAGCACGATTTCATCATGTCCACCTGTCAGTCGGCTTCCGCACATCAGCTTTGTTCTCCATCCGCTGACGTTGCCTTCGTCCTTTGCTCAGACCTTGCCGACCGTGTCATTGTCTACCACGGAACGCCTTCCGTTGAGGCTACCGCCGGATCGTAAGTCTCCTTTATATCTGACCCCGTTCTGTTGATCAGCCGCTGACTGATCCTCGCTTGTTCTTTCGCCCATCAGCCCCGAGACGCTTCTCCAGGGTATGAACAAGTTCCTTGCCTCGCTTGAGGTCACCTTCCGACGTGATCCCACCAACTTCCGGTCAGTCCCTGCCGTTCTCTGTCGCTGTCCGCCTCTCGTCACGGCTTGTGCTGACCCGACCTCGACTCCGTTCTCTTTCTCCTGCTCAGACCGCGAATCAACAAGCTTGACTCGCTCAAGGACAAGGAGCAGAAGGCGAAGAAGGCCTACTTGTACGTCTCTCCTCCCGTCGTCGCGTTCTTGATCCACAAGCGGTTGATGCTGACTGCCGCGGTCTCCATCTCTCTCCTCCAGCTTCCTCGGAGACTAGACGGGTCGTGCAGGCACGGGCTGCGTTGGGGTGGGGGTCGGGGATGGGAGGCGATCTTGTTCGTCGCGTAGAGGGGAGATATCATAATCTTAAACGCTCCAATGTTAGCACGAGAAAGTCAGGCAGCCACTCGAGTCACATGCACCGGAGGTTCGGTCTCTGACACATGATCGAGTAGGGAGGTGCACACCGACCTTGCTGCAGAACTAGTCAATCCTTGTGGTACGAGTTATTCGTCAAGACAGGTAGTTCGACTTGCCCGAGTCACAAAGTCAGGAAGATGCCGCAGCGAGGGTGGGGTGGCTCCACGCCGAGCTCACCCTCGCCTCCTTCCCAACCATATCGCCTCGTGCGCTCGACCATCCACCTGCAGTCTCCAAGTAAGCATTTAAATAGCTCCCCGAATACGTCAGGATGCCAGCGGCGTCGGTAAACGGGCGTCAAGCGCAGGAGGGTCGGTGCGAGAAGCTACCGGGACCAGGGAGGGTGGGACGCCCAGGGCCGAGCTCAGCTCGAGCTCAACTTGCCTCCTCTCGCATGCCTTCCCGTCTTCGTCTCCGCCCAGCTAGAAGACAGCTAGTCACACAGGAGTATGAGCTGACCTGTCTTTCCCCGTGCGATGTCAGTGCAACGAGTGTTGTCGACTCCCGCGTTCCTGGGGACGGTCAAGGGAGAGGAGGAGTACGCTCGCCTGCTCGGGAACCTGTTTGAGGACGCCGACAAGCTCGCATCGAGGACTACTCTCGAGGACACGGCCAACGCTATCACACGCGCCGATCGTGGAGAGGATCAGGGCGTGCAAGAGGTCCATGCTGGGAATGTGGGACGTGAGTGGACTTCTCCGTCGACGCAAACCACTCTTGTCTCTGCGAATCCAACCAGTGATCGTGCAGTCCGACTCAGCATGTTGACCCACTCTGTCTTTCTCTTACTATAGCAGATCCGGATGGCTTCACCAAGAGCCACATCACTCAAGTGCAGAAGGACCTCGCGGCCGCAAGAGAGGCCGCTGCGAGCCTCCCACCGGCACCTCCCGCCGTTCAGCGGCCGCTTGCGAACCCTGAGGCGCTCGAACCTGTCGCAAGTACAAGCTATCTGTCGGTGCTGGACGACGACGCCGAGATGACGTACACGTCGAGCGGGAGGAGGAGGAAGCGAGTCGACTACAGCGAAACCACCGTCGACGACTCGAACGGACACGGGAACGCTGTCGCTGGGCCATCACGCTTGAAGGCAACCTCGAGTAAGGGTGATCGCGACGAGGCATGGAAGGGGCCAAAACCGACGAAGAAGGCGAAAAAGTCCACAAGCGAGACGGGCACGCCTGGTCAGTCTCGGTGTGGCGAGCCTCGCCTCACGGATTTTTGACAGGCGACTCTCATTCTGCTGACGCACATCATTCTTGCCTTATGCCTGACTCTTCAGTATCTTCGGACGACGAGAACGACTACCGACGCGGCTACCGTTCGAAGACTAGATCGCCGGACAAACGCGTCCCCGCCGAGCAGACGAGCGCACCTCGGAACGAGACTGACTCCCAGATCAGGGCCGCGCTCAAAGGAAAATCGGTCGAGGTGCAGGTGGTGAGTCTTTATATCGCCTCCAGTCTTGTCAGACGAGCACTCAGCTCACAGGCGCGTATGTTTTCTCGCGGACAGGGACGCTGTCTGAGACCTCGGTACGCCAAGTTTGCTCTGTGTTGTCAGGTAAGTTTACAGTCTACGACACGTCTCGAGTCTACCAAGGAAAACTGACTGAGATCCCCATCTGACCGTCCAACTTACAGTGCATCTCCAAAGTCGTCGGCGACTCCTGTCGATTCAGGGACTGGCGAGCTTTCCCGTACGTCAGCCAAGGTCGGGACTCCCTGGATCCGCGTATCGCAGTCTGACCCGCTCTATCGGTCTGTTTGGATTTGCTCGCCTCAGTATCGATCCGGAGACGGGCGAGATCATTGGCGTCGCGTTCTTTCCCGACTCGACGCTTCTCGGTCCAAACGAGATCCCGTATCCAAAGCTGTACGGCGACCCATTATCGGATCCAGGTCTCAACTACATGAAGACGGTCCAGGTACGTCCCGCTGAAGTTTTCGAAGAGCCCGAACGCCAGACCTAACGACTGATGCGCTTCCGTTCGTCCTACGACAGCTTGCTGTTGCCAACGCGCTTCCTCCCGTGCTCCTGCGGGAGCTCAAGTTCTGGGAGAACCCTGGCGACCAACGTCCGACGACTCGACGTGTCCTGCGGGACGTAGACCTTCGTACGACGTGTGGTTAGTTTGCCTTAGCGACATCCGCTTTCTGGCTCGCCCGTCCTGACTCCGAGCGTTTGCTACACCAGACTTTTGCGCCCTCCAGGTGTTCGCCGGGAGCTACTCGTGCCTGACGTGCGCTCGAGACTACTGTCTCGACTGCTTCGACCTGTTCCCCCGAGACGCGAACGGCAACGCTCTTGCACCGTCGCCGCCGTCTCCCAAACCCAAGTCAAGGTCGAAGACACCACTGTCTTTGGATGCGCAGTCCAGCAATGGCTCTCTTGAGTCCTCGCTACCACGTCTTCTCAGGGTCAGTTCCATCTCTCCGCCGCTTTCTACGCCGTCGTCCGAGTGACTGAACTGGGTCCTCCTCTCTCAGTGTGGCAAAGGAGCGAGTCATACTCTCAACGACCTCGCACCCGTCTCCCGGTTCACAGAGGACGAGCTTCGGACGCACATGAAGGCGATGGCCGAGATCTGTCTGGACCGGGCGACGCTCTCGACCCAGGCTTCGCCAGAGACAGCCGCAGCCATCGACAGCCTGATGGAGCAGCCAACACTGCAGACCGTCAAGACGGACCGCAACATGCTCCAGCAGATGATGGAAGACCTCAGAGGGATGGTCGCGAGCAATCTGGACCAGTACCGGACGACCAGTCGACCGAAGTGCGACCCGGCTGATCCGAGCGGAGTCGAACCCCTCCCTCATTTTGTAGCGGTACGTCGAACGAGCCAAGAACACGCGGTGGGCACGTCACTGAGCTGTCGCTTCTTTATAGGCTGTCGACAAGGTGACGCCGTTCCTGTTTGAGACGATGCGCAACTCTGGGGACGTGATCGTGATGAAGGGCTGCGACGAAAAGTTCAAGGAGGACTGGTCGACGGAGCAATTCAGGACGTTCTTCGAGACGGATCGGGTCTGCGGTTGGTACTCATTCTTTGCGCATCACTCGAGAATATCAGCGATGTACTGACCGAGCCCCTCCTTCTGCAGACGTCGTCGACGCACAGACTGGCGTGACCTACACGACAACGATCGCAGACTTCTTCGGCCAGGTAAGTCTCATGTTCATGGCTCAATGTGATCGATATGCGCTGATATGTGCGTCTCTGCCCTCGGTTTCGCGCCGCACAGTTCGGAAAGTACGAGGGGAGGAAGGGTATCCTCAAGCTCAAGGTGAGATAGGCCCACCGCGTCTTCGGCCGATGCATCCACGTTCACTGACGAAGTTATTGTCGCTCCTGATCTCTAGGACTTTCCTCCGACGAACCGGTTCAAGAAGATCTTCCCGGACCACTACCGAGACCTCATGAACAGTCTGCCGATGCCTTTCGCCACCGTGAGTGTTCTTCCCAGCTCTTCCTCCACACGAGCCTAGAGCTGCTTTAGCGGTCAAATATGGGCTGACTCTTTCCTATGTACTGTCTTCTTTGCCATCAGAGGCGAGACGGGATCGGAAACATTGCCGCCTACACGCCGAAGGAGCTCAACCCGCCTGATGTAAGACGCCGCCCCCTTCGCTGTAACCCGTCCTTACATTGCTGATACAGCCTGACTTCCCACGTCCCTATCAGATTGGACCCAAGATCTACGCTGCCTTTGCTGGAAAGGAGGGGCCCGGCGGACTGGGCATCACCAGGCTGCACCAAGATCTCGCTGACGCCGTCAACATCGTGCGTTCGACTTCTCGACCCGTGTTCCATTTCCTTGACACTGACTCTGTTCTGTGGCTGTTCGTCAGATGGTCCACTCGGAGAAGCGACCCGACGGCAGAGTCGGGTGTGCCGCCTGGGATCTCTTCCGCTCACAGGACTCAAACATCATCCGAGAGTTCCTCACCAAAAAGTACGTCTCTTCTCCTTCGTCCGTGGACCTTTCTACATATATCTCTCCGTGCTGACGTTCGCGCGAGTCTCTACCTTCCTCTCTCTCAGGTTCGGCGGCAAGCACAAGTTCGAGGACCCGATCCACTCGCAACTCTTCTACCTCGACTCTGCCCTCCGAGCCGAGCTCTTCCGCGACTACGGCGTCGCTTCAATCCGGATCTACCAGTACACCGGCCAGGCCGTCTTGATCCCCGCCGGTTGCTCGCATCAGGTCTGCAACGTCAGTGCCATCTCCTCGCCTCTCTTTTCTTTCTTCTCATGGCGAAGCTCACTCTCTCCTGTCTTTGACGATTCGCCCGCGATGAAGCTGGCCGACTGCATCAAGGTCGCGATCGACTTCATCTCCCCGCAGAACGTCAAGTACTGCGAGGCGCTCAGTCGAGAGTTTAGGAACGAGAACTCGACGAGCGCCAAGCCGTGGAAAGAAGATGTCAGTTTTTTGTCCCATCTCCTTCCTCCTACCTTTTCCTCTTCTGACCCTGCCACTGCTTCTTTCCTCTTCCGAGATCAGGTCCTCGCCTACAACCAAACCAGTCCGTCCCTTGGTGACCAATCTGATCCTTCCTTCAATCGCTGACCTCTCCTCTGCTTCCCAGTGTTCAACGCCTGGCTCACCACCCTCCGACTCGACAAACTCCTTGAGAAGCCCTACGAGTGGCCTCTTTCGTCTCCCGATGGGGTCTTGTACCCTGCCGCCACCGCCGACACCTCTTCGTCTCACTCCGCCACCAAACCTTCGGTACCGGCCAAGACGAAAGCAGAGATTGTCGAGATGTTGATGCGGGACTGGCTTTCCGAAGGTGGGGCGGATGAGGAGCGGGTCGAGGTGAGGATGGACAAGGAGACGATGGGCAGGCCGGAGGAGATCCTGAGGGCTGTGGCGCCGGAAGAGAAGTAGGCGCGTGTGCGGAGTGGGTTGAAGTTCTGAACGTGTCCTCTCGCTTTTTGTACGATGTATGCCTCTGCACCCTTCTCACGTCTTACGCTCGAGCAGGCATGCCAGAGGGAAAGAGGAAGCGAGAGCATGCATGGGTGTTGCGTAGACGAGAAGATCTACGTTTTGAGCGAATGTAGAAAGAGCTGAAAGCGATGGGCTAAAAGGGCAAGCAGTTGCGGAGTTACTATGAGGAATGAAAGCGGAGGTATGTAAGCAAGGAGGGACGGCCAAGAAGAAAGCAAAATGATTGGAGTAAGATGACTGGAGCAGTAAGTGGAGGCAGCTGTGACGAAAGGAGCATATGCAAAGGAGACGGAACGGCAAAACGATGAAGAGCAAACAAAAGCAAAGAGAGTGGTTGAAGAGGGACGAGGAGAAGATCTCCGAGACGAGGAGGGAACGCGTGCATGTGAAAGAAGAAAGAAGCAGGAGAAGGAAGAGATATGAGAATATTGGCCGTTAGATGTGGAAATTTCGTGCGTCGTGTTTTGTCTTGTCTCGAGTCTAGACTTTGGCGTCGAGCAACACCTTCCTCCTGAGCAACTCAGGGTACTCAGCGAGCAGATGGCCGAGGGAGGCGAAGTCTTCGTTGTCGAGCAGTTGTACGGTCACCTTCGGCTATAGTACGAGTTTAAGACTACAAGTCAGACAGTGAAGACGGACGACACGACAGCACCAGGAACAGATACTCACCGCTCGGATCGTCCGCGGAAGGCTCCAGCTCTTGACCAGCTTGAAGAGTCGCTCGCCGAGCATCTGCTTCTGCTGTACGACAGGCTTGCCGGTGACGCTGTCGGTCCGACGACGAGGAAGTGAGAGGCGTCAGCGTTGCGACTTCGGTCGCTGCGGCTTTGAGACGCACCTGTCGAGGAACACGTCCATCTCCCGTCTCTTCCCGTCCTCCGGCTTGCTGACACCCTCGAGCCCTCCAGCGTCAACGACAGTCTCGTTGTCTCTCACGTACGTCAGGATCTGCTTGACCGACCACGCAGCGACCTCGCCGACCGGCTTGAGGGCAGGAGACGCCTGCTTGGCAGCGCCGTTCTCCTCCGGAACTCGCGGCAGTGCGGTACCGGTCACGGCTGGCGACGTCGGCGTCGATGCTGGTACGGGCGCACTCTGAGCGACCGACACGTCTGGGGAGAGCGGGCTCGTCGGGTCGATCGGGGCAGAACGGGTCCGTTGCGGGGTCGCAAAGGGAGGCTTGAACTTTCCGGGTGAAGGGTAGAGCGTGCTGGAACCCTCGTCGTCGTCGTCCTCGAGAGAGTCAATGACGGCCTTGGCATCGGCGACCTTGATCTTGAGGACCTCGTGGTTGAACAGGCAGAGTGCACGCTCCTTTTTGCTTAGGGAAAGGATCATCTCGGTCACCTCTTTGGCCTTTGCGACGTCGGGCTCGATCGTAGAAATGGCAGAGAGAAGTCGATCCCGTTCGGATCGCTCAGCGACTGGAGCGGTAGATGACGCGTCGTTCGTCACAGGTGACGCAGCGGGGTCGGGGCTGGCGAGGTTGGAAGCAGGTGGCGTCGGGTGGGCCGACGCTCCACCCGTCTGGATGAGATAGAGAGCGTCGTTCACCTGGAGGATCAGAGAAGGGTGAACAAGCGGTCAGTCACGCTACAACCGGCAGAAAGCTCGGACACGAGGACCAACGAACCTTCTGGCTGAAGAGCGCGCGGTCCTTGAGGGCGTCCAGCATGCCGAGGTCGAGTCCGACCAGAGCCTGTAGGACGCCGTCGACCTCGTCCTTCTGAACCTCGGACATCTCCCGGACCCTCTTCCCGAGTTCGACGGTGAGGACGTCCTTTCGTCGCTCCGGCGTCATCGCTTTCAGCTCGACAATCGTCGGTCGGGGCGAAGACTGCGGCGGCTGCAGACATAAACAGCAAAGGAGGTCAACATCGTCGACGGGACAGGATACACAAGGGGCAGGGCGAGTGGCTTACAGTCGCCACGAATGAGCCTCCGCTTCTCCCCCTCGCATGTCCAGGCGAGCTCGGGTCTGGGCCGAGATCTGCATACGCTCCGATCGGACTCTTTGATCCCGTCCGAGAACGGTGGTCGGCAAGCTTCTCTGCCCGATAGCCTTTCGGCTCGTGCAGTCTGACCGTGATCTGCTTTGATCCGAGGAGGACGCCGTCCATCGACGCCAGCGCGAGTTGAGCTGAGGAACGAGAACATAGCGATCAGTGAATGGGCTCGCGCAGAGGATGGGCCCATAGAGAAGCGCGACTCACCTTCCTGAGGAGTCTGGTAAGATACAAAGCCGAAGCCCTTACTGGCGCCGTGATCGTCGCGCATCACTCTCGCGCTGACGGTTGGATATGAAGAGTGTAGTCAGTATATCGGGCGAAGCATCAAAGAGAGAGATCCGACGAGACGCACCTGACAATGCGCCCGAACGAGCGGAAGTGGCCAAAGAGATCGTTCGACGAGATGTTTGCGTCCAGGTTCTTGCAGAAGAGGTTGCACGGGTCGATCAGACCAGATGCGGACGTCGAACCCTGTCCCATGATGGGCGCAGGCTGAACCTGCTGGCCAGGACCTGCCAAAGGCGACGCGAGTACGGCTTAGCTACTGTGTTGCCAAAATTAAGGTGACCTGACTCACCGAAGCCGAGAGCGAGTCCTCCGATCGGCGGAAGTTCAGAGTATGTGCCGCCAGGACTTGACCACCCTTCGATCCCGTTGGGCGGAATGAAGGGAGGAGCGTCGAGAGGGTACGGCGCCGATGGAGACGGAAGGACAGGCGGTTCCCGGTGGATGACAGGTACCTGCCTGTGCGGGTTGAACGGGATGATGGAGCTGGACAAGCGAGAGAACGCGCAAGTCGCGGTCAGCCGAGATGCCACTGCGGTCAAGTCGAGAGGCGACGTACAGAGGGTATCCAGTCGGTCCGCGAGGCTAACACGGAAAGACGGGATCAGAGTCAGCTCTCTTCGATACCACAAGGAACGAGTGATGCTAGACCGCAAACTCACCGGATCGTTCTCCATCTTCCTCGCGTCGTCCTCAAACCAGAACTCGACCACAGCCTCGGTCCCTGCAATACCACCAGCGGCGGGCCAGCCTAGTACAGCCACCAAGGTCAGCCTCACGTTTCCTTCAACTGCACCCGGGCCCAGCCGGGACTGACCTTTCTCCCCGACCCTGATCTCTCTGATGGCGATCGGGCGGAACAGCTCCCAGACCTCGCCTGCGGTCGCGACTCCAAAGCCTGTGACGATCCTCGGGAGCGAGTCCTGCGAGGTCGGCAGGGGCGAGAACGGCGGAGGGTAGGGCGAGAGGCGGAAGTAGGGCGAGAGTGTAGTCAGGGCCTTCTCGGCTGCAGGGTGGGAACAGTAAGAAAATGACAGATTGATGTCAGCTTTTTCAAAGATAGGTGAGGCTCTCGCCTGATGTACGCACCTTTCTTGATTTCCCTGAACTCGACAGTGCCTGCAGAGAAGGTCGAAGCGGTGGCGAGTCAGTGTCACGAGCTTGTGGTTTCCGTTCTCTCGACCTCGCAACGTCAGCGCCGCCAGAAGGAACGAGAATGGACGACTGACCGTTGCTGAGGTCTTGGTTGTCTCTGTTGATGTTGAGCCTGATGGGGAGACACTCTTTGAAGAACTCTGCAATCTCGGTGTCGGTCGTGCCGGCAGGGAGGTCAGAGATGTACAGCAGCGGGGAAGCCTGCGAGCGGGATGAGCAGCACGGCCGGGCGAGACCAGAAGCCAATGTCAGCGACGACATGAGCAGCGAACTGGTTAGGCAGGTTGGAAAGACTCACGAGGTGTGGATGAACTCGAGCGGACGACATCGTGACGAGTGAGCGGAGGGGCGAGTCGGGGAGAAGGGGATCCTCGTGTGAGCTCGGACGGTTGGGAGGTCACGCGCAAGACGGCTCTCGTACGACACAGAGGGCAGGTCGAGATCCGGAAGAGGGGGTATACCGGGAAGGAAATACTGGAACGAGCCGATGCTGAAGTCACCGGACCGAGGCGAGCGAGCGAGACGGACGTTGGGGTCCACCTGGACGAGGGAAGACGGAGTGAGCTCCGACCTCCTCTGCCCGCAGCACACCACGAGCGACTTCCGAAGCCTGCACTTTAGCGATTCTTAGCAGCTCAGACTTCGATGCACTGTAATCTATCTTCATCTATCCAAGAGCCTGCAACATCTTGCCGAGCGCGTTGACGACCAGCTCTGGCCTGGACGAGGTTGACTTCTGTGCCGGTGCGTCCCTCTTGCGGAGCTCACGCTCCTCGACGCGTCTGCGCTCGAGCTCCTCCTCCTCCAACTGGGCAGCAGTCTTCTCGCCCTGTCGGACAGCGATCTCCAAGTAATGAGCGTGACTTTCGGTTGAACCGCTCGTCGATTGGGAAGCGATGACAGCAGAAAGCGAGCTCACCAGATTGAGTTTCCACAAGACGGTGTCCTTTGCGAACGTCAGCCGGGTCGACAGGGACAGGTTCGACGCAGGCGTTGTCGGCAGGTTGTATGTACTCTTGACGGGAGGATTCTCCTCAACTTGGGAAGCAGAGAGCGAGTTGTTCATGTCTTTTGGGTCAACCTGACAAGAAAGACCGAGGCGGACGGGCGAAACCGTGACCCAAAGTCAGCCGCGTCCAACGGACCGATCGACGTCTGCACCATGAGCGCTCTCGGTCATGGCGGGAGCGGTTCAAGAGGTCGAGAAGAGGGAGATAGGTCGTGGTCGTGCTCGTGAAGAAGCGGACCAGCCCTAAGGTCGAACAGTGACAGAAACGAGCTCACCAGTCTCAGCGCATGACAGCTGCGCGATCTCGCTCACGGACCCGCTTTGACGGTCTGATAACAGGCAAAGCAGTGTCGACTCCGGCATCTCTGCTCGCCGAACAGGAAGACTTTCTTTGTTTCTTCCTTCCACCATGGTGTCAGAGGAAGATCCCAGCTCCGAGAGCAGCGCATGGCTCCCAGATCCAAAGCCTCGAGCTCAGGCGACCGGCCGCTCCTCTCGCGCCGGTCAGACGGTGTCCTTTGCTGGAGCTCATCAGATCGTGCAGCGTCGTAAGTATGAGATGGCCAGAGATCGACTTGCTACCAGGTCGCCTTGCCAAAGCTCGTTACTACGCCGACGAGCACCCACTCGACCCAACCCTCCTTATCCGACTCGCCCCTCGCACGTCGTCGCTGGACCTCGAGCTCCTCTTCCTCCAGCTGAGCGGAGGACTTGTCGCCCTGTCATATGTTCAGACGATTGGTCAGCACGTGTCGAGACGGGATATCCGAACGGAGGCGACAGCCAGGAGCGGAGTACTGGGGACTCACGAGCTTCAAGCTCGACATGAGCGAGTCTTTCGCGAACAGCATCCGCGTTCCGAGAGGCAGGTTCGACTCTGGTGGAGGTCGCTCGCGTGAGGCAGAAGCGGACCCCTCATACGCGGGCGGGGGGGCATCCTTGTTGTCGCCTGAGTGAGGGGCACGGTTGGGGCCGTTGGCGGTCTGCGCCGTCCGGAAGGACGATCAGCTCCGGTCGATCATGCATGAGTAGCCTCGACAGACGAGAGGACTGACGGGCAGGGAGAACAGAGCGAGATGGGCTTGAGCGGACGAGGCGGGTGTGGGCATGATGAATGATGGTGGATGGTAGAGTGGAAAGAAGGGAAGCAACGGGTCGAGTGACAGACCTGAGGTTCGAACAGGTTGGGCTGAACAGGACAGTCCAGCCTCGACCCGGGTTCCCGGCATCAGAGAGTCAGGGCTGGCTGTAGATTGGCAGAAAGCGATGCAAAGTCGTGACAGTCATGAGATATAGAATCGATACAAGTACAGATACAACGTGGTTCCTCCAGTCCATTGTCGTCGGGATAGCCAAACAACGCTTCGTTCGTCGACGCGAGCTCAAGCTCCTGTTCCCTCCGCCTCTCCCCCTCTTGTCTCCCTTCGAGCTCGGTGTGCGTGCTCGCTCAGCATCCGCCTCCTCCTCCCATGGATGCTCCTCCTCCTCCGATGTACGAGCTGACCATGCCGTGCTCCCACTTGCTCTTCTGCCTGGCCTCCATCCGCATCCGACGCTCGCCCTCACGCTTGAGCTCGAGCTCCTCCTCCTTGAGCTGCTCAGCGGACTTTTGGCCCTGAGAACAGGCAAGCGACATATGCGCGGGTTGTGTCAGCCGAGCCCTCTGGTCCTATCATCGAGGTGAAGGACGACGTACGAGGTTGAGCTTGTGGAGGATCGAGTCCTTTGCGAACCGGAGCCGAGTGGACACCGGCAGATCCGATGGAGGCGTCGACGGGAGGTTGTACGTGCAGATGGGTCCCTTGCGAGGAGCGTCGTCGATGGTCGAGGCAGAGACCGAGTCGTCCATTGCACGCAGGTCGGCCTGCCAGGATGGACAAAGAGAGGGAAAGGCGGGGCCGCCGGGAGCCGAACGTGCGGGGGGTCAGCTTCACGTGCGAGCTCAAGAGATGACAGAAGAAGGAACGAGCACACTCACGGTCATGTTGGTAGAGACACAAGGGTTGTGAGGGTGTGTAGAGGGATGTGGTGGATGTGGGGATGTAAGGATGAGATGATGGTGGATGGAGATCAACCAACGGCACCTCGGAGAGGGTGAAGTTAAGAGGAGATTCGGAAGCTGATGGATGGGTTGGTCACCCCGCCGCTTCTTCCGCCTTTGGTGCGTTGACCTCGTGCCAGCAAGCTCAAGCCACCGAGGAGGCTATGCATAGCAGAGCGTTCTTGTGTCACGTTCATGTGATCATCCAAAGTTGTCGTGCTCAGAACCCTCCACCTCCGCCACCTCCGGCTGCAGCAGGCGGGGCTGCCCCTCCGACCCCTCCTCCCAGAAGACCGCTCATGACCTGGTTCCCAAACGAGCTTGGTGGTTGGTGAGCATCCCTCCGTGTCTGGCGGATGGCCTTCCGCTCAGCCTCGAGTCGCTCCTCCTGAAGCTGCTCGGCCGACTTCTCGCCCTACAGGTAAAGAAGCGCGATCGTCAGCTTGACGTGCGGGCGACAACCTGGCTTGCAAGGACCCACTTTGTTGAGCTTCGTGAGCAGCGAGTCCTTTGCGAAACGGAGCCCGGTAGAGAAGGGCAGACTTGAGGGCGTGTAAGCAGGCTTGAAGGGCGGAGGAGCATCAGTCTGTTGAGGCAAAGCAAGGTCGGTCGGTCCGAACACCAGTGAGCCGAGCCGAGTGGGGCTCAGCGTTGAGCTCGAAGGGAGCAAGGATGCTCACAGTAGTCATGGTCGAGAGACACGGATGAATGGATAGATGGAAGAGTGTTGAGATGGTATGTGAGATGATGGTCGTGGATGGCAGATACACAGCATAGACGTCGAGCTCCTCAGGGCTCAGAGGGAAAGAGGACGCTGAAGTGTGCCGGAGAGTCCACCCTTCCTCCCTTGGCGGAGTTCTCCGCTCTCGCGGGGAACAACATCAGATCGTCTCCTGTCTTGCTGTCGCCAGCCGCACAGTCGTCCTGCTCGCTCGGCCTCAAAGCTCGAGCTCGCACCTTGACCTGTCCTCCCGTACTTCACCCACCGTTCGTGCTCGTCCATCTGCCGAGATGCTTCTTCCCACCGCCGCCGCTCTGCTTGTGCTCTCCTCGTCGTCCCTGCTCGGCGTGAACGCGAACGTTCAGGGTGAGTATCATGCAGCTGCGGCCTTCTCGCGAAAGACGTCGAGCTCAAACCCCTTCGTCCCCTCGTGTTGCTTTTTGAACGCCCAACCGCCTGAAGACGATGGCAACCACGACCCAATCTCCTACTGCTCCCAAATCTCCATCGTTTGTCTTCGCATCATCACCCTCCCATGTCGTGACACTCTGCCGCTTCGCTGCTGACACGGACCCTCCTCCCCGCACAGACCGCCACCGACCCTCAAGCCAGCCATCCTACACCCTGGTTCGTCGATGCATGGATGTACCTCGGCGGTCACAAAGGCGAAGAGGGCGTGTCAATAGGTAACACGGTGGAACTGGTCTACAAGCGGGAGATCCCGACTACGACGGATGCGAAAGGGAAGACGACGGGGGTGTGGACGGTGGATTTCGATGTTGGGGAGGATGTGTGAGTCCTATCAGTTGTCAAGGCCGGGACGCTGCTCGGGAATATACCTCTGGCTACTGTCACGGGTGTTCTCTTTTCTCCCCTTTCGAGTTGGAAAGTGCTGACGTCGTCTTTCCTTCTGCCGCCTGGACGGTCCTCCCAGATACGTGCAAGTCTGGGACGGTCCTGACGTGACTGATCCGTCGACCAAACTGGTTCGCGAGCTCGACTACCACCGGGTAGTTCTTGGGAAAACATGCGAGTGAGTCGTCTGCTCGGTCCCTTCGCACTGTGTAGTCCGCCGGTCGTTCAGCGTTCTGACTCTTCCCTGGCTTGACACTTGATCTTTTTCTCGTTGTTCGTCGGAACCCAAAGCCCCACGCTGTACGTTGATTTTCCACTCCGCCCCGGTCCCCTCGGTCCCTGCTGACCTTTGGCCCGTCCACCTTGGTTGCTGCCTTGCCCTTTGACCCCGTCAGGCTCCACCTCCCGTTCAACGCAACCAACCTGGTTTCCGGCGGCTCGCAGAGTGGCGGCTCCTCCCGCGGCGTCGCATCGGCTGGAACAGCTGATTTGGTCCTTGGGACTGCGACGATCGCTGCCGGACTGGGAGGGCTGTACCAGCTGCTGCTTTGATCGACTTGTTTGGGGTTCGAGGCAGGTCACATAACGCATGCCATCCGAAGCTAGATGACGCACAGGAAAGGAGAGCCATGGAGATAGCGAGAGGACGACCACCCCGCTTCTCAGCTCTTGTTGACGAGCGCGTCCCCATTCTCCCCTCGGAGCAACCGATGAAAGTCCTTGGACAGCGCCGGTCCCAGCCTGCGGTTGTTCGGCACTCCTGCAGCGGTATGGCCGACCTGCATCTCTGCGAGCATCGACGACGCCCTAGGTTCTTGCTTCTTGGGTCGGGTCGCCTCCTCGCGCCTGTCGATGGCCTCGAGCTTGTCATAGCTCTCCATGAGCGACCGGAACGTCGGATAACTCTGTTGGACGACCTTTGATACGCCAGTCGTGACGCGTGGGATCTGCTCGAGCATCTTGCAGTACGTGTCGTCGAGCGATTTGCCTTTATTGCTGTGCGCAGAGAAGCTCAGGTGCGAGCGCTCAATCAGCCTGGGAAGAAGGGAGCGCCATCGACATGATCAGTATGAGTGACGCAGAACGAGGGAAGCGAGACGTTTGGACTGACTTGTACGGCCGATGAGCGACATCGCCGGCGATCGAGACGATGGCAGTCAGCACCTCGTCGTCCAACTCGGCTGAAGGACAGAGATCGCCGAGCGCAGCGAGAAAAGTCAGCCTCGAAGATTTCAAGAGGCACAATCTCACGACAGTACTCACCGCACGTGATGAAGCACCGCTCGGCGATCTGCAGGCGCACGAGCTCCTTCTCGATATCCTCCTTGCCCAACTGCTGCTCCCACCCCTGCTTCGGCGCCGGTCCTGATCCAGTCGGTGCGTTCATCTTTTGTCGGATGGCTGCGGCAAAGTCCTTGTTGGCGTTTGACTTCTTCTTCGAGTACAGCTTGGCGAGTCCCTGGATGATGACCATCACACTCGCTTTCGGACCAAGCTCGAGGCTCTCTCGGACCCGACCGGGCAGGTCGAGGAGCGTGTTGACAGGCTCAAGATGATCTACCAGCTCCTGGGCGGTCAGGTAGACGATGGCCGTCTTTTCGGGGACGATTGTCGGTCCGGTCGGGATGGGGATCCACGCCTTCTCCTCCTCGCTGTACCGCGCCTTCAGCTTGCGGCGGAACTTGATGATCGTCGGAGGCGAGTACTCCCTGAGACCGTCGATGTCCGCTCTCGAAGACGGCGGCTGGTCGAGGGACGAGTTGAAAAAGGCGAGCGACGAGTCCTTCTCCTCGAGGTGGACCTTGAGCAACGGCACAATGTTGACAAACGGCGAGTCTGGCCGCTGAGACGACCTCGACACGTCCACGAGGATCTCCTTGAACGTCTCGGTCTTGCTCGACCGCAGCTTGTTGGCGTCCTGCATGATCTTCTTGCGTTCTTTGTCTTCCAAGAGTGCGGCCTGAGGACAGGAACAGGGTCAGTCAGCGCCGAACAGTGGGCTGGTCGTAGCGCCTTGGATACGTACCTTTGTCTGGGCCTTGATCGCATCCGCTTCTGCCTTCTTCCGCGCCTTCTCTGCAAGTTCGGCCGCCTGCAAGATGAGAGCCACATCTCAGCCAGATCAGCTCCACCCTTGTGTCCGACGACGCGTCTGCTCTGGCTCAACCTCGACTGCACCACTCACCTTTTCTTCGTCCGTCTTTCCCTTTTTCCTGCCTGTCGGTTTGGCCTTCTCCTTTCCCTTGTCGGTCTGGGTGGCTCCGGTGATGAGCTCCCTCTCCTTTCCCTTTCCGTTTGACTTTGTGCGCTGTCGTTCTTGCCACTCGTCCACGTCGAGATCCTCAGACTGGACCTCTTCTGTGAACTCGTGGATCTCGCTTGTGTCGTCGATGATGTCGCTGTAGACAGGCCTCCCGCTCGCTGTCGGGGCCGAGGCGGTCCGTCGAGTTGGTGCACGAGGGGCGAGCGAGGCCGAGGCCGAAGTGGATGCGACAGCGTTGGAAGCTTGGTACCGTGAGGCGTCCCTGGACAGAGCAGCGATGGCGTCCAGCGCTCTGGAGGCCGACTAGAGAGACGAGGGAGGGCGGCCAGGTTCGGGTGTCAGTGCGGGCCAGTGTTGAGCTCACGCGCCCGGACGAGTGCGACTGACCTTTGCCTTCTTGAGCGGAGGGGACCGAGACCGACGCGGTACAGGCTGGACATGTACGAGCGGACTGGACCCTTGGTGTGACTGTTGTGTCCACTTGAACGCTGCGTCTCCCTGAGGGAGGTCGCTGTCGGACGAGCTCACCAGCTCGGTCACGTACACCGGCGCGTCGGCCGCTTTGCGCTTCGTCACAGTAGACTGGGACAAGTTGCTCAGAGAGCGAGGCAGGACACTGAGGAGACGAAAGAGAGGAAGAAAGCAGTCAGTACGGGTCTGACCTCGATCAGGAGGAGCTGAGACGGTCTGCTCACGGTGGCGGGGGTCTCTGCCTGAACGCGGGCGAAGACGACCGCTGGAACGCAGACACCGGAGGGACATCGTTCTCAAAGTCGGACGCCTCAGACTCGGACGAAGAGAGCGAGATGACGTCGGCCATCGAGGTTGGAGGTCGTAAGAGTGATGGGCGAAGGCCGGAGAGGGTCTGGCGTGAGGGTATGAGGAGGAGCGGCGAGCTCACCCTCTCCCTGGTCGTTCCCACGTTGAGCTCAGACGGGCCGCTCAAACACCCATCGCCTGCCAACTCAGAGATCGTACGTCGACCCCACTGACTGTTCGTCAGAGTTATGAACGTATCACCACCAAACGCGCACAAACGCTATAGGCAGAAAGAACTCGTCCAGACAAGCGGAATCCCCCGGAGGGCCCGGGGGTCCACTGCTGCCTCGTCTTCCGACAGGCTGCAGCACCCCACCTTGGCCTCTCTCTGCCTGTCCCGCAAGCACGGCACAGACCAAAAGTCTTCTCTCCCTGAAACGCTCGACGTCATCTCGCTCATCAGCTTGCTGGCGAGTTCCCCTGCCTTCTGCGCACGCCCGACGTCTGTGTCTTCCGCCCTGCCCCCGCCCGGCCAAAGCGTGTCTCAGGCCGCATCTCTCTTCTTTCCTCGCGCCCGATGGAACCCCATATAGACACTCAAGGGTACGAAGCAGTACATCCAGCCAACACACCACATGCGCCAGTCCTCGGTGAATGCTCTGCGGGGCCTCTGCGAAGAAGGTCGCATGTAGGCGAAGGAGGCGGAACGCGGACCAAACGGCCGTGCCGTCGGGGACTGTTGCAACCTTGCAGGGCTGGAGGAAAACGTCGGGAGGGTACGCAAACCCTCCTTTTCGGCTCGCTATATCAGGGAAAAAGGTAGCTGTGCAGTTGTGTTGGCTCGCAACTACCACCCACTCACTCAACGACAGCCATGAACGACTCCCCAGTGACAACACCGCGCCTCCCGCCCTCGCTCCCAACAGAGTTGGTCCTCCTCATCCTGCACCAACACCTCCTCGACCTGCACGACGCCTTCCTCCACCCCTCTCCTCCTACCACCCCACCGCAATCAAACGGCACGCTCTCCTTCCTCCTCGCCTCCTCCCACCTCCACACCCTCCTCCTCCCCCTCCTCTACGCCCACCCCATCCTCTCCACTCCCTCCCAAACAGCCAACCTCCTCTCCACCCTCGCTCGCTCCCCTCCCCACCTCCTCGCCCTCCCAAACCTCCTCAGAAGCATCTCCTACCGAGGCGAGATCACCACTCGATTCGGAGCCCTCTTGAGCGCGTTCGGCGACCGGGTCGAACGACTCGAGTTGGTCGGCGTACCGGCGGAGGTCGAGAGAGCTGCGGCGGGCGGTGGAGGTGGGGCGAGTCCTTTGTGGGGGGTGATGAGTTGTGTGGATCCGGTGTGGGCGGAGGTGGGGCTTGTGATCAAGGGGAAGAAGGGGGGGATGAGGAAGAGGAGAGGGTCGGGGAAGAGGGAGAGGATGGTCAAGAGGGAGAGGGAGAGGGAGGCCGTGCCTATTGCTGTTGTGCTAGATGGAGACTGGGAGGAGAGGAACCAGGAGGAGAAGGAGGGAGGTGGAGAAGGGGATGTGGGAGGAAGGGTGTGGGAGGTTGTGCAGATGGGGGTGAGCGGGTGGAAGAGGTGGACTGAGGGTGGGGTGGAGATCAGGGAGATCGAGGGTTGAGAAGAAAGGGGTGTTAGATGGTACTTCTAGAGTGATTGAGACAAGGCGTGAACTTCAGCTTGCAAGAGCAGGAGAGGAGGCAGGCAAAAAGGGAGATCATTGATGGCGGCCGTGCTTCGACGCGTAGTCCTGGTCGTACGCGTCCAGGATCTGGATGACCCGGTCCATCATCACCTCGGCGGGAGAGAAGCTCAGCTCCGCCTGCAGATATGATTGGAACAATGAAGTTGCGTCAGTAAAGCACGAGCGCCTGATGCGAGAAGCAGATGCGACTCACGTCCCACCGGTCCGACCTCTCGACCTCCATTTTCTCCCACTCGGCCTGAGGCACGATCCTGTCCTCGTGCACGATCAGATGGTCGTGGTGCAGCATCTGCGAGACCAGCTGGTTCTCGCCTGAAAGACAAAGAGAGATGTAGAGTCAGCCTCTCGTGTACCGATGGAACAATGGCAATGGATGCGACTGGACTCACGGACGAAGCTCTTGCTGTCGAACAGCTCAAAGATTGTCGAAAACTTGGTCGCCGGCATCCACATCGTCTGCACGAGCTCGTCCGTATGCGCAGAGATGATGATCTGCGCGCGAAGAAAAGGGCAGAGGGCGGCCTTGTCAGTCTCGTTTGAATCGTGAACTACAACGAAACAGAGGACTGACTGTTGCGGTGCTCATGAGCTTGACGATCTCTTCCTTTCGCATGTTCATCAGCACGGTCTGGTGGACCTCAGCTCGTCCGGCGATCTTCTTGAGCGACTTGATCATCGACTGGTGGGTCTCCAGCGTCAACCGCGGTGCTTGCAGCTGTCAAAAGAACGAGAGAGGGTACGTCAGCTTCCAAGTTCCGAGACGTTGGTCATGAACGAGCAGGTCAGACTGACGTTGCGGTTGCGGTCGAGGTAGACGACCACAGGCTTCTTCCTCAGCGTCGGCTCTGGCACTCCGATCGCTTGCAGGCCAGACGATCGGTACGGCTCGAACCAGTCCTTGACGATCGAAGGCTGCACCGCGATATGCGAGTTCATCTAGGGAGCCAGGTAAAGTTGAGTCAGGACGGACGACCAAACGAGTCAAAGGAACGTGATCCACGGAGACGACGGACCTTCTTCCATCGATACGTGTCAGGGTGTCGGTGCGCAGCCTAGAGAACAGAGCCATCGAGCCTGGAGAGGTCAGCGGTCCGCTTGACGAGCATATCGTCGGAGGCACGAAGAGAGCGTCAGACTGACCCATCGATCGACGATCACCACCCGCTCGAACGCGACCAGCTCGCCCGACGCGGTCCTCTTCTCCCAGTCACTCAGCTCTTCAATCGGCACTCCTGGGAGAGCGACGGAAAGCAGCCACTCGTCTACAGATGCCGACCAGAAAAGCACGTGTCAGCCGACGGTTCCCCTCCGATCTCGTCTTGTACCGCCTTCGCATGGGAAATGACTCACTCTTGCCCGCGTGGTCTTTCCAGCCCTTGCCACCTTGATCTCCGCTAGCCCGAGGGAACAGGACCCGAGCGGGGAAGGCCGCGTCTGGGTCGAGGCTTCGAGGGAGCAGCGAGAGCGTTGCAGGTCGCTGAGGCGCGTCCGGGACGAGCGAGAGCGCCTTGAGCGAGGCGAGGAACGCCTCCGGGCCGAAGTTCCTGAATGGAAGATAAGATATCAGCCTGAAGAGATTGAAGAAGGTGTGTACGAGCGGCACGTACTCTGGATAGATGAGGTACCCTCCTGGCCCTCCCTCGTCGTGGAACATGACCTGAAGACACAGCAGATGCATGGGATCGATTGAGCTTTCCGCTCGAGTCAAAGGGCATATTGCACGTCTGACTTACTGTTGTTCCTCCTACGACCCTGACCTTTGTGTCGTCTGCCTTCTGACCTCCTGTGCCTCTGCCCTTGACCTCGTGCCACCACTTTTCGCTCTCGCCATCAGACCCCTTCTCGACCCATCCCTCCGGCCCAGTAGTGAGCACGTCGTCCTTCTCCATCCTCTTGTGTCCTGCTCCTCTTGCAAAGTACACGACCCCGTCGAGCAGGTACAGGTAGTCGACGACCGCGAACCCTGAGACGGATGAGGGCGCCATCACCGACGGCGTGAACTCGGTCAGGAACGTATCCGCTGGAGGAGAAGGCCGAGTGCGAGGACGGTAGAAGGGTCTGGAGGTGTCTGTGTTGAGGTAGTCTATCGAGGGCGCCTCATCGTCGGTTTCCGTGTCGAGGGACGGAGGGGAGGAGGACAATGAGCTCGCACGCGAGCTCGAGGAGGTCGAAGCTTGGTGGTTCGTCCACCGGTACAGGAGGAACAGGACAGAGCCAACGATCGCAAACGTGTACGTGCGAGCACGACGACTGGTCACCATCGTGTCTAGAGGAGAAGGGAAGCCGAAGAGCGACGCGTCGAAGTTGGGAGGTTGAAACGGGAGGGAGCGAGAGCCTGGCCAGACTCAGATTCCAGAGCTCAGGCCCGACCGTTCGACAGCAGAGCACCTCTCAAACCGATAAGAGAAGGTCTTGCCAGATATGGAAGAGTCGGAGCACGCTCCCCTATGGGCCAGATGATCTACTAAGTTACATGCAATCATCTGCGAATCCGCTCGTCCGATCCTGTCTCAGCCTGCTCGATCACCCGCTCAGAGGTGGTACACCTTGAACGCAGACTGGAACAGCACCGTCACAGAGCTGAGCATGCCGACAAAGAAGGCTCCGGTCCTGCAGCAGGATGGGCGCAAGGAACAAGATGGCGTCAGCACATAGACACCGTGACCGTCAATCACACAGGCGAGGGTTGGGACGCACCTGGCGTTGGCCGCGAGCTCGGTCTCCTGGAGGAAGTAGAGCGCAGAGTAGGCGATTCGGGACGAGAGGAACAAAGCGGCGAACGAGTTGAGGTACTTTGCAGGGAGGCGGGAGAAGTTGCCGATGATCTGCAGCAGGAGCGCGAGGGCAAGGCCAGGGAGGTGAGCTTGACCGCAACAGAGAGGGTAGCGCGAGTTCAAGGTGGGATCGGGTCCAGAAAGACTGGGAAAAACGTACGACGGCGGTGGCGAAGAGGGGGAAGATCTCGAGACCGTTGTTGTGGATCCTGGGGATGATACAGACGGACATAGGGAAGATCAGTCTAGCTTCGCTTCAGCGAGACGGCACCAGACGGCAGGCAGGTTGACACCCACCACGCGAGTCGCTCGCAGTTCTTGGCAACCTGCAGATGCAACAACGAGACAAGACGAGATCAGCTTGATGACGGAGGCCCGAAGCGGAGCAAGCAAGGCAGGGTTCGGACACCAGAGAGGGCAAAGGGAGCACACCTTGGGATCCGCCTTCGCGATGACCTTGGGGTCCATCGTCCCTCGCGGGTCCCGGTTGTCAAACTTGGTGCCCTTAGTAGACAGGATCCTGTTGCAAAGCCGGATACGAGTCACAGCGAGGCCAGATGCGACGTCAGCTCAGTCCAACCCTCTGATCCAGGGACGAATCGTTGACTGACAGGCCGAGCTTGATCGTGTGGGGAACAAAATGGAGCAAGTAGGCGGCTGGCACGGCAAAGAGGGAGAGGTTCGAGTGGATCGAGAAGACAGCGGGGGAAGGCATCGTGAAGGAAGAGGAAGGTGGGTGTTTGGGCTGAGCGACGAGCGGAGCCCTCTTTCGCCCTTTGGCCTTTCGCGGAGATGCGCATGACGCGCGGCGACACGCGTGCGCTCAATCATCCTCGGCACACGGACAATCAACAGACGGAACTGAATCCGGCAGGAAGGAAGGCACATACCTTTCGCACAAAGTCAGAGTGAGCAGCTTTCGACAGAGTCCGAGTTTGCTTGCTCTTCATGGGTCGCGATCCTTCTTCGCGGCTCGCGCGAAAGAATGATACGAGAGCGGAGAAGTGCTGGTCGGAACACAAGGGCATGGATCGTCAAAGTCTGGGTGACCAAAATCAGAGGCGGACAGAAGAGAGAGGCAGAGCAGAAGGGTCAGTATGGCTCAACATGTGGACTAGGACGGTAAATGCGGAGGAAAGGTATTCGGGACGTACCGTTATTCATCTCGTCACTCGGCCTCCTCAATCCCTCTCATCTAATCACCACACCGCTCACAGACCGAATCCGATGCTCGTCTCAAATCCGCCCAGGCGGTCCCTCTGATCCCCCGCCGGTCGAGCTTCTCGCCCGGCCGAGCACCTTGAGCGCTCCCATAGCCGCCCGAGCAGCTACGCCTCCGTTCGTGGACGGCGCCGGCCTGTCTTTGCTAGGATTGCTTGTCGGCTGGCCGACGACTCCCTGTCTGCGAGCGTAGTTGGCTGGGATGGCAGGCACAGGTGGAGGGTTCCGCGGTGGAACGGGAGCAGAGACCGGTCGCGAGCCACCGTTCATCGAGGATGAGAGGGACGTTCTCGGCGCTGCTGGGCGAGAGGACGCATGCTGGATGGGAGGGAGGGAGGACTGATCGAGCGACGTCCGGCGCAAAGACCGACGGAGAGAGCCCTCGCCTGCAGCAGTGTAGGACGACGGGTTTGCGGCCGAGGCGCGTGAGGAGGTTGACGCCCCAAGAACGCGAGAACGTGACGAGCCTGCGCCAGAGTTGGAAGACGAGGAAGGGAACGCGATCCCGCTTGAGGACAGAGCTGGAGAGGAAGGGCGAGGAATGTTTGACGGTGTCGTCGGGCGTGGTGGGATGGCAGAGCGTGTCGAGCTGGAGAGGTTGTTTCCAATCCGCGACGACGGACGGCTGGGCGGTCTCGACCCAGTCTGCGAGTTGTAGACGGCTCCGAGCGGAGACGGGATTGCCTTCCTGGACGGCAGTGTCGTCGCAGAGGACGCGGTCGAGTTTGACGCCTGCGTCGACCGAGACGCGTTCAGTCCGGAGAACGTCTGTGTCGTGGACTTTCGCAGAGCACCGCCTGGAGCCGAGGTGGAGGCCCTTCCGCCAAAGTCCTTTGTGGGTGGCGTCGGTGGGGAGGGGCTGTCCTCGCCCTCGCTGACGAGCACCCAGTCTGCCGCTCCAGGCGTGCCAGGCGTACCGGGTTGGACAGCACCGTTCGTGCCCGCCAGGGCCTTCATCCGCGGATGAGATGGACCGGCAGTGCTAGTCGGCAAGGGGGGAGGAACGGCTCCAGCTGTTCCCGGCAGCTTCTTTGTCCGAGTAGCGGTCGTGTTTTGTAGTCTGTTGCCGAGCGTACGGGCTCGCTCTCCGATGTCGGACACCATACGAATCCCTCGGCTGCGAGAGTCGGGCGCCTTTGTGCCAGTCGACGGCGCTGACACCGACCGCGCACCAGTCGAAGGAAGTGCGCGACTGCCTGGTCGGGACAGACCCGTCGGAGACGACACCGTCGACGAGCGGTCGTTGGTGTAGCCGTTGAGTATCCGTGCGGTTGACGAGCGAGGGAGCTGAGAAGGCGAGCTTGATATCGGTAGACGAGACGTGCTGGGCGATTGAGGGATATGTGACACCCTGATGGGTGAGGGCTCCGCGCGCGCAAGATAAGGGGTCGGCGAGTCTCCGGGATTCGGCGATGACACCGACGCGAACGACGAGTCGGCAAACGACGCGTCTCCTGGCATGACCAGATCCGAGAGCGAGAGCTCCTGGGATGACTCGCGCACGGGCGACATCAGGTAGCCTGGGACGGCCGTCGGAGGGACAGGAAGCGGACGAGAGCGCTGCTCCTTGAGGACCGACACTTCAGTGTTGAGATCTGTGAAGTAGATAGAGAGTGAGAGAGATTGTCAGAGCCGTTCTCCAAGGATCACGGATGAGCCGTGTGTGCTGACCTCTGATCTCGTCTTTGAGCCGCTGAGCCTCCTCTTCGAGCTGCTGCTTGCCGATCAACTCCTGCTCGAGCATCGTCTTCTCCTCAATCGCTCGGTTGTATCGAGTCTCGACATCCTGCAGAGACGACGAGACCATCCTGAGGCAAGAACGTCAAGCTCGTCAGCGGGCAAGTCCGGTCAAGGGCTGGCACAGACGATCCGTGTGCTCACCTCTCGTTCCGCTCGAGATCATCCACGCCCATCTCGAGATCACGCAGAGACACCTTCAGCCGGTCGCGCTCGGATTTCTGCGGAGCAAGGGGGGGGGAGAGCGGACGTTCAGGACAGCTGGGTCTCCAAGGACAGAGAGCAAGCGCAAGGGACGAACGGTGGTGTCGAGCTCGCGTTGAAGCGATCCTTGAGCGAGATTGTGAGCCTTCTGCGCAGCTAGGTACTTGCTCTGTTAGATGAAGCGAGCAAGCCGATCATCGAGTCAGTCTGTGCATTGAGGTCGGGCTACATGCACGGGCGGGGTCGAGGGCGCACCTTCCAATCCTCCTTCTCTCCCTCGAGCTTGGTGATCTTTGTCCTCAGATCCTGCTGAGCCTCCTCGGTTGCGAGCAACTCCCTCTCGAGCTCCTCTTCGAGCTCCTTGGACGAGCTCTGAAAGTCATCTGGGCAGCACAGAGCGCGCAGGTGAGGAGGAGGGGGTCAGCTTGGGCAGGTGAGCTCGCGTGTTCCCCTCCCCGGTCGTGCTCGACGCGATCACTGACCGAGTTCGGCCTTGGTCTCCTGGAGGGTCCTGTAGATCTCTATGTACTTTGACTTGAAGTGGGACGCCTCGACCTCAGCGGACGGGAAGCTAGCACACCGGATGAAAGGGAAGCGCGTCGGCTGGTGAGCTTGTTGTCCGCTTGGGTCCGATGCCCTCTTGCCAGATGGTTGACACGACGACTGACTCTTCTGGTTCCTCGTCTCCGTCTTCAGTGTACACCGACGTCGAAACCGACGCTGGCCTAGGCTTGTCCATCCGGTGGGGGGTATATCGAGGGGCTTGGATGGTGAGCGTTTGTGGACACCGCCGAGGAGGACGACGAGGTCGAGCTCACCCTGTCTCACTGCTGACGTCCCCTCAGACCACGACCCCGCTCCATCCGCGACACCATGCGACCCATCGCCATCATCGCCCAGGCAGCCTTCTTTGGGCTCAGTGCGTTCGCGGCGTGGCAGTGCTTCCTCGCATCGGCCGACCCAGCGGGAACCGGCCTGGTCAAGCATGCAGCTGCCATCTGCGACGCCAACCTGCCTGCCTCCATGTCCCACTCGTGGCCTCAGCCGCATGCACCACGCGGAATCCAGCTCGACTGGTTCGGTACCCGAGGCGCACTCCCGTGCAGACTGGTCAACATCTTCCAGGCGGCCGTGGCCCGTGAGTGAACGTCACTTCTCCAATCCGGATCCGTTGCCGTGAGCTCACCCGTTTCCTATCTCCTCTCGTTCATCCTCTTTCAGCCCACCGAGGATTCGCCACACCTACCACTCCAGCGATCCGAACGTTCTTCCTCTCGTTCCTGTCGTACCTGCCGACGCTGGTCTCGCTCCTCACGCTCTCGTGCTCCCATCGGTCTCTCCCGTCGCTGGCTCCTCTCGTCGGGGCAGGGATCCAGCTCTTCACCGCAGGAGTCTTCATCCCAGCCGCCGTCACACCAGGACTGTACTTCCCTCCCGCCCGCTCGGCTCGACCGGGCAAGGCTCGCAAGCTCGGCTCGCTCGAGGTCGAGGGTCTGATCGCTGCCGTCGCGGTCGGAGCGGTTTATCCATCCTACAAGCTGGTCACCGAGAAGGACAACCAGAACTGGACGATGGCGTGGCAGTTCTTCCCCATCTACGTCTGGGCGGCCCAAAAGACATACATCTTGATCGCCGAGACGGTGTTTGGAAGGAGCAACGCAAAGAAGGGGGACGCGAAGAGTGCTTTGCGGGCTCTGTACACGCTGCTGGCGGCCTCGTCTTTGTCGGCTCACCTGAGGATCATCGTAAGCAGAACGGCACCATTCTTGGTCCGGGCAGTGTCCAGCACTGACTCTCTTGCTCCCTCCCTCTCTTCTTACAGCGCCTGGCCCTGACCTCACCCCAAGGAGTCTCCGCCACCCTCGCCTCGCTCTTCGTGCCCTCCCTCTCGCCCTCTCCCCTCAGCCTCATCGACGGCGTACACCGGTTCCTCCAGTACGACTACCTCGTCACCCACCTCGCCCTCGTCACCTTCCTCACCTACCGCTTCCAAGGCCGAGGCCTGCAGAGGAAGCTCGCCTTCGCCTACTTCCTCGGCATCCTCACCATCGCAGGAGGACCTGCGCTCGTGCTGCTGGCTGGATGGTGGTGGGTTGAGGAGCGAGGGTGGAGCGAGGAGGCCTAGGCGGCGAGGGCGAAGGCGAATCTCGCAGCATCATTTTCTTCTTTCCTGTTCTCTATCTTTTTTGTCAAATCTTCCGCCTCAGCAGCTCGTGTCGGCATCATGTTGTGTATTATATGCTCGATCCAATTCCTAAAAACCACCCTGCCTGTCTTGATACTCTGCCAAAGACCCCCTCACCCCTCCGCCACCCCATCCGACCGTCTCCGCCACCTTCCTCTCCCCATCATCCTTCGGTGTCCCCCATCCTCCCCCGCCAGGCGTATGCAGCACCAACCGATCTCCCTTGCCCATCTTCACCGTCGCCTTGCCACCGATGTTGACCGTCCGCCCCTTTGGGTTCTCCTCCGTCGGCGCCTTGACCCACAGATTCAGCCCTTGACTCGCTGGTTCTCCTCCATGCAGCCCGAACGGCGGTAGTACCCGACGCTCAGAGAGGATAGAGACCTGGAGGTCCTCGGTGAACTCGAGCTCGCGGATGACCCCGTCGCCGCCGGTGAACTCGCCCCGCCCGCCAGAGTTGTGGCGGATCGAGAATTGGTGCAGGAGGACTGGGTACCGACGTTCTAGGATCTCTGGATCCGTTATGCGTGTGTTCGTCATTGAGCTGCCGATTCAATGTTAAAAGAATGAGATTGTCAGCTAGAGTACAGGGGAGGACAACGCGCAAACAGGGAGGAGGAAAGAAGCGGCTGGGCCGGACTGACACGTGCACCCCCGAAGTCCCATGCCAGGTCGGTCCCGCTCCAGATCCTCCAGCGATCGTCTCGTAATAGCCCCATCCAGGTTCGACCTCGCCGGTAAGCTCATCCTTGCCGCCAGCTCCGAAGGTGAGGTTGTTGCAGCAGCCTTGAGACGCGGCGGCGGCATCGAACGCTCGAAGGACTAAATAATTCAACACCTCACAACGCGTCAGTGAGCATGTCCAAGTCTCAGTTCAGAGGGGCAGAGGAGATGATTGAGCGAAGGACCGACCAACATCCGTGATCCTCTGCGACGTCACGACGTTGCCTCCGCAAACGGCGGCCTCCTTGCTCGGCGAGAGGAGACAGCCCTCAGGGATGTCGACTTGGATAGGAACAAGGCAGCCACCATTCTGGACCAGCCAAGGATAAGAGTCAAAAGGTCAGCCGGGTAGAAAGACTCAGCTACGAGGACACGAAGCGGATGGGGACGGACGAGCGGCATCTCGACTGCACACATCGCACGCAGACAGTAGATGATAGCCGCATGAACGACCGACACAGGCGCGTTCCAGCAGCCTCGGATCTCAGGTCCAGTGCCTGATGTGTTCGGTACAGACAGAGGTCAGTCTCTTCGGCTCTGAGATTCTGCGTGGCGAGAAACTCAGACTCACCGGCAAAGTCAAAGATTGCGCTTCCAGCTTCTGGGTCGATGGTGACCTTCAGTTGGATCTATCAATGACGGATGAAGGCCAATGTCAGCTCGGCTTCGCAGATCGATCACAATGAGGGGAGGGGAAACTCTTACCGGTGAGCCATCGTCCATGTAGTCTTTCGCATCGAGGACAGGCCCCAGCTTCTTGGCCGTTCGCTTGAGTAGATCTCTTACGCCGAGCTCCGCATTGTCCCGGATGTGCGACTAACGTGAGCCACAAAGTGAGTCAGATCGCGAGCTCATTGCGGATGATCTCGAGAAGGCGCAAGGGGCACGCACCATGTACTCGTGCACAACTGGCAAGGAGAAGTCTTGAATGAGCTTGCCGATCAGTTGTGTTCCCTTGTGGTTTGCTGAGATCTGAGCCTTTAGATCTGATTGAACGTCGTTGAAGGATCGACATCCGCTCGTGCCCGCTTCGGTTGGGACATCGACGAGCAACCGACGAAGCTCGGCACCGTTGAAAACGCCCTTTCGGACGACAAAAAACGATTCGATCACCGCTCCCTCGTCAGAGAGCTTCACTGATGTCGGCGGCATCTGCGAAGATGGCGAAAGCGGAGCAGGGTAAGATCAGCCTCGAGCGAGATGGGGAGGTCCGAGGATCGCTGGGCGAAGATTTGACCTACAGAACCCGGTAGGATTCCTCCTACGTCGACTTGATGACCTCTCGAGGCCGTGAAGAAGATGATGCGAGGTGATGCGGACGAGTCGGACGAGGGCGCGAACACAGGCGTGATGACGGTGATGTCGGGCAGATGGCTTCCTCCGGCACTAGGCGAGTTGGTCAGAAGCACGTCTCCCGGTGCGAGATCTTTGCCGTGCAAGTTGAGCTGGTACTTTACGGCGAAGCTCATCGAGCCGAGGTGGACTGCAAGACAGGACGCGATCGATAGGTCAGCTCTCGTCTTTGCGGCAGACGATGCTTGCACGCGAGCCAGGTTGTGATTGACCCTGTCACGAGCTCACCTGGGATGAAGGGTGCGTTTGCCACGAGGTCTCCGTCGGGCGAGAAGAGGGCGCACGAGAAGTCGAGGCGCTCCTTGCTGAACGAAGCCAGAGCCGGCAGCAAGACGGGGTGAGCTCGACCGGGTCCCTGTTCGCCTGTCTAGGCTCGGTGACTCGAAGACGAGAGCAGAGCGGCGAGGTTGACGTACATGTTTGTCGAGATAGCTGTCTGCTGGAGGGTCTTTCCCATCGCCTGTGACCACGAGCCAAGTCCGGGCGAGCCGATGGACGAGAGGTGAGCTCGACTGGATCGGACGATCGGGCTGATCTCTCGGGACGGACCTCTGCGATGCTCATGAACCTCTGCGAGAACAGACTGAGCGCGATCGGGTCCGGCTTGGACCGTGGCGGAGGAGGCGACATGTCGAGAGACGTGCTTGCTGGCTAGGAGGGTGGGCGATGGCGGCACCTGGGAACGGACCGGATGTCTTTCGGTCGTGACCGTCGAACAACCATCTCCTCTGCTCCCTGCCCTTGCATTCGCCGAACGAGCTCAGACGACCTTGATGTAAGCACTCGACACCTGTCAGACTGCCGTCTCATGCTCTGCAGTGGCCTGTCGAGCTTGTGGCGGGCTCGACAGGAGCTGCCATCTTCTCGTCCTGTTCGTGCGAGCTGACCTTTGGTCCTCCTTCGTCTCGCTGCTGCCCACCATCTCGTCAACGTCGATCGACCTCAAGGTCGCCTACGTCATCCCAGTGAGACCTCGCGTCTCTCCTCGGAACGAGTGTGGGCCTGATACAGCTGACCTGTGCATTCGGTCGGCCGGCCTTCTCAGGAGCTCACCGTCCGAGCTACCCGACAAGTCCATCAGGATCGCCATCGACAGAGGAGGAACCTTCACAGACGTATGGGCATCGTATCCAGACCCCACTCGACAGTCGGACTCACATGACGGACGGAAAGAGGTCGTCGTCAAGCTACGTGAGCTGGACTCCTCCTGGAACTCTGGCAGAGCCTCTCCGACGCGCGTCCGCTGAGCCTTTCACCTTGTCTCTCGCTGCACAGTCTCGGTCGACCCCTCCAACTACGGTGACGCACCCGTCGAAGGCATCCGCCGCGTGCTCGAGATCGCGACAGGCAAGCCTCACCCTCGAGGCGCCAAGCTCGACACGTCAAAGATCGAGTTCACCCGACTGTCCACGACCGTCGCGACGAACTGTCTGCTCGAACGCAAAGGGGAGAAGGTCGCTCTACTCATCACGGAAGGGTTCGAGGACCTTCTCCTGATCGGCAACCAGTCGCGCCCGAAGATCTTCGATCTCAACATCAAGAGACCCTCTCAACTGTACCAAAAGGTCGTCGCCATCAACGAGCGCGTCACCCTCGTCGGCTTCACCACGGACCCCAAAGCGAGCGAACGAGCTGTAGTCTGGAACGAAGCGGGCGACCAGGTTGAGCGAGGCTACAAGGGAGAAGCTGAGACTGGGGAGGGAGGCAGGCTCGTCCGCGGACTGAGTGGCGAGTCTGTGCGTGTACTGAAGGCTCCAGGTCAGTCCGATAACTTGGCGTTGGGATTCGTTTGAAGCTTCCCGCCATTGGCTGATCCGCTTGATCGTTCGCATCGCAGATGTGGAAGAGATCCGACCAAAGCTGGTCGCTCTGTACAAAGAGGGCTATCGGTCTCTGTCGGTAGTCTTTATTCACTCTTATACGTTTCCAGGTGAGTAGTCTTCTCCTTTTTACCTACTTTTCACGACGTCCAGAAAAGCTGACCTTCCCGCTTCGCTTCCCCACAGACCACGAGCTGCTCGTGGGCAAGCTCGCACGCGAGATCGGCTTTGAGCACGTCTCGCTCTCGTCTCAACTTCTGCCGATGATCAAGGCTGTCCCTCGAGGCGTCAGCTCGACGGCGGACGCATATCTCACGCCGGTGCTGCAAAAGTACCTGGACGGCTTCTTCGAGGGATTCGACCTTCCAAACGGCGACAAGGACTCGATGCGGGTCGAGTTTATGGGCTCGGACGGAGGGCTGCTCAACCTCAAAGGCTTTTCTGGTCTCAAGAGTCTTCTATCAGGACCTGCAGGAGGAGTCGTCGGTTTTGCGCTCACCGCCTACTCGCCCACTTTAGCCGACCCAGCTCCGATCATCGGACTCGACATTGGCGGGACCTCGACGGACGTCTCTCGGTACGCAGGTCGGTTCGAGCGCGTTCAAGAGACGACAACCGCGGGGATCACGATCCTGTCTCCTCAGCTGGACATCAACACTGTCGCCGCCGGAGGAGGATCTTGCCTCACCTTCCACAACGGCATCTTCCACGCCGGTCCAGAGTCGGCGTCTGCTCATCCCGGCCCGGTCTGCTACCGCAAAGGTGGTCCACTCGCTCTCACGGACGCCAACCTGTATCTTGGACGGCTGGTACCGTCCTTCTTCCCAAAAGTGTTCGGCGAGTCGGAGAACGAGGCCCTCGACCCGTCTGCGACGGCAGCCGCGTTTGAGACGCTTGCCGAACGGATCAAGGGCGAGACAGGCTGGGAGGGAGACCTCGATGAGCTCGTGTACGGCTTTGTCAAGGTCGCCAACGAGGCGATGTGCCGACCGGTGCGAACGCTGACCGAGGGGCGAGGGTTCGATCTGTCAAAGCACATGTAGGCCCAACCTCCTTCTGCCGTTCGAGTCATCGATACTGACTGCTCCTGCATTTCGACGCAGTCTCGCCTCGTTCGGTGGAGCCGGAGGCCAACACGCGTGCGAGATCGCCCAATCTCTCGGGATCGGCCGCATCATCATCCACCGCTACTCGAGCATCCTCAGCGCCTTCGGTCTCGCACTCGCTGATCGAGTACAAGAGACTCAGGAGCCGGCCGCGGATGTTTGGGACGACTCAAAGAAGGCCGGACTGCTCCAGCGACTGTCGAAGCTCGAGGCCGCGTGTCAAGCCGCGCTTGAGGAGCAAGGGTTCGAACCAGCTACGATCAAGGTGGACCGGTTCCTCAACATGCGCTACACCGGAACCGACACTTCCATCATGACTCTCCAGCCTGACGACTCGGACGACTTTGGCTCGGCATTTGAGAAGGAGTACATGGACGAGTTCGGATTCAAGCTGGACGCGAAGATCATCGTTGACGACGTCCGTTGTGTGAGTTCGAAGCAGCGTTGAGTATCTATCACTTCGGTCCTGACGCTTCTTCTGCCGTACTTTCTGTCAGCGAGGGGTCGGCAAGACGTACACCTCCCTCCCGGAGTCTCCACTGCTCGAGATGGAGACTCTCAAGTTCAAGGATGTCGATCCGGCGAAGAAGAAGCAGACCGAGAACGTCTACTTTGCGGATGTGGGTCGAGTCAAGGACACGTCGGTGTATCTACTTGGAGATGTGAGTGCAGAGGTTTCTGTCTTGCTTCTACTCGGCACCTCATTGACCTTCTTCTATCTTGTACATGGTCCATCAGCTCGACGTCGGGGAGCGCATCGTCGGCCCAGCCATGCTCATTGACGGAACCCAGACGATCGTGCTCGTGAGTCTACACCTTGTACCATCATACGTCACTCAAAGTTAAACTGACAGTGGTTCTCTTTCGCTTTCAGATTCCGAACGCGATCGCCCATGCCACGACGACATCGCTCGTGATAGATTTGCCTGCAAAGGAGAAGAAGGAGGAAGTCCAATTCGCATAGATGACATGACCGATGACTGCGACGAGGACCTTGCGAGGACCTTACGAGAAGAAGGTCGGAGTGCTCCGGCCTGTGTGACGAGAGACCGGACGGGGAGAAGCGCGCGCGAGCTCTCACGGTCGCCCCTTCAACCTCGACTCGCTCTCCGTAACCTCCCTTTCTCGTTCCCTCTTTGCATACACCTCTGCCGACATGGATTTCGACGAGCAGGAGGAGAAGGATGGTCAGTGCTGTCTCCTGTGATTGTAGCTTGCCATTCAAGCTCAAGCTTGTGCTCACTGTCTGCTGTTTGTCCATCTCCTCCTTGCCTGTCTCGCCTGTTGCCTGTCCCCCTGGATATCGTCTGGTCCGTGCCATCTAGGAATCCGATTCTCGTGGAACACGTGGCCGTCGTCGAGGATCGAGGCCACCCGAACTGTGGTGCCGATGTGAGTGGTGTGCGAGCTCTGTGGGTGTGAGCTCATCTCTCGACCGGGCTGACCTCGCTCGTCGTCCTTGTCTCCGTTGCTCGTGCTCAGCTCTGCGCTGTACACTCCCCTCAAGTCTCGGGATGATCTGCCTGCTGTCATGTATGAGCCTGTGACGTGCAAGCCTCCCTGCCGTGCGATCCTGAACCCGTACTGGTCAGTCCTCAAAGCCAGCGAGCTCGACTCTCGCTCCCTCCTATGGGCCTTCCACGTCGCAGCTCGCCAGCTGCCGTCCGCCGCCATTTACTGACGACGGATGTCTGTCCTCACATCGTTTGACTTTGCAGTCAGCTCGACATCCGAGCCAAGCTGTGGATCTGCCCGTTCTGTCTCCAGCGGAACGCGTTCCCCCCGCACTACAAGGACCTCACCGCCAACAACCTCCCGCCCGAACTGCTGCCAAAGTACTCGACGATCGAATACACCCTCTCGAGACCAGCACAGGTGCCCCCTATCTTCCTGTTTGTCGTGGACACCTGCCTCGACGCAGACGACCTCAAGGCCCTAAGGGATGTGCTCGTCATCTCGCTCAGCATGATCCCCCCTCACGCGCTCGTCGGACTCATCACCTACGGAACCATGGCCCAGGTACACGAGCTCGGCTACTCCGAGTGTCCCAAGTCGTACGTGTTCCGAGGGTCAAAGGAGTACGCTCCCAAGCAGATCCAGGACATGCTCGGCCTCAACCCGTCCAACCGACCGGTCCCCCGACCGGGCCAGCCCATCCCGCCGAGCTCGTTCGGAGCGTCGAGGTTCCTGATGCCCGTGCAGCAGTGCGAGTTCCAGCTCACGAGCATCCTCGAACAGCTCCAGAGAGACTCGTGGAGCGTCGCAAACGACAAGCGACCCCTCCGATGCACCGGAGTCGCCCTCAGCGTCGCCGTCGGCATGCTCGAGGTCTGTCCAAGCTCTCGCGCACATCACCTTCGCCGGCAGACTGCTCGCTGACCTCTTCCTATCTTGTGTCTGCTCAGACGACGTTCCCCAACACTGGAGCTCGAATCATGCTGTTCGCCGGTGGACCTGCGACCGAGGGACCTGGGATGGTTGTCGGGCCCGAGCTCAAGGAGGCCATCCGATCCCACCACGACATCGAGCGAGACACTGTAAAGCACTACAAGCGAGCTCTCAAGGTCAGCATATCTGTACTCGGACCCCTCGGTGCTTGAGCTGACATCTGTTTCCTTGTCCTTGCCAGTGCTACGACGGGCTGGCAAAGCGAGCTTCTGCGAACGGCCATGCGATCGACATCTACGCCGGTTGCCTCGACCAGATCGGACTGCTCGAGATGAAGTCGCTCGCCAACGCGACCAACGGGTTCATGATCCTCGCCGACTCGTTCGCGATGGCCATCTTCAAGCAGTCGTTCCTCCGCACGTTCGCGACCGACTCAAACGGACATCTCAAGATGGGATTCAACGCAACGTTCGACGTGCAGACGACAAAGGAGCTCAAGATCTCGGGAGTCATCGGTCACGTCATCTCGGCCAACAAGAAGGGGCCCTGCGTCGGAGAGACCGAGATCGGGATCGGACAGACGTCGGCGTGGAAGGTGTGCTCGCTCACCGACAAGACGTCGTTGGCGGTCTACTTCGAGGTCGTCACCCCGGCAGGACAGCCGCCTTCCAACTCGCGAGGACTCGTTCAGTTTGTGACGCACTATCAGCACCCGTCGGGCGTGTACAGGCTCCGGGTGACGACCGTCGCGAGGAACTTTGCCGAGGGAGGAGCACCGACGATCGCCGCCCAGTTCGACCAGGAGGCTGCCGCCGTGCTCATGTCGAGGATTGCCGTGTTCAAGGCCGAGATTGACGACTCTCCGGACGTGCTGAGGTGGCTGGACCGGATGTTGATCCGGCTGTGCCAGAAGTTTGCCGACTACCGCAAGGAGGACCAGACCAGCTTCAGGCTCGCCGCAAACTTTTCCATCTACCCCCAGTTCATGTTCCACCTCAGGAGGAGTCAGTTCCTCCAGGTGTTCAACAACTCGCCAGACGAGACAGCCTTCTACCGGTCAGTGGACGGTCCCTCAAGCGAGCGCCTGGCTCAGCGCTCCCTCTCCCGCTTCTGACCCTCGATGCCTTCTCTGCTCTCTTTCCTCTAGCCACATCCTCAACGCGGAGGACGTCAACAACTCGCTCATCATGATCCAGCCGACGCTGATGTCGTACACGTTCGACGTTGCGCCTCAACCTGTCCTGCTCGACTCGGTCTCGATCAAGCCGGACGTGATCCTCCTGCTCGACACCTTCTTCCACATCCTCATCTTCCACGGAGAGACGATTGCCCAGTGGCGCAAGGCGGGCTACCAGGACCAGGAGGGCTACGAGAACTTTGCCGAGCTGCTCTCGTCGCCAATCGCGGACGCGCAGGTGCGTCCCCCTTCCCTTTCCCTTTCTCCCTTCTGCCTCCTGCCCGCAGAGCTCTCCAGGTTCTCTAGATACTACCAGACGATGCTAACGACCTGCGTCGCTTGTTCTGTTCAGGATCTGCTCGCGGACCGCAACCCGATCCCTCGATACATCGTGTGCGACTCTGGAGGGTCCCAGGCCCGTTTCCTCCTCTCCAAGCTCAATCCTTCTACGACACACATGTCTGGAGGCTCGTACGGAGCAGGAGGAGCCGGGGGCAGTAGCGCGCAAATCTTCACTGATGATGTATCGTGAGCAGACGTCTCTACAAGGCTGGAGGGACGAGGCATGCTGGTTTCCAACGCTGACCGCCCCCTCTCGTCCCCTCCCACCCCTTCTTGCCCTCTTCCAGTCTCCAGGTCTTTATGGAGCATCTCAAGCGACTGGTGAGCACCATCAACTACTCGTTCCGCACATAAATCTGCCTTGCACTAGCGGATAAACGAGCGCAAGCTCTTTAGCGACAGCTGCTGACTCGCCTCTTCCTTCCATCCCTGTGCTTGTCTTTCCCCAGGCTGTGGGTCCCTCGACGAGTTAGATGCGGCTTCCGACGGTGCGATGGCGGGTGCAGGGACCGAGGTGAGCTCGGCCTGCTGGAGATGGATGACTTTCACGCTACACCCGCCCGATCCCGGTCGCACATCGCAAGCACGCACCCGTCCTAGAGCATGCAGGTGCCCCCTGGTGCCTCGCGACGACATCCTCGCCCATGTCTCGCAGTAGGAGCCAAATCTTGAACGCGCGTCTAAGTAGTCTTTTATCTAATCCGCTCGCCATCGATCCCTCTGCCTCACCTCTTCCTCCGTCTCCTCCCCCAGTCTCCCCACCCTCCCCTTCCTCCACAGCTCATACCTCCCCTCCATCCCCTCCGGCAACCGTCCCTCCACCAACCTCCTACTCGGTCTCCTCCTCTCCTTCTCCTCCTCCTCCCTCCTCTTCTTCATCTGCCTCTGCCTCGTCAGACTCCGACTCCCCGCCTGACAGTTGTACGGCGCCTGCGCCACACACCTCCCCGTCAACGACTCGCCCGTCCCGACCAGGGCGCCGGTTGTGGGGTTGTACGAGCAGGTACCGAGGAGGCCGAGGATGTAGTTGCAGGTCGGGAAGGTGTTTCCTGGGAGAAGGGTGAGAGAGAGACCGAGGAGACCGCCGGGGAGGGTGGAGGGAGGGCAGACGTAGAAGCAATTGGAGGGGAGGGCGCGACGGGCTGGACGGGGCTGGATGGGAGTGGGTGGGGGAGGGTTGATTGGGTGGGTGGTGAGGTTGAGGGGCGAGAAGTGGGGCGAGGAGGAGAAGAGAGCGGGGTTGAGGTCTATAGGCTGGTGCGAGAGCTGTTCGGTGTTGGATGGGAGGGAAGAAGGCTCTAGGGAGGAGAGACATGGCTGGACCAGGAGGCTGATGGCAAGGAGGGCGGAGCTACGGACGGAACCGAGCGCAAAGCGGCGTGCGGGAACCGAAGGCAAAGCAGGTTAGTTCTTCCTTCCCATCGTCGTGCACTCCCTTCGGCAAGGTTCTGGCTAGCCTGCACTTACCGTAACAACATTCTGTCGTGTCGTGGAAGACCTGGTCGTGACCGTTCGTGGGCGACGTACGCTCTGTTCTTTCGTCTTGTATCCCCACTCGCAGCGGAACGGCGAGTGCAGGCCGGTGCGGGCTTCATTGACGTCTCCGCGGCTGCCTGCGAAGGATCCAAGCAGACAAGCAAAACTTGCCGACGCCTCTTTGAGCATCATCCGGTACCGAACAGGAGATCGGGATCGACGCGGAAAGGCGAGGAGGTACCCGAACTCGCCCGCAACGTCGTGGGTCCTCGCCTTTGCTGCTTTCCTATGGACTGGTACCCACCCCTTCCCCCTCCTCGCCGCCGCATTTTTGACGTATTATCACCAGACCATATACTGACTCTCACGGCAGTGGTCACAGAAGATCCGCCGCCGTTCCATTTCGGAGGTTGGCGCCCTCTCTGTTGGCCTTGACCTTTCCACGCTCGAGGAACTACAAGCACGCCGCCAAACATCCAAGGCAGGACGAACTGCCTTGTTCCAGTCTGTCGAACCGCATGGGCACTGGACAGTGGATGGACTGTCGACGCGTCAAGAAGCGAGCACCAGACGCGAGACGTTCCGCGCTCACCTCGGGCGAGGATGTGGGATGGGTGAGTCACCCCCTTCGTTTCTTTCCTACGAGTTGGGCAGTCGGGCCCTTCGGTCTGATCAATCCAGAGTGCATATATCCAGCTTTGTCAGGGAGCCTGAGCTGCTACAAACCCGCCCAGCCAGCTCGATATCGGACTACCACCGAGGTGGCTCGACTGCGCGCCGATTTAGACAGCGAAACCTTGTGGGATCCGACACCAACAGACGGTCCAGCCCACCTTCTCGACGTCCATCTCCGGCCCCCGCTGCTCGGTTCCCCATGGATCTGCCGACATGGATCGCCACAGAACAGAAGACGTCGGCTTGTCTCGCTTGTCAGCAATCGAACGCGGTCGATCTCTTGTTCGATGAAGTCGTACCGAACTCGGCCTGTCTGCTGCAAGGACGGCACGGTCGGGATGGGTTGAGCTGTCCCAACGATCATCCCGCCTCGCTGTCCGCTGTTCCCAAGAGGATCTACCCATGCGTCTAGGGTGAGTGGGTCCTCCTCTTTCGTGGACGCGAGCGGCTGCCGGCTTGGCTGGTCTGTTGGACGCCGTTTTGCGGACAACGTCTGGGTGAGCTCAAGCTCACGTCCGTTTGCTCGTTGGCAGGCTCTCCCTCCTCGCTCTCATCCACCTGCTCGTCCAACCATGCCTTGCCTCTCCCGAACTACTCCACCTGCCAAGCATCACCGAGCAACTCTCGTCCCATCTCGACCATGTCGGTCCTCCAGCCGCTCTCGACCGGGATCCCTCACCGCCTGTGCTACCCAGTCCAACCTCAACCACCTCCCCCGACGACCACTCAATCCCACTCAACCACACTGCATCCTTGCTTCCTTCCATTCATGACGACCTCGACGACACCGACACCGCCTCGTACGACGCCCTCCTCGCGACGCCGACCCTCCAAGCCCACCAGATCGCCAAACGCGCTTTGGCCTCTGGCTGCTTCTACACCTGTCCCACCGCCCTCACCGGTATCCTCGCACCCCTCGCAGCCGGCGGGAACAAGTTCCCCACGTGCACGTCAGTCCGATTCCATCTCCTCGCCCCTCGCCCCCCTTCCCACCACCTCAGAACTGACTTTCCCCCCTTGTCTCTCACCCACCCAGATACTCCCTCATCGGCCTCGGCGCCGGAACCGGCACGTGCACCTACTCCTCCTCCACCGGCTTGCTCGTCACCGAAACAAACCTCACCGATCTCACGGGCCGCTGTCCGAAGAACGCGCGGGAGCAGTGTGCCGCTGGGACGCGGAGTCTGACGAAGCAGAGACAGGCGAAGAAGCGGGCTGAGGAGGAGGAGAAGGAGAGGAGGAGGCCGAGTAGGAGGTTGGAAGGGGGGAAGGTGCCGGAGGAGATGCAGTTGAGGTATGAGCTGTGGAGGAAGGGGAGAATGGGGAGACTGGGAGAGGAGACGGGGGAACGGATAGGGAGTGGGGGGGATAGGATGATGAGGGATTGAGGGGTGATAGACGGGTTTTTGTGTTTTGGGTTTAAAGGGTCTTGGGATAGGATCCGGGGAGGGTGTAAGCGAAGCAAAGAACGAGAGAAGGTGGAGAAACGAAGGGTGCGAACAGAACGTACGCCGATCGGGCAAGAAAAACAAGGTATGGTGTGGCAAAGGAGACGCGACCCGCCGTGTGAATCGGGTCGAGAGGTAAAAGGAGAAGAAAGGTCAAGCAGGCAGCAGGCAAGCACGAAGACAGGAAGCACAGGAGCGAAGGAAAAGAGGCAGTGGGGAAAAGGTAGGACCGGAGGGGTCCGTCTACTTTGGTGCGGTCTTCTTTGCGGTTCCGATCTGGGTCGAGTTGACCTTGGTGGCGAATCGAAGCGAGCACAGCGACTCGGGCATGTGCGCGGCCAGCGGAGACAGGTTGAGGACCATGAGCGTCTTGCTCTGTGTTCCAGAAAGTACAGAAGCAACGGTTGCACTGGTCTGTCGATGCTCGAAGAAATACCACAGAAGATAGAATGGACGAACCTGGCCGGAGAGCGACGTCTGGAGCAGGTAGGTGAGCTTTGAGTTTCGGTACGGAACGTGGGCTCCCGAACCCCCAGCGGCGGATCCGAGTGCGCCGATGACGTCTGCGAGAGCTGAAAGACTCTTGTTGATGTTGATCGTCTCCTTGAGTCGGTCCTTGTTGTCTCCGGCTCCACTGGACGCGAGTCGCTCCGACCCAGCGAGATCGACCAGGTTGAGCACACCCTGAAGACAAGGACGGGCAGACGTCAGTCGCAAGATAAGCTGAGACGTGTCGAGTTGAGACGCACCTCGCACGACTCTCCGGTGAGCGGGTTGTTGCCCGACACTCGGAGGGAGAAGACCGAGTGCGATCGAGACGAGCGCTCGTTCATCAACGTCGCAGCGACAGCTCGGCGACCTCGCGCACGCTCGAGGAGACCGCGAACCTGGTTCGGGGACCTCAGAGGGACTGCAGATCGCAATACGTGTCTCAGGTCAGTCGATGGTGGAGCTGGACGAGGACCAGAGCGAGCCTGAACTGACCGACGGTCGCCTCGGTGACGGTCGTCCGCGTCGACCGCCCAATCTTCTCGTGCTTGATTTCGTGCTTCTTCTTGTCAAAGTCTTCGGTACCGAGCAAGTCGTTGAGCGTCTCGTTGTACTGCAGAAAGTGCGGAAACAAGAGTCAGAACAGACGGGCCGTTCGACAGAGAAGCGGGGAAACACGCACGATCTCCAAAAACTGTCCCTCGAGCTCGTACACCCAGCCCTGCTCCTTCAGGCGCTCGGTGGTGTCAAAAATCTTGGCGATCGCCCGAGGAATCATTCCCATGCTCTCAGGTGTCTGCAGAGATGAGAGCGAGTCAGTCAACTGAACCACTCCGAGGTCAAGAGGATACGAGACTCACGTTGCCTCCCTCCATGGTGTGACTCTTTCCGGCTCCGGTCTGACCGTACGCAAAGATGCAGCAGTTGTACCCGTCGAGCACAGACTGGGTGAGAGCCGAGATCTCCTCGAACACCTCAGCCTGAGTGGACGCAGGTTGGAAGACCTGCAACACAGAGACGAGTGAGGTCAGAGCAGTGTCTTCCTTGTTGTTCTGACCGGAAGCTTAGGACCGACCTTGTCAAAAGCAAAGGGGATCGTCTGCTCCCTGGCCGAGCCCATGGCGGACTCGGTCGGGTTGGAGACGACGATCTGGGTGCCCTCTCGGTCCGGATAGCTGATCCCTGCGAGCTGCCCGTCGACCTCTGGAAGCAGACAAGAAGCATCCGAAAGTGTCAGTCACGGCGGCATAGAGTGGATGACACTAGTGCACTGAAAAGTGAACGTACCCATCGGAGGTCGAACTCGACAGAACACTCGGATGTTTCCCTTGAGCTCCTGGATCTGGTTGTGCAGCTTGCGTCGCTCCGTCTCGCCTTCCCGCACCTTCTGCTCGGCCTCCTCGACCCGCACGCGCATCGCCTCAATGTCGGCAGTCGTGGTGGCGACCACCTCGGCCCGGTTCGCTCGTGTGCTCGAGAGCTCGACCTCGAGCGTCTCGCACCTGGTCTGCAGCACAGAGATCTTGGTCGAGGCCTCAATCTGCTGGAGGGACATGGACCCGAGCGATTGCTGCAAAGAGAAGACGTAACCGGATGAGTTCGCCTGCCTCTGATCGAAACTGTCCCCGAGGCGACGGGGTTCGACTGACCTTGACCGACTCTGCCTCGTCCCTCTCTCGTTTCCTGCCTGCAACCTCCGAGTCAAGCTCCTCCTGGAGGATGACAATCTCCTTCTCGAGCCTCTTCTTCTCGAGCCTGGCCTCCTCGGTGATGGCCTCGACTTGCTTGTCGTGTCGTCGCTTGTCGTCCCTCTGGGCCTCCTCGAGGTCGCGGATCTCGTTCTTCTTGTTGCGAATCTGGTCCTGGAGGTCCGTCACTTCTCTCTCTGCCTTGATGCGCTCTCTCCTCTCCCTGTCGAGGTCCTCTGCGTCGCGTGCCCAGGCGGCTCGCTCTCGGGCGTGGTCGTCCGTCTTGAGCGAGACCGAGCGCGCAATCTCCTCCTCGGCCGACTTGGCCTGCGCGAGCTGAGACTGCAGAGTAGTCTGAGCGTTCTCGAGGGATGAGACTGACACCACAGAGCGAGTCGTGCGGCGTCAGCGGTCGGTCCCGGCGGCTCGACGGGAGACGGAGGTGGGTGAGCTCACTCTTGTTTCTCTCCATGGCCATGAACTCTGCCATCTGCTTCTCCATCTCGCCCATTCGCTTGTTCGTCTCCTGAAGTCAGACGTATCAAGCAGTGGTCAGCATGTGACCCGCCTTTGGAGCAAGCGTAGATCGTGGACTGACGAGCAACTCTGTCGAGGGCAAGCTCACCGGCTCGGGCCTCACCGGCTGGCCAGCTGAGCCAGCCCTCGTGTTGACCGACCGGCTGAGGGACGAGGCCGACCCTCCGCTCACGGATCTCTGGGTGGTAGGAGGCCTCGAGGTGGACGCGGTCAAGTTTGGGCTCCGCCTGCCTCCGAGGGTGGACGAGGCCGAGCTCGACGCCCCAGGGCGAGGCACGTTCAGTCGGCCAGCAGACGTCGTCGCAGGCACAGCCACTCGCCTCGTGGTCGTAGACGCCGTAGACGAAGAAGCGGATGGCACACGCTGGGACGACCTCAAAGATGTCGAACTCGCAGACGAGGGCGCGGAGGACTGTTGGGAGGGCGGTCTCGGCTGGGTCGTCTGAGCTCGCTTGGACGCAGGCTGGAAGGGCACCTCGACAGGTGCCTTGCGCTTGGCGACCGAGTTGGACGTTGCCAGAGGGTTCATGGACGCGACAGGAGCAGACGGAGGGGGGACCATCGACTTTGGCTTGGTAGGCGAGGAAGCTGGACGGGGCAGGCGAGAGGACTGCACCAACCGAGCACCAGCCGAAGGGGGACTTCAGTCAGACAACACGAGGACGTTCATACGACCGAGACTTGGAACAAGGGGAGAAGCTGCTTACCATGTTGATCGTCGTGTCAGCCATCCGCAGGCGAGAGAAGGGACGAGGAGAACGAGAGGTCGGGGAGCCAGGGGAGGTCGATGTTGGGCCAAAACAAAGAAGTCAAGCCCGTCGACGCGTCGTGCAGCAAGTCACGTACCCAAAGGCCAGACCACCACCGATCAACAAACCTCAGGGTCTGAAGACATACACCTCCCTGAAATTGTGATAGATTCTCGAGATGGTGCGACAACTCGTCGATACTGGCTGAGAAGCGGATGCAAGCCAGGCAGGTTGTGACGTGCTGTCGGCGCGAGGGAAGTCGAGCTCAACAACCATCTGGACTCGTCTCGACCTCCTCGTCTCTCGTCTAGGATGGCTCCGCCGCCCAAGCCTGCTTCCGATGGGATCCTGCACTCGATAGCGAACCCGTCGCTCGCCAAGGCAGACCTGCCGACCCAGCTGGCTGTCCTGCTCGGACTCGGCCCTCGTCTCGCGAGCTCAACCGTCCCTCCCTCCTCCCGATCTCGCACAGCGGCCACAAAGCCAAAGGCAGCCCCGCCTGCGGTCGATGACAGACTGGGAGATGCAGAGGCGAGCAAGCTTGCGATGCGGATCGTCAATGGATCCCTCCAAACTCTGACCTCGCTCGTGCAGACGTCCTGGTCGCCCTCCCCCTCGCCCGTCACCAAAGGTCGCTCCGCTCAACCGGCAGCGTCCGCCACGACCGTGTCCAACCCGTTCAACCCTCCACCTCCCTCACTCGACAGTGTGCTGGCCATCTTTGCGTGCACGCATCTCGCGCTGGCCAGGCTGAGACAGCGCAACAAGGCCGATGAGCCGGCAGACGTGTCGGTCGAGCGAGCCGCACTCTCGCTCGTCCAACGGGCAACCTCGCTCGCACTCGTGAGCACTCATCCAAGCCGTCCTGCATGGCCCATACTGACAGGCGTATCGATCTGTTGCAGACGGACTGTGCCATCAAGTTGCTCGAGGACTCGCGACCGCACCTGGTGACTCTGTACAAGCACGACCCTCTGCCTGTCCCTCCGCCCAAAGCCGCGTTGGTGCCCTCGTCGTCCTCGAGTCAAACGTCCTCGGCTGCGACAATCAAGAAGAGGGCTCCCACTCGCACCGCGCCGTCCTCGACATCTTCTCGTTCGGTCTCGTCCAGCGCAGCGAGCAGAGCCAAGAGTGCGCCGACGACCGAAGAAAGCTCGGATCCGACGCGCTTACTCTGGCTGCCCACGCCAACTGAACAGCTAGGGGAGACTCTCGCTCCGGTCCTCGTAGGATGGGCACTCGGAGCCATCGCGGCCGTCGTCAAAGCTTGCAGCTCAACAGAGGACGGACTCGAGGTACGCACCTTCGGATCGCACCGTACCTGCACCAGACGACTCACTCGCTCTCGATCGCATTCTATTATCAGCATGTGCGCGCTCGGCTACACTCTCCAAACTCTGCCCATCTGTTCGCCATCTCTCAACTCGGCCGTCTTCCGACTTCCCAGCTGCCCTCTCTTCTTCTCCCGCCGATCCGGCTGCTATCGAATTCGCCCACCATGCCGGTCAGCGCAGCATCGGCGAGGACCCTGTTCGATCTTCGGTCGATCTCGCTCGAACTTCTGGTCCGACTGCCCTCGCTTCAGCCGAAGCTGCTGTGGGAGCAAGCGCTCAGAAGCTGTCAGGTCTTCCTGCGGGCCGGTCAGGGCATGGATGAGCTTCGTCATGTGAATGAGCAGCTCGGCTCTCTCGTTCTTGTAGCGCAAGCGATCGCCGAGGAGAGTGCGAGTCCGCTGCTCGAGGGCTCAGACTGGATCAAGGTGACCGAGATGTGGATCAAGATCGCGACAAAGGTCCGTGAGCGACTCGAGCAGAAGATTTGCAAAGATACTGACACGCTTCCTGCTCGTCTCGGGCTCGCCGCTCAGCTGGACGACTCATCACTCATCGCAAAGATCTCGAAGCTACTAGACAGCCCGCCCTCGACTCCGACAACCGGGCCCTCGACAGGAGTCCGAGACGTGGCGCCACCTTCTGCCCCATCCAAACCAGACTCTGAAGTGGTCGTCGCTCGCACATCGGCTGCGCTCGTTCAGGCTTCCTCGTCCATCGAAGCTTACGTTGGGAATGCCGCTGCCTCTCCGGGTGAGTGCATACTTTGGCCGAGCATCGCAACTCAGGCTGACCTACCTTCCGTTCTGACAGACGTGGCCAAGCTGTCGACGGACCTGACCAACATGGTCGCACGACTAGCGGCCTTTTCGGAAGTGCTCGCTCGCTTGGGGTCGCAAGATGTCTCGAGTCGGCTGCTCAAGATCTACAAGCCCCTGGAGCGGGCTCGCAGATCGTGTCTGAGCCTCATCAGCCGTCGGGACGCCCAGCTGGATCTGCCCGAGGACGTGCAGGTGCTTGGGACGGAGGCGCTGGAAGCATCGATCGCTCTGGTTCACGGCTTACACCTGGACGTTCAAGTGAGTTCTGCCTCCTACTTGGCCCGTGTCGCTGCTGGAGGCTGATGTCTCTGTGTCTTCAGACCGACGTGTCTGTTGCTTCAGGGCTCGCGAACCTTTGCACGTCGGCAGTCGACTCCCTTCTCGCTCTATGCCGGCTCGACTCGACCTCTACACCAAAGTCTGGACTCGTCCATCTTCGCCGAGCACTCGCCCTTCGCACAAAGTTCAAGCCTGTCCTCGTACCGTCCGAGCAACCGCCGCCATCGGACGCATCGTCCGCCCAACTCGACTTTGCCAACCTCGCACGGTGCATCTCTGGCTCCGCATACAATTGCGCCGCCGCCCTCTACAGAGCTGGCTCGGCCATCGACGCGATCGATCTGCTCGTCATCGCCTGCACGATTGGGTCGGAGGCGCTAGAGGAGGCGAGCGGGCGTCCACATGAGCAGGGTGAGGAGGACGTCTGGCTCGCGCTCAGGGACACGCTCTCAAAGCGCTGGGAGCTTCTCGCATCGTGCTATCAAAAGAGCGGGAACAACATCGTGCGTATGCTCTGTCTACAGCGGCTCTGAGCGACGTTGTTGGACTGACTCGCTCCGTTCGCTATCGCCCCTCCCAGAAAGCGCACGAGGCCCTCGTGTCAGCGATCTGCAGCGTCCCGTTGACTGTCCTTGACAAGCTTGTAGAGCGATCTGCCTGTGGATCACTCTCTGAGGTGTTCGCCGAACCCGCTTTTGCTCTGGTGGCTGCCCCGGTTGCGCGTATCACCACTCTGGCGGTGGCGGAGCTGTCACTCGCAGCCGATCAGGTCTCTCTCCTTCGACGCTTGACGAACGACGGCGTCCACCCCGCAGCTGTTGGAGCGATCCTCGAGCATCAACTCGCCGCTCTGGAGAATGTGTCGCCCTCGTCTGAGTCCGCGGCGGCGTCTGCACAGCTGATCGAGGATGCGCTCGGCGTGTACGAACCCGACGAGTTCCCAGTCAGGCGTGTGAGGTGCGTGACGTCAAAACTGGCGCGTGCATCTGAAGTCGAAGCTAACCTTGCGTTTGTTGTGCCTCGTCGGCAGACTTCTCGCTCGTGCTGTCCAGCAGTCGTGCTTCCAGCCCGCCTCGGGCTCTCCGCGGCATGTCTCGGTAGAACGAGAGGTCATCTCGTTGTGCGAACGCCAAGTGAGCATCTTGCTTCCTCTCGAGCCATCCTGGCTACAATCTTCCATCGGCTGACCCTCTCCCCGACTGTTTTGCCAGTCGTTCGCCTCGGACTCGAAGCTGGCGCCGTTCCTGCCTCAGTACCGAGGGCTCTCCCACCTGTGGCTCGCCGTGGAAGCGCACTGCTTCTCGAGCGGCGCCTCGACCCAGCTCCTGCTCCGACACGCCTCCGAGTCGGCTAAAAGCTTCCGAAGCGCGCTCGTCGTTCCCGATCAGCCGGCCCCGGCTGCAGAGGCGAGGGCGAAGGCAAAAGCGCCACTGGTGGTGACGAACCGACAAACCAAGGAACGAGCGCCGCCGAAGCGATCTGTCCGAGCCACCAAGACGGCCGCCCTCGCGACACCGGCACCCAAGTCGAGAGTGCTCAAGAGTACGTCCTCGTCTTCATGCACTCGTGTCGCGCGACGCTGACCTTCCCCGAAAACACGCGCAGGCTCAGTCAGTGCTCCGGTCGCGGACTCGCCCAAGCGCACTGTGACCGCTCAACCAGCTGCACCGACCCCAGTCGACGACATCGCACTGTTCCTGTCTCATCTAGGTACGTCCGAGCCGAGTGCTTATCCGTCCTCAGGTTCATCCGCGATCGATCTTAATCACCTTGGAATCTTTCACAGACTCGTTCGCCAACCTTCTGGGCCTCCTCGGTCACTCTCTCGCCAGGATCGAACAGCTGAAGGTCATCCGAAGCCTGACCAGAGGTCACGACTCACGTCTCGAGGGTCAGTCGCCTTTTCCGGCCGTCGTATGATAACCTTTGCTTACCCGTTCGACTCCTTGCATCCTCCGTCGCAGCTTTCATCTCAGCTTCTGCGTGTCTCGGTACCGAGTACCTCAAGCTCAGCAAGACTTCGAGAGCTGCTGTCGTGTTCAGTTCAGCGTCGGCCCTGCTCGCCAAGGCACCCATCGACTCTGCTTCCCCCGCGTCGAGAGCCGACTTTCTCCTTCGGCACTCAGACTTCCTGGCCCAGGAGGGAAACACAGACCTCAGGTTAGTCCAAGAACGATGGCTCGGCAAGCAGGCATCCGCTGACACAGTCATGGCATGCGCTTCGCTGCAGCGTCACGGTGTACCAACAAGCGCTCGAGCAGTCGAATGAGATCGTGGACGTCGCCCAGTCAAGGTCGGCCGCAAAGATCCGTGAACGATCGATCAAGTTGGAGAGGGCAGCCGTCGCGCTCATGGTCGCCGCTTCCATTCATCGAGCCAAAGTCAGTCGCCAGCATGCATTTCGGGCCACTTCGTTCTTGATGTATCTGATCTGAGCTGCTTGCTTGCTTTCGTAGAGCGACTTTGCTTCCTCGGTCGTCAGTCTATCCCAGGCCCATCGGCTGTGGACGCGAGCGATCGGCAATCTCGCGCGGCTCTCTCCTGCTGCAGAGGACGAGACGCCGTCGACCCAGCAGGTGTCGAACCCGTTCGAGGTTGCCAAGCCACCAGACCAAGCCACTTCCGCCGACGATCTTGCGCGACCCAAGCCTCGGCCCTCTACCGGCGCAAAGGCGAAGAGATTTGATGGCACGATGTGGAGGGCCTCGCAGGTGAGTAACCTCACATCTGTTCGATTCGTTGGATCAGTCCTCTGGTGGACGCTGACACAACCCATCTTTGCTGCTAGGGCCTTCTGGACTGTCTGTTTGCTCTGTCCGAGACGTCTGCGCGTCGAGGGACGGCACGGGACACCGAGTTCTTCCTCCAAGAAGCTCTTGAGCTCGCTCGCTCGGCCAATTCGACCGTCCTGGCCTCCCGTGCACTCGCAGGACGTGGTCTACTCAGTCTCTTACTCGGGAAGGAGGAAGAGTGCGATAGCTTCATCACTCAGGGACGGTCATCAGCCGAAGCAGTCAGTATCTCGCGCACCCTTTGATGTTATCCATCGCGCTGCTGACCCGGCCCACATCAATCTCTCAGGCCGGCGAACGCAACATCGCCGAACTCGCAGCGCTCGAAGGCCAGCTTCACCTCCGGTCCCGGCGCCATCTCGATGCGCTCGAGTCGTTCGAGATCGGGATTGCCGCTCTCCGATCGTTTGACGCGCGGTTCGAGCTCGAGGAACAAAGAGTGCCCAGGTCGGTCGTATCTCTGAGAGTCTATTGTGGCCTCTATATCACTGCTGATGCCTGTTTTCTGAACAACAGCTCCCGCACGTCCTTGGGAGAGTCGCCGATCGCCGAGCCGGCTCATTTGCCCTTACTCGCCCGGCTCCTCCGTTGCAAAGGTCAGTCAGAGCCGCCCGACGACACTTGGCACGCAGGCACGTCTAGACTGACCCGTCCCTCGCCTTGACAGCGTCCATCCTCCGGGAGACAGCCAGCTTTGACCCATCTTCGCTGATGGCGGTCTCGGATCAGCTCGCAAGCTTGCCGACGACCGCAGAGACTCGTGTGAGTCACGAATGCACTCCCTCACACTTTGAACGTCGCTGACGGACTACTTGTCGTGCCTCCCGTACAGTCTGAGGACCAGAGTTACACCGCGGCTGTCGCTCTGCGGCTCGCTTTGGACGAGTTCAAGGCGGATCTCACCATGAGCTCCCTCACCGAGTCCAGTACGTCTTCATTAAACGAGTAGCCCGGTTGAGTGCCCTGCGCGAGAGTAGCTTACCCTGTCCCCCGCTCTCTCTCTTAGCCATCTCGATGCCGATGGGGACCTCGACGGGCACCTCGGCCGCCATCACAAAGGCAAGGAAGGACGCTCGTGCCACTCTCGTCCAAGCCGAGAAGGCGTTCGACAAGACGCTCGCCGCAGACGTCGCGTGCGGGCGAGTCCAGCGGATCCGGGAGGCGTGTCTGTCGCTCAGTCGGCTTCGGGCGTTCCAGACGTCTCTCGGCCACAGCTCGTCCGAGGTGACCGCAAAGACGGCCTGGGTGCTCGACCACAGCTCGGCCATCACTCTCAGCCGAGAGCTCGTCGAGATTGTCGCCTCAAAGTTCAAGGACTCGGCGCCGGACGACCTCGTCTGGCCAGAGATGCAAACCCAACCGGAAACCGATGGACTCGATCTCTCGCTAGCGTCGCTCTCTCTCGCGGACCATGGCTCGTCCTCGTCTCGACACGCCGACATGCGGTCGTACTGGGCTGCAGCCAGGGCTCGGCATCTCTCGGACAAGATCTACGCGACTCCTGGGGCGATCGAGCTGCCCGCGAACTGGTCGGTCATTACGGTCAACGTCACCGACGACCAAAGTACTCTGTTCGTCTCGCGACATCGACAAGGGTCGGATCCGCTCGTGTTCTGTCTCCCGCTCGACCGTCAGGGACGCAGAGACGGAGACGACGAGACGTTCACCTTCTCGAACGCGACGGAGGAGCTCGAGGACATCATCGCCCGAAGCAACGACGGCGCAAAGAACGCAAAAGGCGTCGAGGGCAAGGAGGGTCGGGCCGCCTGGTGGGCAGAGAGACGGGACCTCGACAAGCGGATGGAGGAGCTGCTGGCAAACATCGAGTTCTGCTGGCTCGGCGCGTTCAAGACGATCCTCTCGCGGCCGTCGTCCCACTCGGTCGACTCGTTCGCGGCGTTCCGGACGAGGATGGAGAGGCTGTTCACCAAGGCGCTCTCGCGGGACCACGACCGGCACAAGCTGCTCGAGATCCAGCTCGACGACAACCTGCTCGAGTGCTTCTCGTCCCTCTCGCCCCAGTGCAAGGACGAGGAGCTCGAGGACCTCGTCTACTTTGTGCTCGACCTCTACCAGGTTCACGGAGCAGCAGTCGCTCTCGCAGAGATCGACATCGACCAGGTCAGTCAGAGTCGAGAGTGCCCCATGTTCCGCCACTCTCAGCTGACAATCGTACATCGTCTACCCTGCTCTAGCTCGTCACGGACCTCCGAGCTGTCCTCGAGGAGTCTGAGAAGGACCGACCTGCTCTTTTGTCGGCCGACACAGACGACCATCACACGTTCCTCGTCCTCGACCGGCACGTCCAGTCTTTCCCATGGGAGTCCCTGCCAGCCCTCCGAGGTCGATCCATCAGTCGGATCCCATCGCTCGCCTTCCTCAACGACCGACTCCATCTCGCGAAGCAGCTCGCTCCTCCAGCAAGGTCCAAGACGGCGTCGCCCAGCCCCGAGTTTTCATTCCCGATGAACGTGGCGAACGGCTTCTTTGTGCTCAACCCGAGCGGGGACCTCAAGAAGACGCAGGAGCAGTTTGAGCCGTGGATCGAAAAGATGAAGGTCCTCGGGTGGGACGGGATTATTGGGAGGGCACCAAGTGAGGGCGAGTTGCTGCAGGCGCTCGGTTCAAAGGATCTCGTCGTGTGAGCACCTTTCGCTCACCTTTCCGACCCTACCCGATGCAGGCATGAGACTGACTCGCACATCTCCTGGCTCTCTTGCAGCTACTTTGGTCACGGCGGAGGCGAGCAGTACATTCGCTCGCACAAGATCCGGAGTTTGCCTCGGTGCGCGACCGTCATGCTCTGGGGTTGCTCCTCGGGCGCTCTTCACGACTACGGAGAGTTTGATCGGGCAGGTACACCTTGGAACTACATGCTCGCAGGATGGTGCGTCTCTAGCACTGCCTTGCTATGTTTTCTCGGGCCGAGACTGACGCTCTCGCTCCTCCTTGTTCGAAGCCCGTCGCTGGTTGCCAACCTGTGGGACGTGACCGACAAGGACATTGATCGTCTTTCCGAGGCAGTCTTCCTCGACCTAGGCGTCGGGGTGGCGGCACCTCCCGTGCCGGCAACGAAGGGGAAGGGCAGGATGGCGGACAAGACCAAGTCGGTCAAGCCTACGCGGAAGACGACCGCCCAGGCGGTCGGCCAGGCGAGGGACAAGTGCAAGCTCAAGTATCTCACAGGAGCGGCGGTGGTCGTGTATGGTGTACCAGTGCGGATGTAGATGACAGTGCGTTGTCCTGTGGTGCGGCGTGGGGGCTCTGCGAGGGCGGGGAAGCAGACAGGACAGCCAAACAAGCCGGCATCGTGTGAGCAGATCCGGCTGGCAGGCAGGACTGATGATCTTCAACTTGCACCATGTCGTCCGTACTACCTCAGTACACCAAGCTTCCCGATCAGGAGGAAGGCGAGGGCGAGCAAGATCGTCTGCTGGCCGGCGACCCAGGCGGCTCCGGGGCTTCCCCTGATCCGACAGCCGAGCTCACTCGTCCTGGACCGTCCTTCCCTCCCTCGGCCGTCGTGCCGTCCCCGGGCCTCGCAAAGTACACGCTCGAAGGCCAGCAGGGTGTCTTTGCCGGCTCACAAGCTCTCTGTCCCCGAGGAGCGACCAAGGAGGTCAGTCTTTGTCCCTCCCCATCGGCCCGTCCGAGCTCACACGCTCGGGCCTCCTCGAGAAGCTCAAGCCGCAGACTGATGCCTGCCTGTGCCCGTCATCACAGGAAACCATCTTTCTTCTGTTGTCCGCCTTCCCTCAACTGGCAACTCGAGAGCCCAACACGATCCAGTTCCAGCTGCATGTCCCGCCTCCAAACGGAGACGGACCCACGAGCCAGGACCTCATCAACGTCAGCGCCGCCGCGTGGGAGGAGGCCATAGTCCACGGCCGTCCATCAGAGATCACCGTCTCTGTCGTGCTCAGCCGGGAGGAGAAGGACTGGCGTACGTCTGCCTGTCTCTCTTTCGTACAAGGTGCGGGTACTTTGGCATGGAACGCTTACCCTCCGTTTGCCTCCTTGCTCGCGCCTCGACCAGGATCGCTCCGCGAGATGGCCTCCGTCTTCCTGCCCATGATATTCCCTGTGCTGATGATCTACTTCTTCTACAGTCTCGGAAGCTCAAAGTCAAAGTGTCCCGTGTGCCCGTCTGGGCCTGCCCAGACGAGTGGGTTGTAGGGCGGATGAGCTCGCTTCTTTCCGGCCCCGTTCTTGCCACGGATTCAGTATACCCTCCCTGCTAGTTTAAGGAGCCATGTCAGTTATACCTCGCTTCTTTGCGTTCGAAAGAAGTCAGATCTGGCTGCTTTTCCGCTACATACCTTTGTTTTCCTCTTTCGCTGTGTCCAAATTTGCGCGTCGGTGCTCTCGTGCTCTGCTGCTTTTGTCTTCCTACATGATGCCAAACTCTTGTTCGGGAGCACTTCGCTGCTTCTTCACCTTTGCCTGAAGGAATCAGAAATGGGAGGAGTGAAGGTGAGTCTGAGGCTGATCTACGTCGGGACGACCAACCAAACAAGTACGGCCTCCGCCGAGCCGGTCAGAGATCCTCTTGGTTCGGCAGGCACTGCCCTCGCCCTCGTCCTCCCACCACCCACCACCATGTCGTCTATCCTACCTCAATACACCAAGCTGGCCAATCGGGGAGCGGGAGAGGACGAGGGTCAACGTCTGCTTGCGGACGAGCTCGAGGAAGCTCAGCCAACGTATCCTCTCTCAGCCGAAGCTCACCCATTCGAGCCCTCTGCGTCCTCCCCCGCTGCAGCCTCCTCCTCGACCTCGTACGCGCTCCCCGCTCATCTGACCAGGTTCACGCTTCTCGGCCAGTTTGGGGTGTTCCCAAGCTCGCAGACCATCTCCCGGCGAGGCGCTACAAAGGAGGTGCGTTCAGCTCTTCTTCGATCTCACCTCCAGACAGCCTTGTCCCAGGCTGACATCCCTTCGGTTTCTGCTCTCCCTCTCTCGTCCGACACGCAGGAAACGATCTCCCTCCTTCAGTCCGTCTTTCCCGCTCTGGCCAGCCGCGACGTCGACATGGTCCAGTTCCACCTGCGGTTCCCCCAAAGTACAGCGGGAGACACGCCCGACATTGTCATCATCAACGAGGCCATCTGGGACGACATCTTTGTGCACAGTCACCCACCGCACGTCTACGTCTCGGTCGATCTTACCAAGGCGGAGGAGAAGCGAAGTACGTCCCGACTAGCAACAAGGGATGAGCACGAGGGCGAGACCGAGATGACGGACGACTGACTTGGGTTGTCCTTGGCTTGCAGAGATACTGGAGCGCGTGTACGTCGGTCTGTTCGTCGTGGCAATATTTGCAGTCATCCTGGGTTTTACGGGCTTGCTCGCCTGGGCGACGAGTGGGCACTCGAAGAAGACGCCTTGAGCACTTGATGCGCCCACATACCGCGATGCGTCTCTGTACTCTTCTTATCACGATCTGTGACAACTGCCTACGCGGCCACCTCCGACAATCTTGATCACCTGCAAAGCTGCGCGGCCTGGAGGTGTCCACCCTCTGAGCTAGTCGTGGCAGCAAGAAGGATGGGCTCGAAGGCGGAGTCGGGGGGCGATCCCCTTTGCGGGGCAGATCAGACAGACAGGACGACCCATACACCTCGGCAAGGCGGATGGCAGAGGGGGTCAGCAAGCACTGCCCTCGACTTATCAACGACCATCATGTCATCCATCCTGCCCCAGTGCACCAAGCTCGCAGACCGCGTAGACGGAGAGGACGAGGGCGATCGCCTGCTCACGGACGAGGCCGAGCGAGGTCGGACGTCGTGTCCTCCGGCAGTCGGAGCTCAACCAGATCAGGTCTCGTCTTCGACCTCTGGACCCGCCCTCGTTCCGGCAGGCTTTGCGCTGCCCTCCCACCTGGCAAAGTACAACCTCGTCAAGCAAGACGGCTCACGTGCTCAGACAATCTGCCAGCGGGCCGGGACCCAAGAGGTCCGTTCAGCTCGAGTTCAAGCTCACGCCTCTTCTCCTTGATCCAAACTGACGCCCTCCTCCCACTTCCCACTCTCTTGCTCTCGTTCGCAGGAGACGATCTCCCTGCTCTCGTCTGCGTTCCCTGAGCTCGAGTCGCGCGAACCGAGAGGGATCCGGTTCCATGTGCTGCTTCCCCCCGCGAGCGGAGAGGTCCAAACGCACGACTACGTGCTCGTGACAGACGTCGTCTGGCATCATCCTCGGCCATCCTGATCAGATCTGGATCACCCTGCCCCAGACGGATCTCGAGAAGGTCCAACAGGCCGCCACAGCCATCAAGCGTACGTCTCTTGAACGAGAAGCTCGCACCACTGAACTTCGGGAGCGGAGGCGCAGACTGACGTGTTGCCCTCTTGGGCTATGTCTTGATCAGGCCAAGTTTCGTGCGCGGCTGGAGTGATTGTCGTGATCTGCCTGGTAGTGATCTTTACCTCGTTGTATGCATCGCAAGCTGTGGCGACCCCAGCAACTCCGTCGCAGGCGGCCTCGTCGAGCTCGCTTGTTTCCTCTGCCCGCCCGTCAGCCTCTGGTACATAGGAATCGTGCATCGTCTGATCGGTTGTTCAACTGGATCGATCCAGCAGACTTTGCGTCGTCGATGCGCCTGACTCTCACGGCGACCGTCGCTTTTCGTCGCGTCTTTGCGTTACTCCACTGTCCGTCATACCCTCACGCGTCTCTACTCTATACCCTTGTTACCCTTCACACCAGATCAGTCATGGCCGAACGTTTTGAGACGAACCATCCTCGTGTGCGCTGTGGGCTCGACTCGCTCGAGAGCTGCCAACAAGAATTCGGCGCGAACGGACGGGGCCGAAGCGGCATCGGAGGGTGATCATCTTGGGGAACAGGTCGACCCGCCCAAACAACCCGGCAAGTATGGATGACATGGTCCGAGGTCGTCAGACTTGCCTGTCAAGCTCTAACCACCACCAGTAGCCATGTCACCGATCCTTCCTCAGTACACCAAGCTCGTCGGTCAGGACGACCGAGACCACGAGGGAGATCGCCTGCTCGCAGACGAGGCCGAGACGACGCAGCCCTCGTACCCACCGACCGCCGGAGCTCAACTCGGCGAGGCCTCGTCCTCTGCCTCTGGAGCTGCTCACGCTCAGGCTCCGACGCCGTTCGTGCTTCCCTCGCATCTGACAAAGTACACGTTGGAGAAACAGACGGCTGTCTGTGAGCACTCTCAGGCGCTCTGCCGGCGGGGGGCGACAAAGGAGGTCCGTTCGAGCTCGTTCTCCCTCTCTCCTGTGAACCTCGTGTTGATGTCCCTCCCCTCTCTCTGCGCATGACCGCGAGCAGGAGACGATTTCTCTTTTGCTCTCTGTGTTCCCGCCGCTCGCGTCTCGGGACCCAGATATGATCCAATTCAAGGTGTTGATCCCACCCGCGTCTGGGGACGCACCGAGCTCGCGCGACTACGTGACCGTGAGCGACGCCGTCTGGGACGACATCATGGTCGCAGGGCACCCGTCAGAGATCGTCATCTCGATCGTGCCCAATGAAGCGGAGCGCAAGACTCGTGAGTGGGACCAGCTCCCGGGCTGAGCCCTGTTCGCTGTGCAATACAGAGAGACTGATTTGTTTGCGTTTCTCGCCGGACAGAACGTCTGCAGAGCCAGGTCAACTGCTGGTTTCCCATCATTCTCGTTGTGTTGCTCATCGTTGTGCCTTACTTTTTAATCAGCTGGCTGTCTTCGGGTGGGAAGGCAGAGCACAAGGTGTCGGCCCACTCGACTGGGCTGTCGCGTGTCCCGCTGGCTCTTCTTCCGTCCTCGTCCGCGGCTGCTATCCAGTGAGGCTCGGTTTGACTTGATAACTCTAGGGTTCTCACTTTTGCTGGTAGTTGACCCATCCGCGAGATCGTCCAGCGACCTGTTTGCTTACTCTTGCTGAGTCTCTGCCCTCCTCGATACCCCCTCTTCATCTTTTAATACCTGACCTTGACCGATATCCATACTCTCGCCGGTCGTCCAAACCTCTGTCCTTATCCTTGACATATCATCCCTCCTAGTGGATGTTCGTGTCTAACGGCCTGCCCCGCACGCAGCCAAAATTCAAGAGCTCGCGTCTGTCCGTTCCTCCCTGGGCTGCTTCTCAACGCCGACAGACCCCTTTGGACCGACACGTCAGAGCTTGTCACCGCCTCCTCTCCTCGTCTATTCTCTCCTCCACTCCTCCTCCTCGCTCTCGTCTCTTCATGCCCCGTGCTACGACGCAACGGTTTGGGAACGCCCAGTCGGCTGCCGCCGGGCCGTCTAAACCTGCTGCCTCAAAGGAGGCAGGTCAGGGTGGGAACAACCCCTTGTTCAACACGGAAAAGTTTGGACAACACATCTTGAAGGTACGTCTTGTCACCTGTGAGCTCGTTCGAACCGAGGGAGGGAAGCGGACGCAAGTAGAGCGAGCTCGGAGGTGAGAGCTGGGGTGAGCTCGAGCTGAAGCTGACCTCGTTGTCTCGTTGCTCTTGCAGAACCCTGCCGTCGCCCAATCGTACGTCCACTTACCAGCACTATCGTCGCAGCTATAGCTGACGCTGCTAACCTCTTCCCGCCCCCTTTACAGCATCGTCGACAAGGTGGGCTGACACCGTGACCCACTCGCTCACGACCGACCGAGCTGACCTCTACCCGTGCTTGCTTCTCTCTAGGCGAACCTCAAGCCGACGGATGTGGTTCTCGAGGTCGGACCTGGTACCGGTAACCTGACTGTCCGCATCCTCGAGAAGGCCAAGAAGTGTGTGGCTGTGGAGATGGACCCTCGGATGGCTGCAGAGCTCAAGAAGCGTGTCCTCGGAAAGTGAGCTCGGCCGGTCCTCTGTCTTCTCTCTCTCTCTTTGTCTATCCTTAAGCTGACATGTTCCTCTTGCGTCTGACAGGCCCGAGCAGCGTAAGCTTGAGATCATGGTCGGTGACTTTGTCAAGGCCGAGCTGCCGTACTTTGACGTGTGCATCTCAAACACGCCCTATCAGGTCCGTCCCCACCCCCCTCGTTTCTGCCCTGACTCTCGTTCTCTCGCCTCACTTCGCGTGCATCTCTGACCTCTTTCTTTCTCTCTCTCTCTCGCATCAGATCTCCTCACCCCTCGTCTTCAAACTCCTCTCCACCCGTCCCCTCCCCCGCACCGCCGTCCTCATGTTCCAACGCGAGTTCGCCCTCCGTCTGTGCGCCCCTCCCGGCTCACCGATGTGGTGTCGTCTCTCCGCCAACGTCCAGCTCTTCTCCATCGTCGAACACATCCTCAAGGTCGGCAAGTCAAACTTCCGGCCTGCCCCGAACGTTGAGTCGAGCGTGGTGAGGATCACGCCCAAGAACCCGCCTCCGCCGGTGAGGTTCGAGGAGTTTGATGGGTTGGGGAGGGTCGTGTTCAGTAGGAGGAACAAGACGATCAGGGCGAGCTTTGGGGCGAGGGGAGTGAGTGAGATGTTGGAGGGGAACTGGAAGACGTGGTTGGCCGAGAGGGAGGAGGTCAGTCAGCTCAGTCTCGGCGTCCAGACGCGTCTTCTGCGAGGTAGCAGTTCTGCTCATATGCTGACCCTCTTGCATCCTTTGATCGCCCCATCCGCGCTACCTCAGATGATGCCCGCAGGCGAGTTCTCAGCCGTGCTCGAGGGGATCCTCGTCGACACTGGGTTCGCAGAGCAGCGTGCAGCAAAGATGGACATTGACGATCTGCTCAAGTGAGTCTCGTTCCTCTTGAAGCTTTCGCACCTTACCGTTCTTCTGACCTCAATTCCTGTTTTCCAGGCTCCTCTCGGCCTTCAACGCCAAGGGGATCCACTTCTGCTAAACGTCTCATCTCTTTTGTTTTTCTTCTGTTCTCTTTGGGTACCTCGCTATCACATCACGACTTTTTTGCATCGATTGACCTCAGCACGGATCATAGGGTCATGTCATCATCAGAGAGAGATCGAAGAGAAGAGGACGGTTGATCGTAGGCTGCAAGCGAGAGAACGAGCCCTAGCCGGCAGGGGCAGGGCGACCTAAACCTAGAGCCAGGTCATGTGCGCGTGAGCACCTCCGTCTGGCAGAGATTGAACGATGCAAAGGGGCGAGTCGTCAGCGCAAGACAGGAACAGCTGGGGTGGAGCTATGATAGTGGACGTACATCGGTCTCCCGCCTTGGGAAACTCGAGCAGGATCTTGTTGATCGCCTCAAAGTCCTCGTCTGACATGTCGACGTTGGCTGAGCCGATGTCTGTCGCCACGTCCGAAACAAAGCAAACGAGTCAGTCTCTCGCACTCACTCAACACACACCCTCAAAGCAGGCGGCCAGCGAAGTGGACGCACTCTCAAGGACCCTCTCCTTCTTGGATGATCCCGGGATGGCGATGATCTTCGGCGACAGCTTGAGCACGTATGCGATCGCGAGCTGGGAGGCAGGAAGACCTCGTTTGGTGGCGAGGTCCTTGAGCGCGGCGACGAGCTTGAGGTTGATGGCTGCGCGCAGGTAGACAAAGGAAAGGAAGAGCAGGGTCAGACGAGGATGGCGAAGGGGTGTGGGTGGACGGAGAAAGGCAAACGACGTACGGAAGTTCTCCTTGTCAAATCGAGGGAAGCCCTTCCTGATGTCGCCCTCGGGGATGTCGTCGGCTGTCTTCCAGGTGGTGACGAGAAGGCCTCGACCGAGGGGGGCTGGGAGCGGTAGAGGCGTCAATCGTTAGTGGCGAGAACGGACGACGTGAAGGGCGAGCCAACTCACAGTACCCGACGACGGAGATGTCGAGCTCCTCAGCCGTCTTGATCACTTTGTATAGCTCCTCCTCAAGCGCCCAGACAGAGACCTCAACCTCTACAGCCGCGATCGGGTGGACCTGGCGGCAACGTGAAGCAGAGCACAAAGGTCAGCATGAACGAAGACTGCTGCACGATGGAGGGATTCCTACTCACAGCATGCGCCTTCCTGAGCGTCGCAGCCGAGACCTCGCTCATTCCGATATGTCGGAACTTTCCCTCCTTGATGAGCCGAGCGAGCAAGGCGACCGACTCCTCGACCGGTCGGAAGTTGCGTGCGATCTCGTACAGGTCAAGCTTCTTTCGGGGACCGAGCGCAACGAGGATGTCGTCCACGTCCTGTCGGAGGAACTCGTCGGTCTGGAGAGCGGTACGAAGAATGGCAAGTCAGCGAGGGAAGCGCTATGAGCCGGAAGCAGGGCGCGACTGACCTGAGCCGGACCGAGTCCTCCGCCTTTGACCGAGAGGTAGACCTTGTCGACGTAGTCCGGGTGGGCATCGAAGAAGCGTCGGAGGAGCTTGCTGGTGAAGGTGAAGGCGGTACAGGCACTGCGTGAGTAAGGGAGAGATGACGCAGAAGTCGGGGAGTCACACCCACATTCCAGCGAGGGGACTGCAAGCGGAAACGAGACCGATAAGCATGAGCTGAGACGGATCAAGCATCCGTACTATGTAGACTCACTCTCCGGGCGGGCCGTAGAAGGCTCCGCTGTTGATCAAGGTGGCTCCTGCGTCGACGGCGGTGATGATGGACTCGAACGCGAGCTCGTCCGACGTCATCTCTCCGCTCGCAACCCAGCTGTAAGACAGCACACAAGGAAGCGAGTCAGTGATAAGTATACAAGCGGCGGACTGTCGAAGAATTGCACGCACGTCATCATCATGGTTCCGTGACCACTGTCCCACGAACAGAGGGTCAGCTCGGACGGAGGGACGACACGAGACAGGACCGCCACGCGAGCCGACTCACACTCGTCCAATTCTGACGCCAGTGTGTCCGAGTTCGACTTGAGGGATCATTGTGCGTGTGTGAAGAGTTGTGTGTGTAGGGAGGGAGCGGAGAGATGATGGGCGATGGGAAGCAGACGAGTTCAGTGATGGCCTCTTGCCTCTTGAAGGGTCGCCTGACGGTCCTCCACTCAGGCAGGGATCAGGTCGGAGAGGGCGACAGGGGCCGAGGGAGCCGAGCCGGACCGGACGGTGGTACGCACGAGTGCATGATCACTCGTGCATCGTCGCACGTCGGCCGGTCCGCCAGAAGGGCGACAGAGTCCGCTAGACGGGGCGTCGAGTTAGGCCGCTGGTCAGATGGAGCTGCACGAAACCAGCATCTGAAGCAGGTCAGAGGGCAGGAGTTGCATGTACACGTGAGCCTGAGGAGGCCGCAACGGCGTCGTCGTGGTTGGAAGGTGCAGGGTGCAGGGTGCAGGGTGAGCTCGCGCGAACGAGGAGGCGAACGTGAGCTCGAGCAAAACGTAGACTCTCCCTCGCCTTCCTGGTGACCAGCTTCTACGACACGAGATGCTCCTTGCAGTATCGGGATGGCCCTTGCGCCACAAGAAACAGTCTGATCAAGTCACATCTACATCTGCTCGCTTGCTCTACTTGCCGGTTGACGCTCCGTCGCGTCCCCTCGACCGAGCACCCTCTCTCCCTCACCGACCTTGCCGCCTGCTTGGTACGCTGGTGGTGCGTCCACATCCCCTCTCTCAATCCGATCGTCCCCCTCGTCCGCTTCCACGCCTTGATCGCGCTGAGGCTGCCAGACGAATGGAGGAACGACGCCATCCGAGTCGGGGACAGCCGTCGTCCCCGCAGGCTGAGGTGTTGGACGCGGTCTTGGGACGGAAGCTGCATCAGCGGGCATGAGCAAGGTCTCGGTCAGATCTGAAGATACGCTGGGGCACCAGAGGGTCGGACGGCGACTGACTTTGGAGATGCGCTCTCATCTGGACTTGGTTCCACGCCCTCTCCCTCGCCGCTCTCGTCGCGTCCGCCGCCAAACGAGCTCTCTGCATCTTCCTCTGGTGAGAGAACAGATAGTAGATCGACCCTCCACCGAGCAGCACGAGGAGGGCGGCGGCGATCCCGATGATGATCCAGGCGGTTCTGGGCAGTTGTATGGAGCCCGATGTTGACAAGGCATACGATCTAGCCAAAGCTGACGCCGGGTTCGGGTGGCCATGTGAAGATGACCGGACAGGCCTGGGCAGGAAGACATCGGTGGGTGAAGGAGAGAGGGAGGCCGAGTGCGACGTCTGCGTGCGAGCGACGGACGTGAAGGGTGAGGCTGCTGTGTACATGTCTTGCCTCAGATATCAACGGTGGGGTGGCGGTTGGAAGTACATCACATGTCGGGATCAGCCATCGACGTCCTCCATCGGAGGTGATGAGGGGCGATCCGGCACGAGCAAAGGAGGAGGATGGAAAGGCGAGCCAAGCCCCGAGCTGTCGGCAAACCGTCGACCTTGCCGAACCGCCAGATGGAAGATCAATCTCATGTCTCAGCATGGCCAAGGACCAGAGAGAGAATCATAGCCGACAGAGCTGACGCACTGACTCGTCGTTGTTGGCAGGCGAAGCACGGCGGACGAGCTCGCGAGGTGAGCGCTTGAGCTCGCATGAAAGGTGAGCTCGGATGCGGATCACCTTTCCTCCTCGATGCCATCCTCTTCAGTCCAAGCCGAGTTCGACAATGTCATGATAGAGTAACTCGTAGATGTATATATACGGTCGCTCGTCCTGATCGAGCTCGTGCTACCTCCCTGTCGTCCGCTCGATGGTACCAGCCGCATAGCCCAACGTCCTCTCCCCTTTCCCAGCCTGGCCGTCCAAAAAGGCTCCCGATCCTCCAGGCCCACCCGTCTTCTGCGCCTTTTGGTTTGCGTCTATATACGCCCGCACAGTGTCAGTCAGGCATGGTCACGGGACAGATGGAGCAGCAAGGAAACGAGACTGACGTTGTTCAGCCTCCCTCATCTGCACCGCCGGATCCCACGATCCCACCTTCGGGCCCCTCTCTTCGTCCACCACAGCCTGGACCTTCTTCTCCTTGCGCCTGTGGTATCTGAGCCAGTAGACCGAGTAGCAGATGATGGCGAGCACGACTGGGACGACGATGCCGATGGTGATCCAGCCTCCTTTGGAGACGTTTGTTCCGGCCATTCGATGATTGTGGGTGGTGGTTGCGAGGCTGAGCAGACGAGACTATCCTTGGGAAAGAGATGGTGGCGAACAGGAGTAGGTGCCAAGCCGTGGAGATATCGCACCGGCAAAGGACGAGATGCCGAACCGCGAAGTTGGATGAGGGAAAGACAGACAAACATCCGTCGACATGCCAGGCGGAGGTCTACCCGTCAGAGTCTGATAACGTGACAAGTCGAGACCCAGTATGTATCTTCGCTGCGACACAGCAGCAGTCGACCTGAAGCAGAAGCGGGTGAGACCTCGGCCATGGAAGAAATCAAGGGCTGGACAGGCGGTGAGCTCCGGAGCACCCCGGCGGTCACCTCGCGCCTTGCCAGGATGCAGCTGTACAGGTTTGATGAGCCGGACGGCGTTCAGAGTCGACTCAGCTGAGCCCTCCGTCTCGCTCTCGATGCTGTCGCCCGGCTCGAGGGATGAGGCGCCTGTTGGCTGCTCGTGGTGTGAAGAGAGGAAGCGAGGTGAGCTGCGAGCTCGCGTGTCATCCCTCGTTCGCTTGACCACCGCAACCAGTCTGCCTTCGAACGTCCACCCCACTGCAGTCAGCAAATCCTTTGACCTTCACCTCTCTTCGACCGTCCTCATCAAACCATGACTATCAGACCCGACGATGAAGGTCGGAACGAGGCTCCTCTCAAGGGCGAGTCGGCCTTCTCGCCCGCGCCGACAGACGTGAGCTCGTTTCCCTCCCCGTGGTGTCGGCATCTTGTTCCTTCCCTACTAGTCGACTAACTCAGTTTCCCTCCATCTTCATTCCGTCGCCTTCAGTCCCAGTCCCAGTCCCAGGACCAGGACCTCCCGCCTTCCTACACGCCCACCACCGCCAACTCCGCCTCTGGGTCCGCCTCGGTCCAAGACCGACCCTCCCCTCCCTCCCACCCCTCCGCGCTCGCAAACGCATCCCGCTCGTCCCACGTCTCCCTCACATCACACAACTCGGGCATCAACGCCTCGCACGTGATCGATTTGAACGTGCCCGTTCCATTCTCGGCCCTCCCTCCGCCGACAGAGGCCGAGGAGATTGACGGCGTCAGGGTCAACGGGTTCTGGTTCTCCCGCAACGGAAGCGTCAAGCTCAAGTTGGGCATCAAGGGCAAGGAGGGCGGAAGCGACGTGAAAGGGGATGGGAGGGTCCGAGTGATAGGCGAGTCGCGCAACGGGTCGGTTCACGTCTCGGTGGTCAGTCCTATGTCTTCCCGTTCACCAAAGTTTCTTCCCACACCTAGACTCATCCCATCCCCAACCCCTACAATCGCACCTCTCTCCCCTCAGCTCTCCCGTCTCCCCCTCACCCACCCCCCACTCACCCTCACCCTCCTCTCCACCAACGGCTCCCTCTACCTCCTCCTCCCCCGCTCCTTCCGCGGTCCGATCACCCACCTCACCTCGAACGGAACCGTCAAGATCTCTCCCGCTCTCAAACCGTACTACACGCCAATCACGAAAGAGCGGGGGTTCGTCGGGGATATGGACGGGTGGGATGGAGAGGTAGGGGGGCTGTTGGATGAGGCGAGGTGTAAGACGAGGAACGGGGGGGTGAAGATTGGGTGGGTGGATGAGGGGGAGGAGGAGGAAGGGGGGAAGGGGAAGGGGTGGTTGGGAGGGTGGTTTGGTGGGAGTAGGGCGGGAGAGATGACGAAGTGAAGGTGGAACGAACATGATATACGTACATACATAAATACAACCTAATTTGCAACCAACATGACACTGATACGAAACTGGGGTACGCAAGGTTGCGAGAGTACAACGCTGACAACGGAAGAGACTGATATAGGAGGCGGAGGACGTTCGTGGTCTAGCCTTCCCCGCCGAGCATCCGAAGATCGTACTCGTCGTCGAGGACGGGGTCATAGACGTGTATTGAGGACGTGACGGTTGGTCCGGCAGGGAAGGAGGAGATGAAGTCTGGTGGACGAGAAGGAGGGGCAGGTGGCGGGGGATGCCGTGAGGAGGAGGAGGAAATGGGCGCTGGTGGGCGTGAAGTGTTGGTCGAGAACGAGCGGGCCGGAGGTTTGGGCGGGCCAGAGATGCGCTGTAGGAGCAGTGAGCCAGGTGATCAGTACGAAGGCAGATGAACAAGAGAGGCAGACGGAGAAAGAGCGACGCACGACAGAGTTACCGAGTTCGACACCGAATCTGTGGACGTCGTCCTCGGTCGCGCGCTCGATAGAGATGCACGACGTCGTCTGCACGTGCACCGACCGCGTCTGAGGGATCAAAGCAGCCGATCGTCCACCGGCGCCTCCTCGACGCTTCGCCTTGTTCCCAGCCGTCTGTGGGAGGACGCCGACCTCTTCTGCGCGCGTGACCGACAACGCCTTTTCGTTCGTGGTCCCGCCAGAGTCGTCGACCTCGCCGATCTTCGACTCATGGCTAGACTCGCTCCGACCCCTCCATCTGAACATCCTCCCGGCCTTGCGAGCCTTCCAGCCCTTTGATGAAAAGTAGCTGGGCGGACCGGGCGCGGGCGTGGCGGGTCGACCAGGAGGGACCCCTCCACCGGGAAGGACCTCATGGCCGAGTTGTTGCTGACGATATGCTTCCCGAGGTGAGCTGATGGAGTAGGCGAGAGCGAGTGTCGCCGCTCGAGGAAGGATGTTATGTGCACCCTCTGCCCACACGTGCGAGTGCGCGAAAAAGAGGATCTGCAGCAGCGTCTGGGAGCTGCGAGCCGGCAGACGGGACGTCAGTCACTGAACACGCGGTCTCGACGTCGACAGTGAGAGAGACGTACATGAGCAGGACAGCTCCGCAACGGACGGCCACGTCCGAGATGACGCGTACGACAGAGTAGAGCGATTGGCTCGACGTGACCCGACGCGCGTTCTTCCACATCGCAAACGTGATGCCCAGATCGGCGACCGTCCCAAACAGGATCCACAGCGTCTGCAGGATCGGGTGTCTGCGGATTGAGAAAGCAAGGCGTCGTCAGTGGGAGTGAGACTCGTCTGCAAAGGTGCGTTCGGACGTACACTCGGTTGAGGATCTGGAACTTTTCCTTGAACGCGTAGTTTGGTGCTCCAGCCGCCTCGAGACTGAGCGAGATCATCCCGGCGCCAAACGACAAGACGATGAAGAGCGAGATGACCGCCCACACACAAGCGTGCAGAGCGGGACGGCGACCTCCCGACAGCGAGCGAGAGAACAGGTACGACCGGGTTGCCATCACCGTCTGCGCATAGAAGACGATGAACACCGAGCTATATAGACGGTCGAAGGAAAGTTCGAATCAGTCCGAGGGCATCGTCAAAATCGAGTGGCCAGACGTACAGCAGAGGGAGCAAGATGTCTTGCGGCTCTGCAGTTCCCACAGCGAAGGGTGTCAGCGAGTTCGTCGGTAAGCGGGGAGGCAGAGCAGGAAGATCGAGTACTGACTGACTCGATAAGCGAGAAGGGCCCTCCAGTCTCCGTAGTGCCAGCCGAGCACTCGCACGTCCCGCGACACCTGGAGCACGCCGTGAAGCACGTTGAGCAGGAGCAGGATCCACATCACGATCCGCAGACGGGTCGGTCCTCCTTTCCGCAAAGACGACTGGACCTGAAGATCGTGGCAAAGGCGAGCGGGGCAAGAGTGAAGGAGGGGAAAGACCAAACCAAGGTTCAGTCAGCTTGCAATCGAGAGACGCGGCGTCACTGAGCCGTGCAGAACGCCTCCCTTCTCCTTTTTTTGTTTCTCTCTGGCACTGACACGGGTCGCATCGGCTGATTGGATTGTTGACTCACATTGGCGAGCATTGCCCCAAAGACGATGTACGAGATGGCGGAGGAGAAGATGAAGGGGACGAGGAACGACCTCGGCTGGTTGGCCGGCCAGAACGCCTCGGTGGGCAGCGTGTCGTAGTCCGGCCGGCCATGCGTCGAGTTGGTGAGCGAGGTCATCCGCCTCTGCGCAGGCAGATCGGCAGAGTCAAAGAGATGGCAACGGGGAGAGAGGAGGGAGAGGGGCCAAAAAGGAGCAGAGAAGGGGGAAGAGACAAGAGGCGAGGGTCAGCTCGAGCGACTGCCGCCGAACGACCGGCCGGAGAGAAAACAGAGTGGGGCGCACCTTCCTCGTCCCTGACGGCTTAACGAGACGAGATTGGCTACGGTGTCCGGACCGATGCTGGCAGATGAGGAGGACCGTCCAGACGAGCCGGGAGAGTTGATGTGGGACGGGCCAGCGGAGGCGAGGTAACGATTGGGAGGTGAGTGAGGTCGGTCGACGTTTGAGAGCCAAGAAATTGGCTTCGACGATTCCAGGCCCGGGTCGGGAACTTTGGAAAGAACACGAGAAGCGATCGGCGCAGTCCGAGTTGATTCACGTTCATGCGCAGGCCAATCGACCGCCGACACAGTTTGGGGCCCTCGGTCTCAGCCAGAGAGCGCCCAAGACCACGAGGCGCCTGCACTCCTGGCATGGCGAGGAAAGTCAAGTGCAAGAACCATCAAGATCAAAGAAGGTGACCACACTCGATGGGGTTATCCTGGGATCGAGAGGACGCTTCCCGCAAAGGAGGGACGTACGTACCTCGTCCACCCCATCACAGGTCCGACGAGAGGGCAGGACCGCTTGGCCCTGAAGATGGGCACGCTGATTGCTGATTCGGTCAGACCTGTCGAGCGGTGCGCTACAGCAAAGAGAGTCGCGACTTTGTCAGCATCATTCGGAGGGAACCGGACAGAGACTGGTCGAAAGACACGCACGGGTTCGCATGTTCGGACCAGTCTACCTCCTGGCCTGGTTTCGATAGGAGCCGCCGCGCGCAGGCTTTGTACGTCCGAAAGCACTTCCGATCCAAGGATCCTTGGTGGTGTCCTCGGCGGGCTTGAAGGTGGCTCCGGGTGCGAGGCCAAAGTCGGCAGGCTCTTGTCTCTGCGCGTCCCTCTCCCTGTCCTCTTGCTCGTCCATCAGGTCGTCGGCGTCCAAGCCCGTAGGAGCTGTCTCCCCGAGACCGGCAAAGAAGGCCTCCATGGCCATCTCGGTCTCGTTGCCGAGCTGTGCCATCAGCCGAGCCGACTCGCGTCGGTCGCCAGCCGCCTCTTTTGAGATCTCCTTCTTGCGTGCGGCCAGCCTGCCGTAGTGGGCAGCTCGATGGGCAGCATCCGTCTCGAGCGTCGACTGCAGCTGGGTCACGATCGCCCCACGGACAGCATCTACCGTCTACAGAAAGAGTAGGCAGCGTGCGGTCCCAGACATTGTCAGTTGATCGATCGGGCAGGAAGAGATAATCAAACATTCCCGGTCTCTATCGGACGGACTGACCTTGTCTCTAAGGACCCATCCCTTCTTTGTGCTGACGCACATGCCTTCCCACGTTCTTGCCTGGACGAGCGGCCGTTCGGGACCGGCAACCGGCCTCGATCCCTGCTCGGTCTTCCATCCTCCCGCGAGGCCGTCCCTTGCTTTCTCCTCCGCATGCAGGTCTGCCTGGTGGCTGTCAAAGTCGTCGCTCATTGTCGCCAGCTCGCGTCGGCGGGCGCGTTCCTCGGCGGCCACGTACGCGCTGTCGCGGGCTGCCTTGATGGCATTGTCGAGTGCTCGCTTGCGGTCGGCGATCTGGTTCAGAGGGCACAGGTCCGTCTTTGTGAACACGGGCAGGAGCGCGATCGAGGGCGGGATGGACGAGAGAAACAGGTTGTCCGACGACGACAGGTCGTGGCCGAGCGTGAACAGCAGGACGAGCAACGACGGTGGAGATGGCGGCCGATGAGTCAGATAGTCTGCAAACAAAGATCGGACTATGTCAGCGCTCGGTTGACCGTCAAGACTCGAGATGGTTGGGCACTCACACTGGAAGGTGTCTCCCCATTCTGGCCGTCCTCGCTCTCCGTACCCAGGCGCGTCAACGAACACCATCTGGTCCGGAACCTCGAAAAAGTTGAGCATCTTGGTGTGGCCCTGTAGTAGGACAGGTACAAGTGGTCAAAGAGTCAGCGAGGGACCGCACTGGCAGGCGATGGGCAAGGCCGTACCGGTTTCGAGGACGTCTTTACGAGCGAGGCCGAGTTTACGAGCGCGTTGATGAGAGTCGACTTTCCGGTATTGGATCGACCGGCGAACAAGATCTCTGTACAGGTGATAAGGAGAGAGAACAGAGAAGCCGAGTGAGCTTTGTGCTGGGAGGAGCCCTTGCTCGTGGCCGGTGGGGTGGACTGACCCTGGAGCTTCCCCTTTGAAGGGATGTCCTTTGGGTTGGCTGCTGATGCCTTGAAGGTTGCTCCCCTGAAGGCTGCCTTGTGCGTCTGTCTCTCGACCCCACCTTTTGCCTTGTTGACGTCGACCTGGAACTGGTTCTGGGGGTAGTACGCGTTCGGCTTGTTGCGGAACACGAGCGTAGACTGCGTCGACGCAACCTTGGGTCTCGGTTGACCTGGCCTGATGTTTTTCCTGTTTTCTGACCAGGACGACTCCGAGGTCGCGAACGAACGGTGTGAGGTCGAGCATGGACGGAGGCACGAGGCCGACGGTGTGGCCGACGGGAACGGACACCTCGACGTCGAGGCGAACGACGACGGACCCATCGACGCCGATGACCGACAGGCGGACGAGGCAGAGCGAGAGAGGGAACAGGTAGACATGGCGAGCTGACGTAGCCGTCCTCGACTGTGATGGTGGTTGACAGTCTCTCGCCTGGCAAGCGGGCAGGAAGGAAGGGAAATGTTGAGCTCGACGTTTTCGACCGAGCCGGCCCTGGCTGACCTCGTACACCCACACACCCACCCTCACAGACCTCTCTCCGTCATGACCACGATCGCTTGTGCTCGACAGGGCTGCAACCAGACGTTCACCCCCGAGACGAACGCGGAGGGGTCGTGCTCGTACCACCCTGGCGCTCCGTTCTTCCACGAGGGCCTAAAGTCGTGGTCGTGCTGCAAGGACATCAACAAGCCAGTCATGGAGTTTGACCAGTTCACAAAGATAAAGGTAAGCTCAAGAGTCATGTCCAAAGCTCTCGAGGGGGCAAGAGCACGAGGATGAGGCCGTCCTTGGAGATGAAGGTAGCCCAACCGGACGAGACCCGGTCGCCCTGGATGGTTCGACCGCTGGCTGACTCTGTCCTTCTCGCTGCCGCTCCTTCTCTGTCGACTTTCCCCCTCTTTCGTCAGGGCTGCACCAAGTCGTCCCATCTCGCCAAGGCGGACGTCCCCAAACCCCCCACGCCTGCCCCCTCGGCTGCGTCCGCCAGTGCGAGCTCTGCGCCGACGACCATCTCCTCGTCCGGCACAGAGACCTACGGAGCAGCACCGCCACCAAAGACCAAGACGGACGAGACTGAGGCGCCCACAGCTATCGCGCCTGCTGCTCCGGTCGTGCCCAAAGAGATTGTCGAGGAGCAGGACGAGCCTGGAGTGGAGGTCCCCGCAGGGTCAAAGTGCAAGCGACGCGGATGCGGACTCGAGCTAGGACAGAAGGACGAGTGCGTCTACCACCCGGGAGTGGTCAGTAATCCTATCCGCGTTTGGCTTTCTCGTGTCAGCCGGCTGATCGTGTCCTCTTATCGCTCGCAGCCCATTTTCCGAGAAGGAAGCAAGGTCAGTCACCCTCTTCGCCTATGCTACGTCCCGTCAGCGCGCGTCTCGTCTGACCCTCCATATTGTCATTTGACTGCAGGGTTACACATGCTGCAAGCGCCGGGTGCTCGAGTTTGACGAGTTTCTGCGCATCGAGGGCTGCAAGACGACAAAGCACCTGTTCGTCGGCGCAAAGAAAGTCGGCACCGGACCCGACTCGGTCAGTACATCGCTTTCGCTGCCGAGAAGTCGGGAAAATAAGCAGTCCGCTGACCAAGTGTCCTGATCTTCCCGCGTCTGCCCCTACGGCACGGAGCAGACGGTCGAGCGTGAACTCGTCTCGTCCCGGATCGACTTCTACCAGACGCCGTCGCAAGTTCATGTCTCTGTCTTCGCCAAGGCATGCGACAAGGAGTCCTCCAAAGTCGTCATCGAGGAGAACGAGGTCAGCACCCGTTCAATCTGATGAAAGCCTCACCTTTCGCTTCCGGTCTAGATCTGACGTCTCTCTGTTGCTCCTCGCAGATCCACCTCGACCTTCACCTCCCCCAAAACAAGCGGACTCTTCATACACTCGCCCTCTTCGGGCCGATCGACCCTGTCCGATCATCCTTCTCCATCCTCGGGACCAAGGTCAGTCCCCATCCGTCCCTCTCCACTTGCCCTCGCATCCATCTCTCTTCACTTTCTCGCCGCCGCTCACCACACTCTCGCCCCTTTTCCCCCGTCCTTCACAGGTCTCTCTCACCCTCCAAAAAGCCAACGGCCTCTCGTGGTCCCTCCTCGAGATCCCCGAGGGCGGCAAAGCCTCCCTGCCCCAGGGGTACGGGACCGTCTTCGCGCCGGCCAAGCACTAGATCTGTCCTCGAGATGCATGGGCATCGACGAGTCTCACTACACAGAGCAAAGCCTCTTGCGGAAGGATCACATTTGAAAGGAAAGCCGTTGCGTTGTCATACTATCACGACGGTTCAATGAACAGCGAGAACCGATAGAGGGCGATCACGTCGAGTCTACTGAGCCTCCACAGCCGGCTTCAACTCGTTCCTCAAGAAATCCTCCCACGTCTGGAATCTAGGGAACTCCCTTTGGAGCATCGCAAGATCCGCCTTGTACCCCGTCTGCTCAAAGAACTGTCGTGTCCGCGCAGATCGAGAGCGAGCCCAGCGTCAGCCAGCACGTGACTCGCAAGAGAGACAAGACACCAGAGCCGGACTAACCCTGAACATCGACCCAACATCCTCGACCTGCGCCTTGAGCCCCTCTCCAGCCTCCTTCGGCGCAATGGGCATGTCGGACCCAAAGACGGTCCTGTACGCGGCCTGGACGCGGGCGACGGTGAGGTCGTCCCCGGCGAGGGAGATCTCTCGGCCGATGTACTCGGTGGGGTGCTCAAACACTGTCAGACAGTTTGAAACAAAAGACAAAATGAGCGGGACTTGTTCCGTCTCCAGACCCAGGGGTCCGAACAGGCCGATAGGTGGGGGTGCGAGCGACGTACCATGGGCGGCAGCCTTCCCGATATCGGTGGCGCACACCATCTGGATCGTCTTGGCAGGATCGGAGAAGTTGTACACCAAAGCGGAGACGGCGACGGGCCAGAAGGGTGTCTTGTAGGCGGCGGGACCGAGGTTGTCCTGGCGAATGAAAGCGAACAATCCGGGACAGAAGAAAGGTTAGCGATGCGAGTAATCCGCACGCGTGTTCGAGCTGTAAGCTGACCATGAAGTAGGTGGGTCGGAGGATGGTGAGAGGCAGGTCTGGAAGAGAGGTCTTGATGTAGGTCTCGACTCGTCGCTTGGACTCGAAGCTAAAGATGGGGACCGGAACGCCGAGGTATGGGTCAGCGACGGAGAGTGGAAGATGAAGTTGGACGACTAGCGACTCACTGCGACACTCCAGTCTCCTGAATACCTCCCATATCGACGGACGAGTACACAAAGTGCTTGACTCCGTTCCTAGCCGCCGCATCGGCAACCGCCTTGGCCTGCCTCTCCTCGCCGACGACACCTCCGTCCGGGTTGTTCATCGACTGGAGGACCGCGTACACGCCGGAGACAGGTCCCAGACCAAGCTGAGCGGCATCGTGGAAGAGCGTGTCGGGATGACTGACGTTCCCTTCGAGGAGGGTCGTTCCTCGGAGGGAGAGCAGCGAGCGGGCCGAGTCGGATCCGGCGGAGCGAGTGACGGCGAGGATGTTGTACGTGTCCGGAGCAGAGGCGGGCAGGGCAGAGTTGATGGCAGCGAGGGCCTACAGAAGAAACAAGGATGAGTGGGGATGGTTCGAAGGGTCAGTTCGAGCCTTCGTGCTAGATCGAGCTTGGCTGAGGAAAAACGTGGGCAAGGACCTTGACGACGCCGCGACCTTGACCGTTGGTCGCACCGAGGACGAGAATGACTTTGGAGGTCGACATGGTGGATGGAGAGATGCGGAGTGGTGTGTGTTGCAGTGTCGGGCGAGGGTGAAGAGGGTGATGGTCGAGTGGAGGATGTCGACAGGGTACTCGATGAACCTGAAGACGTCCAGGTTGGACCGAGACTCGGTCGGCGCAGAACGCATGGTCCCGTCAGCTTCGGAGAGTGGTTGCAGAGAAAGAGATGCCAGGCGTGCGAAGCCGGCATGAATGATGGAAGCGGGAAGGCACGTTGTCTTTGGAAGCACACAGGGGTTCGGTGCGGCGCCGCTTGACAGGCAGGCCGAAGAGGATGGTCATCAGCAAAGGCCAGGATGAGATAACTGTCAGCTTCGATTTAAAGATAGAGTAAAATTCTTCCGTCGGCTTCGTCGGTAACGCTCGGACTGGATCGACCGAGGTTGGTAAGCTGGTCGGCCGAGGTCCGAGCCAGCTCGAGTTCTGCGACTGTCTTGAGACCAGACGTAAGAAAGGTCATCAGGTTCATACGAGACTAGTCGTTACTACATTCGAGGGTGAGAGAGATGGATCAAAGGGCAAACTCAGCGGCAGGGTGGACAGGTGCGTCCTGGCGTGAGGCGGACACGAACGGCTTGACTTCGTCCTTGAAAAAGTCCTCCCAAGTCTTGAGCGAAGGGAAGTGCTGCCTCAGAGACGCCATGTCGGCTTTATAGCCATGATCCTCGAAGAACTGGAGAATAGAGCGAAGGAACGAGAAGGCAGCCGATGTCAGCGACGGGTGGCGCATCGACACGCACGGGCAATCGGACAGACCTTGAACATGGTCCCGAGGTCTTCGATCTGGGCCTTGATGGCATTTCCGACGGACTTGTCAGCGACGGGCATGTCGTAGCCAAAGACGTGCTTGAACGCGACCTGGATCTGAGGGATGGTCGACTCGTCCCCCGCGAGAGAGATTGTCTTGCCGACGTATTCGTTCGGGTTCTCGAACGCTGCAGAGGAAACAACGTGCAAATATATGAGGACAAGATTCAGTACGCAGGGAGTAGCACGACGCGGCGTGGGCAGGACTGACCGAGAGCGGCGACTCGTCCGATGTCAGAGCAGGCGACGGTCTGGATCGTCTTTGACGCGTCCGAGAAGTTGTGCACGAGCATAGAGGCCGTCCCCGCCCATGCCGGCGTCCCAAACCTCTCGACACCAATGTTATCCTGTCGATTTGTGCCAGACGACGAGGGACGACAGGCAAAGGCGGGAGCATGGGAGACAGAGTGAGAGAGGGCCCAGCAAAGTCAGCACTGAGAATGCGCGGTGGGACGAGGAAGCTTTGGCGACTGACCATGAAGTAGGTAGGTCGAAGAATCGTCAAAGAGAGATCCGGGTGGGTCGACTTGATGTACGCTTCCACTCGTCGCTTCGACTCAAAGCTGGACGGTTACACGCCGGAGAACGCAAGTGCGGAGAGCCGCGAGTCAGCCCCTCGTGCCCACTAGAAGATACTGACCCGGAAAAAGCAGGCACCTACTGGGTTACGTCGGTCTTCTCGAGTCTTCCCATATCGACAGACGAGTAGACAAAGTGCTGGACGCCGTTCTTTGCGGCCGCGTCGGCGACAGCCTTTCCCTGTCTCTCCTCTCCCTCGACGCCGCCGTCAGGGTTCGTCATTGACTGCTGAACGGAGAAGACGCCGTAGACGGGTCCGTAGCCGAGCTGGATGGCATCGTGGAACAGTTTGTCGGGTTCGTTGACGTTGCCCTCGAGCAGGACGATCCCTCGGAGGGGGAGCAGGGCCCGAGCCTTGGCCGACGAGGCTGATCGAGTGACGGCGAGAATCTTGTTCGCGTCAGGAGACGAAGGAGAGAGCTTTGAGTTGAGAGCCGAGAGGGCCTGTGGGATGATCCGGAACGATGAGGGTCAGCTCGGTCCTGTACAGTGAACAAAACACAGAGAGGAACCCACCTTTACGACGCCCCCGCCCTGAGAACCGGTTGCGCCAAGAACGAGGACGACTTTGGACGTAGACATTGAGCGTGGTACGGGTGTCCGGCGAGGTGTGAGGGTGTGATGGTCGAGCGGGAGACGATGCGGGTCACGCTGTTCGGAGGGAGGTCAGGAAGAGAGCTGACCTCAGCCATCGAGCAGACATTCAGCCGCCCAGGGTCACATGACCACGCACCAAAGGGCGGTACCGGGTTGGACGGTAGTACGAGGTAAACGGAGGAGCATAGCAGCTCGGACGGATCCGAGGCTGAGGATGGGCGAGCTCGATGTCGGGCGGACAAAGGCGGACGTCCAGCCGAGCTCAACGTCCTCGCCCGACCCACCTCTGTCCGGCAAAGTGAGCGAGATCTCGCGGATACTTTGCTGCACCAACAGAAGGCCTCATCATAGCTCGTGATCAGAGATGTCGACTTTCCGAGGTCGGAGTCTGAACTTTTGATCCGGCAGCGGGCGGCCGGAAAGGCACCGAGGGGGGCCGACGCTCAGGTTACCGTTGGGTTGTCTCCATCCATCACCCTCTCGCTGCTCAACATGTCCACCTCCCTCCCTACGATCTCGTCTCAGGCCAAACAGAACATCGACTCTCACCTGCGCAAGCATGTCGACGAGGGCCTTGTGCCTCCGTTCCATCTGTCTGCGTACTCTGCGGAGGGACCCATCTTCTCGCAGACGCACGGCACCCTCCCAAACGGAGACATCTACGACTCGTCCGTCATCCTCCGTCTGTTCTCAATGACAAAGCTCATCACATCCGTGAGTCATCATCCCTGCCATCTTGTCTTTGCTCTCGGCGGATCGTTCTGGTCGCCGTCCGGCGGTGGGACGACACACTTTTGGAGAGAGCGACGAGGCCCCTCTGTACGAGCTTGGGGTGAGTTCACGGGCTGGGTGATGTCGGCACTGAGATCCCATTTCTGGCAGAGTCACTGGACCATCATGGCCTGCATGCAAGCTCAGCGGCTGCTCATGCGAGGGAGGCCACGAGGAAAAGTGAGCTCGACACAAGGCGAGCTCACCCTCTCGGCCTCGCCCGCGTCGCGCTTGAGCCTCTGCTGAAAACACCGACGACGACTGAACCGAGTCAACAAAGCCTCCCAACCGTCAGCTTCACTGGCTCAAAGCTGACATCCGCGTTTCGATCTCTGTGCTCTAGATCGCCGCCCTGCAACTGGTCGAGCGCGGGCTCATCACGCTCGACTCGCCCGTCGGTCCGATCCTGCCTACGCTCGCCAACCCGAGGATCCTGACCGGCTTCACAGACGACGGCGAACCGACCTATGTGCCAGCAAAGAACAAGATCACGTTGCGGCACCTGCTCGACCACTCGTCAGGACTCTGTCTCGACACCTACTCGCCCAGTCAGTTCACAGACCTGGTTGAGGGCTGAACCAGGCCGCTGACCGCTTTTTTCGTCCTACGTGTGCAACCAGACCTGCAGCGGTGGACCAAGCAGCGGGACGTATCCAAGCTCACCTGGGAGGAGCGCTTTTTTGATCTCCCATTGATCTTTGAGCCAGGAACCGGTTGGGCCTACAGCCCTGCGACGGACTACGCCGGACGCCTGGTCGAGATTCTCTCTGGCGAGAACCTCGAGGACTACTTCCAAAAGAACATCCTCGGCCCGCTCAAGATGACCTCGACCTCGTTCATCCTTCGCCCGGACCTCAAGGCGCGTGCAACGTTCCCGATCGGGTTCCGCGACGTGGCGGGCAACAACAAGCTCCACCCCAAGCTGCCCTCCGACAGCCCATGGGCGTTCTTTGACTCGATGCCCGACACGCCGTCCATCTACTTTGGCGCGTGGGGTCTGTGGGGCTCTCTGGACGACTACTCGCTCCTCCTCGTCCATCTGCTCCAACTCGCGACCGGCGTCGAGCCGAAGATCAAGCCCATCATCGGAGAGACGTCAGTCAAGTCGCTGTTTGAGGGCAACCTCACTCCCGAGGCCAAGGCGGCGCTCGAGGTGACGAGGGTTCCCAAGGTGCCTGTCGCTGGGTGCAACTGGGGGACCGGCCTGTTCATCAACGAGGTCGACTGGGAGGGTCGCAGGAAGGCAGGATCAGCTGCATGTGAGCCGAAGAACTGCCCGTCGAGCTCGGGCAAGCTGGATTTTGGTGGCTGACACCTATACTCTCGTCATCTTGCAGGGGGTGGTATGGCCCACACGCACTTCTGGATCGACCCTGTCAGCAAGATCGCGGTCAGTACCCTAGCCCAGACGTTTGTCTCCGTCGCATCACCCTGACCCGTCTTTCAACTTCCACTCTCTTTACTGCAGGTCCTTGGCGGCACTCAGCTTCTCCCCGGAGACGACCAGCTCGTGTTCCCGTTCATGGCCCAGTACGAGAAGGAGATCTACGCCGGACTCCAGTAAAAGAGAGGGAGACCTTACACTAGATGGTTCTGCTCAGCTTGTCTTCGAATACTTCAGCTCTAGATAGACTTCTTGGATCTCTTGCATGCATTGCGCACTCTGGTTTGTAACTTGACATCGCGACCGCTCTTGGTCTTCGACGCGTCCGCGCTCCGCCTGAGAGAGAGCTCGACTCGCGAATCCACCGTGCCTCCCAACCCCACCATCCCTCTTATCGCCCGACTCCCTTTTTCCTCCTTCTCGCCCTCCGCAACCATGCCTCCCAACGGACCTAAAGCGTTCCTCGGCCATCCATCCGCTCGCCGTCCAGCAGGCCCGTACGCCCGCGTCCCCTCTGGTCCTCGGAACGGTGCCGCTCCTGCCCAAGCGCGCCCTCAGCAGCAGCAGCAGAAGCGAAAGTCCAAGGGGAGCTCGATCATGGTCAGCAATCTGCCAGGGGACGTGTCCAACAAGGATGTCGTCGTGAGTCGCGCTTGCCGGTCTGTGAGAAGGCGGGGAGGAGGAGGGTGAGCTCGAGCTGACCCTTGCTTGCCCTCCTTCCCTGCCACCTCGGGGCCACTTGTGCTGCAGGACCTGTTTGTTGTGACTGTTGGAGCGTTGAACAAGTGCAGGCTCGTGCACAATGACCAGGGCCGGTTTGAGGGGATCGCGTTGGTCGACTTTGTCGAGGAGGCGGATGTGAGTCCGCTGCTTCTCGCTTTCTCGCTCGCTACACGTCGTGCACGTGTGCCGCAGAGGTGCTCGGAAGGGACAGCTGGTTGCTCGCTATACCGAGATGAATCGGGCTGCCGCTCGGCACGACGGGGAACATCGACTAGGGCGAGTCGGCGGGGGAGGGGGCTGGTGCGGTGAGCTCGAGCTCGCAAGCTACAAGCAGAGGTCAACATACCCTGGACGGCTGTTTGCTAGCACGTTTGCGTTACCGGACATGCCAAGGCGACAAACTCGCCTGCACTCAGCGTCTGGGTCGACCATCGCTGTCGCTGCTTGCTCAGCTTCAGACGGCCTCGACGTCAGACTGCGAGACGTCCGACGACACCGTCGCGCTCTTCTCGTTCGGGCCCGGATTATCTCCGCCCAAGCCAATCCGAGGATGTTTGAACAGACGAGCTGACATAGATCACTGCTTTTCGGTCCTCTTCCGTGCAGGCCCTGAAGGCGTACACGCTGTACAACAACAAGATGATCGACCAGCGTACGTCCAACCATCTCCTCCGCGTTCTCGCATCTGCCGGCCACTCTCGCTTCTGACATCCAAACCCTCTCCGGTCCATGCCTCATCCGCAGAAACACCGCTCAAGGTGTCGCTCCTTTACACCTCTCCCCCTCCGACACCCTCCGCCTCATCCTCGTCCAACCCGCTCTTCAACCTCGCCCCATTCCCCGGCCAACAGCAGAACCGTTCGAGCACCAACGCCAAGCAGCAGCCTCCGAAACCCAAGCAGCTTGCCGCCCGTCTCGGACCGGCCGTCGTGTCACTCGGAGACCGTCTCGGCCCGCCGCCACCTGGGGCAGCCCCGTCGGTCGTTGCCAAGGAGGTTGCGAACGGCGTCGGCGCAAAGAAGGCGGGTGCCAAGGGGAAGAAGGCGGAGGTGCTCAAGAAGATGAAGGCGAGGGGGAAGAAGGGCAAGAAGGGAGGAGCAGGAGGAGGGGCGCAGGCGATGGTCCTCTGAGGCGTCGTGTATGCGCCGGGACTCGAGAGAGGGGATGGGGGTGGTACGGACGGGTAACTTATCGATAGATGGTCTGTGAACATCCCTCTCTCACCCTTCCAGAGCTTCCGTGAGGCTGCCTGTACTCATCTCTGCAGAGCTACGCCTCCGGGCGGACCCTAGAATGCACACAAGGCCGGCGAGCTGAGCTGGCGTCAAGCTCCGCTCGTCTCTGACTCACCGACACCGGACCCCTCCACCTGTGGAGCTTTATCTGGACGGACTCGTGACTGGTCTGCATGACCGGCGACCCGACTCGAGGTCACAAGAGGAACGTTGGTGACGAGGGATATCCAACGAACCACCACCCTCCTCTCAGCATCCCTCAACTCAAGATGGCCGACGCCGCAGACAAGACCCACTCCTCCTTCCCCCTCGCCGGCGGTGCAACCGACGGCTTCTCAAACGCAGACTTCGCCAGCGCAACCTGCTTCTGCGGAGCGGTCCAGCTCAAGTTCGTGCGTCCCCATCCATTCCACTCCGTCCTCCTACCTTCGTCTCTCGCCTACCTCCGCCCCAGCACCGACGCCCCGCCCCGCCTTCCCCTTTTCCAGGCCATCAAGCCTCCCAGCCTCGTCGATGCCTTCCTGTGCGACTGCTCCGACTGCCGAAAAATCACCGCCTCTTCAACCGGGATGCACAACTTCATCGTCCTCTCGGACGCGCCTCATCTCACCCACGTCCGAGGGGAGGACAACCTCACCCGATACGCTATCTCGACCACTACGACGACGGGGAACGAGATGGTCAACTACTTTTGCAAGGTCCGTCCCCACTCTTCTTCTCTCTCTCCATCCCTCAAGCTCTAGACTCGCTGAGCTGACGCGTCCCTCCCGCTTTCGATGTTATGGTGTATCAGACGTGCGGCACCCTGATGTACCGACGCGGGTCCGGCTTCCCCGGGACGAGCATCCTCCGAGCCGGCACGGTCGACGACTTTAGTCTCGTCGAGGGCGTCTTGAAGCCGAGGGTGGAGCAGTTTGTCGAGAAGAGGCCTGGGTGGGTGAGTGCGGCTGAGGGGGTCAAGCAGGTGAACGGGCATGCGCACAGTTGAAGAGGTGGGGAGGAAACCTTTCTCTCCTCTAGCTAGCTACTTTTGATCCTATGCTTTTTCGCTCGCTTGACTCACTCTCAGCCCGGCGAGAAGAAAGGGTCAGGTCATCAGGATCGGTCAAGCTAGCGGGGCGGGTACAAAGACGGATACTTCAAACGAAGCGCGATACAAAGGGCAAAGGAACGAAGACCCCTAGAGGAACCCCTTCGCCCTGATCGTCTCCTCCATCGCCTTAGCCGTCTCCTCCAGAGACGTGTACTTGACACCCAACACCCTCTCCGCCTTCTTCCCCGAAAACACCCTCGCAGACGACCCCGGAACGATCGCCCCGGGCTTCCCCCTCGGGATCGTCGACGACGGGTTGCTCGCATGGAGGGCGTCCGCAAACTGCTGCAAGCAGAACGGTCCGTTGGAGACGACGAACCTCTGCCCTCCTGCCTCAGGGAGGGAGAGCGCCTTCGCATGGGCGAACGCGACATCTCGGACGTCGACCCAGTTGCCTTGCTCCTTTGCGAGCTCCTCAGGGTCCGAGACCTCTCCTTTGACGACGGGGAAGAACAGCCCAACACTGGTGTTGATCTGCGAGGCCTTCTCGACGTCCTGGAGGATCGGACCAAAGATGTACGGCGGGTTGATGGCTGCGAACGAGAAGGCGGGTTTCTCGGTCTCGATGAACTTCCACGCGGCTCGTTCGGCGAGCGTCTTGGAGGCGTAGTACATGTCCACGGGGGAGGCGTCGGAGCCCTTCTCCTCGCATTCCTTCGGGGAGAAGGTGTCCCAGTCGTCGTCGTCTCGGATGAACGGGCCGGGCTGGTTCGAGTTCTCGACGGCGGCGACCGAGGAGGTGCTACAGAGGATATGAGAGGGCGCAAGGTCAGTATCACAGATAGTCGACAGGCCTGTGCGAAACCGGGGACGTACATGACGATCCTCTTTACGTTCTTGCCGTGCTTGTGGGCGGCTTGGAACACGCCGAGGGTGCCCTTGACGGCGGGCTCGATCAGCTCAGAGGGCTCCTTGGCTTCCATGTGGAACGGAGACGCCTGCAAGGGTATGAGAGATCGTCAGATGAGGTAAAGCTCATACAGTCGGGGAGCGAGGCAAATGAGCAAAGACTGACGGTGTGGACGATCCCCTCGACGTCTTTGACGAGGTCATCAAACGCTCCGTCGGCCATCACGTCCTCGACGATCACGTAAGAGAACTTGTCGTCCTGGAGAACGTTCTTCTTGAGCCAGTCACCCTGAAGGATACAAAGAAGCGGTGAAGAGGTAGTCGAGCGCTCATCAGCTCCAGCGGTTGAAGACGAGACTAGCTACCGAGATGAATGGGTCAGACGCAGGACCAGGCACGAACCTTGGAGGACGAGCGGACGGTCCCGATGACGTCATATCCGTCGGCGAGGAGGGCCTGAGCGACGTGGATGGCGAGGAAGCCTGACGCTCCGGTGAGGAGGATCTGTCAGGAGATGGAAGAACCAGGGCGGGTGAGCTCGCGTTCAGCCCACTGCCTCGTTGGGGCGTATAGCTCTCGGTCGTCGACGACTGACCTTGGATCCAGGCGAAGGGACAGAAGTGGTGTTGGACATGGTGGTGATGAAGAGTGAGTGAGGCAAGTTGTTGAGGAGGGTGGTGGTGAGGAGCGAGGCTGCAAAGAGCGGAGAAGAACGGGATGAGGAGCTCACCAAAGTGGAGGTCGGGTCGCTCCACCTCCATCCGACGCAAGACAGCACCTCCGCACGTTGGTAAGCAACAAGAGTGACCGTCGAGTCACTTTCACGGCATCAGAAGACTGACGTCGGCCCGGCTGACTGCTCAGCTCGACCATGGCCGGGTCTGCAGCAGCATCTTCGGGCGTTGGACGCGTCGAGAGGACGGACCGGACCTGGCCGGGCTCGGGGAGGTAACACTCCTACTGCTCCCGCTGCAAGCCTGTCTGAGCAGCAGCGAGTCTTCTTGTCAAGCAGAAACGAGATGAGCCAGACCGTGCAAGATGAGGAACGTGGCTGTGTAAGCCTCGATGCGAGCTCGAGTCGACCGCTCAGCCTGTCGACGTTTTCGAGCGGCCGCTGTCAACTTCTCACCCCAATCGTCGACGCCGCCAGCGTCAGGAGCATCTCAACTTGCGACATGATCCGTGCTCGCCAGAGCTGCGAGGTCTCGAGTACCACTCTCGGGTCTCAGGACGAGGCAGGAGCCGTCCGGTCCGGCCGCTGAGCGGGGTGAGCTCATCCGTTCGTCGAGCTGAGCGGTTGGCCGAGGTTCTGCTCGCTTCCGTCGCACTGAACCCGAGCGACGCACGAGAGAGCTTATCTGGACGACCCGTGACTAGCATGCCGCAGCTTCATGCATCTCTCTCTCGGGAACGGTACAAGAGCCGTCGATAGCAGGGTTGACCGCTACCCTCACTCCACGCCCTCACCATGACCGACACCTCGGACAAGTCCAAGCCGTTCTTCATCAACAACAGCGGCAAAAACGACGGCTTCTCCGACAACGAGTACGCCAGCGCAACCTGCTTCTGCGGAAAGGTTCAGCTCAAGTTTGTACGTCCCAAACCTCCAGTCCACCTCTTGAGGCTCACACCCGTCTCTTCCTCTGACCCACGCTTGCTCTCCTCCTTCCCTCTAGGCCGTCAACCCTCCCGGCCTCGTCGACGCCTTCCTCTGCAACTGCGCCGACTGCCGCAAGCTGACCGCCTCCATGTCGGGCGCAAACTTCACCGTCCTCTCCGATCCTCCTCACCTCATCCACCTTCGAGGAGAGGACAACCTCACCCGATACGCCATCTCGTCCACCACCACCACCGGCAACGAGATGGTCAACTTCTTCTGCAAGACCTGCGGGAGTCTGATGTACAGACGAGGGACCGGCTACCCGGGGATGAGTCTGCTGAGGATCGGGACGGTGGACGACATGAATTTGGCGGAGGGGAAGTTGAAGCCGAGGTTGGAGCAGTTTGTAGAGAACAGAGTCGCGTGGGCGAGTCCGGCTGAGGGGGTGAGGCAGGTGAGGGGGTATGCGTACGGGGACGAGAGCAAGGAGGACAAGTAGTTAGTCACCTCCGCCGGCCGTCCATGACCTCCCACATTCCATGCTGGTTTCCTCTCGCACAGTCAATCCTTTTTCGATGGCGAGACCTCATCGTCTCTCGTTTTAAGTTTTCTTATCAAAAAGCGAGCCAAACAAGCCCACGAGACCTCCATCCTCTCCCTGTCGCCGCTGACCGAGCTCACCTCCCTCCCCCCTTGCACCTGTATGCCCTCCACCAACCCCTCCACTCCGTCCGTCTTGAGCACGAAGCATCATTGATAGCTGACCAAGCAGACCTCCGTCTCCAGTTCAGTACTACAAACAAGAAGACGTATCTCAGCTGGTTTTGCAGTCCATCACCCATCCATCATCCAACCCCCTCCGCGAGCTCACCCACCGCTCGTCTCAGCATGACCTCCTCCGCCCCTTCCCTCTCCCTCTCCAAATCCTTCATCCCCCTCGCCGGCGGCACAACCGACGGTTTCTCCACCGCCTCCAATGCCAGCGCGACCTGCTTCTGCGGAGCTGTTCAACTTCAGTTCGTCAGTCCGTCCGCTCCCTCGCTCAACGCTCATCTCCGACACGCTCCCTCCGCTCACACACAAACTCATTACTCCCTTTCGTTACCCGCCCTACAGTCCTTAGAGAAGCCCGGCCTAGTAGACACCTTCCTCTGCAACTGCACCGACTGTCGGAAACTCACGTCCTCGACCGCTGCGGCAAACTTCACCGTTCGGTCGGACGAGCCGCATCTGGTTCATCTCAGAGGGGAGGAGAATCTTACCCAGTTCGCGATCAGGAGCACGACGACGACGGGGAACGAGATGGTCAACTACTTCTGCAAGGTCAGTCCCGTCTCTTTCTCTCCTCCTTTTTTTTTTTTTTTGGTCTCGGCCTCGTTCGCGTCTGGTCGGGCGGAGTGAGTTCGCTCACCCATTCCTGTCCTCTCGCGACCGACCCAAAGACATGCGGCACCCTGATGTACCGCCGCGGCGAGGGCTTCCCCGGACTGAGCATCCTCCGACTCGGGACCGTCGATGATTTTGCTCTGGCAGAGGGAGTGCTCAAGCCTCGACTGGAGCAGTTCGTCGAGACGAGGGTGGGATGGTTGGGTGCTGCTGAGGGGGTGAAGCAGGTGGAGGGGTATGCTTATGGGCCGAAGAAGAAGGAGGGGGAGCAGCAGAGGGGAGTGGCTCTTCTGTAGTCGAGTCGGAGGTGGATGCTGATGATGTTCATACAGATCGGGTCGTCGTAGCGAGTGGTCGTGCAAGGTCGTTCCGTTTCTTCTTCTGTTATTCTGATGCCCAAGACGACGGCTCATTTGCCAGATCGTGCGGCTGCTCCGGACGCGTTCCTCCTGGCTTGGGTAGACCAGAGGAAGAAGTCGCACTGGAGAAAAGAAAGGGAAAGAGAGGACGTCAGAGATTGTCAAGAGAAAGACGACGAGGTCACACTCGGACCTTGTATCGGATGTCGACCTCGTCCTTCAGTCGACCGTTCGCTTTGCCTCCAGAGTCGTGACCAGGCCCTAGCGGTCTGGAAAGAGGCAGAAAGGGTTTTAGTGATGAGAAGAGATCGCAAGAGCAGGCGAATGAACGTGGTCGACGCACCGGGTACACATCCAGAACTTTTTGCCCTTGCTGGATCGAGAAGAAGGGAACGAGGCGGTCAGTTTGTCTGCAAACCTCGAACGCCACACAGAGTTCGAGGGCTCACTTTGGTCCTGGCTTGGTGGTCTGTCGAAGAAAACGCGTATCCGACGTGTTAGCAAGCCGAGCGGAACATAGACGAGTGAGGGCAGGCGACGACTGACCGTCTTCTCCATGCACTCCTCGTCGTGTACCGTACACCGCGGCTTCGGTATCGGCTTCATGATCTCGCCCCAAGCCTTAGCCGCCACCTCGCCCTTGACCGTGCTGCCCTCGCCGCTCCTCTTTGAACTTGTGTTGTCCACGTCGTCGTCGGCGTCCTCTGCAAGCGCGAGCGCAAACAGGTGGTCTGCATGCTCGTCGTCCGTGATCGTCGTTGAACGCACTCGCTTGACCGGTGACGGCTCCTCGGAAGGTGCTTCGGATCTCCTCTTCTTCTTTTTGGTCGTGTCGAGAGTCGGCGACGGTACGGGTGGCTCCTTTGGTTGGGTGGGCGCAAAAAAGGACGAGAGTTTGAGTTGGCCCTTCTTCTTCTTGACCACCTTCTTGACCGACTCAGAGGCAGAGTCTGGAGCCTTGTTTTTGGAGGTGCTCGAAAGCGCAGGCGCGGAGGGTAGGGTCGACGGCGGCGAGGGTGGAGGGGACGTGGTCAGGTCGATCGAGACCATCGGAGCGGGAAGCGAGGACGGGCCAGCCGACGTGGATGCCGTAGGCGTGGGCGAAGGTGGGGCAAGTGAGGGTGTTGTGGACGACAAGTTGACCTGAGGATGGGGCGGAGACTTGGGCTGAGGCTGACTGATGGGTTTCGGAGGCGGTCCGTTCGAGTCGGATCGTTTTGTGAAGAAGCTGGTGATCTTGCGGAGGTTGAACTCGGAGTAGAACATTGCCGCGGCCCTCGGTGGCGCAGACGCTGTTCGCTCGCCGTCTGCCGAGGGAGATCCAGTCGTCTTGGCCTGCGGAGTCGACCGTGCGTTCAGCAGGTCGCCAATCTTAGTCGGAGTCGACGCGCCGGGGAGGACAAGCTCGTCGTGGAACTCGACGTAGACGGGGCAGTGGTCGGACCCCTTGATCTCGGGGCAGATGTTGGCAGACTTGACCCACGGGAGAAGACCCTTACTGACGAGGACTGGACATGCAGATGCGCCTGGTCAGACGCGCGATGTAGCGAACAGCAAGGTCAAGCAGATGAAGTGACGCACTGTAGTCCAGGCGGGTGCCGTAGTTGGACGCCCGAGCCTCGATCTTGACGTTCCAGCCTGTTGCAGATCAATTCAAGGATTGTCAGTACAAGAGAGGACCGAGCGTTAAATGGTTCGAGAGGAGAACATACAGGTGAACATTGCCTCGCGACCAGGATGCGCCTCGCGCACAATGTCCGTCAGCGGCCCTTTTGGAGCGATGAGCGAGTCGAACCAACGCCTGGCCTGGCAGTAGAGAAAGGGATTAGACGTTGGCCCTCCTCAGCATGTGCTCGGAGGTGAGACTGGAAACGAATCTGGGACTGACGGGATGGTTCCAGAACCCCTCCTGCTTCGACGCGAGGCTGCCCTCGCCGTGGTCGATCGGCTGATGGACGACGTTGATGTCGCCGACAACAATGACCTCTCGTCCAGCAGCCATCAACTGCTTGACTCGAGCCTCGAGCGCACGGAGAAAGTTGAGCTGGCGAGGCAGATGGCAGTAGAGGCGAGACGGGATCAGTCTCAGCACTTGTTGCTTTTGAGCGCGTCATATGCATACCTTGAAGGGCAGTCTCTCGTCGTTGGTCTCGTTTGGACAGTAGACGTTGATGAGAACAAACAGCCCGAGGTCGACGACGACGCACCTTCCCTCGAGGTCGAGCTGTCTGAGGTCGCTCCCGGACGGGTCGTTGTCGTCCAGCTCGAGGTCGACCTCGGTCAGATAGCTCCCGATCCGTTCGTGCGGTGCGAGTGGAGGACTGATGAATGAGTGAGGGAGGTCGATGTTTGCCCCGGTGAGGCCCTCCTCAGCCTTGAGAGGGACGAGGGTCGCCTGGCGGGTGAAGATGCCAACGCCAGAGCGGCCGTATCCGGTGGACGGGAACGAGAGGAACGCGTCATAGCCTGGAGGGCAGGCCATCCGTTTAGTGAGGTCCTTGCGAGGAAGCTTGAGCTCTGTACAAAGACGCGTCAGACGAGGTCAGCCGGACGCGACAGACTGGGCGAAGCTCATCTGGACCGATGAGCTCAGCGTGAGCTCGGTGGACTGACCTTGGACGCAGAGGATGTCTGCTTGGATGTGCTCAAACATCTTGCCATAGTCGCCCTTGAACTCGTTCCAACTGTCGATCAGGAGCAGGTCAGACACAGGCCGAGCAAGAGACCTCGGAGACGAGCGCAACGGGTGAGCTCGTGAGGACTGACGGAGGGTACTGGGTAAACGGCTTGAACCCGTTCACGTTGAACGTGTAGAGCTTCATCAGGTGGTTATCGATCAGGCAGGTCGACGAGGAGTGCACGAGAGCATCGAGAAGGCCAGGACAGCTCGTGCGAGGAGGCAGGCGGGCTCGACGAGGAGGAAGGTGGAGGGTCGCCAGGAACGGTGAGCTCATCGCCGAACGCGTCCAGGCCAGTATCCTCGATTTTCACGCTCTCATCTAGTTTTGCGGACCGCCCATCCCCCGAACGAACACTGATACACTAACATCCAACGTCGGCACCGGAAAGTCATCATCGAGCGGAACGCACCCGCATCGGAGGTGGTCTCTGCTCAGGTGCGGGCGGTTCGGTCAAAAGAAACAGGGTATAAGATATCACGTCGATAGATATATAGATGCTGATGAGAAATCAAGTCTAGAGAATCATCCTGTCTGACCACTCAGCTCGACTACGCCCCGTAGTCCATCTCACCCCTGCTCACACTCCACACCCTCGCCCACTCCAACAGCTCCCCGACCACACTCAGCACACCTGCCTCCTTGGTCATCATCTTCCTCCCAAACTCCTGACCGTTCTCGGCGATCCGCTGGGCGACGTCGTCGTTTGCGCGAAGGAAGAGGAGGATCGAAGGAAGGTCGGAGAAGTCGGGCGAGACGGGGATGTAGTCGTGCCATGGGAGAGCGTGCGACTGCCAGGCTGACAGGGAAAGGGCGGACGAGTGGAGGACGAGGCTGAGGAGACACAGTCGATACAAACAAGTGGGGTTAGTCGGGGAGAAGCGAAAAGAAGCATGCAGAGTACAATTTGTGGACGTACCTTCCCGACTCGAACGCCCTCGTTGGGTCCTCTCCATCGAGCACGAGCACGTACTTCTGCCTCCCAGCATCCCTCGCACCAGCGAAATCAAACTTGACTCTGCTCTCGAGGTAGTCGCACCCGTTCAGCTCCTTGCAGTCGAGCCCGTTGCCCTCGAACGCGACATCGAGGAGACCCATCTTGTTCCATAGCTCCATGCTGATCCGCTCGTCGTGGTCGACGCTGAAGGTGTCGCTGTTGCGTCGGGATGCGACAGAGCCTCCTGCGGCGAGGGCCATCTTGTTCACCGGGGAGAGGAGCGTGAGAGGGAACGAGTGCTGGTCGATCGGAGTCGTCGGCAGGAGAGCGGCCCGGAAGACGGACGAGAGACGGTGGGCATTGTGAGGAGTGAGAGGAGCATGGAAGGCTGGAGCGGGACCGCGCTGGAGATGCACAAGTGATACAGTCGCCGTCAGCGAACAAGGAGAAGAGAACGAGAGACCGAACGAGGCAAGACTGACCCAGAAAGCAGCGAGACCAGTCTTCTGCTCCCAAGGAACCGCGTTCGAGTGCTGAACCGGAAGGTGTCCGATCCCGAGCGAGACGACATCGCTTCCGAGCGAGCCGAGACCAGCCCGAGCCGCCAGCTGGGGGATCGGCCGGGTGTCGACCTCGAGCGGGGCCGGGTAGCTCGCCATGATGTCGCTCAGTGGCTTGAGCGCAGGGTGCTGGCAGATGTCGGTCGCAGCCTTGGGAGAGTGCACAAAGTGAGGAGAGACTGCAGAGGAAAAAGAGGGCGGGTCAGCTAAGCTCCAGGTACTGTTCGATGAGCAAGCGACAGGAAAGCATGAACGTACAGGCTCCGGCTCGGTTCCGCATGCGACGGCCAAAGCCACCGGCGGTCTGCTTAGCGAACGGCGAGGTCGGGTCGCAGGCCATGGTCCAATCGTGGGGAGCGGATCGGAGCTCTCCCTGGTCGAGCTCGACTATATGAGGTAGAGCGATAACGATCAGATCACGTTAAAAAACACAGACTAGTGACTTGGCGACGTACACTGGTTCTTGAACGACCGTCGCATGGCCGACTGCTTGTACGTGAACGGGATCATCTGAGGGTTGTGGTCGTCCATGCTGACAGTGATCCTCAGGTCGCCACTGATGACCACAGGACAAAACAGAGTCAGCTCGGCTCGGCTCGCGCCCCACGCGGATCAAGCAAGGAAGAGCAGATACTGACATCTTGCCCTGCCACTCTGGCTTTGACAGCCACTCGTTCAGCCGGTCCTCAAGTCCTCCGTCGTCCCCAATCACCTCGCGGCCAGCAAAGCTCGGGTTCCACGGCCACTCTGTCCTCGCTCGTCCGTTCTCGATGATGAGCACGAATCGGCCAGAGTCCTCGTCCTCCGCGGGAGGCTCGTGGTCCGGGTTGAGCTCGTAGAACGCCTCGGACGCAAGCTGACGCTCGCGCAGGAGGTCAGGGGTGATCGAGGTGTACATGTGCAGCGATGATGGCGAGGGAAGAGGCGAGTACGGCCGAGCGGCGAGAAGGTGGGGATAGCTGAACGAGGACAGACGGCAAGGAATCGTCAGCGCGGGTTGTTGAGGACTGTCCAGCGAGCAGATACGTACAGAAGGTCAAAGTCTGTCGGAAGAACATGTGCGAAGGTCAGCTTAGTCGGAGACTTCTACAGACGCGTCGGGCCTGCACTCACGAGCGGGCGGCTTGCGGTGGTGAGCTCGCTTGTAGTGCTGGATGTAGTTGCCGAGCTGGAGCAAACAGTCCGAAAGAGGTCAGGATAGGAATGACTGCACGGTGCATCGCGATGCATACTCACAGAGAGGGCCTGGTTCTGGACGAGGAGATCGTACTGCTCCGTCGCCTGTCGGGCGGCAGAAGAGGGCAGCGATCAGCTCAACGGTCGACGTTCAGACCCGTTGCAGAGCTGATGAGACTTACGTGGTCCATGAGGTCCCAGATTGGGTGCCTCTGTGTGGTATCGAGTGAGCTCCGGAGGAACCCGTCCGCCGAGAACTCGTGCAGCAGCAGCTCCTCGGGCTCGTCGTGACCGCCTCTGCTGTTGTTGAGAGGCTCGACCAGCTTGGGGAAGCCAGCGTTGCCCCTCTGGATGGTCGCGGCCTCCTCGTGGTCCTCCCATCTCTTCTTGATCCGTCCGCTGAGGAAGAAGAGGCCGAGCAGGAAGAGCGCGCCGAGTCTCCATGCGACGGCGTTCTTTGTCCACCCCCGCTTGGCGAGCCACTTCCATCTCCGCTCCTTCCAGCCCTCCCAGCCACCTCGACCGCCTGTCTCGACGGTGTTGCTCCGTCGGCGGGATCCCTTGGACGGCACGAACGGGATCACCTTTGGTGCACGCAGGTCTGGGCTCGGCGGCAGGTCGACCAACATCGGAGGCGAGTCGAGCGCAGGGTTGTCGGCCGTGGTAGGCGAGAAGGGTGTTCCAGAGCGAAAGAGGGACTCTCCAGCTTGGGTATCCGAGCTTGGCGAGGTCGGTCGAGGGGAGAGGGAAGAGCTCGTCGCGGACGACGTCGGCGGATTGGGAGACGGCGACCGTCCAAGAGCCAAACGTTGGCGGGGCTTGGCCGGCTCAGCGAGATGGGAAGGAAGGATAGACATCTGAGCAGCAGGATCCACAGAGGGCGGGGAGAATGGGTGAGCTTTGGGCGCAGGGACGTGAGCCAGACAACCCCGACTGCACGCGAGCTCGAGCTCAGCACGAGCTCGGGCGAGCGGCAGTTGCATCTGCATCTGTGAATGCCAAAGTACGTACAGCGACGGAGTGGGTATGTATGAGGGTATGCGGTATCTGCTGTGCTATGCGATGTCGTCCTGTGAGCTGTCAAAGGGGAATCAGAGATCAGAGACATGGCTCGACGAGTTTGGACGACAGGACGAGCTTGTCCGTCTGCTTTCGGCGATCGCCTGCTCGACGTCAACTCACCACGAGACCTCTAGCGGCGAGTGCAAGAGCTCGAGCGGCTGGAGCGGATGGATGAGCTCGCGTCTAGCGAGAGAGGCAGAGTGTAGGTCGAGGGTTGATGGTGGTTTGTGGACTGGACGAGTCTGGCACCAACAGGGTCTCACTGAGCCTGCGACGATCACTCGAGCTCGCCCGGATTCATCTTTGCGGTGAGACCTGTCCAGCAGTAAACTCTCAAGCTTCACAGCCGATACGGGCCGGACCAAGAGCACAGTCACACGCGCTGCTAATGTACACGCCGGAAGTGAAACGAGAGCCAGAAGAAACGCGTCCACCCAAGATGGGCGACGCGCAGGGGAAAGTCGCTCGCGAGTCGTCCGGATGGTCGACTAAGGCCTGCACAAAGCAGTGGCGCTTACCGGGGCAGCAGCAACTCTTCTACATGTAAAGCTCCGTGTCCGTTCAGCTGAAGACTGGAGCCGGAGTTGCAAGATATCTGACCATGATGCAGAAACTGTTGACGCTCCGTCGTCCCGTGCTCTAGAAGTCTCATCATCGACACAATTGCCCTGATAGATCTGTCTATGCTCAGCTCTTCGTACTCACACATACCTCTAGCTATCGTCGCTCTACTTCTCCGCCTCTGACTCGAGCCCGATGTCCTCCCACCAGACCTTTGATCCCTCGGGCGACGCGATCCAGTCTGCCATCATCTTGATCTCGGCAGGTCGGTTCGCGTTGACCAAGATCCGAGGCTTCTGGAGGGCGGGTGAGAGGAAGGAGGGAGGAGAGAGAAGCAACGGCTCGCCACCTGTAAAGAAAAGAAAGCAGTCGGGCGAGTCGGCGGAGTTGAGCGACCTCGCGTCAGATTCTGGGGTGGCCGACAGAGGAGCGAGACTGACCAAAGAAATTCTTGTTCTCGGCGATCACAACACGAGGGATTCCGTACAGACTGCAAGTGAAAGATAGTGGGATTAGCAAGAGAGAAAGACATGATCAAACCGAAGTCTGGAGAGAACGCACAGGATGGTCGACGAGCACATGATGCAGCACGACAGCGTAGAGTAGATTGTGCAGTCTCGGTAGATGGAGATGTCCTTGCGACCCAAATCCTCGAGACAGCTCATCTCTGCGTGGCGAGTGTTGGAGTTCATCTGATCGTAGGCAGAGTCGGGCGCGCAGGAACGACAGTGAGCTCGAGCGTCGGGATTTGAGCTGATAAGCGAGAGACGAACCTGGACTCGTTGGTTGTGGCCAGCAGAGAGCACAGTCTTGGTAGGGTGATGGTACAGCTGTGGTTCGAAGGGATCGCAATACACGGAAGACCGAGCGCGTCAGGACAAGGCTGTCAAAGCTCATAGCCGGGGAGACAGCCAAGGCGAGCTCACCACCGAGCCGATGGGCACTCCGCCCTCGCGAAGACTCTTCTGAGCCTGCTCCATGGCGAGGTCGAGGTTGGCCTCGTCCTCTGGTGTGATGGTAGTTGATTCGATGGAGGACATGTGTTTCTTTTTGTTTCGTTGACGATGGACGGTTGCGGGGAAGGACGCGAGGTGCGAGCTCACACGCAAACGAGGGTCACCTCGCCCCGTCCGCTCCCGTCCCAACCTTCCCGCCAACGCTCAGCACAGACGACCGCTCATCTCCCCTCGAGTCGATCTACTCTTCCTCTCCCGTCCATCGCCACGATTCCTGTCACGCTCCGTCCGCACCCTTCCGTGAAGGGTCACGCGTCTCAGCCGTCGCTCGCCGAAGTGCCCATGTCGCCCTACGCGCCCTCCGGGTTCCAGCAGCCAGGATCAGCCAGCGACGAGTACGACTCGGGCTCGTCCTCCTCGCTCGCAACAACCTTCAACCGGCTGCTCTCCCGCAAACGGAGAAAGTATCTCGGCCTCGTCCTGTTCGTTGGGGCGTTGCTCGCGATCTGGGACGTCAACGTCCGCCGCGCGGACGGAGGGACGTGGGCAGACGAGACCGTCGGAGGAGCAGGTGTCGGGCTTGGAGGCAAGATCTGGGGGGACGTGTTTGGAGGCAAGGGTGCACCACCCATCTACTCTGACTTTGACGACGACGACGACGAGCCGTCGTGGAGCGAACAGAACCACAAGAGTCAGTCGAGCTCACCATCCATTCCCTCCCCTTGCCAACTTTCTGGGCCGTCCCGCTCCTGCCTTCGCAGCTCTGGCACGTCCCGACGCGTCCGTAGCTGACGCGAACTTTACTTGTCTCTCTGTTGACTGTCTCTGTAGAGCCTTCAGGTCATCCCTCTGTCGCCAAGCCGGTCGGGAACCCAGAGCACTCGCTCGGCCGTCATGCGGTCAAGAACGGTCTCCTCGAGGTCGACCTCACCCTGCCCGCGGACAGGCACCCAATTCTCCAGCTCATCGACGACGCGCAGACAGAGTGGGACGCCAAGGTCGCCAGGCAGTCCAAGACGCTCGCCGAGGCCGTCAAGGAGTACAGCCGGAGGAACAAGGGGAGGGCACCCCCGAAAGGGTTCGACAAGTGGTGGGACTACGTACAGTCAGTACAACTTTGCAGACGCGCGTACACGCATATAGGCTCTCTCAACTAACGTCGCATATCTGTACGTTTGCAGAAAGCACGACGTGTCCCTGCCGGACGAGTTTGATCTCATCATGCGCGACCTCGCCCCGTTCCACGCCTACAGTCCAACCTCGCTCCGCGCTCACGTCCGCAAGATGATCAGCTGGAAGGACACGTTCACGATCTCTATCAGAAGCGGCAAGGTCGAGGTCAAGTAGTGAGTTCTCGCGTCCCTTCCGCTGCGGCTCCAACATCGCGGTGGCGTGGCGCACGCGTCCGATCGGTGGCTGAAAGCTTCCGCGTCCGTCCGCAAGTACTGACTGAGCCCTTTTTCACTCGTCTTCGTCGCAGCAAAACATACGACCCGAAAAAGATCGGTGGGTCGGACGAGCGTGTTGCCGGTCAGCTGGAGCACATCCAGTCGGTCGCCCAGTGGATCCCAGACATGGACGCCGTCCTCAACATCCATGACACACCCCTCAGCTTCGTCTCTGCGGCCCACAAGGCCGAGCTTGAGGTCCTCATCGAGGACGGAGAATGTGAGTCTTCAGTCTTCCACCCTCCCGACGGGAGGGCGTGCACGTCTCCCCCATGTTCTATTTCCGCTCTGACGCCCGTGTCTTTCGCCCACTCCTCCGTTCGCACCCGCAGACTTTGATCCCGAAGAGGAGGCAGACCGGTCGTTCTCCACCTGGGGAGCCGCCTGCCCGATCTCGTCGCCGCTGCACGCTCTCCACCCGAAGCTCGGTACCGACCCGTCGTCGTTGATGCCCAACCTGACGCTGCTGAACGTGCCGTTCACGCCGTCCAAGCTGTTTACGGATCCGACCACCAAGTCGTTCATCTCGTCGCACGTGTCAAACATGGACCTGTGCAACCACCCAGACATCATCTCCCTCCACGCGACCACGAGCGGGACCCGACCCAAGCCGCAGGCGGAGCTGCTCCCGATCTTCAGTCTGTCCAAGACGGGTCTGCACTCGGACATCAGCGTGGTACCGATGGAGCAGTGGGGAGAGAAGCAGTCTGGTGACTTCAAGCCGTTCGCCGAGAAGTCGGTCAACAAGCTGCTCTGGGTGCGTCCTTCTTTCGTTCCGTTCGCTCTCGAGATGCACACTTCACAATCCTGACCGATCATCCCTGTTTTGTTCCGGCTTTTCATCAGCGAGGCCGCAACACCGGCGCCTGGTCCTCCAACTCGACCCCCTGGCGCTCGTTCCACCGCTCCCGTCTCGCCGCGCTCTCCATGGACGACATCACCGAAAAGATCGCCGTCCTCCCCGCGCCCGTAGACAACCTCCCGGGGACACTCGAGTCCGCAACCTCCTTCGTCGCCGAAGGCTCTCTGAACCAACGTCTCTTCGACGTCGGACTCGCATACGACCCGGTCCAGTGCTCCCATTCTGACGGCACCTGCGACCAGATCGAAAAGGAGCTCCCCTCCAGGCCCGTGAGGACGTTCATCGAGGAGAACGACTTCCAGTACATCCTCGATGTCGACGGGAACGCTTGGTCTGCGAGGTACAAACGGCTGCTCTCGACGGGGTCGTTGATCTTGAAGAGTACGATTTTCCCAGAGTGGTGGAACGATCGGATGCAGCCGTGGTTGCATTACGTGCCGGTGAAGGTGGACTATGGGGACTTGTACGACATCATGACGTTCTTCAGGGGGGATGGAGTGAACGAGGGGAGGGAGGACCTGGCCCAGTTTATCGCGGACAGTGGGAACGAGTGGAGTACGACGTGTTGGAGGAAGGCGGACATGACGGCGTACATGTTTAGGCTGTATCTCGAGTGGGCGCGTGAGTACTGGATCTTTCTGGTCCCGGCTCTAATGTCTCAGGTTGCTGACCTGTTTCGTTGTTTCGTGGACGCAGGTCTGCTCGCTCTTGATCGACGGTCGATGGACTTTGTGCTTGACGCGTAAAGCCTCTTCTGCTCTCTTTTTCTCTGCATCTCATCTCCTTCCTTCTATAGATCTCCTCCTCTCTCTCTCTCTCTCATCTTCACCTCGTCAGCCCCTCCTCCTCTTCCTCCATCCCTTTGCTTTGCTTTGATCGGTCGGTCCTCGCCTCCTCCCACTTCGCCCTTCTCCTCCCCTCCCTATCCTTATCTGCACACCTCGGACTCTCTCTCTCTTTTCTCTCTATCGGTTCGGTTCGTTTCGGATCTGATCTGGATGGGATTCGTTTCTCGTTCCCGCAAAGCTTGACGAACAGAGAGAAAAATCATGAAGAGCGTGAGGTGTGTAAGGCCTAGCGTAGATGGAAGGGGGTTCAGGGTATCGGGATGGACAGGTCGGAACAGATTGAGGTCGTAAGAACGTGATGGAGTGAGGAAAGAAAGAGATGGAGACTGAAAAGTGAGGCTGGAACTGGGATACGAGATGGTCGGGGCAAGGCGGAGTAGAGTGCAACTTGAAGAGACGGTGTTTTGTGGGCGAGTGGATCAGACCTTCCCAGCGGCAGGAAGCTTTTTGGCGGCGCGAGGCGGAGTGATGGGCCGAGCGGCTTTGAGATGAAGCAATGGTCAAAGGCGGGCTGAGGTCAGAAGTGAGCCCACACGATTGAGCGAGGACAATGACCGAGAAGCAGATCTACTCACCACTTGTGGTCATAGAGCCGAGTCCGGCTAGAAAAGAAGAAGCGGGAGAACAAAAGAAAGTCAGCTTGTGCGGAGTTAGAGAGGGGGGAGAGGCGATCTTACTCTTCTTCTGCAAAGCTGGCTTGAGGATCTGGAACGAACAGAGGAGCGACGGGTCGACAGACATCATCGCGCCAGAGTTGTCGAACTCGCCGCAGCTAGGAAGCAAGGGCGATTTCGATCAGCACTGATCTGATAGACGTAGACGTTCGTCACAGAGCTTACTAGTTGGGTGCGGAGAAGACGGTGACCAGCAGACGCTTTGCGAAGAACTCGTAGCCATCCTCCACTACTTGATGCGCGCGACTGGGCAAAGATGGAGCGGATGTATCTTACGTCAGCTGGGCAAAATTGTAGAGGCAGGACTGATAGGCCGCACCATATCAGATCCTGTGGACGTAGACACCGCGGTAGATGTCAGGACTAAGCGACGCGTGGGAGATGGTCTGGTGTCACTCACTAGATCGTGGCGCCTCAGAAACTTTGCCACGACGTCCGGGCCGAACTGACGAGGAAGGAACGCGATTCAAAGCAAAGGCGAAGGGCAGTCAGTGACGTCTGTGCGGACCGAGAAGGCGATGGAGTGCTCACGGTGAACGAGACGCCTCGGTCATTTTCGCCCCAACCGGTGATGTCCTTGTCCGGATCCGACCAGAGTAGATCACACAGCAGACCTAGACCGTCCAAGAATGAAGAGCCGGGCAGTCAGTTGCGTCTCCGCTGACGTTGACAGGCGAGAAACCGAGGACTGACCATGCTCCGGGATCTCTGCCGGTCGGGTGATTTGGCGGATGAGGTCCATGCTCATCAGGTCGGGCGACAGTCCTCCGTGCATGCAAAAGATCTTCTCGTCGATGATGGCGGCGATAGGAAGACAGTTGAAGCAGTCGGTGAACGTCTTCCACAGCTTGATGTTGTACCGTCGCTTGCCTGAAGGGAATCAAGAGGGGCGACGACAAAGATGGACTTGGTCAGCACGGTCGTCTGGCAAGCCCTGGTCGCTTGCAACGATGTGAAGCGCTGTACTCACACTCGTCGTAGAAGCCGTAGATGCGGTTGATGTTTGCGCACTCGTGGTTGCCTCGGAGGATGAAGAAGTTCTCCGGGTACTTGATCTTGTAGGCGAGCAGCAGACAGATCGTGTCGAGCGACTGCTTGCCTCGGTCGACGTAGTCCCCGAGAAACAGGTAGTTGGACTCGGGCGGCTGATGAACGGGTCAGAAGGCTGCAGGTCAACATTCGGCAGTCGAGACAGGCGGCGCACATGGACTGACGAAACCTCCGTACTCGAACAGCCTGAGGAGGTCGTAGTACTGTCCGTGCACGTCTCCGCATATCTTGATGGGTGCCTCGAGCTCGAGGAGGATGGGCTGGGAGAGGAGGATCTCGCGCGACTGGTTGCACAGGTACTCGATCTCGTGTTGCTGGAGCTGGATGTTGCGGCCAGGCCGGTTCCCACGGACCTCGAGCAGACGGTCGATGATGCCGTCGAGGTCGATCGTCTGAGGAGTGTCGAACATGTTGCTCATCCGACAAAGGCGGTGCGGACGCGACGGCGAGGTCGGGCCGAGAGGGGTTGACAGCACCGGGACGAATGACGCTCTTGCTGGTCACGCAACGCGCGCTGTAGAGAGTTGGAGGCAGGGGAAGATGTATCAGCTCTGATGCATGCAAGATGAAGGGCGGTTGACGAAGCAGGTATGAGCGAGAAGAAGCCGTCGGACGGGTGACTCGTGTGGGGTGAGCTTGAGCTCGCGAGTGGAACGGCTCCGTCCGAGCCTCGACCATCCGCCGGAGCATGATCCAGGCCGTCTAGAGGGCCACGAGTATCTCGAGCGCGATGATCAAGAGTCTGGCCCTCGTCGCAAAGCCGTCGCATCCGAGACGAGGACTGACGAGCTCTACTGACTTGAACGGGAGAGGTGGATCGGATGAGCTCTGCTACGGATGGACGGACAGACCACAGTCAAAGTCAGTCATTGGATAGTCCCACAGAGGACACGAGAGATGTCATCCTCTGGTCTATCATTCGTCTCTGCGTCTGAGGTGCCATAGCTTGGGGTCATACCTCGCAAGAGACTGTCCAGACGGACGCCTCGCGAGCTCACCATCCTCGTCCGTCCTCCCGTCGGAGGTCGCGCGACGGCACACGTCCTCGGCCATCTAGCACACCGAGACGAAAGAGGACTTACCAAGCTGCGATGGTCCAGCCGTCACGGAAGGGCGCGCAAGAAAGGGCGAAGTCGTGGATGCAGATGGGAGATGACCACCGTTCCCAGGCCAGGCGGTTCGCGTCTGTGCGTCTGCGGGGCCCGCCGTCACAGTCACTCACCTCTTCTCACCCGCGAGCGGATCGTTCTTTCCTTCTGAACATACACTGGCAGCATATGTCATCAACTCCTAGACATTGAGGACTTTACAGAACGCAATGCTGTCCAGCGCGCCGAGCCGTTCCTGCCTGGCTCGCGTTCTCTTCCGTGTAAGACTACTACACCCCCGAAACTGGAGTCCGTGTTGCATCTCGTACTTTAAACATCTCGGCAATGTACCCGATGGCTGACCTGGACTTCTCTCTCTTTTTCTTTGCTGTTTCCAGTCCGACTCGGAGAGCAGACCCTCATCGAGCGAGTCAAGGTCGCCTGCGAGGACCTCGTCCATTTCACTCAGATATGTTATCGTTGTTTCTTGAGCAAACCAACGTGTCCTTGTACCTTCAGATGTATACTCAACAGATCTCAGCAAGAAGAAAGCGAGGGAAGGGAGCAGAAGGACGTCTGCCGGCGGCAGTTGTGCGGGGGACCCGCCTGTGACGTCCTCCCTGTGAGAACGACTCGTCTTCGTCCTGCTGCAGCTGCCCTCCCGAGCGTCCCACAGACCTGATTCGAGTCCGTGACGGGAGCTGCACCTAATGTGCTTCGGATGCGATGTCTGTTGATTATCTCCGGGCCGGGTCGGGTCCGGTAAACCCTAAGACGTCCGAGGGGTGCGGATGAGCGCTGACGTTCTGTCCCCGCGTCCTCTCCTCGTCTCTGGGTTTTCGAGGTCGAAAGCGCTCTCGTCCCCCCCGAGAAATCTCGCCTCTCCAACAACCACTCCCCCCCAAACCACCCACCTACTCCCCCATCCTACCCATCCTACCCAACATGTCTGGAGCTCTCTCTGTCGTCCCCGTGAGTGTCTCTTTCCTGTCGCTCTCTGTTTCGGCTGCGTTTCGGGCGAGCGAGGGGAGATCCGTCTCCCTTCATCTCCCGTTGCTCCTGCGGTTCTTGGCTCGTCACTGACTTGCTTTCTTCTTCTCTTTCCTTCTCTTCTCTAGGCTGGTGTCCTCTCTGGAGACCAGACCCGAGCTCTCTTTGAGCACGCTCGAGCCAACAAGGTGGGTTTCCATGGCCATCTCTCGTCTTCCTTTCCTCCGAACCAGCCAATCTAATCGCTTCCCTTTCTCGTCCTGTGACTCTGTCCTCATTCTGTCTCTAGTACGCCATCCCTGCCGTCAACGTTACCTCGTCGTCGACCGTCAACGCCTGCCTCGAGGCTGCCCGAGCTGTCAACTCGCCCATCATCCTCCAGTGCTCGCAGGGAGGAGCCGCCTTCTTCGCCGGAAAGGGGGTCGACAACAAGAACCAGGAGGCCTCGATCGGAGGTGCCGTCGCTGCCGCTCACTTCATCCGGTGAGCACAACAGTCCTCTCTTTCGTATCTCGACGCGGAGGGTGGCAGGGCTTGGTGAGATGGGACGGGCTCGCCGGAGGGGGACGGGCGGGTTCAAAGATCTCGTTTGCGTTGGGGGGAGCCGTCCCCCCTGTCGCACAGCGAGTCTCATCGCTCGCACGCGTCTCAGCAGCTGCACATCTCTTAGCTGAGGTCGTACCTCAGCTGAGGAGTGCAGCAAGTTATCTCGCTGGCGTCATGCGATCTTGTCGTTGCAGAGTTGCGCTCGAGCCTCGTCGCTCAGCTTCCTTGGGACATTGAGGCTGATCTCATCCTTCCTTGCTTCTCTCTTCCCAGAGCTGTTGCCCCTCTTTACGGTGTCCCCGTCGTTCTCCACACCGACCACTGCGCCCACAAGCTGCTCCCTTGGTTCGACGGCATGCTCGACGCTGACGAGAAGTACTACAAGGAGCACGGCGTCCCCCTCTTCTCCTCGCACATGCTCGACCTCTCGGAGGAGCCCAAGGAGGAGAACATCGCCACCTGCGCCAAGTACTTCACCCGAATGGCCAAGATGAACCAGTGGCTCGAGATGGAGATTGGAATCACCGGTGGTGAGGAGGACGGAGTCGACAACTCGTCGGTCGACAACGCGTCCCTCTACACCCAGCCCCCCGACATCTACGAGGTCTACCAGGCCCTCGCCCCGATCTCGCCCAACTTCTCGATCGCCGCCGCGTTCGGAAACGTCCACGGTGTCTACAAGCCCGGAAACGTCCAGCTCCAGCCCGAGATCCTCGGAAAGCACCAGGCTTTCGTCGCTGAGCAGATCAAGAACGGAGACGAGAAGCCCCTCTTCCTCGTCTTCCACGGAGGATCCGGATCGTCCAAGGCCGAGATCAAGGAGGCCGTCTCCAACGGTGTCGTCAAGGTGCGTTCGATCATCAGCTGCGAGTGAATGCACGTGCGAAAGGGTGAGCGCGGAGCGCTGACCCTCTTTCCCCTTGCTTTCTCCTTTGCAGATGAACGTCGACACCGACACCCAGTTCGCTTACCTCGAGGGTATCCGAGACTTTGTCCTCAACAAGAAGGACTACCTCATGTCCCAGGTCGGAAACCCCGAGAAGCCCGACGGTCAGTCGAGCGCGCGCAGCCGCCCCCAACCTTCCTCCCCTCCCCCCCCCGGCCTTCCTGACCCTCTTCCACCCTTCCCTATCTATAGGACCTAACAAGAAGTACTACGACCCCCGAAACTGGAGTCCGTGTTGCATCTCGTACTTTAAACATCTCGGCAATGTACCCGATGGCTGACCTGGACTTCTCTCTCTTTTTCTTTGCTGTTTCCAGTCCGACTCGGAGAGCAGACCCTCATCGAGCGAGTCAAGGTCGCCTGCGAGGACCTCGGAAACGTCAACCGAAACTAGACGTCGTCTCGGTTTTGCGTTCTCGTTCTCGGATAGCTGTATCGTTCCCTTCTCTCTCGCCTCGGTGTCGCGTCTCGTAATGAAACCCACGTTCGCCCACGACATTAGAGCCAACTCGGAAAGTTGAGAGCAAGAGTCCAGTCGAAAAGAAGACTACAAAGACATCTCTACCAGTGCGAAGCTGAGATCGCACAGTAGGTGCGACCCTGAGTAAAGGGAGGACAGGATTGAGGGCGCGTGACTGAGAAGTCTTTCCTCGACTTTGCCGACCGCGAGAATGCAGCCGACGTAATGACGCCGACGTGTCTGCTGATGAGGTCTCCATGCACGGCTCAGACCACCCGGGAACTTTGGAAGGCTGACAGCTGCGAGACGCGACCAGTCGGGAGCGGAGCCCACTTTCCGGGAGGTCTGGTTCGGCCGTGACTGTCGCTTGCAGAAGTCACAAAGGTGCGGAAATTATCCCACTGAACTTTGAGCGTTACTTGGTCGACCATTGAGCATTGTCGAGAGAATCGTGAGGGCTGTCAAGCGTGGTTCACTGAGCCAGGACGGGGGTAGGTCAAAGCCGAGCTCCCAGATTTCATTTCGTCCCCTTCCCCTGCCTGCCCTCAAACAGTCACGACCCACCCCGACCCCCCTCTCGCTCCTTCTCCCACCTTCGCACCCACCGTTCTCCTCCTCTCGAGTCACACATCCGGATGGAACCACCAGTGTACTCTCCCGTCGCTGGTCCTTCCTCGTCTCGAGCGTCCTCTGTGTCGCGATCGTCGTCTGCGAGTCGGCCGATCCCTTCTCGACAAGCTTCCGACGCCATAGCCAAAATCCCATCCTACAGCTCGCTCTCGTCACTCGCACCGGATCATCCAGTCCATGTCTCCCTAGGCAAGGTACGTCCAGTCGAGCCGGTCGGTCCTGTGGCCCAGGAGGGAGAGAGAGCGAGCTACCGGCGTGAGCTCATGCGAACTTCCCGCCCTCCACCTGTCTGGCTCTGTCTTCGCCCTCTGTGCCTTGTCTTGGGACCCATGTGCGCCGCTTTTAGAACCTGGACCTGAAAAAGGATTCTATCCGTGTAGGCCTGGTCGAGTGCGACATTGTCATCTCTCCTGGAGCGACGCCCATCCTCGGGACGAGGCCGACCGGAAACGAGGTGAGCTCGCACCTCCTCCCCTCGCGCTTCTCTGTCGCCGCCCTTTGCGCCTGCTGACCTCAAAACACGATACGACAGGGCTCTGGGCGGATCAACGGCTATGTGCAGGTTGTGTCTACGTCTGTGCGCAAGATCCAGGGCATCCGGGTCCGGCTGGTCCGTCGGATGAAGCTCGCGTTCCCAGACGACCACGGGCTCGAAGAGGAGGACGAGGTAGTGGAGAAGGAGCTCGTCCTAGGTCAACCAGAAGGGATCACACTGCCAAAGGGCATCTCCATGTACGTCCCACCTTTCTTGATCGTTTGTGGGGCTTTCCGCTGACCTGCTCACGTCGCGGTTGGTCAGCTTCGAGTTCCGGTTCGGGATCGACTCGACAAGCTCTGTGCACGACGACACTGCGTTCGCAAAGATCGAGCACTGGATCGCAGCAAGGGTGATCGGGTCTGCGAAGGGATGGTTCGACAGGGATCTGCGGTGCGAGGAGGAGTTGTGGATCATCCCCGCACCTGCGACCGGAGAGGCAGAGAGTCAGTACACATCACGACGCTCCTCACAACTGACGATCTGATCTGACTTGTCTGACTTTGCTCACATCTAGGCCAAGGACTGAGCATACACTCGCAAGGTGTGACGGAAGCACTCGGCCCATTCTCGTTCGACCTGAACGCGTCTGGTTCGTCGCACTCACCCCTCTGCGATCTCTCTGCCCGGATCCTGACCCTATCTTGGCACTCTATTTCAGCCTTCATCGTCGCCTCCGCTCTCGACATTGGCATCACCCTCCACTGCCCTCCGCCGAATCTGACCGTGTACGGGATCAAGATCTACCTCGCTCAGCGGGCCGTACTCTCATCCTATCGTCATCCGGGCAAGACCGCCACCATCCACCCGCCGAGACAGTTCATTGTCGATCTTGGTCCTCCAGGGCCGTACAAGGACGACTTCACACGCAAGTATCGGGGGATGGGGCTCATGGACGGGACTCAGCAGAACGGGCAAGAGTGGTCGTTCGACAAGGTGGCGAGACTGGTGAGTTCGGTCCGATCTTGTGAAACATGTGACGTGGTCTATTGACGAGACTGACACGAAGTTTGACACGCATCGTACAGCCGAGTGACCGCCGGATCCGTCCATCGACCCATCCAACAACGGAGACGTGGGTGCGCATGTCGTGCGAACTCGTGATCGACATCGTCTACACCTCGACCGACTTTGACGCGCCCAACTCACCTGAAAGCCGCAAGGTGTGGGTTGCGACCGTCTTTTCGAAACCTGTCTCGCTCGGAAGGTCAGTCGTCATGCCTGTGTCTCCATCTCACGCGCGGCCGAGCTGATCATGTCCTGTCCATGCCGCTTTCAGTTGTGGGTGTTTCCTCGATCGACTGTCTTTGCCGGATTACACGGAACGCGTAGGATCGTTCGAGAACGGCAAGGTGTACAAGTGCGTTGCCAGTCCTTTTGCGCTCGGTCAATCCGCTTGGCTAACTTTTGATTCGCCTCGCGTTTTCCGTCGAGTAGCAAGGATCACTGTCTCTGCCTTCAGCCCTGGGACGACGTCGAGAAGGTCAGTCCCCTGATGCCATCCGACCTGTGGCCCATACAGCTCGACTGACTTCCCCTTCCGTGCTTATCTTGCTGTCTTGTAGGAGGAGCTCCGTGGTCGCGCCAGCTCGCCCGGTGGCACTCGTCGGACTCAGTCCCACTCTCGCGATCCACACCGCTCCAAGTCGGAAGGTCGCAAACCTGCCGAGACGTTCGAGGGAGATCTCGACTCCCCTTTCTACTTTGACGATGAGCCATGATCCCCGCTTGCCTCGCTTTCCATATCTGGCGCTCTGAAAGAGAGAAAAGGGATACAATAATTGCAGACCCAAAGCATAAAACCATACTCAAAGAGTCTACCGCAGACCTAGTAGTCCGGCCCAATCATCACCTTCACAACTCCCTTGCCGCTCTCGTCCTTTCCTCGGGCCAGATCCTCGAACGCCTGTCCAGCCTTCTCCAGCGGATACCTCTGCGTCACCATTGCCTCGATCCCCTTTCCGAGCGTCCCGGATGCAAGGAGGGACAACGCAGCCGGATAGGTCGAGCAGTACCTGAACACTCCGATGAGGTCGACTTCCCTGCAGAAGGCGTTTGCAGTAGGGAGAACGGCCTCGGGAGTTCCCATACCGACGAAGACGACCTTCCCTCCTGGCTTGGCGAGGAAGCAGCCTACTTGCATGCAGGACTGCGAACAATCGGAGGGACGGCGAGATTGAAAAGCAAGTCAGAGACGCGTCACACACGTCCGACGGCGCACAAGAGTGGCACACGGAGAAACCAAACTCACCTCAACCCCCGAACACTCCAGAACCATATCGAACCCCTCGCTCCCCAACTCCTTCTCCAACGTCACCTGCAACCCCTTCGCCGCCTCCAAACTCTCAAACCCAGACACCCTCTTCCCCCTCGGCAACACAACCGTCTGATCCACCCACCCTTGCTCCTTCGCAAAGCTCAGCTTCGCCTCATCGATATCGATCGCTACCACTCTCGTTGCGCCCATGGCTCGAGCGACGGCGCAGGAGAGGAGTCCAACGGCGCCACAGCCGAGGACGAGGACGGAGGAGCCGGGTTGAGGGCCCTGGGCGCGACGGGTCGCTTGGAGGACGACGGAGAGGGGTTCGGCGAGGGAGGCGAGTTCGTAGGAGAGGCCTTCGGGCATCCTGAGAGACGAGAGAGAGAGAGAGGGAGGGAGGGGAGGATCAGGTGTTAGGGTCGATCTTTAGGGTACAGGACAGCGGGTTCGATAAAAGAGGACGGACTTGTGGAGGTAGTCGGTCGGGTGGTTCATGTACTCTTGGAGAGTTCCATCTCGGTGAGGGAACGTCTTGGCCGAGGAGCAGAACGACATGTCCTGCAGATTCAAGTCGAAGACAGTCAGCCTCGTTTGTGATTTCCCTCCACACCCGTTCAACTTCAAGACCATTGAAAGGGGATCGAGACTTACCGAGCAGAGGTTGTACCTGCCTGCCTTGCAGTACTCGCACTTTCTGCAATTTACGCCCGCCTCGACGGCGACGTTGTCCCCGACCTTGAGCTCGCCGGCGTAGCCTTCGGGGAGGGCCGAGACCTTGCCGCCTGCCTCGTGGCCGAGCACGAGAGGAGACTGGAGGATGAACGCTCCGTTGCGGCCGTGGATGTAGTAGTGCACTGCAGTATCAACGAGAGCAAGATCACGATCAGTCAGTGGGATGATGAGGACGAGAGCGTACGGCGGCTCTAGCCGGAGGTGAGGTGAAGGGGCGGGGAGACCCAAGACGCACGATCAGAGCCGCAGAGACCGGTGGCGATGATGCGGATGGTAGCTTGGTCTGAGGCAGGAGCTTGAGTGGGACGAGACTCCTGTTAAACCATCCAGGCGGAGTAAGGCCGGACAGAGGAAGAAGGAAGGAAGGTCGGGTCAGCGACTCGGTTCAGTCGTTCGTTCACGAGCTCGGGAACCGCCGACGCACCACCTTCAAGTCCTTGGGACCATACAGTACAGTCGCAGTGTACGACGAAGAGGAGGAAGTTCCGTTGGCTGACATGACGAGAGAGGCGAGAAGGTAAGGTGTGGAGGAAGATGGCGGTTGGAGGGTGGTCGGGAGTATCTCGAGGGCAAGGACGAAGGTCGGCGCGAAACCGGACGAGGGGGCCGACGAGCCGGGACCGTCCCGACTCGAATGAGCGCTCTCTTGCAGTAAAGTCGAGAGAGTAAGCAAGAGACGAAGTGCTCTCTAGATGTACCTCGAGCCCAGTCCCGGGTCGACCAGGTGCTCCAAGGTGCATAGCGGAAGCGACACTGATCTTCGACTCAGCGTGTCGCGCAGGCGTTGAGTCAGAAGCACAGAAGCTTGACGCTATGATATTGCCCTGCGCTGGATGCCAATCCAACGTGTTCTTGTACGCGAGCTCCGCTGTCAAGATCTAGACGATGCAGATCAGATCGCGGTCGCAGGGGGATCCGGAGCAAGGACATCGGACCCGAGTGCGAGGTGATGTAGCAGCTGAAGGAAGGGACGAACTTCACAGAGCGTGTCAAAGATGATTCTCATCGATCAGCCGTATCCAGACAGACTCGCGGGAGGCTTCAGGCAGAAGAGGTGGCCGAACTTTTGGGACGCGTCGAGAAGACGATGAGCTCGAGTTGAGCCCGACCTCCCTCCTCCCTTCTTTCTTGCCTCGACATCCACCCGAACGTCCCCGAGCAGAGTCCGAGTTGCCCGCCCAACACAGCTGTGCACGCTGTCAGCCACCGCTCCACCTGAGCCTCGCCCTTGCGGGAGCAATCCCTGAGCGGTCGGCCACTGGCGAGACTGAGCCAATGGGCGAGCTCGACAGCATGCCCTGCGGTCTCTTTGGTCGCTGCGTCTCCGCCCCTCGAGTCTGTCGGTGGCTGAAGACAGCGTCCAATCTCCGATTGTTCGGGTCAGTGGAACCAGTCGGCCGTCGGTCGGAGGGAGTGCAGGGAGGGAAGCTGCAGTCTGATAGGCTCGACGCTGACACGCAGGAGGACCCCAGACAGATCAGATCGTTGATCGACCGCCCCGTCGGTCATCATGTCCTGCGGCCTTTCCTTCCTCATCGATGTCTGCGGTCGATGTCCGACCGACAGCTCGTATCAAGACCCGACTTTTGATCTGCCGCCCAAAGTCATCCGCCCTGCAGCGGACGGAGACGGAGAAGGAGCGCTCAGCGGGCGGGTGTGCTCGAACGCGCCTCCTCGGGCGACGACGGTCTCTGTGGGGGCTCGTCTCCATCTTCCCCCGGACGACTTGGCCCTGTCTTCGCTAGCTCTGCGGAGGAAGCTAAATTTGAACCCCAGGCGCATCTGATCAGATAGCCAGTGAGAGACCGCTTGCTCGTTTTTCGCCCAACGCCCACGATGCCAGCCTCTCCTCACCGCTTCTTTGCCCTCGCGACCGTTCTCGGCCTCGTCTCGGCTGCCTCGCCCGCACTGGCCAAGACGTACAACCCGTCCAAGAAGCAGCGAAAGTGAGTCGTCCGTCCATGCGGGGGTGCGAGCTTGCGTTGTCCTCTCTCGTGAGCTGACCTCCACTTTGCTCCCGGTCTGCCCTCGCCTCCCCTCTCCATCCGACCCTTCTCTCCCGTAGAGTGTGGCAGCATGAGCACCCCCTCTTCATGTGGTACGCCGTCGCTGCGACCATCGGCTTCTTCACCCTCGTCAACATCCTTCGCATCGCCCACCGTCACTTCCGCCGCCGCTCGGGCATCAAATCTGTCGCTGCCATGAGCGAAAAGAACGAGTTTGCTGCTCCCGCCCAGACTTCAACGCTTGCGTCTCTGCCCAACAAGGCTGCCGGTGCGGTCAATCGAACGGTCCTCTGGCGCGACTTTGCCATCAAGCTTTGGATCCGAGTTCCTCTCGGCGAGATGTTCTTCTCGGCAGCCTACACGGCCACCCTGCTCGTTCTCGCTTTCATCTTTGGTAAGTCTGATCTTCATCAGGAGGTTTTCCTTCGTCTTGACGCTGACGTTGTCCTCTTCCTGACCACGCGCACTCTCACGCAGCTCCTCCTATGGGCCCGGATATCACTGCCCGAGACTCGGCTCTCGTCTACGCCAACCGGTGTGGGCTCATGGTCTACTCGCAAGTGAGTCGCATGCCCTCCATTCGGGCTGGCTTACGGAAATTGACGAGTTCGTCCCTGTCTGTACAGCTCCCCCTGATCATCGGACTGGCCTCCAAGAACAACGTCATCTCCTTCCTCACCGGCATCAGTTACGAGAAGGTACGTCGGCGCAGCTTGACATCTTCTGAAGAGTTCCTGCTGACCTGCGCGTTCCGATCTCGCCATCGCAGCTCAACTTCATGCACCGAAGCGCGTCGCGGGCCAACCTCATCGTCACCTGGGCTCACGTCATCGGCCGATCCGTCGCCATCCCTCTCGGCAAGGACAACCTGCTCGGCAGCGGGCACATGAACTGGGGGATGCTCGCCGCCATCTGCTTCACGCTGCTCATCATGCTCGGCGAGAAGCGCCTCCTCCGCCACGCCGCGTACGAGGTCTTCCTCATCTCGCACATTGTCCTCGCCTTCCTCTTCCTGATCGGAGCCGTCTTCCACTGGAAGGAGTACGCCTACTACGTCTACCCGGCGCTCGCGCTCTGGGCGACCGACCGAGTCGTCCGAATGGGCCGAGTGCTCTTCTTCAACCGGCTCTGGACGGTCTTCTCAAAGACTGCCTCGGACGGATCCCGACGCGCTCTGGTCGAGACCCTGCACGGAGGAGCGCTCAAGATCACGCTCGCCCGACCGATCAACTGGTCTGCCGGTCAGCACTGCTACATCGTCTGCCCGACCGTCTCCACCTTCCGTACGTTTCGCCTCGCCAATCTCTGTTCCTCCCCGTTCTCTTATGACTCAGCAACTGACCTGCAGTCCTATCCTGCGATCTCCACAGCCTTCGAAGCCCACCCGTTCACCATCGCCTCGATCCCCTCCGCCGACAAGACCGCCCCGACCTCAGACGTCGAACTGATCGTCCGCGTCCACGACGGCTTCACAGGTCGTCTCTCGGACCTCACAAAGCAATCCGGCGGATCCGTCTCTGTCCCCGCCTACCTCGACGGGCCCTACGGGACCGTCGAGCCCCTCGACTCGTTCCAGCACGCGGTCCTCATCTCTGGCGGATCGGGAATTACTTTCACGCTCCCTCTGGCGCTCGCCCTCCTGAGGTCGACCACGAGGGGACAGTCGGCGTGCAGGTCGTTGACGTTCATCTGGATCATCCAGAGTGTGGATCATCTTGCGTGGGTGTCGACTCAACTGGAGGCACTTCAGGAGGCAGCGAGGGCAAGCAAGACCGGGTTCGTGCTGGATCTAAAGATCTTTGTGACGAGGGCAAAGGATGTGGTGGAGGGGGAGGAGCCGCTGAGTGATGATCGCGCAAGCATCACACCTGAGGGGTCAGAGGAGGAGCATTCGAGTCCCGAGGGAAGCGTGCACGAGGAGAAGAAGGGAGAGAAGGACACCGAGGGGTCGATGGCGAGACTTGCAGTCGGGTCGATCAGGGGCCGACCGGATCTGAACGAGATCTTGGGTGGGGTGGTGAAGGAAGCGAAGGGTGGGTCGGTGAGTGTGAGTGTGTGTGGACCGACTAGTTTGGCGGTCGCGACGAAGAGGGCGCTGAGGGGGACGAGCGGGGAGAACGTTTGTTTGAAGGTGGAGAACTTTGGGTGGTAAAGGGGACTTGGGGCCTGATGCGGGATTGGAGTTTCTGGGGTTTCTTTCTTTTTTTAGTGTTTTCTGTCCGAGGTACTCGCTACGCGATAGATGGCTTTCACGTTTGCAGAAGAAGCACTCGCATCCGATGAGGGAAAGGTAGAGAAGCACAGCGTCGAAGACAGTCCAAGGTAGAAAACTACAGCTAGATACGTTACAGTAGATGACAAGAGAGAAAGAACAGTAGATGGAGGAAGAGGAGCCCTGCTCGCTCTCCTAGTGACCCATCGCCAGAGTGACGATGACGTACTGGCGCAACAAAGGACGAGGTCAGCAAGATCGCTCGCACCGATCGATGAGCAAGACGAGAACGACTTACAGAGTTGGCCACCACCACCAGAACAAAGATGAAGTACCCCAGGCACGTCGCCCACATCGGACTCTTGAAGCTCACTCCCTCTGGCTTCCTCTCCTCCTCGCCCTCTGCTTGCACACCCAACACCACCGTCTCGTCCCTCTCCACCTCCGGCGTCCCCGCCTCGACATGCACCGGCGCGGGTGTCGGCTCCACCTCCTCTACCGGCCCATCGACGACCATGATGTTGCTCGAGCAGATGAAGACGAGCGGGAAGATGACGAACGGGAGGACGATCGAGAGGACGACCTGGGACGCGACCAGGAGGGTGTCGATCCCGTCTCGCCCGACTGCTACAGCGACGGCGATGGCTGGGACCATCGAGATGAGACGGGTGATGATTCGGCGGAGGAAGGGGGAGGTCTTCCACTCGATGAAGCCTGAACAGCGGGGGAAGGGTGCAGGAGTGGGAGGAGGGGACGAGACCATCAGCCGATGTTGGAAGGTATGCAGAAAAACACTCTTAGCAGCAGACGTACCTTCAGACACGACTTGGCCAGCAAGAGTAGCGGTGATGGAGGCCGACTGTCCCGAGCAGAGGAGCGCGATCGCGAACAGCAAGGCCGGTCCGTTCCCGATAAAGTCCTGGATCAACTCGTACGCGTCAAACAGGTCGGCCGTAGCCGCTCCAGGGTTCGGCGATCGGTAGAAGAAGGCGGTGGCTGCGAGGACGAGGATGGCCGAGTTGATGGTGACGGCGAAGCCGAGGAGGGAACAGATGATGTCGACCGTCGCGTGGGTGATGTGCTGCTTGATAAAGTGCACCCGGTTGAACGCGATCGGGGCAGGCTCGTCCACTTGCTCTGACAGACTGGGCGTCGAGACGGGTCCGAGAGTCTCCATCGCGATCTTGTCGTCCTCCTCGCCACCGGGACGCTTGATGTCCCCGTCATCCTCGGGCGTGGGCGATCTCGTCTCCGCGCGACCCTTGCCCTTCCTATCGCTCTGGCCGCGCACCTTGAGACCCATCTCGGCACCCATACGTCGCCAGCTGTCGGGAAAGAGGTCCATGATGTTACGGGACGGGAGTCGCCAGAACTTTGATGTCTGTGTGGGCGGGGCGTCGCGAGGGAGGAGATCCAGTCGATCGACCGTTGCCAGTCTTGAACCGATGAAGAGCGCGTGCGGCATGACTGTGGCACCGATGATACCGATGCTGACGTAGAGCGCTCCGGGTCCGAAGACGGTCTTGCTCGGCAGGTAGCCCTGGAAGACCTTGTTCCACAGCGGCTCGATCCGGATCACGAGCACCGCAAAGCAGCCGAACACAGCCAAGACCCTGTAGAGAAAGATGGCAGAGCCCGTTTGTCGTCCGGTCAGAACGGACAGCCTTTCCAAGAGACCAGAGGCAAAGGCAAAGGATGGACTCACATGCCGACGATGATGATCTCGAACGTGCGCGTTCCCTTCCGCGAATTGTCGTTTGGATCTCTTTGAAAGAAGGCCAAGACGAGGAGGACGTCTAGTGATGTGAGGAGCACACCAGCATAGAGCGGCAGCTTCGGGAAGAGACTGGAAAAGGAGGACGAGGGTCAGGCTGAGGCCCGCGGGCGATGATGCGGACGCGACTCACAGGTTTAACGCGATCGCCGATCCGAGCAGCTCCGCCAGATCCGTAGCGATGATAGCAATCTCGACCAGCACTGGAACACAAAGTCAAGTCAGCCAGAGTGGACGGGCAGCGACAGGGAGCGAGAGGACCGCACCATAGATCGGGTAGAGCATCCCCCACCTGAACAGCATCTTGTGCCTCGGCCGATCGTGCAGCAACAGTCTCGTATGTCTGGCGAGATCCAGTCCGGTGACGATCCCAAGGCGGGTAGCTTGCACCTGATAGGGCAGAGAAACGAACGGAAGGAAGGATCAGCATTACGTCCTTCGGGCGAACACACACGCCAAGGGCGGGCCTGCGGGGAGGATGAGCGGACCTGGAGGAGGATGGCTCCCAGACCTGCCATCAGGACTACGAACAGCAGACGGTAGCCGTACGCAGATCCAGCCTGGAGGTCGACGGACCAGTTTCCTGGGGAAAATGAACGAGGACGGATGGGTCAGCGGAGGTCAAGCCGACGAACGAAGGGAGAACGCGTGAGTTGAGCTCGGCGCTCCCTCCCCTTCCTCCTCTTCTTCTCTCCCTCCCTCCCTCACGACTCTACTCACCTGGGTCAAAGTACGCTACAGACGCGACGATCCCCGGTCCGACAAATTTGGAGTGATGGGCGATCGCTTTTCCTACGCTGCGACCTGCAGAGGCGAGCTTTGACTTGACCGACGAGCGAGGAGGACTGGGCGGTGTAGACGCAGGCGAAGCCTCGTGGTAGACGTCGTCCACGCTGGCCACAGACCGAGACGATGACGACGGGCGCATAGAGGAAGGCATGGTACAGATCAGCTGCCAAAGGTACAAAGAGAGGTCTGTGGGTGGTCGTGGTTGTTGTGGGTCACAAGTCGCAGTTCCGCATGCCCGCGAGACGGCGAGAGCGCTCCCAAGGCGGGGGAGCGGCGTGTTTCCGCTGAGAGGCTGATCGAGCTCTGTCGGCCCAAAGCGGCCCTGTGAGAGGCACCGATGCCCTGGAAGCACGTTCATGACGGATTCATATCTTTCGTTCTTGATACAGTATACAGAGGTGAAGGAAGGCATCTATCGGAGTCTGTCTAAAAACATGCCCTAGGTCTCACGAGATGCTTCCCTTGCGCCAGTTTCCCCTCTTGCCGCCAAAGAAAGGCATCCACCTCTCTGTCCGACGCTCCCACTCTGCCAGCAGACGCTCCTCCTCGGCGGCAGCCACTCGCTGCGACACAGCGTCCAGCTTGTCCGGTCCGTCCACTGTGGGAGAGGACGGGTTCCGACGAGACCGGTGCACACGACTCACGTACGACGACGCAAAGTGCCCACCGAGCTCGAGCGACTCCTGTAGGATCTGCGAGGTGAACGAGGAAAGAGGCAGAGCCGTGGCTGGGGAGAGAGGGAAGAAACCGCAAGAGCAAGGTCAGAACCAGGAAACCTCGGACCGGTAATGAGAGATGGACACTGACCATGGACGCCGAACGGGTCGGCGAGCTTCTCCCCGATCGAGTCCACGCCGAGGAAGCAAAACGTGGCGACACCCGTGACGGGGATCGTCCACGAGCCAAGGGTTGGGGCGAGTTGAGGCGGGATCGAGAGGAGAAAGAGGGACAGCATCTGATGCAGATGGATCGATAAAGGAAGAGGTATCGGCGCTGCAGTGGCCAGGTATTGTCAGCGAAGAAAAGGGATTGACATGACGGGCTCGTGGCGGACTGACTGTCTCTAATCTTCTCCCCTCGGCCGAGGTCGTCGCTGAGTCCCTCGACGGCGGACAGGCATCGCTCCCGGGTGGCCTCCTTCATCGCCCCGACGGTGACGAGGCCATCGAGGTGTGCATGGATCAGCCTCAGTATCGACAGCGGCAGATTGGACGGTGCGGGAGGAGCGAGGGCCGAGCTCAGCCTGCGTGCGGTGTTCGCAGAGTGCGCCTTGTCAGGCATCGTCGGCCTCGGCGACGAGTCCGGGTCGAACGACGAGACAAACTCGATCGGACTCGCTGGACGAGGTGTGGTCGGGCTGGAGGGCACGTTGAGCATGTTGTTCTGCTTTGTCTTCTCGTCGGTCCGGTCGTGCGCGGTGGCGTCGGTCTGGTTGTCTGGCGGGGTGATGGTCGGCGGCGGGAGAGGAAGCATCTCCATCAGCGAGCTTGACGAGTCGTGCGATGGGATCTGAGTCACGATCGGATGAGGTGCGAACCGGACCGACGAGGGCGTCCGACGGAGAGATTGGATGTCTGTGGCGTGCGAGCAAGGGGTACAGGTCGGTCAGGTCATCGGCAGGCGGGAATCTTTCGTGCTTGCTGAACGACTGACAGTCTCGGGGAAGGAGTCCGTCCAGATCTGGCTGGGCGACTCCTCGTTCGCCGCGGAGATGATGTCTGTACGGGAATGGGCGGGCGTCAGCGACAGGAGGGGGATATCCTGGCATGTGTTAGGCGCGTCTGCTTACCTGAGGGCGATGGGGAACGCGACGACGAGTCCGAGAATGTCTTCGATCCTCTCCTTTGTGAGGTCGTCGGTGAAGTCGTTGATGGGCAGCGAGAGGGAGAGCTATCAGAAGGGCAGGTCGTCATCGAAGAGGGGTCAGCTCGGTCGGATCCTTCCCTGGATGAGCTCGCGTTTTGATAGGCGACTGACTGTTCGGACGAGGTTCCTCGTTCTCGCGGTGACCGATTCCCATACGCTGGCTGCGTCTTTCCATCTCGAGGTGGAGGACTCGCTCCTGAATGAGACCATGAGCCCGACGACTGCCATCAGAAGGAACGGATGGGGATCATCAGCGCGAGCTCGCGTTCGTCCATCTCCGGATCCTCGTGCAGCCGTACCCTGCCAGCCCACCGCAACTGCAACAAGAGTACTCACCCATCGATAATATGGCCGTCATAGCTGTTCCTAGGTGGCTGAGTCTTGATGGGTCGACGATCTTTGAGTCTACGAGGAAGGTGACGGCGAACGCCCAGAGCGAGAACAAGCACACCCGGATGAGCACCAGAGGAAGCGCAGAGTGCTCCACATGCAGCGCAAGAGGCAACCGCGCAACAGGACCGTCCATCGTGTTCTAGTGACAGGTCCGTCGAGGGTGGGTATGCAGGTGGGTGGAAGGTTGGAGGAAGCGGTCGTGTCGTCAGAGATCCGAAACAGAGTTGAGCTCACCACCCCCCTCTCCTCCCCACAGGGAGCTCCTCACTGACCACATCAGACGACCGTCGGATCAAACGCGTCTCGCCCTCAGACACGCAGTATACACGGCTCACCTCAACTTGAACAAAGTCTCGTAAGATGCCTTCAAGTGCGACGAGTCCCAGTCTGCCTGGCCGGACGACCGAACCTTGTCCGACCTTCGAGCCCTGACGCGCTGGCGAGTCAGTTCGCCAGTCAGCCAGCCAGCTTAGTCCTCGGTCGAGCTGCATGCATCACACTCGTCAAGTGATGCATCGATGGTGTGCCTGGGACCGTCTTTCCCACGCCTACAGCTGGACAGGGGCGACGAGGAGGAGCTGACGAGCTGACGACGGCCTGCTTTGGCAGCAATCACGACCCCCCTCGCGTCAGCACTCGTTCCAACATTCGGGTCCGCGCCAGCCTTTATAACTGTATCTGTCCATTCTCCTCCCTCCGACTACATCTTGCACCACACTCAACCGTTGTCCGCCTGCCTATCTCTTGCCGCATACGCCATGTCCGTCACCACCACCCCGTCCCGAACCGTCCTCATCCTCGGCTACGGCCCCAGGGCTGCTCCAGCTCTCAAAGACAAGTTCCTTGCCGAGGGCTACAACGTTGCTACCGTCTCGAGGACCGCCCATCCAGAGTTGAACGGCGTCGACCGACTCCTTCACGTCGTCGCCGATCTCGCCAACGTTGCCGACGTCGATGCCGCCTTCAAGCAGGCCACCGACAAGTTTGGACCCGTCTCGACCGTCATCTACAATGGTCAGTCAGTCATTCTCTCTTACGTCTAGCCTGTGTCTCCGGTTACTGACCCGCGCCCGCTCCATCTTCGGTTGCTCAGCCTACAACCTCGTCCCCGCTCCCGTCGCCGGTTCGCCCTTCTCGGTCCCCGTCGAGCAGCTCGCGGCCGCACAGAACGTCTCTCTCATGTCCGCGTACCGAGCGGCCCAGCTCCTGATCGCATCGACCAACGGTGGCCACAAGCACTACCTCTACCTTGGCAACGTCCTCCACAAGCAGGGTCACGCCTGGCCGTTTGGCTTCACCCTCGGACTCGGCAAGGCGAGCGCAGCCCACATGGTCGAGATTGGAGCCAAGGCGTACGGCAAGTCTGGAGGACCGATGTGAGTGAGCAATCGTCGTCCAGGCGTCTCTCGACCGCATCGCGCTGACGGATCTGTCTCGGTCTTTTTGACAGCTTCTACAACGTACATTCCATTTCACCAACTCCCCGGTGCTAGACCGATGCTGACCATTCAACTCGTACTGCCTCTCGCTTTCTCTGCGCAGATGTGGGAGATCAACCCTGACGGGGACCCCTCCCTGAACGCGCTATCGCCCGAGGGCCACGCCGACATGGCCGCCCAGCTCGTCAACACAACCGAGCAGGACGAGAACGAGGTCCCTTTCACCTCCAAGGACGGCAAAGCTACCAGGGCCAGCAAGGATCTCGTCTTCAAGACCGACTGGTAGATCCCTCGACGCGAAGATCGGGAACCTTCAGCTTAGTCTCGGCCTTGAGCGTTTGTTGATCCTCCTTTGTCCTGTTCCAATCAACCATGCCTAACGACCTTTCAGTGCGACAGTCTGACTCTGTGCCAAAGAGAGTGGCAAAGTGAGAGTGGAGCGACACGGCCCATGCCCACGCTCATCTGTTTTCGCCGGGCGAACGTCCCAATCACCCAATGCCAATCCACATCAATCCAAAAACGAAGTCTAAATCCAAACCAGCGATCCTCTTGCCCCTCTCAGCAACTCCTCCTTATCCCTCCCTGTCCTTCCTCCCCCTCTCCAACATCCGAAGACCCTTACTCCCTCCCCTCCCCACCACAATCCTCACCAGCCCAACCCCATCTTCCTCCCCATCCCCTCTAGCGCTCAACTCCGTCGAAGATCTCCCTCTCCCTCCTCCGCCACCACCAGCAGGCTTCTTCTTCTTGATCAGCACCGGCTCATCCGGCGCGACCTCCACCCGCGCCAGCGGCTCAACGACCAGCGCCGGTTCCGGATCGATGACCGTCGTGGTCGTGGTCGTGTACGAGAAATGAGAGGACGCAGTCGATTTGGGCGAATAAATGTTGACGGCCGAGTAGAAGGATGACGAGGAGGGCCGGGAGAAGGGAGGAGCGGTATCGGTGTGGGCGGTGGCGACAGAGGTGGAGGTCGAGAGCCTGGTTCGTTGTGGATGCTGATGGGAGACGGGTCTGCCGTTTCGGATGGAGGCGAGGTAGTGGGTGGATGGGAAGGGTGAGGCTGGAAGGAGGGTGGGAGTGGAGGGGTTCGGGCTGGGACGGAGGAGGGCGCGACGGGTGAGGAGGAAGATGAGCACTGGTTCAACGAGAAGGTGGATACCACAAGTCAGCTAGATGCAGGTGGTGTGAGTTCACCGGGAAAGGAACAGGATTCATACCATCCGCTAGGCCTGGAAAAGTTGCCGAGGCGTCAGCATGGGGATGGGGGTCGAAAAAGAGGAGTGAGGAGAGAGTGCGACTGACTGATGCAAACGAAAGCCGAGTTGCATGCGATGTAGAAGATGTGCGGCAGCGGGGTCAACCTCGCGATGAGGAGCACACACATGACCATCGGGATCGACAGGATCCCGTACGAGGCTGGGAACCTGTCGCGCAAGAGTGAGAGAGTCAGCCGGAGCGTATCTAGTAGCTGGCAGGTATGAGAGAAGGACTGACCAAAGCATCCGACGAGCTACCGTGCGGACGACCTGTGTGTGTTCGTCGGCGAGTGAAGAGCCGTCGGCGAGGTGAAAGTCGGGTTCGGTTGCGGTCGAAAGACGACGGCCGTTGGGGGATCGCAGTCGACTCTTCATCTTCTTGAGGGCGCCCGAAAGGGAGAGAAAGAGGAGCACGTATATGACGGCCATCGTGATGAGCACGCCGATCGACAAAGCGGCCATCGAGGTGTACCACTCGACAAAGTCGGTCGGTCCGAGGGCGAGCCAGCAGCCAGTCGAAGTTGGGCCTACAGGACGAGACGTACACATACACAAGACCGGGTCAGTATGTTCAAGGAAGGTGGGAAGGAGTCTAAAACGGTGCTTACCGTAGAAAGAGAAAGGATGCTTGTTGAGGGCTGGGCCGAGGCAAGTCATGAGCTGCGAGAGAGTGAGACGGAAGCAAAAGTCAATCACCAAGAAAGCTGATGCGCAATGCGAGCTGGACTGACCAGCGCGAATGCCCATCCGAGGGGGACGAGCACCCATTTCAGGTAGGGCGGAGGCGCCCTCTTGAGAAACAGGACCGACCACGTCTGAGCCGCGAGCAGAACGTTGAACACGGCCGCAGAGCAGAGTCCAAGCTATCCAGTCAAGCAAGTACACACCAGTCAGCGTAGCAGATGATGAGGTCGCACCTATAGATCCACTGACCTGGTTGAACGCGCCTTGTACATCGCAGAGCAAGGACTGGTGGACGATGTACTGACGCCGGATGAAAGAGCAAGGTCAGCACGACGCATCGCGGTGCTGCACTTTGATCTGGTATCCACTGACCTTTGTGCCCCATCGCAAGTTCGCAGACGCCGACAGCGGCACAAAGAGGTCCGACACGAGAAGGTTGAGGACGTAGACACCCAGGTCGGTCTGGATGAACTTCCGCAAAGCTTGGGCGCGCTCTTTCCGCTTGCCTTCACCGCGATAGAGGCCATGAGCCTGGTTGACATGGCGGAGATGGGTCATACACAATCAGAAGGGCGGAGCCGGACAGGCGCGACAGGAGACAGGTTACTCACGAGAAGGTACGTCAAGAGAAGCACGACGATGAGCGAAGTCACCAGCCCGAGACAGCCGAGGGACTAGTACAACGATCATAGAAGAATGGAAGTCACTCTGGTCAGTGACGAGAGCGAGATGATTGGGAAGCAGAGAAAGCAACGACTGACAGTTTGTCCGATAGCGTCCGGTCTGCTCAGGCGGATCGCTCGCACGTGGACGGTTCTCGGCAAGAAGAACTCAAACACCGAGTGCGTCTTGTTGTCCGGCAGGTTGAGAAAGTCGTCCGCCGGATCTGGGAACCACTTGTTGTATCCAAACGGCGGCGGCATCGCGAGAGGCAAGGAGGAAGGAAGGGCGGACCAGGGGCAGATGTGGTTGGGGAGATGAAGACGATCGAGAGGCGCCTAATCTCCTATGTGCGGAGATGAGTACAGGGTTATTTCTTCCATGGGTCTGGGCCTAGTACTGATCCCACGCTGTACTGTATGCTGTCTTGGCCGCTGTCGAACGGTCAAAAGCGTCCGACGAGTGTTCCGAAAGGGGGAGATGAGGCTAGAGCTTCACGGTCCACATGGACAGATCGACCTCGCCGGGTCTCGCAGAATCCGTTATCGTTCCAACAGGTAGCGAGCGGGGGCGGAGTTGAGGCAGGCAACAGGGAAGGTTGAAGTCGACCCAGGGGATGAACAGAGGCGATCGAATGACAGGAGAAGAAGGGAACGCTTGATAGAGGTTGCTCGTTGTTGGCCCAGGTACCTCGACGTGTCCTTGTTGCGACCGCTCGCTCGAACTCGTGCAGCCTGGCCGGCCATGTGCGTCGGCAGGAGGTCCAGACGCGAGCTCGTGCTGTCGGTCCGTTCGGGTTGAGATGGGCGCATTTGGCAGGGGATGACCGTCCTGTTGGATCCGCAGCGGACTCAATGCAGACACATTAGCCTTTTGGATGGTTACCGGGGTCCTGTCTGGTTTTGGGGAGGCGGAGGTGAGGTGACGGTCCAACAGAGTCTGCCTCCTGTCGCGACGCCGCGCGGAGGAACGACGTATGTACGCACAAGAGCCGCCAGGACGCAGGCCGGCCGTCCCAAGGAAGAACGTGCTCATACGAGGGTGAGCCAAACCATGTGATCGTCGGCGTAGTGGATCGGTCCAGGCGGGGTAGACGGTGGTGATGTCGGAGGACGACCCATGCAGGCTGAGCTCGCGCCGTCGTCCCGTCGTCGGCAACGCCAGATTCCGCACGGCGGATCACGAGTAGCGAGCTCAAGAGACTCGACAGCAGATGTTTGAGCATCTCTTCAGGTGCCCATGTGAACGAGGGAGCACTGAGACAAGGTCCAGGAGAGGGAAGGACGAGGTCTGGGGCAAAGACGCGTGAGCTCACCTCCGAGAGTTCGCCCTGCTCCTCGAGGAGAGGCGGCCATGAAGCTTCCGTCCTCTTCGACACTTGCCGCAGCTGTGCGAAGAACATGCGTGCCAGCTTCTCGATATATCGGCATGCGTCGTTCGTTGTAGATCTGAGTCTGGCCGCTCCGCACGTCTTCCGGAAGCTACGCTGGAGGGAACTTGCTTGACGCAAAGCTCAAGAGGATCGATACAGCGAGGAGGCATGCATCTGACTAGTATCGTTCCAACCAGCCACCCTTGAGACCCATCATCCCTCCCGCGCTCGAGCCAGGATAGGCAGCGTGGCTGGCCTTGAGCTCAGCGGCCAACTGCCGACAGATCGACGCCGGGTAGTGCAGCGGCTCGGCCGCATCAAACGCAGGCGGAAGTCTGGTTGAATGGATGCATGAGAGAGTCAGTAGTCTGCGCATGGGGACAGAGGAGAGTCGGGCAGACCGGAGGTACCCACCGAGCTGGGAGGGGAGACGTGCTGAACATGAGCTTTGACGCTCGGAAGGGTGTCGGACGGGTAACATTCGGGGAAGAGAGCGTGATGTGTATGCTTGGGTTCAGAAGCCAGATCTGGAAGGACAAGGCCCAGGGTTGATGATCAGCGAGCCGTCTCCGAGCGTCAGATCTGACAGCGGCCGACCGACCAAGACGTACCAGAACAGGAGGCGTAGTCGGGTCCTCCTCCGCATAGACGACAAAGTGATAGCACCGATGCACATCCGCAAGCTCGAGGAGATCCGCGGTGATGAAGACCGAGAGAGGGAGAGATGCTAGTCTACAAGTGGAAGACGAGAGGCGGGGAGAGAAGACGCGATGCAGTCAGTCGCGGGATCCGACCGAGGAAAAACAGCTCATTCCGTTCACTCACGGCTGACGCGACGCGGACAAAGGTCGGAAGGCATACTTTGCCAGCTTGAACGTCGACGTCGGCGGCACGGAAGGGTGTTGCATCCGTCGACCAAGCGGAGAAGAGCACGCCGAGCACTCGATCGGTTGCCACGTCTCCGTCTGTGTGATGACAAAGGAGAAGGAGCGTGTCAGCATTTGAAGCAAGGAAGCGATTGATCGATGCGGAGGAAGAAGAGGTGTTGGGGGGAGGGACAAAGGAAAAAGAGATGGAAGAAACAAGCGGGGAAGCGAGAAAGAGCGATGTCCCTCCTCCTGTAGCTCTTCACGCCCACGGGCACTCGGAAAGATAACAGAGAGTTTGTTGGAAGAGGGTGTTATGATCTACTATCGGACTCTTGTATCGACCGCACGAAGATTGGCAGAAGACGGCGTTACCCGTTTCTGCCCTTCGATCTCCAACCGTTCTCTGACCCGACCGCACTTGAACCACCTGCCCCCGACGGTCGTCCCTCACCGCGCGCCAGAGTTACCTCGCCAAACAAGCGCTCCCTGCGGTCAGAGACCCTGCGAGGGGTTTCTGACCTGATCGAGAGGCTGGATCTGACGAGTCGCTCTGGCGACGATGAGTTTGGTGTGGACGACCGGCGGATGGCAGACGGATGAGTGGATGAGAGAGAGGACTGAGGGAGAACATCCGTAGGAGACAGGACGGCGGCCTTTTTGGAAGTCCAGGTGGGAGCAAAGAGAACAGAAAGGAAAAGCGCAAAAGAAGAGAGAAGATGATGGACTGACCTCTGCTCCCGCCCTGACCTTCCACGACTGACTGCTCGCTCCCTCCTCCCCGACCATGAGCGATCCTTGAACGAGCACATAGTTTGCTCCAACCAGGACTTCGTCTCCCTTTGGCCAAAAGGCGCTCCCGCTACCCTGAGCCGTCCCAGGACTGTTGTCCCCGTCCGATGCACCTAGGGCGAGCTTCATCTCGTCGTGGCAGAGCCAACTCCCGACAAACTCCTCCCAGTGCTCCGAGGGAAGGTCCTTGAAGCTTCGAGACCGCACGGCGGACGAGGTGTCGACGATGGTGGCTCCGCAGGTGACGCAGCCCAACCAGGCGGGAGCGAGGGCCGCCAACTCGGGTGCTGAGAGGGGTGGCTCCGACGAGAGTGCACTGTCCGTGCCGGGAAGAACAGGCGAGGAGGACAGTCGGAAGGAAGCCGTCGAGTTGGGTCCGTTGGCTCCAGCGGGGGAGGTGGTGGCCTTGCCGGTGAATGCAGCGGCAGGCCCAGGGAGTGGCACGACTGTCCTCCATCCGTCCTTGGACGAGCTGACCCAGACTTTGGTGGCGCCTTCGTCCGCGACGACGAGGTCGAGCAGCGATCCGGGTGCGAGGTCGAGGTCGAGATGAACCTGGATGACGCGGATGCTCTCTTGCCACTCGGCGATGAACCCATGTTGCACGCGTCCGTCTGAACGATCCACGGCCGAGTTGAGGTCGATCGGCTTTGTTCTTGACGATCCAGCTGCGGTGGATGAGACGGGTAAGGAAGGTGATGATGGAACCGGCAAGCACAGAGTCAGCCTTGTCTGATGGAAGCCGTCCCCATGCGAGGGGAGGTCGAGAGGGTGAACGGTGCATCGACAGAGGTGCGGAGAGCTAAGAAAAGAAAGACGGGGCGAGGGGACGACGGAAAGTTCGTAAAGTAAGCTGCGTATGATAAAGACGTGAGAGAGAAAGCAAACGGGGCGAGGGAAGCAAAAGAACCAGGCGCAGGTGGAAAGCGAGGCCGTTGAACGAGACTGGATGAAGGGCGAGCGATACGAGGACGTGCGTTGCGGGAGAATCGAGAAATCAAGATGAAGCAGAGTGGAGAAAGACAAGGTAGGGTGAGGAAGAAAGGAATCAAGCAGTGACCGCACCATCTGGAAGGGAGTCTTGAGACGCAGCCGGCTTCAAGCTCGCTCGGCGGCCGATCGAGCCGACAAACGCGGGCACGAACGAAGATCGCTTGCCAGACGACGTCGGCGAGACCAAAGGTGGCGTCGACGACGCATCAGCTGAGGATGGCGAGGTCGAAGAGGCAGGTGAGGCTTTGGCGTCTGGTTTGATGATAAGGAGGACATCGAGACCGAGTCAGCAATGGAGACCTAGCCGAGAGCAGATTGTGCTTGTACGTACGCTCTTTGAAGAACTGTCCGACGGTGATGAGGTCCTGGCGCTCGCCGACGTACGCGCCAGACGCGGTCGAGGGCCCAGCGAGCGGAGACGAGGGCGTGCAGTCCTGGCCGTGCATACGCCCGGCGCCAGACCGAGCGACGAGGTCTTCCATGAAAGCCTGCTTCTGTGAGAGATGAACGGACGACAAGCACGTCAGCAAAAGGCACATGCAGGCAAACGAGCGAGCTCGACCCCTGCGCGAGGTGAGCTCGGGCCCTGTGTGTGGGTGGGGTCGACAACGTACCCTCGAGTCCCTCTCCTTGGATGCGCTCGCACTCGTGGAAGGCTGCATGGCTGCCTCCTGACCGTTCAGTCTCTGTCCGTGGGCGTGCTCGATGGACCTCCAGATGTGGGCGAGCTCGGCCTCCTTTGACGTCTCTGCGTGCTTTCCCTTGTCGGCCGCCTGCTGGTCCGTCATCCTCCCTCTTCCGACCATCCTGGCGAGCTCCATCTCGTCCCTCTTTTGAGCGTTGAGCTCTACGCGCTGGTCTCCCAGCTGAGGTGCGACCTCGTACAGGCGCGAGATGGCCGCGGTGACCGAGTCGAGGTCGAGCCGCCGCTTCTCGGCAGTCGACGACGACTCGGCCTCATGCGACCTAGACGGCTTTTCCTGGGGGTAGGCTGCCGAACCAGACTGGTTGTCGAACGAGGGACGCTCCTCGTGAGGGTAGGTGGGTGGGACAGAGCTCGACAGGTTCCTCGAGTGCTGACTGGGGTGATGGGCGTGAGGATGGTGCGCGTCCACGAACGGGTCCTCGTCGTCGTCGTACGAAGGAGGAAGGTGATGCGAGTCGACTGGTGGGTCCTCAGACGGTGCCTGGTAGTCGTGGCGGATCTGAATGAGCTCGTCTTGAGGGAATGCGGCTGGGACGGCAGCGTCGAGCGTGGACGGTCCGCTCGCCTCGCCAGCGAGGGAAGCCGAGACCCCAGCCTGAGGTCGCTCGAGGGTGGCCATCAGACAAAGAAGGAGACGACGGTGGAGTGAAGTGGCCCACGAGACGAGCTGGAGGGAGGGAAGACGGAAGGAAGGAAGAGCGTGCGTGAGGGCGGTGGTTAGGGGGTCGGGCAGAGGGCGAGTAGGATCGCCTCGCTCGCCTCTCCCTCCTGTCCTCTGCCCTGATCTCGCACAGGCACGCCACCCACACTCGAGACACTTCCGCCAACGCGAATGAGCTCGTTCTGCGAAGGAACCTTTGCGTCCCACCAAACTGACTGGGACCCACTCGGACGCTGCAGGTCGAGGACGAGAAGGCGGAGGCAGATCAACGGGAGCTCGAGCTCACCAGATCCCCTTCTCCGGCTGATGCACGTCGACCTTCCTCCTCTTTGCCGGTCGCTGTCGACGTCATCGCTCAGTGCATGGCTGTTGCAGGCACAGCTTCGTCATCCTCTGTGCATGGATCAGAGACTACTGTCAAAGGGCTCGACCGCTGCTGGCCTGGCCTGTCGTTGCAGCCAGCGAGTCTTCCCCACCGATCCACCCAACGTCCGACCCCGCGTTCGTCCTCACCCACAAGTGACTGCTCCCGGTCTGTGCCATGTGTGTGTCGTCATCGTCCCTCCGATCCAGAGACCGCCAACTCTGTCAGCCTCAGCCGAGGCGTCGGTCAAGAAACTGCCTGCTCAAAGGCGGCCGTGCTTGAACTAGAGCGACCGGATGCTGCTCGCTCGGCGCCCTGGACGGGTCCAACCGTCTTCGCCTCGGCTGGCGGTCGGCGGTTGATCGACCCCCTCCACCTGGTGCGACGGATGCGAACGAGAGCAAAGGAGGATCATCCGTGCAGCTTGCAGGAAGACGTCTCCGGCGAGCGAGCTGGCCGGGGACGATTGGCCAGGCTGCTTGGATCGCTCGCGCGGGGAGTCACACTGGATCCGAACGCGGGGAGACAGCACTCACCAAGTCAGCATGGCACGACACACTCTGGGGTCAGGGATTCTCGCAGTCGACAGACACACTCGCTCAACGGCCGTCAGAGTGCGAGCGCTCTCGACAACGAAGCCCTGCTTGGTGCTCTGGGGTCGAGGATGAGGCAGCCAGTAGTGGTGAGTCGCTGGTCGCATCTCAGTGTTGCAGCTTGATCTGTGTGACTGATGCGTGTTTACTCATGTGGTCCGACAGGGCGGCAAGAGGGTTCGCGTTCGGCTGGCCAGGGCGAGGTCTCCCCGAGCGGCTGCCTCTGCTCTGTTTTCTGCCCCGCCTCCACTCGCGTGTCGATCTTTCCGTGTTTGGCGAGAATGGAGCCGTCGAGCTGAGCTCGTCGGGGATTGACTCGAGAGTCATGACCGAGGTAACCCTCACGCTCAGCGATGCTTGCTCTCTGCCTCGAGGCAGAGAGTCGTATACGACGGATGCAGCACGCGAGGGGAAGGGTGAGCAGTCGGCCTCGCGTTCGCCACGCAGTCGTCCTCGCTCGGCTCCCAATGTTTTGGCTGGGCTCAACTCCGAAAGGGTCTGCTTGTTTTTCCCTTGCGGATCGGTCGGCTGCCGATGACTCTCTTCTCACGGTGATCCAGTCGCTGACATGCCCTGGCTGAACGTCCTCGGCGACAATGTCCGCTTTTCGCCCGGTTCAGCCCACAACCACCACTACAGCGTCATAGGATACGCACACCTCAACCTCGACCGCTTTCCTTCTCGTCTCTCTTCTCTTCTCATTGTGATGGCGTACAACGACAGCTCTGCGTCCGGGTGAGTCGCCTCTCGCTCGTTCCCTTGCGCGCCCGATCTTTGGCGCGGTCGATGGTGACCGACTTGCTCTTCTTCCTTTCTTGCTTGCCTCTGATCTGTTCATCTCGCTCAGTACCGGCAACTGTGAGTTTTGCGCCTTGCTATCTGATCCATTGCTGCTCTCTCGAGCCAGTCCATGCTTGGAGGGGAGGAGGATGGCCCGTGAGCGCGGAGCAGAGTGGAGGTCGTTTGAGCTCGTCCCTGACTCAAGATTCCCTTTGCCTTTGCCTCTCTTCGTCCCTCGCAGATGACGGCTTCCCTTTCCCTCCGACTCCGAACGCTCAGTTTGGACAATCGTCAACCTCGAAGGTGAGCGTTGAGAAGTTTTGTTGGGCAGTCGCCGTCGTGTTCGCTGTATGCGACACCCCAGACTACTGACCGCGCCTTCACCCGCCCATTGAAACTGCCTCTCCCTTTCAGTCCGACGCCCCGAGCGGCTCCTTCTGGTCTCCTGGCGGACCAGGGTTCCCTCTCGAGTCTCCCTCAACGGTTCGTAGAGGTCCTGCCCTTCCTGCTCGTCTCTCTGACGAAGACGCGGTCGACTTTGGCTTGGACTGACCCGTCCGGCCGCCTTTTTCGGTTTGCTTCCGTCTGCCCCATCGTCTTCTGTCTCGCCATCGGATCCGTCGCCCCCGTCGTCGCTTTCGTTCCCTTACGCGCAGATGCCGTGGTACTTCAGCGCAACCTCGCCTTTCAACTTCAACCAGGCGTTTGCCATGTCGGACGCCGCCGATGCGTCGTCCTCGTCGTCGACGGGCCAGCAGCAGAGCTATTTCCCACCGTTCCACTCGCACCAACCGTCGACCCAGTCGTCGTTCCAGCAGCCTCACCCTCCGCCTCCCTCACAGTTTCAGCACCCTTCCTACCACAAGCCGGAGACTCTGCACCCGTCGTCGTTCCCTCCCGGCGGTCACGGCCAGCACGGCCAGCAGTACCAGCAGCCTCACCCGACCCAGCAACCCGTCCATCAGCACTCGACCTACTCGCCCGCCCACCTCGGCCCTCCTCCTCCTCCCGCGTTCCTCGGCCCGCCGGCCCACCCTGTTCAACGAGCGGCCCCTGCGTCGCATCCGTCTGCGTTCTTGTTGCCGAGCGGGGACCGTCGACAGAGTGCTGTGGCGTCGTCTGTGCCTCCTGCGTTGATCCGGGACAACTCGTCGTCGCGGTCGTCGTACTCGTCCGTCTCGTCGGCTGGCTCGTCCCGGCCTGGTCCGGCCCACCTGCTTCCGCTGTGTGTGGACATGAGCCTCGTCGATGGAACCGGAGCTGTCGGACAGACCAAGACCCTGCCGACCGAGATCAAGATCGCCGGCGGCGATGACCTCTTCCAGCCTATCCACGTCCATCCTTTCGATCCCTCGTCGAGTCGACGGTCGAGTCGGAACCCGGTGCTCTCCCAAGAGCGCATGGACGCCGACGTGGACGCCGAGGGAGACGACGACGAAGAGGAAGACGCGAGCGAGGGAGAGTCAAACGCGTCCTCGTCCTCGTCGTACCATGACGGTCGGCAGGCATCCTCGACAGCAAAGCGGAAGTTCAAGCAGCCCCTCGCTCCATCAGCGTCCGCAAAGTCATCGCCCACGACCGCGTCCGCAAAACGTCGCGCGTCGGCACCGTCCCATCTGCAGCGGTCAAAGGGGTCGACGACTCCGAACGTCATGTCGCCTCCTCGTTCGCCTCTCAAGCGGGTCCGACTCTCGCCCGTCGTAGCTCGGTTGGACGACGAGCTCTGCCTGCCACCGCTTCCTGCCGACTTTGACTCGTACGGTCCTGGCGGAAGCTCGAGGTTCACGGATGACGGGAGCGGTGGCGGCGTTGCGATCCCCGACTTTTCCGGCCGAGAGGACTGCTGGGGGATCGGCAAGGAGGCCTACCAACAACTCTCGGCGAAGGCAAAGAAGCAACTCCGCAACAAGCTCGGCGCGAGACGGTTTCGAGAGCGGCGCAAGGAGTACATCACCACGCTCGAGGAGAGGATCGCAGGCAGGGACGACATCATCACAACCACCAGGGACAGGCTCCGAAACAGTCTCCAGCTCGTCAAAGAACGTGAGTCTACAGTCTGAATCTGTCGGCCGTCCTTGCAGCATGCACGATTGACTGATCTCTTTCCCCTTCCGATCTCCTGCTACCCAGTCCAAGCCAAGGTCGCTGCTCTCGAGCAAGCCTCGGTCGCTTGAACATATATACGTATCTAGATCTTTCGGGATGGGCAACCATCCACTGGCGTGTCTTTCTCTATGCAGTAGGAACGGGATCGTCAGCAGCCTGTCGAGTCCCTTCACATGTATGATGCTCGCTGTATTCAGAGAGAAGCCGAGCTCGGACGTTGCTGCTCTCCAGTGCTGTTAGTTCTAGCAAGTTGGCCGAGTCGAGCCGGCTGATCGACGACGTAAACGAGACGGACCAAACCAAGCCGACGCGAACTCTCGCCGGATCAGGCCGAACTCATCAACGGCTCGTGCTGGCGACCCTTCACGCCGTTGACTTTCGCAGGCGAGCGAAGGGTTGAAGGGAACTCTCATTCTTGCCCTCTGGTATTCTATGTTCCTTGGATGAAAGGGCGAGCTATCAGAGTAGGCAGGGAAGGGAGGGGAAGATGGGGGTCGTGTTGTTTCGGAGGGCGGCTGCCAAACCCGGACGAGGCCTTGGAATCGACCCTGGATCAGCCCAACTCCGCCCTCGTCCCTCGAGAGCTTCGATCCTGCAGGAACCGAGCCGGCAGTCGACATTAAAAGATTATTCACATCTGGACTGAGCTCTTACATCATAGATGAGGGAGGGGATCATGAGCCGGCACGGCAGGACGGGCGGCGCAGAGCTTTCCGGAAGCGGTCGCCGATCGCTTTGGCGAGGTCTGTTCGAACGAGCTCACCAGTGAGACTCGTCTCCCAACAGGGTCTCACTCGCATCAAGACAAGATGAACTCAGCTTCACTCTGGCCCTGCAACCACCACCTTCGACTCGCACTCGTCGACCATCATCCGTTTCTCTCGCCCGTTGTCGCAGGAGTCGTAGCTCGTCAGCGGCAGGCTTCGTCTCTCCCCTCCCGTCCCCTCCCTCTGTCCTCCGTCACCTCGCCGGTCGCGTCTTCGTCCTTGCTCTTAGGCGCGCCTCATCTCGCTGGAAAGTCTCACGTCGAACTCGTAGCAGCCTCGACCTGGGATAGCTCTCACCGTCCTGTGAGTGCTCATGGCTGCATACTCGTGCTCTCCCTCGGATCAGGCGTCAACATGCGAGCTCTGATCTTTCGAGCTGACGAGATCTCCCTCTCCTCCCTCTCGTCTGCCTGCCCTGCCCTTCTCGATCCGTGCCCGACTCGTGCTCGTGCGTAGCTCTACCACCTTCCTTCGCCCTTCCACCCCTCCCCGCTTCTCTCTCGCCAACCATGGGCGTCTTTCGCCGCTTGTCTCATGCGTTCACCGGCCAGAACCTGCCAAACTTCTCCCCTCCCGACCAGTCGACGGCAGGCCCGTCCCACTCGGCCTCGTCGACCCATCTCGTAGGAGAGACGTACGACCCAGACTCGGTCGGCTATGCGTCCTCGTCTCGCTGGCGGGACGGGCCGTCCAACCTCGAGTACGAGCCGTCGTTCAACGGATCAAAGGCCTCGTTCGAGGACGACTTTGAGCGGAAGTCGATCGCCCCGTCGTACCTGACCTCGGTCCAGGGGACAAACTACCACGACGACTCGGACGAGAGCGAGGAGGAGGACGGAGAGGGAGGCGACAAGTACGCCCTCATGACCGCACACCTGTACCACCGCGCACAGAGGACTGGCTGGTTCAAGAGCAAGAAGGTCGTCGGCATGGGAGTCGTCAGTATCAGGATGAAGAGGAGGCAGTACAAGTCAGTCCGACGCGAGCCTCTACAGCCATCCGAGCTCATCCATCGCTGACATTGTGTGGCCTCTCGCTGTCCATTCATTGCAGGACGTTCCCGAAGGTGAACCCTCGTCACAAGGACGCCGAGGCGATGATGGAGTCGCTGCTCACGTGGGAGGCTGCCGTGTCGACGTTGAACCCGGAAGTCGCGCTCAAGATCACCTCGAAGGTCGTGCAGGCCATCATGGTCAGGCTCAACCCGAACGTGACCGACATCGCCATCGACGCAAACACGCGGATCCAGGTCGTCGACGAGATTGCCCACCTCGCTGGAGCCCGAAAGCATCAGTTCGCCGCCTTCGTCCGAGCCGAGCAATGTCTCGTCGTCTGGTCGGACGAGGTCGACACCATCATGGAGTCGGCCGAGGCACTCGAGCTGCGGATGATCCAGTACGTCTGGGCCTCGTCCGCGCACGGAAAGTCGGGACCCGACGCCCAGATCAACCCGGACGAGACCGACGCCGGCAGTGTCACCACCGGAGGCGCCACCGTCGGCGGAGCAACCGTCAAGGGGATGCCCACCGTCCTCATCGGCGAGGGTGCCGGCGCGGACGACGAGGAGAAGGTTATGGGCATCGCCGGGTGGACGCAGAGGCAGCGCGAGACCCGCCCCGTGCTCCTCTACGCGCCCATCATCACCGCCCTCGCCGTCTTCATGAACTGCTGCTTCGTCGGTCTCGGAACTCGCCAACTGGTCATTCAGTCACTTCTGGACGATCGCTGGATCCGATTCGCCCTCCTCGCCACCACGCCGTTCACGTTCCTCCTTGCCATGTTCTTCTGCATCTGCGTCGTCGGAAACATCTGGCAGGCACTCGGTCCTATCGCCCATTTCCACTCTAACAGTAGCTACTACTCGGGCCGGGCTCCCAGTAGATCGCTAAAGAGTCGGCTGCCTCATTTCACGGTGCAGATGCCGGTGTACAAGGAGGGACTCGAGGCGGTCATCGTCCCGACGATCGAGTCGCTCAAGCAGGCCATCACCACCTACGAGCGACAGGGAGGAACCGTCTCGATCCTCATTTGCGAGGACGGTATGCAGCTTTGGTCCGATGCAGATGCAGGTACGTCTTTATGTGTCGTGGCTCGAGTCATGGCCTCCGTCGCGTACAGCCCGCTGACTCTCTCCCTCTGCCTCCCTGCCTCCTCCCTCCCCGAACCATGTGTTGTCATCAACCAGAGGTTCGAAAAAACTATTACGACCGAAACGCCATCGGATGGGTTGCCCGACCCAAGCACGGGTACAACGGCTTCATGCGGAAGGGTCGGTTCAAGAAGGCGTCCAACATGAACTTCGCCTGCGCGCTCTCGCTCCGAGTCGAGGAGATCATGGACGAGATCCGACCCCAGCCGGACGAGGACGAGGCCGAGCACTGGATCTGGACCGACGACGACGAGGGGGAGATCTACGAGGAGGCCCTTCAGCGGGCGCTCGAGGAGAGCGGAGGAGTCGCCTGGGCCGCCGGAAACATCCGAATCGGAGAGTACATCCTCATCATCGACTCGGACACCCGAGTACCCGAGGACTGCTTCCTCGACGCTGCTTCGGAGCTGGACGCGTCGCCGGAGATTGCCATCATCCAGCACGAGTCGGACGTCATGCTCGTCATCGGTCACTACTTCGAGAACGGAATCGCTCATTTCACCCGACGGATCAACAAGGCCATCTCGTTCTGTTGCGCCAACGGAGAGGTCGCACCCTTTGTCGGTCACAACGCCTTCCTGCGATGGTCGGCCGTCCAGGACGCCTGCTTCGTCGACCCCGACGACCAGATTACCAAGATCTGGTCAGAGTCGCACGTGTCCGAGGACTTTGACATGTCGCTCCGTCTGCAGATGAAGGTCAGTCCGGTCGATCCGCGCGCAGATCTTATCGTACAGAGGCTGACTCTGCTCGCTTCGTCTCCGTCGTTCAGGGCTACTCTCTCCGATGGGCGACCTACTCGAAGGGAGGCTTCAAGGAGGGAGTCTCTCTGACGTGCGACGACGAGCTCAACCGATGGCAAAAGTACGCGTACGGATGCTCGGAGCTGCTGTTCCACCCGCTCAAGGAGTGGTTCAAGAAGGGACCCGTCACCGGCCTGTACCACACCTTCATCTGGTCAAACATCCCGATCCACTCAAAGGTCTCGGTCACCGCCTACATCTCGTCCTACTACGCCATCGCCATCGCAGCCTTCATGTCGACCGCCAACTGGATCCTCGTCGGCATCTGGGCGTCCTCGCTCGATAAGTTCTACCTCGAGTCGTGGCAGGTATTCCTCACCTGCGTCGTCGTCTTCTGTTTCCTCTCAAACATCTGCTCGGCCGTGAGTCGACCTTGACCTTGTCTAGTTTCCCGCGCTCCGTACTGATACTAAGACCTTCATTTCCGCCTGCAGATCTTCATGTACCGACTCAAGGAGGCCGGTCTCGGTTTCTCGTTGGTCGACAACTTCAAGTGGCTCCTGTTCTTCTTCTTCTTCTTCTCGGGCATGTCGTGGCATCTCACCACCGCACTCGTCGCCCACCTGGTCACCTACAACAGTCAGTCCTCACTTCACTTCTCCGTCGCTGAGTGCTCGACCGTCGGGACTGACCGATCTTTCTTTCTCTCTCTCTCTCCTCTCCCCTCTTTCCCAGTGACTTGGGGATCGACCGTCAAGGAGGTCTCGATCTCAAACTTCTTCGCCGAGGTTCCGGCCATCCTCAAGCGCTTCAGAGAGACATATATTTGGGCGTTCCTCAATATGTGAGTCATGACTACGTTCGCTCGTCGCTCATCAGACGCGTAGACTGACCCGCCGCCCCGACTATTCCTCGCAGTGCCGGCATCGCCGTCATGGGATCTTCCCTCGTTCCGGTCGGTTACCGGATCACTATCTTCACTGCTATCCTGCCGACAGCCGTGCAAGCTTCGTGCCACATCCTCTACCCGATCGTGCTCAACCCCTGGCTGATGATGTTCAACGTCCGTCCCATCTCCCTCCGCACTCTTCCTCTCATCTCATGTCGTCCCATGCTGATCTTCTCTTTTCTTTGGATCTCTCCACAGTTCTAAGCGGCGTCTTTTCTGTTCTTCTTCCTTCGTTTTTCTACATAACCTACCTGCTTGGATTCCGCCCCTATCTATTCTTCGTATACCTCTGCCTGCTTTTGCTGTCTCTTTGCTTCGCAATCCTTCCGTCTATATCACCTCATCTCCCACGAAGTTTCTGTCTTCGTCCACTCTTCTCGCCCGTGCACGCGCTGGAAAGGCAAAAAGAAAGGGAGGAGAAGACCGCAAGGCATATCAGGCTTCTGGAACCGAGCCAGCACTTTCCGGCAACAAATTCCCTGTCTATTTGCTCCAGCGTGTTGTCGAGCGCGACGATCGAGGAAACAAGGGAGAGGGGAGAGAGACACTGTGAGCCTATGCGCAGCCCGCAGGGGCAGGGGAAGGTCGCCCCTCTCCGAGATCAAAGGGGTGGGACTGCTGCTCTCTGATCGCTGCCTGCCAACGTCCACCCCCTTCAGCACTCTCTTCTCTAGATCTCTCGGTCTCCATTCTCGCGTCTCACAGACTATCTCTCTCCTCACCGTCTACCCTCCCTCCGACCTCTTTCTCTCTCGCGCTGTCCGTGATGGCGTCCGCTGTAGCTGCCGCGCCCGTGCCTGCTCCCAAACCCGCGGCCTCAAAGTCGTCCCACGCCCACTCTGCCAGTCAAAGTGCACCCAGGAAGGTCAGGTTCAACGTCGGTCAGTGACTGAATCTACTCTTTGTGCTCGACACCCTCCCAACGCGTGCCAGACGGGGCGCGAGGGTGAGCTCGCGCTTGCCCTCCCCTGTCTGGGCGCGCTGGGCTCATCTCCCGTCAGCCGTCCCTCGAGATGGCAACGAGCTCACTCTCGGTCCTCTCTTCTCGTCTGCTGTCCTCAGGCTCAAAGTACCAAGTTCTTGATGTTATCGGAGAAGGTGCGTCTTCCTTTCTAGCTGGCCTGGGCTCGTTCGCGATCGATCACCTCGCGTGAGAACAACGACAAGCTCAAGCGCACATGAGCTGACCCTCGAACCCGCTCCTCTCGTTCGTCCACTCCAGGTGCCTATGGAGTTGTGTGAGTCTTCCTTCTTGTTCTCTCGGTGCGCTCGCTTGAGATGTCCGTCGCCCACCTGGTCACCTACAACAGTCAGTCCTCTCTCGATTTCTCCGTCGTTGAGTGCTCGACCGTCGGGACTGACCGATCTTTCCTTGTTTCTTTCTCTCTCTCCTCTCGTTTTCCAGTGACCTGGGGATCCACCGTCAAGGAGGTCTCGATCTCAAACTTCTTCGCCGAGGTTCCGGCCATCCTCAAGCGCTTCAGAGAGAGCCGAGGGGGACGGAAAGCGGAGGGCAACCCGACATCGCGACGAGCTCGCGGTGCACGCTCCCCTCCCGCACCCCTCGTCTGAGCTGCATAGCCACTCCGCCCTCCCGGGTGGAGATGCCTGGCCCCTCGTCATGCTCGCAAGGGCTGCACGCTTTCCTGTAGGATATCCATAGGCTGACCTGTGCTCTCTGTCGCGTCTCTTCTGTCCAGCGTGTCTGCGATCCACCGCTCGTCGGGGACGAAGGTGGCCATCAAGAAGATTGCTCCTTTCGACCACTCGATGTTCTGTCTGAGGACACTGCGAGAGCTCAAGCTGCTCAAGTACTTTGCAGAGTGCGGAGTGAGTTTGCCAGTCTTTGAGACACAGCTTACGAGGTGGACTGGAGGGTGAGCTCGTCGCTGACCTTTGCACCTCTTCCTTGTCTGCCTCTGTGGTCAGGTCTCTGAGAACGTGAGTGGATTTCGCTGGCGTCTCTGGAGCTCATGAGATTGTATGACTGACTGTGAGCTGTTCCTTGTCCTACAGATTATCTCGATTGTGGATATCGTCAAGCCGACGTCGATCGAGAACTTCAAGGAGGTCTACCGTACGCCCTTCTTCCTTTCACCGCTTTCCTCCGAGACACCATCGCTGACTCTTTCCGTACGCCTGCCCGCGCTCACAGTCGTCCAGGAGCTGATGGAGACGGACATGCATCGGGTCATCCGAACACAGGACCTGTCCGACGACCACGCCCAGGTCCGTCCCTGTCCAAACAGCCCTCTCTTTGCTCTCTCTTCCGAGTTGCTGACCTCGACCTCGACCTCTTGCTTCGTGTTGGTCCATGCAGTACTTCATCTACCAGACTCTCCGCGCACTCAAGGCCCTCCACTCTGCCGACGTCATCCACCGAGACCTCAAGCCCTCGAACCTGCTGCTCAACGCCAACTGCGACCTCAAGGTCTGCGACTTTGGACTCGCCCGAAGCGTAAAGACGGCCGAGCCGAACGGGACCGAGACCGGGTTCATGACCGTCAGTCCTTCCGTTCTGTCGACCCCGCTAACACCTCTAAGCCGTCGCCCTGACATCCTTTGTTTTCCCCCTCTCCCACCCTCAGGAATACGTCGCCACCCGCTGGTACCGCGCTCCCGAAATCATGCTCACGTTCAAGCAGTACACGAAAGCCATCGACGTCTGGTCCGTCGGCTGCATCCTCGCCGAGATGCTTTCCGGCAAGCCGATCTTCCCCGGACGGGACTACCACCACCAGCTCACGCTCATCCTCGACGTCCTCGGCACACCAACGCTCGACGAGTTCTACGCGATCAACTCGAGGAGGTCGAGGGACTACATCCGGGCGCTGCCGTTCAGGAAGAAGAAGAGCTTTGCGAGCTTGTACCCGAACGCGAGTCCGGCGGCGACGGACTTCTTGCAGAAGACGTTGACTTGTGAGTCGACTCGGTTGGCTCTTCCTTCTGGAACGAAACGTTGCTGACCATGTGCCATCCGTTCCTTCTCTGCTTACCCTCAGTCGATCCCAAGAAGCGTCTGACGGTCGAGCAAGCGCTGTGCCACCCGTACCTCGAGGCGTACCACGACCCGGACGACGAGCCCGTCGCGCCTCCTCTCGACGCGGACTTCTTCGACTTTGACCGTGAGTGTTAGTACACCCCGCTTTTCTTCTCCTCTTCGGCGCTTCATCTTGCTTCTTGCTCCAACAACCTGTTCGTCTGGCTTGTGCTGACGACCGCCCTTTTGTTCTCGGTGGCAACAGTCCAAAAGGATGATATCTCGAGGGAGAGACTGAAGGAGCTGCTGTATGACGAGATCATGAGCTTCCAGTCGATCGACTAGCTCTGCTCGTCCGTCGGACTCGACTCAGTCCCTGTTTGCTTTTCTTGCTTTTCCTTTTCACTCTTTCTTCTCTCTCGCATCGTTCCCTCCCTCTTGCATCCTCGCTTCCTCATCTCGGTTGGCTAGACCACACTCCACTTCGCTTCCTCCTTTCATCTTGTACTTGTACCGCTCGCATCTTTCTCACGACCTTTCTCTTCTCCGTCATCTTGGGTCTCGCTCGATCTTCCTTTTCCTTCCTTTCTTCGCATGGTTATCAAACGACTCCTTGACTGCGCACTGAAAGAACGGTCTGGAGCATGTAGGAGCATTGATTGAAAGTCAAAGAGAGATAACGTGAGAGGTCGGATGCAGGACGTTTTTGGGTAGACATCGAAAGTAAGGAGAAACAAAAGGAAGAAGAGAAAGAGAAGATTGTCCAGTGAGCGTGAGAGGGTTGTGTACGGTATCGGGTAAGAGCAAGAAGGGTAACAAGAGACAAGGGGTTATCGGAAGGAGAGGGAAAGGGAAAGGAGCGTGATGAGGGCGTGATGAAGGGCACGCCGGCGTGCATGAGAACATGGAGAGGACGGCAGAGAGAGAAATAGAGAGAGAAACCGGGACCGAAGAGAAAGAAGGTGAAAGATGTGAACCGAGGAGGGAAGGGGGGAGGAGCACCCAAAAAGAGGAAGATCGAGAAGGTAGAAGCAACCAGGAGCGGACCCTACTCGGCCTTATACTTCGGCTTCTCCTCCTTATGCCGAATGTGCTCGTTCGTGTCCGCCTGGTTCTCCTCCTCCTCTCCCCTTCCACTCCCACTCCCACTCGCCTCCCCACCCGCCTCAACCGGCAGATCCGGCAGCGGCTTCACATCCCCTCTCCTCAGACCCGCCACCCTCCCCTTCTCCCCATCACTCCCCGGCATGCAGCTCAACAAAAAGTTGAGGAACCTCTCCCCGTACTCGTTCGGTGGGACGGCCGAGATGCCGTGCCTGTCCTCGGTGAAGCTCTTCCACATGTGCTCGACCTTTTTCACGAACGAGTAGGGCGTGCAGATGTCGATGACGCCGAGGTAGTAGATGACGTCGAGGGGTTCGTTGCATTCGTCCGTGGCGCGGAGCCCGCCTTCATCCTGGTAAAAGAGGAAGTGCTTCCGGTCGGCGGTGTCGGATTCGGAGAGGTGGTGGGTCGTCCCTGGTTGACCGACGGGACGAGGGTCGGACCGTTGGACGGCTTTGCGGAGAGCCTGGGCGTCGTGCGTGTTCTTGATCGAGGACGGTTTGCGACGCTTGACGCCTCCGACGTTGGGGTCGAACAGCTGGAGCTTTTGGGCGTTGAGTCCGTCTCGGTTGCCTCGCTCCATCTCGTGGATGCCGATGAGGAGCGAGTAGTCCATGATGTGCGACTTCTTGAGGAACTCGGCGTCTCGTCTGAGCTGCTCGCTCAGCAAGGCGGCCTTCTCGGGTCCGAGGTTGAGCGTGCGGTCCCGTCTGACCCAGTTGATGTCCTTGAGCACGGCGCCCTTCTTGTTCTTTGCCTTCTCCTCCGGGTACTCCCTGCCGACCGCGGATCCCTTGAGGTCGTATGTCTCGTGGATGTCGCGATGGGGCGGGAACAGGTTGTTCATGATGACAAAGTGGATCTTGCGTCCGCGAGGAAGCTTGACTCGATGGAGACCGTAGAAGCGCGAGAGGAGGGTGTGCGGGTTGTTGACGATGTGGGCGTGATACTCCTTGAGGATCGACCGCAGGAACTTGTGCTCGGTGTGCGAGATTGTCTTGATGATGAACCGGTAGTCGCGTGAGAAGTAGAAGAACGAGCCAGACTTTCCGGGCGAGCCCAGCTCAGAGAGGATGTACTTGGCGGTCAACGAGAGGAGGTAGTCGGCAGCATCGAGGTGAAAGTGGTTGTCTCGCAGGTCACGGAACACCCAGGGGGCATAGTCCTTGAACTTGAAGTCGTACCGAGCCGAGGGCGTAAGCTCGTTTCCGACGCTGCAGAGAGAAGAGAAAGCAGGGTTCGTCAGTGATAGCAACACTCGGAGCTGAGCGGCAGATGACTCACATGTCGAACGAGAACTTGTGCCGAGCGACAAAGTCCTCGGGCGTCAACGGGCGACTGATCTTGGCCTGGCAACGCGAGACCTGCAGCGCGAAAGGAACGAAAAGCGAGTCAGTCTTGGCCCGGACTCGTCAGAATCAAAGAAAGATTGAAGTTGGACTCACTCCGATCCTGATACCGGTGAGCATGTTGTACATGAGCACGTAGTTGACGTGGTCCTCCCCGATCAGGTTCCCGACCAGCACCCTCGCCTCCTCAATCTGCGCAGCCTGACCGTCCTTGCTCTGCGCGTTGCTCTTTCCCCTCGCGACGCCTGAAGGTCCAGGGGCTGCTCGGTCAAGGTTGACTCGGGCAACGTCCGGTCCCTCAGGCTCAGCGCCCTCGTGAAGCGAATCAGAGTCGGCCTGAGCCTTCCTCGCCCGTCTCGAGAGCCGCTCCTTCCTGATTGTCTCTGCCTGAGCGAGGATGTCTGGGTCAAGCGCCGCTCCTTCGACGCCGGGCACGACCGTCTGCAGTCCAGCGGTCGGCGTCGAGGAGGCGCGTGCTTGGTGATGCGAATGCGTCTTGTGCAGATGTCGAGGGAGGGGGATGGCTGACGCGGACTGTGGAGAACCGGGCATGATGGTCGAAGTGGTCGATCCTGTCGTGTTGCGACGTGTAGGCGACGGAGGGGTGACGCTCAGGTAGGCTGCGTTTGAGGCGGATGACGGATGGAGGAGCGTGCTCGTCGATCCGGGCGAGATGAGCGGGGCAGGGATCTTTGACGAAGAAGCCATAGAGCTGGCCGGAGCGTAGTGGGCATCAAAGTAACTGCCGGAAGACGATGGCGGGGGGCGAGACGGAAGGGCAGAGTCGGTCCCGACAGGGGACGACGGCAGCGAGCCTGGGGCGGCAAACCCCATGCGCTCGGTGTCGGACTCTGACGCCATCCTCGCTCGACCACTCCCGCCGGCGGAAGACGACATGCTCGACTTGCGCAGACTCATCTGGTCGTGGCTCGGCAGAGGTGGGAGCGCGTCCGACTCAGCCGGCGAGGTGGCGAGACCGTCCGAGGACCCGTTCGGCACCGGGGACTCCCGGATGGGACCGTCAAACGTGGACGATGGCCGACGGTCCTTGGCCGGCACGGGTGGAAGAGGGACTGTTGGCGGGGAGGAAGGATCAGACGAGGGCGGAGACGAGTCGGCTGTCGCCTGGGACGGCGGCCGTTGGGACGAGGTCGACGCTCGACTGGACCGCTCCTCCTCGAGCGGCGTCGTCTCCCCGTCCGACGGAGGCGGACTCGGTGGTGGTCCTCCCATCCTCGACGAGCCTCCTGCACTGTCGATCGACGGCGGCGAGGTCGACACCTCGAGTGCAGGCACGTCCCCTCCTCCCGGTCCGACCCCAAACGCGCCCTTGACGGCTGCTCCGATCCTCTTTACGCCCAGCTCGACCGTGTTGGAGGTCGGCCCAGGCCCCGGAAGGATGACTGTTCCGCTCTTTGATGTGATCTTGTGGATGTGGACCTCTGTCGGCGGAGGATGGGACGGCGGCGAGCGAGCGAGCAACCCTTTGGCAGGAGGGAGCACGGCAGCGTACTGTGCTTGCGATTGCGACAGCAGATGGAACGGGTTCACTTGTGGAGCAGAGCCCTACGAGAGCGCAGCAGTCAAGAAGAGAGCAGGTCAGTACGACTGTATCGACAGGACCGGCTCGTCGGCGTCCGCCAAGATGAGAAGAGAGGGCAAGCTCGGGAGTGATGGCCTCAGCCTGGCCAGGTCGACAGAAACTCGGCACACCCAGTAGATGAGACAACTATGGGCAGCTTATGCTCTCTGCAGAGCATCCGCAAAGTGCTACCTCGTCTGCTATGCTTGCACACATGTGCGGGCCTGGGTCCCCCCTCTGACACCTCACAGGGGAGGGGCAAGCTCAAGGTGACCCTGGCCCCCCTTCTTGCCCGCAGTGACGCAGTCGGGCGGTATATTTAAGGGCCAAAGACCTGCTATGACGATACATGATGGACTCACGGACTGATTGATGTGGTCGCCTTCTTCCTCCGTGTCGTGATGCTCCTCCCAGTCTGACGAGGTCGACGCCGGCCGGCGGGAGGTCGGTGTTGCTCTCCCACCTCCCCGGCCGTCAGACCGGCCGTGACCTTCTGATCCGGTCGCATAGTCGCCGTGCGAGGACGAGTGAGCGTACTGGTCCTGTGCGGTCTGGTAGGAGGATGTCGAGGCTGCCGAGGAGGGAGGGAACGCGTCTCCCTGCGAGGAGGAAGGTCGAGGGAGGAAGGAAGGCGAGGCCATGGCGCAAGCGGACGACGACACCAGGCAGGATGGAGGGAGGTGCCAAAGGCAAAGATGATAGGTCGAGACCAGGCCAAACGGATCGAGAGCAGAACTGTGTGACCGGACTGAGCGGAATGGGCGGTAGAGCGGGGAGGGAGGGTGAGCTCGTTGGGAGCGACTCGACACCGCTTCCGAACGCTCTCCTCCTCCAGTCCGGGTCGCCTTTGGTCTGAACCCCGATCTGCCACCTCGCTCCGCTCAAGGTCACCGTCCCTACGGATGTTCCGCTCCTGGACCCGCAGTCATCTGGATTACCTTCATCTAGCGAAACCTATAGAGAGAAAGATCATATCTCAAGCCAAACAAACGCCCTGACCAAAGCACACATCCCGCCCGACTCTTCTCGCCGCTCAATCACAACTCAACCCTCCCAAGCTTCTCCAACGCCTCCTTTGCCATTCCACTCGCCTCGAACACGCTCCTCCGCACGATGTGCCTCAGCTTGGCCATGTTCTTCCTCTTCTGTTCGCCCTCTTCCCCTCGCGCGCGCCACAGCACGTCCTGCATCTCCTTTCGGATCGCCTCGTCCGTCCCTTCGACGATCCCACCTCGCAGAAGCGGTCGGCCAGCGTTGCGCCCGGTTCGGACTTGGATGAGCTCAAAGGCGGCCGAGTAGGGCCCTTGAGAGAGAGCAGCTGCGATGAGGGGTTCTGGGGAGATGGCAAAGAGGAACGAGTGGCGAGGTAAGTCAGCGCCTGTCCAAACTGTGCTAGTGAAAGAGCAACGAGGCAAGAAGGGGCGTACGGTCGTCATTCAGGGGCCCTGCCGGAGACGGTGGGAGAGGGCTATCAGCTGCAGGCGGAGATTGATTGGGTCAAGGGATGAACAACGTACAAGCGATGATGGGTGTGCCGCTGACCATGCACTCGTTCGCACTGTTGCACGCAAGAGAGAGACACAGCTCAGTGCGGGTCTCCAATCAGTGATAGCTGGCGAGTGCCAGCCGGATGAAGACTCACGTGTTCGACCCGCAGTGACTGAGGCACCAACCGAGCGCAGGATGGGCGAACATGGTCTGCTGAGGGACCCAGCTATGAGTCAAGAAGGAGGTACATCATCAGCGCGAGTAAATAAACCATGGGCTGTAATGTCTCGATGGCAGAAGACTGACCTAGCGACCATCCCGAGACCGTTCGACGCCGCCATCGCAGCGGCCACTTTCTCGTCCAGGTTCCCGATCGACCACGACATGACGTACGGGAACGGCGGGCTCGCCTCGTTGAGCGTCTCGATCAGAGCCAGTAGGTGAGAGGAGTCGGTAGGGTAGTAGGAGGAGCCGAAGCTGAAAAAGAAAGAGGGCAAGGAAGCGCGTTAGTCAGCCTCGTCGTCGTAAAAGAAAGGGCGAGCTAAAAGACCTGCCTGATGAGCATGACCGCTTTGGGTCCATACGTTGTCAACGCCTCATCCATGAACGTCCTGACGTCTTGAGCCCCGTATTCGGACGCGTCGCCCTTGCCGTCCCAGAACGAGCGCGACAGTTGGGGGCCAACCTGCACAGCAAAGTGAGCGGGAAGGATGAGAAGTCAGCCATCGATCGCGATGTATTTAGCTGAGGAGAGGTTGTGCTCACAGGATAGATGTCTGCTCCCTTCTTGACGACCTCCCTCATCGCCTCTGTCGCGTCGAGCTCCATCTCTCCTGTCCAGGCGTAGATGAACCCGTCCAGCTGCTGCACGGGTCCGATCGTCGCCTTCATCGCGCTCAAGAATCGGTCCGGCACGCAAGTGAGGAGGGGCTGGGGAAGCAGCTCGTGTCGGTCTAGTCAACGGGCAAGGAGGCCGAGGTCAGTCTCATCGCACGTAGAAGCGTGGAGAGGGACCGAGGCTCACAGCAAGCGGGGAACCCAGGGAAGTTCATGATTGTCTTGGTGTCTCGGCTGAAGCACCACTGTCACGGAGGACAACAGGAGAGGGATGTGACGAATCAGCGGCGGCATCATGAGGGGCGAGGCAGGCATACGGCGACTCACTTCGAGCATGGCAGCTCGCTCAGACATCTCGGACGCGGACGCCGTCTTGATGGCGTCCATCTCGTCCCAGGGTCGGATCGTACCGAACAAGACTATCGAAGCCGACAAAGCAGGGTACGTTAGTTTACCTGACCGTGTCGGGCGGTCGCAAAGGGAAGCGAGGGGACGTACAGTTGACGGCAGAGCCCTGCATGCCAGGAGAGAGCGGGCACACAAGACGATTCGGAGTCAGCAATGATGATGCAAAGAAAGTATGGGCTCGACAACGCGTTCGTGGGATGCGACTCACGGGCGAAGGGACGAAACCAAACACCTTGAGCTTCCGCTCGTCGGCAAGCCCGAGCTCACCCTCGACGGTCGCCTTGATGTACATCGACATCGCCAGGTTCATGATGTCCACGATAAACAGACTCGGCTTGATGCCGAACGAGTGCAGGCCCTCCTGAGCCGGTTCGCCCTGCGCGCATGAAGAGGACCGTCAGTGTGTGTGTCCTCTCCCTCTTCCCTCTCGCGACTCCGTGCTCACCTGGACGAGCCGTCCATACGCCCTCCCAAACTCTCCCAACGTCTTTTGCTCGATCGTACCCATCCTCATGGAGTCGAACTTGTGCGCCTCGGCTTGGGCGTCGGTCCCGCCGAGACCGACGACCATCAGTCGCGCGGCCTCGTCGGGGGGGAGATCGTGCCGGGCGATTTCGGCGGGGATGCGAGTCGAGGTGTGGACGTGCGAGGTGAGAAACGTGATGTGAAGGTGCGAGTGCAGCCGAAGGAGGGACAGGGCGAGGTTGAGGAGGGGTCTAGGGCAAAAGAGGGGACGTAGAAGGGTATGTGAGTCGGGAGACGAGACGGGTGAAGGACAGATGGAACATGAGACGGACCGGGTGTGACCGAACGAGGTTCGAGCGAGGAAGAGGTAGTGTCGAGGAGTGGTCAAGGAGGGTGCAAGAGAGCCGTTCATCGTGAGTCGAGGAGGGAAGATGGGTGGTAGGAAGAAAGTCGAGTGATCTGCGGGAGTGAGAGAGGAAGGAAGAACTCCGAGGACAGGGAAGGGCGAGCACGTCGCCAGCACCGCACCGAGCCCGGAAGGACGGGCTCAACAGATAGCGGGCAAAGACCCCGCTGGGAGCGACCTGCGTCGGAGGCATCGAGGATGACGACGCGGCCGCGATAGCGGTGGCGGACGGAGAAGAGATGCAGTGTCGCATCCATATTCCCACAAGTCTAGGCTGATAGATACCTGTGCAGAAGGATGATAAGACATGATGATGCAGATGAGTTCAACTCGAAACCCGGAAAAGAACAAAAGGAAGGTCAAACTCACAGTTCCGCTGACAGATCGCCCCGCTCCCCGACATGCGCCCCTGAGCAGATGCGCTCGCCCCCTTGCGCGTGTCCTAGACGTCCCAGCCCATCTCTTTCTGCCTCTACTTCTCCTTCTTGGCCGCCTCTGGGATCGTCTTACCGCTCTCGACGATGTCGCGCCAAGGCACAGCCGAAGAGGGATCGTACGGTCGGCCAGCGGAGGACCACACCCGTTCGATGGCGGAGACGATCTCAAGGTACTCTGGCTCCCACTTGAGGAAGTCTGCGGAAATTCGAGTTGTCAGGCAAGGATGAGCGACGCAGTAGAGCAAAGGCTCCTTGCATGAAGGACGATACTGACGCAGTGCCATCGTCTTGGTGCTGAAGTCAAGCTGGTTGTAGTCGCCCATCGACCAGCCGTTGTCTGCAAGTGCAAGATGGTCAGCGTTCAAGGTCCTCTAGGCTGAGTGAAGAAGGGTCGCTCACCGATGAACTCGACGGGATCGGTCGTCTTGTCGAGCATCCGCAGCCACTGGGCGGTACGAGCGTCCTCAATCTTGACTTCGTGAGCGGCCGCCCTGGAAGAAATTAGGGGAAAGGAAGTGGTCAGCTTCAGTTGAGCTCTCTCTTACGGTGGTGATAGATAGCAGTCGTCCGTACATCTTGGCGCTCCCGATCCATTTGACCTGCAGAGCGGGACGGAGGGAAGGCTCATCAGTAGCTGGTCGGACAAAGCTTTCAGCGATCTGTCTGACGGCGCAACCGACTCACCAGAGGCCACGACAAAGCGTAGCCGAGTCCTCGGAAGTAGCGATCAAAGTAGTGGGTCCCACCGGCCGAGGTGCCCCAGTAAACGTTGCGGTTTGACGCGCAGTCCAGAGATGCGAACGCGCCGAGGACGTTTGGCATCACAAGATACGTCTGCAGTAAGAGCCAGAGTCAGCGTGATTTAGATAGTACGACAAGAACGTGAGACTGACATCGTCGTCCGTCTTCCTGGAGATCATGAGGATCAAGTTAAGAGAAAGTCAGTCGCGTGTTGCCAAGGAATCACCACACTTGGGAGTCCAGCAGTCCACCTGGCGTCCTACGCTGTGCATGTATCAGAGAGCATCTGACAGACATCTGCACTCACATCACGAAGCGAGGCTCGTCTCCCTTCGGCCTTCGTGTTGCCGCCCAGCGCAAGAACGCGGCCGTCTTTCCATCGTCGATGTTCTCGTGGACGTCCACGATTGCAATGTCTCCGTGTTTACGGTTCTCCCAGGCGAGCTCCACTCGCGCCTTGAGTGTCGGCGGGCGGCCGAGGACAAACCTGACCTCTGTCCTGTAAGGTCCGTCGGTTGGCCACTCGGACGTGACGTTGTTGCGGCGGAGAAAATCGCGACGATTCCTGCTCGGCTTGGACGCGGTCGAGAAAATGCCGAGCAGGAGAAGGAGCGGATCCCGTCCGTTGTTGGGTGAGCCGGACGGACAGGCGACGGTGTGGGGCTGTGGGGATGTGAGGAGTGCATAGTCGGCCTCCTCAAACGAGCGCGACCAGTCGGCCGGCTGAACGACGGGCGCATGCGAGTCCAGTATTGGAGGAAGAAAGTGGTACGTTGAGATGAAGAGGAGAAAGATAACCGCAAGGATCGCTATCCGGGAACGGTCGATCCATCTGCGGGCTGGGACGAAGGTTCGAGGTCGACCGGAGGGGGAGAGGGAGGGAGCGGGCAGTCCAGCTCCGCGAAGGTTGCGCTTGCTCGTCGACGTCGGTGAGCTCGGCAGCAGGTTGAACGGGGACCGCCTCGCTGACCCGGGTGATGGTGATGATGCTGATCCGAACGACGGGAGCGATATCGAGAGTGTCGGCCGTCTGGGTTGCTGGCTCGAGCTCATGGCCGTTGTGGTCGAGCTCAAGTGACAGCATCGAGCTCACGGCCCCTCCCTCTCTCCGAGCTCGCTGATGCATGCAGGGCGACAGTCTTTGCGACAGATGTGAAATAGGTCAGGCAGCGAGATATAGGTCACGATGGTTCTATTGACCGAATCTTCACATGGTCGTGGTGTCTGGTCAAATAAAAGTAAACTCGGGGCCTGAGGGCAGGCGAGGCCGAGCTGACGCTGGGCCACTCACCTCCACGACCTCCTTTCCGTTTGATCCCACCATGTCTTCCGGATCCACACTCCCTCAGGGATGGTCAGAACAGTGGTCAGTATGCGTTTGAACAGGCTCTTCGCTGGCAGAGGTTGGTCCGAGTGCTGGCGAGCGTGAGCTGATGCTGTCGTTCCCATCTCTCCCCCTCACTCGTTGCTGTCGGTCGTGCTGTCGCCCGTGCGTCCGGCTCACAGGGATGAGGCTGGCACGCCCTTCTACATCAGTGAGTCAACGTCTCTTGGTTGCGAACTCTGAGCTCCCGAGCTGGGTCCACGAGTCGGCAGGTTGGGAGAGACGTCCACGAGAGGTCGAGCTCACCGACCTCGAGGGCGCGACGGATCCGGGTCTCGGTCACAACCTCTCGTACACGAGAGCGCCTGGTCCTCTCGAGTATCGGTCACCCGCTCGGACGAGCAGTCGCTTGTCTGGAGCATGCATGCTGTGGATGTCGGTCCTTGACGGCGTGGAGATGTCGCGGTCTCGTCCTGTCTGTCTGGTCTCGCCGCGAGATCGTGTGCTGGCTCGGGTCCCCGTCGTCGTCGACCGTGTCGGACCATCAGCCAGTGACAACAGGTTCCACCGTCAACCGTGGGGTACTGACGATGCCTTTGTGCTTGTCTGATCAGGTCCTCAGGGGCAGTCGCAGTGGGAGCACCCTTCTCAGGCGGCCGATGGGTCCCTCCCTCCCCTCCCAGCCCAGGACGACTCGTTCCAGCCCACCTCACCGCCTCAGACGTCGTCCCACAACCCAAAGCGAAGACAGTACGCAGCAGCGCAGGCAGCGTACGTCAACACGAACGGACCCGGAGGCTCGTTTGACCCGTCCATCCCCGACCCTGCCGCCGGAGGGGCACCCGCCGAGCTCTTCACGCCCGGCTACGGAGGAGAGCCCCAGCAGCCAGCCTACTACGCCCCAGGTGCGACCGGAGGGCAACAGCCCGCATACGGACAGCAGCAGCAGGCTGGCGGGTACGCTGGAGGAGCTCAGGCTGGAGTCGGCCAGATGGCCGCTCAGTTTGGCCAGATGGGCATGGGAGGCGACGACCTCAAGGTCAGCTCAGGTCTCGCAGACTCCTTGGTCCTTTCGCGCGTGTCACTGACTGACGAGGACCGATCTTGGTCTCTCGTTCGATGCAGTACCCTCTTCACGTCGCCAACCTGGTCGGCATGCAGCCGGACGTGCGAGCTCTCGAGGACGCCCCGCCAGCCATCAGGCTCCCGTCAAACGTCAGTCCTTGCTCCTCTCTCGTCTGTCGGCGCGTCGCAGGAGATGATGGCGCCTCAAGACTTTCATCCACGGCGTACTGACTACCTTTGCCCGACCCATCGGCTGTTCGTTTCGTCCTCCAGGCGACTGTGACCCCGAGCCCGACTGCGATCCCGGACCCGTCGTACATGCGATCGACGTTGAACGCTGTTCCGTCTACCAACAACATCCTCAACAAGTCCAAGCTTCCGTTCGGACTCGTCATCACGCCGTACCGGTCCATCAAGGAGGGAGACGTGCGTCCTCTGCCATCTCATGTATCGCCAACCTCGCTCTCGCTGACCTCGCCCTGTCTTGCTCTTTGCGTTCATGCAGGCCGAAGTCCCTGTCGTCAAGGACACGGTGATTGCCCGTTGCCGACGATGCCGGTCGTACATCCATCCGTACGTGACCTTTATCGAGGGCGGGAACCGATGGAAGTGCACAATGTGCAACCTGTCAAACGAGGTCCCCCAGCTGTTTGACTGGAACCAGGAGACCAACCAGCCGGCCGACAGGTGGCAGCGCGCAGAGCTCAACCACTCGGTCGTCGAGTTTGTCGCCCCGACAGAGTACATGGTCAGACCCCCTCAGCCGCCGTGCTACGTGTTCCTCATCGACTGCTCAGAGGCGGCCGTCAAGACCGGCATGCTCGCTACTGCCGCTCGCACGATCCTCGAGTCGCTCGACCGACTTCCCAACGAGGACGGCCGAACAAAGGTCGCCCTCATCGCCGTCGACGTCTCCCTCCACTTCTTCTGCCTGCCAGTGAGTCGCATCGATCATCTCCTTCTCACTCGCTCGTACTGATGTCTTTGTCCTCCTTGCTCCTCCTAGCCTGGCGCTACGGACCCGACGATGCTCGTCGTGTCTGACCTGGAGGATGTGTTCCTGCCCAAGCCTTCGGACCTGCTCGTCAACATTGTCGAGGCTCGCCCTGCGATCGAGAGCATGCTCGGCCGACTGAGCGACATGTTCAAGGACACGTACGTCACTGGAAGCGCCCTCGGAGCCGGTCTGCAGGCCGCGTTCAAGCTGGTCTCGAGCATCGGAGGAAAGATCATCGCCCTCACCGCCACCCTGCCGACGACCGGACCTGGAGGACTCAAGAACCGAGAGGACCCAAAGGTGCTCGGCACGTCCAAGGAGTCGAGTCTGCTACAGGCTGCCGGACCGTTCTATAAGACGTTTGCGATCGACTGCTCGCGAGCGCAGGTGTCTGTCGACATGTTCCTCTTCAGCTCGGGCTACACCGACGTCGCCTCGCTCAGCTGTCTTCCGCGCTACACCGGTGGACAGACCTACTTCTACCCCTCGTTCAACGCCGGCCGGTCAGAGGACGCCATCAAGTTTGCGCACGAGCTCGGCGAGGTGCTCGCCCAGAAGATTGGTCTCGAGGCCGTCATCCGTGTGCGAGCCTCTCGAGGACTGCGTATGAAGGCGTTCCACGGAAACTTCTTTATTCGATCGACGGACCTGCTCTCGCTGCCGGCTGTCCCGATTGACCAGTCGTACGCGATCGAGGTTGAGCTCGAGGACAACATCACCGCCCCGTTCGTCGTCATGCAGACGGCCGTCCTCCACACGACCTGCTTCGGCGAGCGACGGATCCGAGTCATCACCCTCGCTCTCCCCGTCACCGACAACCTCACCAACCTGTTCGCATCCGTCGACCAGACGGCGATCGCGACCCTGCTCGCCTGCAAGGCTGTCGAGAAGACGATGCAGTCAAAGCTCGAGGACGCGAGGGAGTACATCACAAAGTCGCTCGTCGAGATGCTCGGCGCGTTCAAGACGGCCACCCAGGCGGGAGGAAGCGGAGCGAGCACCCAGCTCGCCGTGCCCGAGAACATGAGATTCCTCGCCCTGCTTTGCCTCGGTCTCCTCAAGCACGTCAGTCCGCCGTTCCAGTCTTTGCTGCCGTCTTCGATCCGCAAAGCTGACCCGTCTTTCTTCTTTGGTCCCTCTCCAGGTCGGTATCCGCGAGAGCTCTCAGATCCCTCCCGACATGCGAGCGTACGCGCAGTCGCTGCTCACGACCCTCCCCTCCCAACTGCTCGTCCCCTACCTCCACCCTCGGTTCTACGCCCTCCACACCATGCCCGACGACGTCAGTCCCTTCTCTTCTGGTTCTCGCCCTCTCTCTCTTTTTGCCTTCTTCGTCGCTGACTTCCTCTCCTCTCTCTCCAATCCTCTCGCAGGCCGGCACGATCGGCGAGCACGGCGTCATCCTCCCCGAACCCATGAACCTCACCTCGGAGCGACTCGAACGCCACGGCCTCTACCTCCTCGAGGACTCTCAAAACATCTTCCTCTGGATCGGCCGGGACGCGGTCCCGCAGCTCGTCCAGGACGTCTTTGATCTCCCTTCCTACTCTGAACTTCCGGGCGGGAAGACGACGCTGCCCCAGTTGGAGAACGCGTTCAGCCAGCGGGTGAACGCGATCGTGAACAAGACGAGGGAGATGAGGAGGAGTCCGTACAGGCAGCATGTGTATGTGGTCAAGGAGGACGGGGAGCCGGCGTTGAGGCAGTGGGCGTTGAGTGGGTTGGTGGAGGATCGGTTCGACAGGACGCCGAGCTACAGTCAGTACATCTCGACGTTGAGGGATAAGGTCAACTCGTCGTCGAACTAGAGGGGTGGGGTCGAGCGTTTTCTCTACTACGTTGTGCTCCTGCTGGCCTTTCTTTACTCGATTCTCTTTGATATCGGTCTTTTTGACCTCACCCTTTACGTACATCTCACTACTTTGTTTCCTTTCTTCTCTTTTACCCTGCTATACATCTCGTTCCCGTTTCAAGCTCGAGTACAGAGACGGTGGACATAAAGATCGTAAACAAGAAAGGCAGAGAGACGAAGATCGAAGCGTAAAAGCTCGTGCAAGCGGCGTGACAACGGAGAAAAAGGATTGAACGTAAGACCCGGAGAGCATGCAACAGTAAAGTAAAGAGACGTAAGACCCATAACACAAGGAGATCGAAGAAAGAAAGACGATAGAAGGTGCGCAAAAGAAAAGCAGGAACAGCATGACGACGTGGGAGCGAAAAAGATGACGAGCGGTTTCAACAGAAGAGCGACTGCTACTGCAGTTCAAGGAGCAGACGACGGCCTCTTCGCAGCAGCAGCAGAAGAAGACGATCTCGTCGCAGGAGTGGCGGTCGCAGCAGCAGGGGTGACGAGCGTGACGCGCTCGTCTTTGAGTCGACCGATCAGCGAGCGGAGGTTGGAGATTTCTTCGTCTGTTCCCGTCCAATCGAGAAGCCGAAAATCACAGGTCAGCCTGGATAAGGTACCATGTAGACGGTTTGGAAAGAGAACGCACCACGCTCACTGATTTGCGCCTGGATGTCTGCGAGCATGTTCTTTCTTCGGGCACGGAAGGCTTTGGCGCCTTGTCGTCACCAAGTCAAATGTTAGCTCCCATCCCTGGACTTCCAGATGTCTCCCGAAGAGAGCAAAACAGGACGTACTAGCTCGATTCGTCGCCTTCCTCCTCTCCCTCCTCTCCGTCGCACTCTTCTTCACCCTCTTCCTCTTCCCGCCCACCAACTCCTCCACACCCTCACCCTCAGGCTCAAACTCGGACCCTTCATCTCCCTCACCCACCGAGTCGTCCTCCGAGTCGGCCTTTACCTCCTTTGCCTTCTTCCTCGCCTTCTTTGGCGACGCGCCTTCGACGACCGGGGCGGCCGCGTTCGTCACACACTTCCTCTTCAGCCTCCCACTTTCCTTCACCTTCGCCAACTCTTTCAGCGTGGAAGAGGGAGCCACTTTCTCGGGATCGTCCACCAGTCCTCGTTCCGGATCAGGCTCGGACAGAATGAGGGACGACCCAAACGAGGAAGTCGGCGAGGTTGTGTTTGACGCGTTGGCTCCGTCCCGATCCCCGAGGAGATCGGAAGCGAATAGACCCTCCTCCTCCAGCTGATAGCTTGGCACAGGGAAGCATGCAGCAGTAGTAGTGGTGGTGAGGTCAAGTCGTGGGAACGTCGCTGGCGTCGGTAACCAAGAGAGAGGCCGAGGAAATCAGCTTCCATGGGGAAAGAACGGGCGTGTCCGACGACCCCGCGATTGAGCTCGAGTTGGCTTGTGATGGGGGACGCACCGGATCTCAAAGCCCAGTCGGGCGCGCCATACTCGTCTCCTCCGAAGGGATACTCGAGTGGGGAAAGGAGGTCGGGTTTGGTGTAGTACGGCAGGGTGGGGAGGAGGGCGGAAGGTCGGAAGGTGAGCGAAGCAGGGGTGGTGAGCTCGAACGTCCCCGGCCTTCCTCCTCCTCGGCCTTTCACAGTGGGTGCATCGAAGAGGGTGGATTCGAAGAGTGAGGAGGGTGCAAAGAAGGAGAAGGACATGTTGAGCTGTGGGTGAGGTAGGGCAGATGATGGGTGGGGAAAAGAACAATCTGGACGGTCAGGGGGGAGACAGGACATGAGGACAGAGAGAGACTCATGCGCGCCTCAAGGCATCTCTCCGGCCCGTTTCGGTCAGCGATTCAGCCGGGTTCGTGCGCGAGTCTCTCACGCAGACCTGGTGCTCTCTCGTCCTATCCTCATCGCTCTGAAGTAAGCAAGACAGTGAGCGCACACCAGACAGGGAATCACGAAGCTCTACCCATCCCGCCTGATCGTCTTCGCGCTCCCGATGGACCGAGGATTGCCTCGTGAAACGACCCCAATCACCGATCCCAGCGGGACGGCGTCTGGACGGATGACTCAGCTTGACACGCGACCCTCACAAGATGAACTCAGCTTTCGTCCATGCGCCTGGTCGAAGAGCCGACCCGACTCCTCCGACCACCCTCGTTTTTTGCGTTGGAACGCGCATTCGATTCATTTTGCTTCCCGGTGATGGATGAGATGGTGTACTTCAAATGTAAGGTTGAGAGATGATACTAACACAAGCGTGGCGGGTAGCGAAACGACCTGACTGAACGAGATGTATATGCGAGCGAGATGCGATGGCACGTGACAAGGGAGCGAGACCAGGTCAGGAAGATGGGAGAAGAATGATCTAAGGCAGCTTGACCTCCTTGGAGGCGAGAGCCGCGTCGGGCAGGTCGGTCACGCCCTCGATACTGAAGAAAGGGGAAGAGAGGGAGGCAAAAGAGGTCAGCGACGGTAGCGGGACGATTGGCGAAAGATAGAGACGAGCGACTCACGGAGGCGGGATCTCAACCTTCTTGTCCTTGTTCTTGCCCTGCTGGTTCTTGTCCATCCAGTCGTCCATGTCGTCCTGGATGTCGAACGGACGCTTGCCGAGCAGGTCAACCATCGCCTCACTAGGAGAGACACAGGCAGACGATACCGCACGTCAGCAAAGATGGATGGACGAAACCGAGAGAAGAGCAGAAAAGAGATCGAGCACTCACCGAGTAAGCACCTCCTTCTCCAACAGCCGCTTCGCAACAATCTCGACCTGCTCCCTCTTCTCGGTCAACAGCACCCTCGTCCTCTCCCTCGCGATCCCAACCAGCTTCCTAACCTCGTCATCGAGCATCTGCCCCGTCTTCTCGCTGAACGGCTTGGTGAAGCCCTCGTCCTGTCGCGCGTACGACACCGGTCCGATCGTCTCGTTCATCCCGTAGTTTGAGCAGATCTCGAACGCCATCTTGGTCACCTTCTGGAGGTCGTCCTGGGCTCCGGTGGTGATGCGGTTGAAGAAGATCTCCTCGGCGACTCGTCCACCGAGAGTCATGCACATGCGGTCCATGAGCTGCTCGGTCGAGTACAGGAAGCGCTCCTTGGGCAGGTACTGGGCGTATCCGAGCGCTCCAACACCTCGAGGGATGATGGACACCTTGAGCAGTGGGTCGGCGTGCTCGAGGAACCATCCGCACACGGCGTGCCCAGCCTCGTGGTAGGCGACCGTCGTCTTCTCCTCCTTGCCCAGCACCCGACTCTTTCTCTCGAGACCAACGATCACCCGCTCGATGGCCGACTCAAAGTCCTTGTCCTCGATCGCCTTGCCCTCGCGTCGGGCACAGTGAAGCGCAGCCTCGTTGCAGACGTTGGCGATGTCGGCTCCCGAGAAGCCAGGCGTAAGCAGGGCGAGCTTCTCCGAGATGTTGGTCGCCTCGCAGTCGGCGTGGAGGGTGAGCGGTCCGAGGTGAACCATGAAGATCTGCCGTCTTCCACCGACGTCTGGTCGGTCGATGGCGATGTGTCGGTCGAATCGTCCCGGTCGCATGAGCGCAGCGTCGAGCACATCGGCTCGGTTGGTTCCAGCGAGAACGACGATCGACTCGTTGGACCCGAATCCGTCCATCTCCACGAGCAGCTGGTTGAGCGTCGACTCTCGCTCGTCGTTGCCGCCCATCGATCCCCCCTTGCCTCGCGCCTTTCCGATCGCGTCAATCTCGTCGATGAAGATGATGCACGGCGCGTTCTTCTTGGCGGTCGCAAACAGGTCTCGCACTCGCGAGGACCCGACTCCAACGAACATCTCGACGAACTCTGATCCAGAGACCGAGAAGAAGGGCACGCCGGCCTCTCCTGCGGTCGCCTTGGCGATCAACGTCTTTCCGGTTCCGGGCGGTCCAGAGAGGATCGCGCCTCGAGGGATCTTGGCTCCGAGGGCGAGGAAGCGGGCGGGTTGCTTGAGGAACTTGACAAACTCCATGATTTCCTGAGGACGACGACCGAGATAAAGACGGTCAGTAAGATGCGTCGAGACCACTGAAAAGCTCAACAGATGTGTCGACTGACCTGCTTTGCCTCGTCCATTCCTGCGACGTCCTTGAACTTGACCATGACGTCCGTCTCCTGGTTGAACATCTTTGCCTTGCTCTTTCCGACCCCAAAGATGCCTCCCGGTCCACCCTTCCCTCCGCCCATCGCTCCTCCCCTGGTCATCGAGTAGATGAGGATACCCGAGATCAGCAGTGTCGGTGCGAGGTCGACGAGCCATCCGAAGCTGTCGCTCTCCTCCTTGTACTGGACGGGGATCCTCTCGTGGCTCGGGATGCCCAGCTCGTCCTGCGCCTGCTGCAGTTGACGCTCAAACGACTCGGGGGAGCCGATCTGGAAGAAGTAGGCCGTCGCGGCAGCGTTGACGGGTCCGGCGGGGGTGAAGGGCGGAGGGGAGGGCGAGTCGAACGAGGCGTTGGACATGGACGAGGACGAGGAGCCCGAGGGGACGAGGGTGACGACAGCCTTGGCCTTGTTGATGATCGTGATCTTTTGAACGAGACCCTTGGACAGGAGCGAGTTGCGGCTGAGATACGAGGAAGGCGGGAAGGAGGCGAAGAGGCGAGAAGCACGCGGTGAGCTCAACGTTCGGCCGGAGCGGATGAGGGAGCCGACTCACAACTCCTGGTACGTGATCTCACGCTGAGGTCCCTTCGAGTTGTCAGGCGCGATAAAGGTCTGATAGACAAAGATGGTACTGCAGGCCGGAAGGAGGAGCAAAGGGTGAGCTTCGGTCATGGGGAAGGAGGGGTGAGCTCGTCGACTGACCCCATGGCTGTGAGGAAGATGGTCATCTTTGACGGTCCTCCCTCGCCACCTGCTCCTCCTGATGGGTTCCCTCCAAAGCTGAAGCTGAACCCGATCGGCTCGGGTGCAGTCTTCTTGCCCTTCTTCTTGTTGGCCGACTTTGTCATCGGAGCCGAGTCGTCCTCCTGCTCGGCAGCCTCCTTGTCGTGCTCACCCTCCTTGGCGGAAGTAGTCTCCTCTTGCTCTACATCTTTCTTGGCTGCTGCCTTCTTTGTCTTTGTCTTCTTCTCTGGGTTGCCAAAGAAGCCCTCGAGCACAAACGGAGCGTTCGGGTCGGACTTGTCGTCCTGGCCGTCGACGTCTTTCTTCTTGTCCTGCTCGTCAGACTTCTTGGGTGACTTACCCTCCTCGTTCGACGGGGGAGGAGAAGAGGAGGAGGGCGGGGTAGTGGTAGCCGAAGGTGGCTTGTCGTCTGCTGGAGGTGTAGATGGTGGCGAGAGTGGGGGGGTGAGCGGCTCGGCTGGGCCACCGGTCGACGGGGGGGAGATCGTGGGATCGCCAGGGAGCGAGGGAGTCTTCTTGGTAGAGCCACCAATCGAGGCGCCAGGAAGGTTGGCTATCGTCCGATACGACAGCTTGTAGGCCGACGGAGACAGCGTCCGTGAGGGGGAGAGGGAGGAGAACGATCGGGACGCAGAGGCGAAGGTGGCCGATGGAGTCGCATGCGGACACGTCGACGTCGACAGCAGCGAGATCGACCGAGATGAGCTCGACGACACCTTGCTCGCCAAGCGGCGTGATGTCGAGGAGGAGGCTATGCGGTGCATGGGTGGATCGGACGGAAGGGAGGGTGGGTGGAGGCTAGGGAGCGAACGAGCCGACCTCGTCGAAGCTCACAGGACGCTGGCGTGGCCTCGTCCGCCCACCCGGCTCATCTTTATAAATCTATTCAAGAACCCTTTCCCCAGACTCTTCGGACACAACAACAGGCATGATCATAGGTCGTTAAGATCGTCACACTCGTTTACAAAAGCTTCAAAGTCCATCTCTCTCGCTACTCGCCGATGGCACGCGACCCCCGTCCGACGCAAGCGGACTGGGCCGACGTCCGCTCACAAGAACGCCTCGGCCTGCTCCGCGGTAGTATATCGAAGGTAGCCCTTGACGGTGGTGTAGCCAGGGAAGAGAGCCTGCCAAGGAACCGCGGCGATAAGTTCCAGCAGTCATCGACCGAGGGCTGAAGACGACGCGTTCGGCTCACCTCTGCCTCCTCATCCGAGACCGAAGGATGGATGATGACTGGCTCGCCTCGTTTCCAATTCACAGGCGCTGTCAGGAGCGAGGCCGGATAGAGAAAGCAGGTCAGCTCGGGCTCGGCTTGTTCGGGGACCAGCGTGCAAGCGACGACTCACTGGTGACCTTCTGCTTCTCGCCCATCTGTAACGAATCAATGACCCGGAGCACTTCGGGAAAGTATCGTCCAGTAGCTGAACAGATGGAAATGGAGGGACGAGGGGGAGGGGATCAGCCATACGTGACAAGACAGGGTTGGGGGGTGGGTCGTAAGAGCCGTACAAGCAGGGTAGGTGAGCATCAGCCGGATGACACGCTTTGGATCCAAAACGAGCACAGTTCGGACCGTGAGAGGTGCGCCAGTCTGCTCGGAAGACGCAGAACACGAAAGTCAGTAGATGTCAAGGTCGGTTGGGCAGGAAAGACCGCCCGGGAACAGTGCCCGCAAAGCTTGTGCTCTGCTGATGCGCTGACGCTTCACGAGCTCGATTGAACTCACCTCGTCGATGTTGCTCGCGTCCGCCTCGTCGAGTAGCGAGTAGAGCTTTGTCACATGCCTCGACCGATCTCCGATCAGCGGGAAGTCGACCCGACAGCCAGCGATGTCCTCGACGTCCTTCATGTGGTCTCGATGGCTCTGCACGCTGTTGGCGGAGATGCCGATCACTGCTCGACCAGGTACACACGAGGCGAAAGTCAGTCAAGAGAAGTCGGATGCTCGCCCGGGTCACATGCCGAACGCGCAGGGTGACTCCCCTCCTTGAGGCCCTGGGCGAAGACTGACCTTTGACGTTCCTCGCCTTCCACTCCTTGTCGAGCTTGGCTACCTCTGCGAGTTCGGTCGTGCAGACGGGTGTGAAGCTACCCGGGTGAGAGAAGAAGACGACCCCTGTGGAAGGTGTGCAGGGAGGTGAGGTCAGCTTGTGAGCCCACGCGTTCGGCTCCACCCTGACCGCGTCACACAACGACGAACGAGAGAATGAGCTCACAAGAGTCCCTGGCCCAGTCGGAGAACTTGATCGGACCTTGAGTACTGCAGATGTTGAAAGAGGGCCCTCGTCAACTTGAGACTGAGGCGAGCGAGCACATCGGCAGCAGGACGAGGGCATGAGGAGAAGACGACACGAACGTATCCGCCGAGAAGTTGGGAGCCACAGAGCCGAGACGGAGAGAGCGAGCCATGATCGAGTTGTGCAGGCCAGATTGTGATGTCGTGTGATGTTGTAGTGGGTGTCAGAGGGCAGACGACGGTCGTCCCATGAGGAGCCGAAGGACCCCAAGAGAGAGGGTGAGCTCACGTCCTCCCCCCCTCCGGCCGGATCGGCTTCGGGCGATTCATGCCCGTCCGCGAGGGCCTGCAGGCTCTCAAGCCGACACACGGCTCCTGAGCCGTTCGCAAACCCGCAGCGTGTCTGCATCGTATACGCCCGCTGATGGCCATGAGGACAGACGTTGAGCTCATCCGAACCAGGGCCGGAGCTTGAGCTCGCTCGTCGCCCAGTGCTGTCGGTGTGAGCATGCCCGTCTGATGGTGATGCGCAGTGAGCGATGGTGATGTTCAGGTAGTGAGTGAGCGCAACCGAAAAGGCGAGAAGAGGAAGCCAGATGTGTGGTTGTGGCGGTTTGCGGCATGACCGCCTCGAGCCGGACGAGGGAAAAGAGACGTGAGCTCGACGTTGCTCCCATCGACCATCCTCGCCCTCTCCAGCCCACCCACTCCTGTAAGTCTCTTCTCAGATCTGAGCATGTTGGGACCACTCCGACTCTCCGCTGACGACGAGCAATCTCTCATCTCTAGTCCACCTGTCCGTGCCCTCACCTGTCGATCGACGCCTTCTGTTGAGCTCGAGTGCTCCTTCCTCCCCTCCTCGTGAGTCTCCCCTCGCACGCCGTCTCGACCTCTAGCCGCACGAACCTGACTCTCTTCCACTCCCTGCTCTCCTCGCGTTACATCCTTCCCATCAGCTCCCACCCCAAACCCAGCCCCACCCCATCCCCCCATCCCCTCCTCGCCCAGCATGCCCCCTCCTCGCGTCCTCAACGTCACCCAACTCCCCAACATCGTCCACGGCCCAAAGGACCACATCCTCACCTACAAGAACTTCTACCCGTCCGGCCCCAAGGTGCAGCACACGCGTCTAAAGTACCCGTACATGTCTGCGCAGGTGCTCGCGGACAACATCGCCTACAACGCAGGAAAGGGAGGAGAGAAGACGAGCGCAATCACAGGGCAGCTGTTCCAGGCGATGGGCAACGTCGGAACGGGCATCTTGGCGAGACCGATCACGGGGATGACGGTCAAGGTGTCCGGGGCGAGTCATGTAGAGAAGGTGAGTACAGCGAGCGAGACCGTTCTGTCCTGCTGGGTTGGGGTGGACCCCTAGAGAGCTCGACGAGCGTCACTCTGTTATCGAGCCGAGCCAAGGCGAGGGAGAACTGCACCAGAGATGGTCCATACTCTCGCCTCAGCTGTCCGAGCTCTTCTTCGCGCCGGCCTACTCCCACCCGTCCATCGTCGCCGAATGAAAGCGTCGAGCTCACCACCACCCCTTCCCTTTCCCTTTCACCCTTCATCCCCTCCTCAGACGTTCGGCTCCACTGTCAAATGGCACCGCGGCTCCCTCGCTCGCGGGAACACGGAGAAGAAGATGTGTACCGTTCAGGGTCGGATGGGAACGAGGACGACCCAGGTCACGCTCTGCTCGGCGGCGTTCCCGTTCTAGAGTCGGGCTGATGATATGTTGTCATTGGACAGAGCGGAAGGTAAGAGCATCGAGATAGGGGTACAGGGCGAGAAAGGCCAAAGAAGGAGGAAGAAAGGAAGGGAGGATGGACAGAGACAGACAGTTCCGAGAGGGAGGCAAAGTACACGAGCCGACAGACAGACAAAAGGATACGAGACCAAGCACGAGCGATCCGCCTACCGAGTCCGACTCGAGAAGAGAAGAAAAGAGAAGAGATGGGAAAGGAGCGAGAACGAGCAGAGCCGAGTGGAAGTCGCCCGTTGGGTTTGGGGTCATCAGTAGTAGTCGGTCCAAACCTGATTCAGGTTCCCGTCCCCGCACTTCCAGGTCTGGGATCTGTTCGGTCGGTCGTGCCACCCACTGTCAGCGACGGCCCTCGAAGCCACGTAGGCAGGGTGAGAAGGGACGTACTGCACCCCATTCGCCAGCTTCCCATCCGTCAGATCAAGGCACTGGCCCTTTCCCTCGACGGCGAAACGTTTGTCGGCCGTTCCTATGTCACATTGGATAGAGGAAGAAAAAGGGTGGTGAGGGAAAAATGTTAGCCCGGGCGAGAAGTAAGACGAGATGGGGGAGTAGAGGTCAGGGACGAACGGTACCACTTCTGCGCGGGCAGTCCGCCGTAGCACGTCCAGATCTTCATCCCTACGCCCGATCGAGGGTCGGTTCCTGCGTCGAGGCAGAAGTCTGCACGAAAGGAGAGAGAGGGGGAGGGTTGAGTGAGCTTCAATGATGGGTAGGGTAGGAGGAAAAGGGGAGGAGAGGTGGGAGAGGAGGGGAGAGGTGGGAACGTACTAGTCCCCTCGAGCTTGATGCTGGTCGACCCCTCAGTCCACACCCAGTTCTGGGCAGGGGTTCGGTTGCAATCGTAGATCTGCACGGGCGTTCTGCGCGACGCGAATGAAGTCACGGCCAGATGTCTGTCAGTGACCAGATCGACGACACGGTGGGAACGACTGCGACAGCGACTGACCCATTCTGTCGGATGTCCCCCTTGACGTCGAGACACTTTTGGAAGTTGCCGTTCGGGTGGATCCTCCTCGCCGTACTAGTCACAGGAGGTGGGTCCGTCACGGGCGGGTCGGGCGTGGGCGTGGGCGTTTCCCCGCAGAGGTGCGGTCCTTGATAGTTGGCTGGGCAAACGGGGCTTGAATCCGGGAGGCCGACGGGTTTGCCAGAGGTGAGGTTGCCGTCGTAGTCCTGTGCCAAAGCAAAGATGGAATGCACCGGGTCAGTGAGGACAGGGGAAGGAAAGGAAAGAGAGGGTTCACGACGTGGGTGACGGACTGACAAAGTAGCACGACGCGGCAATTCCGCTGGGCCCGGCTTGGTACGCGCACAGGTAGCCGAGACCGAAGATGCTGGTGAAGCCGTTGGTGAAGGGTGAGAGTCCACAGGAGAAGAGGGTCGGGCACTGGCCGGCGTAGGCGCGCTGTCGGTGGAGGCAAGGCCCAAGTCATCAACCGAAGGTCAGTCGCGGCAGATCGTGAAAGCGCAGTTTCCTCGACACTGACCTGTTTGATGGAAGCGCCTTGAACGACGACAGAGGTGGCGATGAGGGAGAGGAGAGCGAGGGCGGCGAGCATGGCGTGGAGTAGACTGTGGAGCGATTGGGAGGAAGGGTAGATGTGGTTGGCGGGAGAGAAGAAACTGTTCGTCCCTTTCATTCTGAACAGGGCAGAGCCGAATACTAGGAAGCGAACAGCACGAAAAAAGCAGAGGTCAGATGAGTGCCATGCCAAGGCACAGACGGCAGGAGAGGCGGTTCAGGGACGTCACTCACGGAGCCGAACAACGCACGCTCGCAGTGTCTTTTGAGTCCGCCTGCCCCGAGAGGATGAAGAAATCCGGCGTGTACGTATGCGAGACCAAAGAGTACTGATGTCCAATAGAAACGCTATCAGCCAAGATTCGCAGCTGCTGAGGAGGTGGAGGGGAACTCACAGGACGTTTAGCGCCTGACTTTGGACCCGCGACTTCTGGCGATCTCTCAATCTTGCAACGGCCGCACGTTCGGAGATGGTGGTCGGTTTGAAGCGGTATATGATAGATGAAGACTACTAGAACAAGGCGAGGAAAGAAAGAGATTGTCGAGACCCGAAAGGACGAGCCGCATCTAAGCGGTCTTCTCGGCGAGGAACGACTGGGTAGAGCAAGATGCGTACGAGGTCAGCTTGGACGAAAGCGAAAACACAGAGGACGACCCTGAAGAAACTGAGTGACTCACGTCCATCTCGGCGTCGAGATCGGCCTGGCTCTTTGTGGGCCTCTTTCCAGAGTCTCCGCCCTTGGCTCCACCCCGCCCACCTCGTCCTCCTCGGCCTCCTCGTCCTCCTCCCTCTCGTCGTCCTCCCTCCTGACTGTAAAAACAGATCAAGCCAGACGCACGAACGTCGGTCAGTCTGATGTTCGGCGAGTTTCCACGTCACCAACGCAGAGAAGAGCGACTCACGTCATGGGAACAGCGACGGTCGCGTAGACGGGCGCGGGTGCGACGGCGACGACGGGCTGCACTCGCGAGGCGAGCGAGGTGGCGGCGACGGGGGCAGAGTACACAATCTCGACCTTCATCGGCGTTCCTGTGGCGCGTGTCCAGATCCGAGGTCGGCGAGAAGCAGATGGCGGCAAGGGGGTGGAGTTGGCGGGATGTTCGTTGAGGGATGGAGATGGTACATGTCGAATGGATGCGATTGGAGGGCAGAGAGCGAAGGGGGGAGGGAGAAGCGGGGAGCGAAGGGGGATGGGAGAGGGAGGAAAGGGTGGGGTCGTATCAGTCGATGTTGAGCCGATCGTTTGATGTGGTTCGGAATGTGTGTTTGAGTGCAGGTCGGGGCGGCAGGCATGCAGGGCGGACAGCCTCGACCGACGAGAGCAACGCGGATCCGGACCGTCGACTTCCGCGTTCGCGACCGGTCGAAGACAAGCTCGTCCGCTTTAGACCGCTCTGATCAAGCCGGGATCGCATCGATAGTCGCCGAAGCTTATCGCAAGCCTCGATCCGGTCTGGCCGGGCCACTGACGACGATCGGACGAGCGGGTCGCTCGATGTCGGACAACAGAACGGCGCCCTCCCTCTGCGCTCTGCGCTCTCCCAAGACGGCTCGCCAGACGCGCTCGGTCCGCATGCCCGTCTCAGGGCGCTCGTCTGTCTCAATCTTGATCGACGACGACTGGGCGATCCCTATCAAGCCCGCGCTGATGGTCCTCTGCTGAACCGAGCTCGTCCCCGGCCTGCCGTCGCTGGCGCTTCCCTCGACTGCGAGTCGCCAACGAATCCAAGAGATCCTGCGAGCGACAACGGTGCTCGAGGCGCACTCGCTCTGAACACCGAGAGTGCTTTGCCGACGTCTGCTGAAGCGAGTCGGCTGTCTGGTCGCCTGCTGCTGCTGCTGCCGTGCATGCTGCTCGGCTTGATCGCGCCTTTTTCGACACGGGCGAAAGCTGTGCGAGATGGGGGTCAAGAGGAGTGTAAAAGAGGGTTGAGTCTACTAACGTCCGTCGATGAGTCGTCCGTTGTAGGTCTTGTGGGCCTTGTGGGCGTCGCCTCGCTTCTGGAACACGACCGTCGCGACTCCCTTGTGCTTGCCGTTCTTGTCGTACGACAACGAGCAGTCCTTCGTAGGTCCGACAGTTGACTGGAACAGATCCTGAAAGGCGAAAGAAGTGGAAGATACGCGTCAGCAGTGAACGAGCCAAGGGTGCGGATGAGATGGCGGAGAAGGAAGGTGAGGAGTGGTGGACTGACCCTGACGGCTGCGTCGTCGACGTCGAGGGGCAGGTTGGAGATGATGATCTTGAACGCGTCCTGCTCCTGGGTCCTCGGTCCTCCCTGCACGAGAGCGGCAGCCTGGGCCTGCCTGTTGTTGACCTGGGCGGCAGGGACGGGCTGAGCGTATCGAGCTCGAGCGGTGGATCCCTTGACCGGGGCAGCAGCAGGTGCTCCGCCTCGGGCAGCTCCTCCTCGAGCTCCTCCTCGACCGCCTCGTCCTCGGCCTCCTCGAGGCTTGGACGCAATCATCTACACGAGTCGAACGGAAGACGGGGCGAAGCGAGCCGACGAGGTGGGGTAGGAAGGAAGGAGGACGCGCGAGTCAGTCCACAGCGAGCTCGCTTCAGAGCCCATCCGTCTCGTCAACAGCACTCACATCGTCGAGAGACATATCAACATCCATGCTGGCCATCGTGAGAGTGGAGAAAGGGGGATGGATGGGGTGTGGGAAGGGGTAGGTGGATGGGATGGGGCGAGGTCGGGGTCGTGGATTGGGGGGAGCAAAGCGTTCTCTCGCCTCGAGCCAAAGTGGCCGACAGTGGTTTGTTTGCTTCCCAACAACGACACTCCAAAACATCCCCCATCCGACCACGGTCTCGACCGCCATCTTCCTTACCTCATCTCGGTCCGGTCGTGCTCTCGTGCCTGAACGAAGAGATCCTCGGTGGTGTGAGGACTGAGCGAGCGAGCGAGCGCACGTGAGTCTCACCGCCTGTTGAGCTCGTCCCAACTCGCCTTAATCCTCGGACACCGTCTGCAGGCGCCTCCTGCCCTTGCGCTGACACATCAAACGCATACCTGGATACAGCTTCACTCTCTTGAGCGTTTCGAGCATCCAATTCGGCCCCGTGTGTCGAGGATGCGTTCCCCGTCTCCGGTCCGAAGTCGGATGTACCAGGACGACCGCCCGTCGAGCTCAACGTCCCGCCCGCCGTTGCCTGTGAGGTCTCCCTCGCCGACGACATCCAACAACTCGTCCAACACGGGACAGTACTCGCGCAGGCCAGTCTGGGAGGGTGACCTTCCTCAACCTGGTGCGCTGCCGTCGCGGCCCAACTTCTCCCCAGACGCTCGGAGGTACGACCGCAGAGGAGACCGCGACCGCCCAGGAGACAGAGACCCATCAGGAGCGACAAGACCCTTCCACGAACGAGAGAGGGACAACCCTGGTCGCCAGCGAGATCGCGACCGAGACCGAGAGCGGGATGGGCCAGGGCCGAGTGGAGGGAGGGACACCTGGCTCGCACCGGGAGCTGCAGGCAAAGGCCGGGCAGCCGACGACGGATGGGGCTCAAGACGCAGAGGTGGACAGGACAGGAACAGGGACAGAGGCCCAAGGGATCAGAGGGAGCCCAGAGGTCAGCAGGGAGGGAGACCAGCGTACGACAGGGACGGACCCCCGCCGAGGAACGCAGACTATCCAGAGTGAGTCCCCAGCCGATGACCGACTGCCGAGAGAGGCATGGTCTCGCTCAGGACAAGATCACTGACTGCAGATCACTTGGTGTTGTGTCAGTCGAGGTCCTGCCCGGCAACCTCCGCCTCATCTTGCAGAAGACTCGCCAGCCGACATGGACGGTCCCCCTCCCAATGGAGGCTGGTCGCGTCGCCCTCCGAATGGCAGCCGTGGTGGAAACGACTCGGGCCGCTCCCACCCGTACTCTTCCAATCCTCCGCGGGCTCGCAACCCATCGGGAACCTCGCAGCCTTACCCGCCTCGCGGAGGCGCTGGGCCGAGCAACTACTCTCGTCCGCCGCCACCGTCGTCAATGGTCGATCCCTCGCTGTGGCGAACGTCGTACAACCCTCCTCCACCCTCGGACCGGTACCCTTCACTCGAATACGACGAGCCGCCTCGTCCGGCTGGTAGCCAGGCGCTGCCAGACAGCTCCGACGGGCGAGTCCCCTCTCGCGTTGACCCTTTAGACGCTGTCCATCCGCCAGCCACAGCCTATCCGACGGAGAACCGAGACGAGGAGCCAGAAGAAGGAGAGGAGCTCGAGGAAGGCGAGCTGCAGTCGGAGGATGGCGAGTTGAGGGACCCTGGGCTGGGTGACGAGCCTGCAGCCGTTAAGGTCGAACCAGACGTCGGGCTCGATCAAGCGAGCCCTCCGCTTCCTCTGAGATCACCCTCCACAGAGCCACTCACAAAGATGGAGACACCTCTGGATCCCTTGGACGCCCGCGCTCGTTCGCCAGAAACGCCGCCATCGCCTTCACAGTCCATCGCCTCGAACACTCGCGGCCCGCCTGCGCCTCCCGTTGCGGCCCCTTCACCTACGCAGCCGGAAGAGCGTCGGTCCCCTCCTTCGCGCCTGCCCGCATCTCCTCCGCCGAGGGAAACACTCGTCCCCCAGGCCGAACCTTCGCTGCTCAGCGAACAGTCGCCTCCTCCTCAGTCGCCTCCTCCTCGACCCCAATCTTCCGCTTCGCCTGCTCCGACAGGTCCTTCGCTGTCAGTCGGACCGGAGGAGCCCTCTCCAAGCGCGCGTACCGTGACGCCACCGACGTTCACTCTCGTCCCTGGTACAGAACGGAGTCAGTCTTCACCTCCGCCGGTCACTCAACCTTCCGTCACCGTCCCGGACGTTGCTGTCGTGGACTCGCAACCCGCAAACTCTGTCTTGGACGGCTCGCCTGTCATCCCAGTCAGAGAGGTCGAGATGTCGTCTCCCGTTGCGCCGACGGTCGCGCGACAGGCTACGCCTCCAGTCGCGATGGCCATCGACGAGCCGGTGTCGTTCGAGCGAGAACAGCCTGCTGGTTCTGCGGACGTTTCGATGGAGGATGTCCCACCACCCGTCGAGGTCGAGCGAAAGGTAGCAGAGTCAGCGGCGGCAGAAGACGAGGCTGACGAGGATCCAGTGGTAGCCCCAGCGGAGGAGATCTTTCCCCTCACCGAGGAGGAAATCGCGGACGTCGTCGTCGTCCGAGCGCAGGCGCGGGTCTCCAATGACCCGTACACGGCCTTCCTCCGAGAGCAAAACATCGCGTCGCTCTATCACTTTAACGAGCAGCTTTCGGACGAGCCGTCGTCTCGAGTGCCGGCCAACCCGCCCTCGTCACCCGACTCAGACGCGGACGAGCTTCCCTTCCCGCTCTCGCCGCTTCCGAACGAGGCTCGGCTCGCGGTCGCTGTCCGGGTGCACTGTTTGATGGACGAGGACGCCGACAAGATTGATCGGCTGAGGAACGAGTACCGGGTCATCAACGCAGAGTGGCAGGCTACGTGCCAGCGGCTCGATCGACTTACCGAGAAACGAAACGCCGCAAAGCTCCAACGGAACGGGACAGCCGGATACGGCTTCGGCTATGGCAACGGAGCCTCAGCCAGGACACCGAATCTGTCAACCCCTTCTGGGGGGCCTCCGACGCTCGGCCTCGGAGGCGTCAACGCGAACGGTGCAGCCGGCGGGGTGAGTGGAGGACTGGGCTCGTCTGTACAGACGCCGAGTGGCCAAGGGCCGTCGATGCTGCTGTACGAGGAGAGCTCTCGGTCCTCACGAGCGTCTCGATCGCGTGCGTCCAACCAGGACGCCAACAACGGCTACTTTGCGGACGCTGTCCGGTCCGAGGCCGAGTTCCAGTCGATCCTCGCCTCGCTCGAGGACGCCGACGCGAGGGATCCCAACCTCCGAGCGGCAAGGACGACGGCGGTGGTCCCAGACATGATCCTCCGCAAGCTCGACAGGGACACCGACACCTACGACGACGAGAGCGGGCTCGTCACGGACCCGGTCGACTTTTACGAGGATAGTGTCGTCCTCCACGGCTGGACGGACGACGAGAAGGCCGTGTTTGAGAAGCGGTTCGCCCGGGACCCAAAGCAGTTTGGAAAGATCTCGGAGTACCTGCCGCACAAGTCAACGCAGGACTGTGTGCTCTACTACTACCGGACCAAGAAGACGGTCGACTTCCGCTCGATCGTCGCTCAGAGGGGAGGCTCCCGCCGGAAGGGCGGTCGACGAGGCGCGACAAAGAACTCTGCGCTCCTGTCCAACCTCGTCCGCAAACGGCCAAAGGCAGACGACATCCTCGCCAACGCCACCGGCACCCTCCACTCTGGCTCGGCGACCCCGAGGTACGACGATGACGACGTGTCGGCCCCCGCGACTCCATCCGCGTCGGGCGGTGGCAAGAAGCGATCCAGGACCGAGGGCGGAGCGACCGAGGATGCGAGTCAGGCTGCGTTCGGCGCCCAGGCCAAGAAGTCGCGCATGTTTGAGCTCTCTGCGGACGGAGGGGCCAACCCAGGTCGGATGGCATCAGCCCTGCTGAACGGATCCGCTCGAACGTCGGACGGGCGGGCAGACGACACCGACGAGATGCTGCTCGCGCTCTCGTCGAACGGTCATGTCGTAGCTCCCGATCCCTCGTCCGCTCGGCTTGCGGCGATCGAGGCAGGCGAGATGACGCCCGCTCCAAAGAAGAAGGCGTCTCGCAAGAAGAAGCCTGCTCTGCCGAGCGCGACCGCTGAAGGGGCCCTCGCGCTCGAAGCGATGGGTGCCTTCGACGGTCCTGCGCTCGAGCCTGGACGCAAGGACTCTGTCGACTCGCATACGAGTGGCTCGCTCGGACCGGACGGGGCTCAGAAGCGGAAGAGGTCCAACATGAGCTCGTACTGGAGCGCAGCAGAGAAGGCGGCCTTCATGGCCGGTCTCGGTCAGCACGGCAAGGACTGGGCGCTCGTCTCGCAGAGCATGCAGGGCGTCAAAACGGCCGTCCAGGTCAAGAACTTCTTCCAGACCAACGCAGACGCACTCGGACTGCGAGCCATCGCCGAAGCAGCAAGTGGAGACCCATCGGTGAGTCTCGTTCAAGTGTTTGCAGGGCACTCTTTGTCCATCATCTCGCTCGCTGACATGGTTGTGTCGTCTGACCTGTAGCTTGCTTCTTCTCAACCTCATCTATCGCAGACGGGTTCCGGTCTGTTCGAGCCGAACGCCGAGACCCTTATTCTCCCACCTGCCTCATCTCTGGCGCCGCCCTCGTTCGGACAGGCGTCTCGCCCATTCGCATCCTCCGCCAGTCCTTCACTCTCGACCGGGTCGGCCGAGCCTTCTCGTCCCAGGAGCGGGATGAACATCCACGACCTGTTGAACTCGCCCGACAAACCGCCTGCTCTTTCGTCCTCTGACGCCGCTGCCCTCGCGGCCTTGCGACCGCCAGCCCGTCAGGCACTCAACGAGCATACGCCAGACGCCAGCGACAACTATGGCTCGACCTCGCGCGGACCGAACGAACCGCACCCGCACTCGAGATGGCCCTCACTTGGCTCGCACGGCTACGCATCCTCCTCCCACGACGCACGACCCCCTCCACCGACGTTCGCCTACGATCCGGACCCTCGACCTTCTTACTCGCTCCCACCTCCACCTTACCACTACCCTCCTCCGCAGCAGCATCACGACTCACGCCCTTACTCCTCTTACGCCGCGCCCGCCTCGCATCCTTCCTCCTCCGCGTCACGACACCCTTACAGCGACTACTCCGCCCACAGCCTCCCTCTCCCATCCCGGCCCTACTCTGCCTCCGGTCCAGCACCGCCTGCGTGGGCGCAATCCTACCCTCGCTCGCCGTCGGGAGAACATCCCCCTGCGTCCTCATCGTACGGCTACCACCCTCAGCATCACCCGCAGTACCCTCGCAGCTATAGTGCCGGAGGTGGAGGAGAGGGCGAGCACCAGTACCCGTATTCTTCCCGACCACAGCCGGGACAAGGGCAGGGTGGTTCGCCAGGGCAGGAGTATGGAAGGCAAGGAGCGTACACAAATGAGAGGAGCGGAGGGGCTGGACCACCGGCTTGGGCGGGTCAGCCGCCGGGGTGGAGGAGTGAGGAAAGGGGTGGGGAGAACAGGAGGGTCAGCTAAGGGACCTTTGGAGATGGATAGCTAGTCTGCTCGTTTCTCGGACTTTGAGGTCGCCTGTGCGGTTGTTCCCTTTTCTTTCACTCTCTTTCTTTTGGGCTTTTCTTCTCTCTTTGCGCTTCAAGTTTCTTGTCATCGCCTTCTCTTCCTTCCGTTTTCTTTCAGTTCAAGACGGAGAGATTGTATGTACTGTACCGTACCGCATCGTATCGCATCCAGCTCACGACACTTTTCACCCACCCACCCTGGGTCTCATTCTTCCCCTTCACATCCCATCACATCGAAAAGAGCAAAGTCATCCTCACATCAAAACACAAAAATCATCTTTCCTCGACGACTCGCAAACCTAAAAGAACCTTCTCCCCCCCATCCTGCCCTTCTGCCGCTTGCCTTCCTCTGCCTCCACCACCACGTCATCACCATCCCAAGGCACGTACCTCCTCCCCTCCTCGCCTCTGCCCAACCCGATCCTCACCAACCCAACCCCGTCTTCTTCGCCTTGAATTCGGGCGCTCCACTCCGTCCATGACCTCCGCTTCCCACCGCCACCGATCTTCTTGTTGCTCCTCAACGGCTCGATCGGCGAGAGGGGTGGTAAAGAGGGTAAACGAGGCACCGGACCGATCGGTAAGCGGGGGAGCGGCTTGTTCTCAAGTGCAAGCGGCGGATCGATCGTGGTTGTGGTTGAGGTTGTGTATGAGAAATGGGGGTAGGATGTTTTGGGGGAGTAGGTTGATGTGGCGGTGATGCGAGAGAAGGGTGGTGCGTCGTTGGTGGTGATCATGGAGGAAGAGGTCGAGAGTTTGGGTCGGGGATGCTGTGAGGAGGGGGTGCTGGTCGATGGGTGGGAGTCGTTGGGACGTGATGCGGAGGGTGAGGTGGGGAGGATCGAGGGAGTAGAGGGGGCGGGGCGGAGGAGGGCTTGGCGGGTGAGGAGGAAGATGAGCACTGGAAGGAAGATAGAGCGGGTTCGGAGAGTCAGTTGCATGCAGGACGTCAGGATGAATTGGGACAGAGAGCGCACCGTCCGCGAGGCCTGAGAGAGTCAAGAGGGTGTCAGCGTGGGAGTGGGGGCTGCAGATGCCACTAAAAAACGATGCTGCGTGCGACTCACTGATGGAGACGAAAGCCGAGTTGGCGGCGATGTAGAAGACGTGTGGCAAAGGGGTCGCTTTCGCTCCCAAGAGAACGCACAAGATCAGAGGGATCGACAGGATCCCATAAGAGGCAGGGAACCTGAACGGAAAAGTTTGAAAATATCAGTCCAGAGCGATCTGGGAGTTCAACCTTCGAAAGGAGAGGAGGAGGACTGACCACAGCATCCGACGTGCGACCGCTCGAACCTCCCGCCTGCGCTTAGCAGCGACAGAGGAGCCATCGGTGGCGGTCACGTCGACTTTGGTCGAGGAGATGTCGCCGGTGGAGGACCATTGGCGAGCCTTAATCCTCTTGAGAGCGCCCGAGAGGGAGAGGAACAGGAGGACGTAGGAGACGGCCATCGTGAGGAGGACGCCCAGAGACATGACCGCCATCGACGTGTACCAGCCAAAGTAGTGGCTCGAGCCGAGAGCCAGCCAACAGCCGGCCGAGGTCGGACCAAAGAAGGAGAAGGGATCCGTGTTGATGGCCGCTCCAAGGAACGTCATCATCTGCAATGATCGAGAGTGCACAAAGTTGAGCGAGTCAGTCTGAGAGATGCGCACAAGCGAGCCGCACCGGAAGCGACTGACCAGCGCAAACGTCCAGGCTAACGGGACAAAGATCCACTTGAGGTACGGCGGAGGCGTGCGCCGCAGGAACAGCAGCGACCACGTCTGAGACGCGAGTAGGACGTTGAAGATGGCTGCTGAGCAGAGTCCAAGCTGGTCGGACGAGCGAGCAAAGACATGTCAGTCTAGCTGACGGAAAGCATCGACGAAGAAGCGAATCGAAAGCGTACCTGACTGAGTGCTCCCTGAACGTCGCAGAGCAGTGATTGATGGATGATGAACTGAACGCGAAGACCAGGAACGATGTCAGCGCGACGGATCACGTGATTGAGATCTTGCAGACCGCTCACCTTCATGCTCCACTGCATGTTTGCCGATGCCGACAAGGGGACGAACAAGTCCGACACGAGCAGATTGAGCACGTAGACGCCCAGATCCGTCTTGAGAAACCTCCGCAACGCTTGTGCGCGTTCCTTCCGCTTGCCATTCCCGCGGTAAAGAGCGTGAGCCTGGTCGTTAGGGCGGAGAAGATTAGGACACGAATAAGAAGGCGGAGCTGACAGATCCAGACAGGGCGGAGTTACTCACGAGAAGGTACGCCAAGAGAAGCACGACGACGAGCGATGTCACCAGCCCGAAGCAACCGAGGAACTTTTGCATCGATGGAAGAAGTCTTGCGCCGTGGTCAGCAACCCGAGCGAGATGAAAGGGAAGCAAGAGGGCAACGGGACAGACCGCTTGTCCGATCGCATCCGGCCGACTCAGGCGGATCGCTCTCACGTGGACGACTCCCCGAGGAGTTAGATCAAACATCGAGTGCGTCCGGTTGTCGGGCAGGTCGAGAAAGTCGTCGGCCGGACTTGTGATTGGCGGTGTAGTGTAGCCAAGGTACGGCATCGCGACGGAGGAGCGAAGGAGGTAGCGACCAGCGTCAGGTGTGGTTGAAGGACGAACGACTGCAGCCGATGGTGATCACACAAGTGTACGTTGATTCGGCCCACGAGCCTGGACCCTGTAGCTTAATTGGCCCCTTGCCATCTGGTCCACTCGACGACTGGCTAAATGCTTCCGAGGGAAGCTCCGGAGAAGGGATTTAGGCTGGAACGTTTCGAGCCCACATGGAGAGACCTGATCCTCGTCCGGCTATCCCAGAGTCCGGTCCTGTCCGATAGGCAGTATAGTGAGGCGGAGTGGACAGAGGCGGAGACGAGGGAGCGGGCTCCACGGGGGCGATGGGCAGAGGCGACGAAGCAGACGCGAAAGGAAGCCTTCGACCGAGTTTGCTCGTGGCTGATGGAGATTGCCCGACGTCTCTTCAGTCCCTGATTGATCCGGGCGGCCTATCTCGAGCTTCGGGCCCGGTCACGCGCGTCGAGGAGGGGGGTCGGACGCGAGCGCATGCGGTCGGTCTGTTCGGTCGCCGTTCAGAGGGCGAGATGAACGCATCGACAAGGCTCCTCCTATCCGCAGCGCATTCATTTGGTAGATTAGCGTTTGAGGGAGGGCGGAGGGTGTCCGTGGCCCAGACTGAGACGAGGCAGGCTCCGGCCTCGAGGACGGCCTCGGTAGAAGGACCTGTCGCAAGCCGCAGCCGTACGCGAGCACGCCGGACGCCCGTACACACAGATTGGGACGTACGACGACAAGTATGACCTTCTCACACTGACTCAAGCCTGACAGGGTGTCTGGTCGAGCGAGATGGTAGAGACAGTACGGTAGGCCGCCGTGCGTAGGGCGACCCAGAGTCGAGCTCATCCGCCGGTTCTCCCTCCGTTGCTGGTCCACGCCTATCCCCAGGTGCTTTGGGGATGACACGAAGGACAATGACTGAAGGGAAAGCGAGCTTGGCTGCACTCGATTCGCTCGATGGTGTCCAGACGAGAAAGATTGACGAGGACGAGGACGAACGAGGACGAGGAGACGTTGGGTGCAAAGAAGCGTGAGCTCGACTGCTCCTCCTGAACCGATCCGATCAGCCGTCCGGCAGGCTAGAATAGCGTAACATCATGAACTTCAGACCTCAACTCAGTCTGACGCGGTCCGTAACCAGGTCTGTCTAAGGCGACTCTCCGATATCGATGAACCGGTTGCCATCTCTCGCCATGCCCCAGTGAAAGAAGAACCTCGCGCTCACACGTGACTACAGTACAGACATTTGACTCTGCCTCTCGCCGGTCACAAACTGAGCGCACACGCGTCGCCATCGTATGGGTTTGCAGTGACCTCGGCGCCTGCGACTGAAGGAGGAGAGCCACGCCCATCGACGCAGGAAGCCGATGGGAGAGACCAAACAAGACGAGATGCCCCCGACGAGGACGCGCCGTGCACTCCCTCCTGCAGCTGTCTGGTGTCGAGTTCTGGCTTGACAGGGCGCATGTATGCATGCAGACTCATCAGAAGTCTCTCTCGCCGGTCCTTGTCTAGAGGAGCGGCACCAAATCTGGGTGGTGCACGAGCGAAGGCGCCATCCAGAGGCGACGTGCTCGGTCTCGGCGAACACGAGCTCGTCTTCCGTCCCGCCCGTCCATCAACGACCACCCTCTCTCCTCCCGAGCCCACCTTCTACCCTTGCACTCACCACTCCTACTCTCTCACAATGTCCTCCTCTGCTCCTGTTCTCCGACTTGGCTCGATCGGCCCCGACTTTGAGGCTGAGACGTGCGTCCCCCATCTCTCGCCGTTGAGCTCGATCGGATGAGCTCCCCGAGCTCCCATCGCCTCGCCAGCTCATCTCACTTGGTCCAAGCTCGGTTGACATCCTCTCCTTCGGTCTCTTGTTGATTTCTGCAGCACCCAGGGCAACATCAAGTTCTCCGAGTTCGCCAAGGACGCTTGTACGTCCAATCTCGCTCGGCCTGACGGGCGCATCCGAGGAGAACGTCGCCTCGACCGCCGTGCTGACCGGAAGCCTCTCTCTCGTTTGCGTTCTGCTCTGCGTACTTGGTACCTACAGGGGTCGTTCTCTTCTCTCACCCTGGTACGTTGTCCGTCACGAGTTCTTGCTTTTCAACCCTCTGCAGCTCGGTGTCGCCGCTCGTCTGTTGCTGACATCACCTTCCGTTCGGTCCATCGTAGACGACTTCACCCCTGTCTGCACGACCGAGCTCGGAGAGGTTGCCCGACTCCAGCCCGAGTTCGAGAAGCGAGGCGTGAAGGGTAAGTGTGTCGTGCTGTCTCAGGAGAGCCGCTATGTTGCCCGGCCGCTGATTCCACGCCGTTCATCCTTCTCCAGTCATCGGACTCTCTGCCAACGACATTGCCTCACACGACAAGTGGATCAAGGACATTGATGAGGTCTCTGGCCAGTCGGTTCAGTTCGTGAGTCCCGACGTGGTCGCCTTCGCGCCACATGCGCCTGCACGTCTCGTCCAGCGGCCTTGCTGAGCCCTGTCCGTCTTTCTCTTGCATCAGCCCATCATTGGCGACAAGAACCGAGAGGTTGCAACTACGTACGGCATGCTCGACGCGCTGGACAAGACCAACGTCGACGCCAAGGGTCTCCCGTTCACCGTCCGAACCGTGTTCGTGTTTGACCCCAAGCGAATCATCCGACTCACGCTCTCGTACCCTGCCTCGACCGGACGACACTTTGGAGAGATCCTCCGAGTGATTGACTCGCTCCAGCTCGGAGACAAGCACCGAATCACTAGTCAGTCCGCCACAAACCCGATCTTCGCGGTTCGTTCCTCCCTGAAGCGATAGCTGACTGATACATCGTCCGCCTCTGCAGCCCCCGTGAACTGGCAGAAGGGAGAGCCCGTCATCGTCCACCCCTCCGTCTCGAACGAGGAGGCCAACAGTGAGTCGCCCGCCTCTCGTCCCAGATCTCTGCTTTGGCTCTGTTTCGGTCGGACGCTGACCAGTGGTTCCTTTCCCTCGTCATCTCAGCTCTGTTCCCGAACTTCAAGACCGTCAAGCCCTACCTGAGGTTCACCTCGGAGGAGCAGGGAAAGACGATCGCCTAGATGTCCGGCTCCGTTCTCGTCCGTGCTTTGTAACGAAGGATCCGATCCATGAAACACCTTTAGTTGTATAACTGCGCTCACTCTCGGGAGAATCCGCTCGAAAGAAACGTTCATACACTGCTCTTTGAGCAGCAGGCTGTGATGACGTTCCCACGGTGTCTGACCGATCGGTGAGTCAAGCGAGCGCGAGCCTTCCGCTCTGGTCATATCTCCTCCATCACTCATCACCCTCGTCCTTCCACCTTGTTCCTTGGCGCATGAGTTTGCTATCCTACCCTGGGTCGATCTCTCCCGATCGGGACTGTTTCTCAGGCGCATCGCCCCGTCCTGAGCCGGCTTCAGTTGACCACCAGTTGACAGAGACGTCGAGCTGACCGCGACCTGAGCAGACCTGCCTTCCTTCTTCTGCTGCTGGTTGACCTGACTTGTCCTACTCTTCGACGCTCACTCTGTCCCTCGCAACTACGACTTCTCAGCCATGTTCAGCTTCTTCGACGACGAGTTCAACTTGCTCGGGGACGGAGACCACCCAACAGAACTCGAGATCGACCCGACGGGCATGGTCGGATTCGCCCCCGACGAGCCCGAGTACGCCTTCGACTTTGCGCCCGACGAGTCCGACCTGTTCAACCTCGACATCGACCTCTTCCTCTCCGGAACAAACAGTACTACCACAAGCGAGCACGACGGGACGAGTTCGACCGGGCTCACCACGCCATCGCTGGACGACCAGCCCGACGACGACGACGGAAGCCAGTCCGACTCGTCGAGCACCACCCCGGGGGCAAGCAGAGAGGATTCGCAGGGTATGTCTTTGACCATCAACGGACGCTGCTCTTCTCTTACTGACCTTTTCTCTCTCAACCACCAGTTCCCTCCCCCTCCTCGTCCTCTGCACTTCACCCCGAATTCAATCCCAACTACCTTCTCGTCGACCCCAGAACGCTCTTCATCCCCCCCTTCAACTCCGAGACCCAGCCACACCACGCCCTCTACCCTCCTCCCCCTCCCGAGCTACAAGGGTGCTCCCCCAACTCATCCCCGCACGCAGGGTCGTCGACCTCGACCTCGTCCTCGGCAATGACAGCCTTCGAGGCCCAGGTCGCAAAAGAGAGGAAGGCCAAGCGACGGGCTACCAACAGGGCTAGTGAGTCTGGTGTTGTTCTGTCCAGCTCGAGGATCGAAGGGAACAGGTGGGTCTGACGAGGTTGGCGGTGGTGTGATGCGTGCAGGTGCGAAAGCGTTCCGAGCGAGACGAAAGTCGACGTTGCAGGAGCAGCAGGCGATGCTGGACGAACGAGGTACGCACTTGTTTCCTCTGTGCGCCGAACGATCGACGAGTGACGGCTAGCTGATCTGGGCGTGACTTCCACCTGTTTGCGTGACGAGAGCAGATGAGGAGGTCGCCCGTCTTCGGGAGGAAGCCGATGCGCTTAGACAGCAGAATGAGGCTCTCAAGGGCGCGACTTTCGAGGCGGCGAGCATGGAAGGGGAGGAGGAGATCTGGCAGTGAAGATGACGACGGGGCTGTGAACAAGGGTTGATGCTTCTGATCTTTCGGGTTGAGGGAGAGAGGGCCGATTGTCGCGCATGAAACACGTCATCTTATCTATGATCTATACACGTCATGTCTTTCTTCACACGCGACAAGGTTCGAAAGACGAGCTGATCGCGCACAGGGCACGCTGACCTCTGTTCGCTGCTTATCGAGCTGAGAGTAAACTGCCTCCGACCGGTCGGACGCGCTGACGCGAGCTCACGTCTGACTGATCCTTCCCTCACCGCTGCCAGTCGAGCCGCTCTAACCTCCCCTCAGTCATCTCCTTGGCGCATGAGTATCGACTCTGGGTCGTGCGTGCCTGATCGGGCTGGTTTGGCCAGATGCAGTCCCGGCTGAGACGGTCGTTGTCGCACGAACCATGACAAGTGAGGTCAAGCTGACCTCGGCTCGAGGGCGTCTTGCCCTTCTCGTGGTCTGCTGGCGACCGGACTGGTTTCTCACTCCAACACTCACCACGTTCTCGTAGCCATAGCTCCAGTATGCTCAGCTTCGACGAGGATGGAGACGTCTTTGTGACTGAAGACAACGACAAGAGCCCGCTCGTAGGAGACGCAGACCTCGGATGGGTCGGGTCCGCCGGCGCCGACCCTTTCGACTTCGATCTCGCTTTGGACGCCGACCTTTTCGATCTCCAGCTCTTCCTCGCCGGATCCAATACGACTGAGCATGATGCGATCAACTCGACCGGGCTTGCCTCGCCTCCGAGGACGACGACATCGACGACGGATCCAGCTCGAGCACCACTGCGCCCGGGACGAGCGAGCTCACGTCCGTCCATGAAGACGAGGTCGCTCAAGGTCTGTCTCCGGCTGTCCGTTCCGATCTCGCTCTTGAGCACTCTTGCTGACATGCACCCGCTCTCCGTTCGGTCCAGAAGACTGCTCGTCTCCCCTCGCCTCACCCCAATCCGAATTCCTTTCCTCCGATCTTCTCCTCATCGACCCCCGAACGCTCTACATCCCGCCCTTCGGAACCGACCCACAACCCCATCAGGCGCTCTATCCTCCGCCGTCGCTCTCGCAATGGTCCAGTCCATCCTCAGGCCACCCAGAGTCAACGACCTCTTCCTCGTCCGCCCTGACAGCCTTTGAGACTCAAGTCGAGCGCGAGAGGACAGCGAAACGACGAGCGACAAACCGAGCCAGTCAGTCACACTCTCGAGGGGCATTCAGCTCGGTGGTGAAAAGGAGACGATGCTGACCTTCTTCGTACGTTTGGTGTCGCAGGCGCCAAAGCCTTCCGCGCCCGACGTAAAACAACGCTCCAGGAACAGCAGATGCTTCTCGACGAACGAGGTACGTCTCCTCTTATCACATACCCTCTCACCCATTTGATCGCGGCTGTGTAGAGCTGACTGGAGCGATTCCGGACCTTTCTGCGCGCCGGGAACAGACGAGGAAGTCATCCGCCTGCGGGAGGAGGCTGATGCGCTCAGGTGGCAGAACGAGGCTTTGAGACGCGACGAGTACGACTTCGACTGCAAAATGGGCGTGGAGGGGGAGGAGGAGGAGGAGGAGGGCGGTGCAGTGCAGCGGATGGGTGTCGACGATGGCTGAGAGCTGAATGAAGAGGGTCGGGATGGGGTGCGATGGATGGAGGGTACACGTTCATGGTGATGGTGATTTCGCGGATGAAGGATCTGACTTGGGGGCAAGAAGTATCGATACAGCTAGATGACTACTGAGAGCAAGGCAGAAATGAGAGGTACAAAGATGGGACACGGGCTGAGCGAACGACTGTTGTGCAGACAAAGCGATCACGCGAAAGGAGCGGCCGGTCCCCCTTTCTTAAGGACGTCCGGTTTTCGTCTAAGTATGGGTGATGTCACCTTGCGCCATCGGCATCGGCGACGTAGGAGAGGACCAGCCTCTTGCACGCGGTTGCGTGGGTCCATGGTCGGGTCGGGCGAGGGGGACGTGGCCGAGGCGGTCGGCAGGCTAGACTTGGCTGTAGGTTGTTGCACCGCGAGCCGTACGAGCGGACTCGGGGGCGAAGACAGCTTGAAAAGTGGGCAACGGCTGGTCAGTTGGGAGCTCTGATGCGAGGAACCGCGTCCGGCCTGAATGAAAGCTCACCAGTCTGTCTCGGCGTTCGTCGCGTGCGCCAGCTGGATGTAGCGGAGGCCTGAGTGCGAACTGAAAGGTGGGGATCCTAGATGACTGCTGGTTCTCGGTCCTCCCAGAGAGCAGGGTCTTCAGCACCAAAGCCTACAGGATGCCAAAGAAGAAGTCGGACGGAGGTGAGCTTGACGATGCGCTCGAGCTCACACGAGCCTCGTCCTCCTCCCATCCCATCCCATCCCATCCCATCCCATCCCTAACGCAGCGCACATGAAAGAACCTCGTACGTACCTCCCAATGCTCTCAGATAGATGACGACGCACGTCCAGAACACGACCATCCTCAGGGTCTCCCCCACGCTCGTCTTCCACCCAACCCTCCTTGGCCCGGGCCCGAGCTCGGACCCTCCTCCTCCTGCTCCTCTCCGCGACCACGCCGTCGGCAGCTCGGCGTCCTCTGGTAGACTCGGTTTCCGTTGCATCGTCCGTGTCGAGGTAGGTGTCGTAGGTGACGTTGACCCACCTGCTCCTCCTCCGACGGCAGAGTGTTTGAGGGACAACGCGAACTCAACCACACGATCAAACGTCGTCCGTGACGGAGACGAGACCGACGTCGTCGAGGACGGAGCACGATTGAACGAGGGTCGTTGAGGAGCTGGCGTGTGGGTGTGGTGCGAGTAGGGTGATCGGGCAGTGTTTGGGGTGGGGAGGAGGGATGGCAGAGGTGAGGGCGATCGGTAGACGAGCCGGCGGGATGAGGTCGGGGAGGACGGGACGTCGAGATGGACAGAGGATGAGAGAGAGCGGGACGACTTGTCGGGCGATGAGGGTTGCGAGGAGGAAGGAGACACCGCTCTGACCTCCACCCGCAGAGGGGACAGAGGGGGATGCAGCGGAGGAGCCATCGACCGCGGCGGATCCTGGATCCTCTGAGAGGGGGAACGAGGTCAAGCTGGGGACAGGGGGTCGGCGAGGCTGCACCGTCTCAGCCAGCACAGTCGCGTCTGCGCGATCGGCCGATGGCACGGAGTGTAGAGAGGGCAAAGACAGAAAGTCGGACGAGGTGAGGTCGGCGTTGGCCTGCAGCGGATGGACGAGCGTGAGCTCGCGTCCAAAGCGCTCGGTGTTCGCACCAGGTCGGGGCCCAAACCCACACGCGCATCCGTGTCAGAACCCTGGCGCGATATCACAGCGGGGTAGATAAAAGTCTGTGACCATTCATAGACTGCAATGTCAATCGGACTGATGCACCGGCGAGGCTGGGACTTGAATGGTATGTATCGGAGCAAGACCCGTGCGAAGAGAGAGGGTAGCGGAAGGCTGATGATGGGTGGGGATACAGTGGTGCGAGAAGGCGCAAGGATGGAAGATGCTAGAGTAAACAGTGAGGTGGAGAGACTAGACGAGTCTAGACGGCCAGGGTAAGGAGTCCAGCGGTGAGGCCGAGTCCGAGGTTGGAGATGAGTCCGGCGAGGTTGGATCCTCCGAGCGAGAACACGAGCGTAGACACATTGGCGAGCAGACCACCGACGACGGGGGCGAGCGCCGTCAGGAGCGAGACGAGGAGACCGTCGACGGCGAGGAGGAGAGGACCGAGGAGAGGGAGAGCTCCGAGTCGGGCAACGATGGCGACGACGTCTCGGAGGATCTCGGTGACGAGGGTGGCGACCTGGGTTCCGAGAGCGGAGGTCTCGTTGGGCTCAGAGGCAGGGACGGAGCCGGCAGGGAGGGATCCAGCGGACGAGGTGGCGGAGGTGAGCTGAGGGGTGGCAATGGAGGGTACACGAGGTCAGTCCCTGCTTTGAAGACGGATCACGAAAAGACAATGTCGAAGAGATGATGTACTCACAGCGGAGGTGAGCTGTCCGAGGATGTCTGATCCCGAGTCCATGTTGAGCTTTCCGGCGTCTCCGAGGGCGGTCACCTGGGCGAGGATGTCTCCTACAGTGTCCTTGAGGCCGGTCACGAGCGAGAGCACGTCCTCGGGTCCGTCTCGCTTGTATCCCATGAAGTTCTCCTCGGGCAGGAGATCGCACGCGGCTCGGACGGCGTACTCGCGCCCTCCGGCTGCGCCCTTGGAGAGGTACGCATTGAGGGCGGAAGAAAGGTCGAGGCCGGGGATGGCGCTCCCCTGCTGCTCCTCAAACAAGGGAGGCAGAGCAGGCAGACCAGGCACGAGCGAGCCGTCCGGGTTCTCGAGGCGGCCGGGACCACAGTCTGCTCCGCTAAAGAGACCGTTGCTGGCATCGCGGGCAGAAAGGGCGGGCGCGGCGGACGCGGAAAGCGCGCCGAACGAGACGAGGGCGGCGAGGCCGGTGGAGAGGGAGGGGAAGATCATCGTGGAGGAGAGGAGGTTGGGTTTGAAGGAGGGAGAGGAGATGAAGAGGTTGTGGTTGAAGAACAGACCAGAGTTGACCGTGAGCGAGGTTTTTCTAGTCGTCCAGTCCAGGGATCTGAGCTAGCCCAGGACGGTACGCCGTCTGTGTAGATTGGATGACGGTCCGTGATGGTCGTGGACGCACAAACGCGGGGTGTTGTTGACTGGGATGGTGCCGGCCAGTGATCGCGATGGGGAGATCATCATGAGCTAGCCTCCAGTCGCGCCCCCTTGGGAAGGTCGACTGAACCGCAGAGTGATCGTTCGCTCAAGGTTGTCGTGGTCCCCGATTCCACGAGGATTCCGGCGGACTGGATCGTGTTGAGGGTGGAGGGAGAGCGAACCATCGAGCCGGTGGAGGCAGTCGACGGTCGAGAAGACCTCGCTGTCCAGAGTACGGTCACGACATGCGTGCGAAAGAGTCGTGTGTGAAGAATGTCTTGAGAGGAGCGACGATCAAAGCTGGCGAAGGAGACAGTGGTGCGATAGCGAGGGCGAGGTCACAGTCGGCAGAGGGATGAGCTCGAGCTCACCTCGTTCCTTCTTTCCTCCCACCGACGTCCATCCCGCCTGACCACACCCGATCATGGCTACCGAAGCTATGCTATCCTGCTGGTGTTGAAACTCTTGTCGCTCATCTGTCGCGTTCGCCGAGATGGATCTCGCCTCGTCCAGGCACGGGAGACCGTCGGCGTTCCTGGTCCTGGCCCCTTTGCCTCGCTGGACAGCTCGCCCAGCCAGCCTCGCCTCGCTCTGCCTGCTCCCAACACGCTCCCTCTCTTGCCCCACTTCTTGATCCTTCTTGTTCACCCCTCACACTCGTTTCTATCCATGGGCAACATCTCCTCGCGTCTGTGCTCTGCCGGTGAGCTCGACGACCCCGTCGCGTCGGCCCCTCGTCCCTCGGCCCAGTCCGAGTTCCAGCAGCGACCGTTCGAGCTGTCCACCGAGCCTCCTCGCCTGCACAACATCCCATCGACCTCGTCGTTCGGCATCTCTACCTCGGACCATGGGACGACAAGGTCACGCACACTCCGCACGCGGGCCTCGCTGCCGACGCTGACCCGGTCGAGCTCGCACCAGCAACGGTCCCGCCTCCTCGCGCTCGCACGGTCGCCGTCCATGTCAGAGAAGAGACTCTCGCCAAACTCGGAACAGCTGCTCGCGATCGAGTTTGGGATCGCACCAGGACAGACAAAGGTCGTCTCGCTCCGGACGCCAAAGGTGGCAGGCAGCCCGACGTGCTCGTCAGGTTCCGTGCCCAGCCAATCGGACCACCAGGGTGGCCAATGGGTCCTCGGAGGACAGATCCCCAGTCGACATCTCCACCTCGGCGCAAGCGAGGGCTCGGTCACTAAGAAGGCGTCCGGTCGGCGGTGGTCCCTTCGGAGCCTGTCGAACGCGGACGGAGCGACCAGGGCAGAGTCGTTCCCCATGCTCGACCACGTCTCTGCTCGTCCAACAATCCCGCCACGAGTTGCAAGCCTACCTGCAGAGGGGACCGTCGCTGTTGAACCAGAGACCAAGGACGCGTGAGTATGACACCGTCCGATGTTGCACATCGTTCAAATGGTCGCTGATGCCAGCTGCCCTCGTTCTCGTCTTTGTGCCGATGCAGGTCGCCTCCGATCTCGCCCGAGAGGCAGATCCTCGACTCTGTCCTCCTAAGACACCAACTCCGACACACGCTCAACCTCTGGGCAAACGGCGCCCAGGACATCGAGGCCATCGATGTAAGTCACACCCGGCGCGCGACTCTTTGACAGCAGCGACTTGACTGAGCCTGGTTTGACATGATGCTGACAGGTCCAGGAGAGGTGGCAGTCCCTCCTCAGTATCCTCCAGCAGGCTCTCGCTGGAAGGTCGGTCCCCTGTCCTCTGTCTATCTTCCCGCTTCAGCTCCGCAAGGCGTCGCTGATCCTTCCCTTCTCCCGGCCGCATGTAGTCCTCAGTCTGTCAAGCATCTCGTTCGCGTGTCCGACGCGATCGATCGCTCGCTCTCGCTTCTGCCTGGCAACCTCGAGCACGCCAGCCTGATCGCCGAAGTCAGCGACGGTCTCCGAGAGGTGCTCGACATCCTCATCGACACCCTCGACGCTGCCATGTGAGTGTGCTGTTCCACTGTCGGGCCCGCTGATGAGCGTTGGCTGATCTTTCTCTTTCTGCTTCCGTTCAGGATGGGCAGGCCGGCTTCTCACCAGACCTTTGGGAAGCGATTGTGAGCGTCTCGTCTTTTCCTCACGCGCGATCGAGTGCCGCCATCCTGACGAACTCTCTCCGTTGCTTTGATCAGCTCCGAGACGTTGCGACGAGTCCGACGAGGCTCCGCCGCGTCGACCAGGTCACTTGCAGTCGCGCCGACCGAGTACGTACTCCGTCCCCTCTCGAGCCAGGACTGGTGACTGACTGGTCCTCATTTACGCGCTCCTTCCCACAGGTCTCGAGCGGAGCCGGAACAGCGGCGAGTTGTTCACGGCCTTGCGTTTGACGAGTCGATCTTCTCCCGACCGCGACCTGCGTTCATGGGCGACGAGCCGTGCGTGTCTTCCGCTATCCTCTCCCTGAACCATCTCAACTGCTTGACTGATCTTTCTGTATGATCTCTATGTTCTGTTCCAGTCTCGCCACTCCCGACCTCACCTCGGCTTCCCCCACTGCATCGGATCACCCCTCTCCTGCTGGTCCCTTGTGAGTACCCCATCACTTCTATACCTCGGCTCGCCACCGTCTGTTGACAAAACATCATCTTTTTTTTGTGCTACTAGCACTCCGCCCGACTTGCACTCCCCTCACGCCTTCGTCCGCTCCAACTCGCTCGCCCTCCCGATCGGCTTCATCGCGTACAACGACGCCCCCAAGCTGTCCACCTCGACCTCTTCCCACCGACCGACCCACGCTCGATCGAGCTCCCTCTCAGCGCCCGTCCGCGCCGCACACAAAACGCTGGCGAAGGCAAGGCCGTCTACGTCTACGGCTTCCTCGGCGGCAGCCACGTTCGGCTCCGCTGTGGCGATCGAGGAGGCGAGCCCGAGCCTGAGCTACAATGGGACGTTCGGGCAGGGAAAGTCGCGGGAGTCGGTTGAGATAGCGGAGAAGAGGTGGACGGGAGGGTCCAAGGCGGGAGAGTCGCCCAGCGTTGCAGCGGATGGGGCGATGGTGGTGGTGAGCGAGTAGCGTCTGCCCTCCTCGTGTCCGGTCGTCGATGTGTCTTCTTTCCTCCTTCAGTACTGCGCCACCTTCCTCCCTCCTATCTTGCCACCGTCTTTCATCACACTCACATCTCTCGTCTCTTTATCTCGCGCCACCCCGTCCCGTCTCCGTACTCTTTCTCATCCCACCCACTCACATATCCTCTTTGAACACTCTCACTCGCAATCTCCCATCGCTTTCTAGTCGCACCTGCCATTTCCTCGTTGCCCGAATGCCCAATGCTCCTACCTCCCTGTCGCTCGTAGGTGGTGATGGCCTGCTTGAGCGACTCGATCGTCGGGACGATGACCGCCTCGAGTCCCTCTTTGTACACCGGCATCTGCACCGTGAAATGAGGCAGCCGACTCTTGAGTGTTCTACTGGGCTTGACTCCGGAAAAGTAGCTACGGTTGGAGTGGAAATGAGCGATGGGACCGAGTGCCTGCCAGATGTTTCCGATGACGCAGATGCAGAAGAACATGGCGAGCAGAAACGTGAAGGGCGTGGTGGCGAGGAGGGCGAATCGGATCCAACGATCGTCCAGGAGCGACTGAATGACGAGTCGACGAGTTCCGAGGCCGATGTAGGAGCAGTTGATGAAGACGGCGCAGGGCGGGGAAGAGAGGGCGGGGGAGCTCACCTCCCTCCCTCACCCCCATCTCCCACGCTCTCACTTCCTTTCATTTCTGCCGACATGGTCTCTTTCCCCCTCCAAGACGCAGTTGCTGCTATCCTCTCGTCCGGCAAGATCCCTGCCAACCTCCGTGTGAGTCCTCTCTCCTCTCCATCGCTTATCGGGTCTCCCGGGGCCAATCTCGTCCGAGTGCCCGAAGCTGACCTCTTCTCCCTTTGCGCAGAGCCCGAAGATCGGGATCATCTGGTGCGCTCAACACTGAGTCAGATTCGGCGTGTTCAGCTCACCCTGACGCCTTGTTTTGTGTGACTGCAGTGGATCTGGACTGAGTGGTCTGTCTGCGAGCTTGACGGAGAAGGTCGAGGTGCCCTACGAGAGCATCCCGGGCTTCTTGCAGAGCACGGGTGCGGTCCCTATACCCTAGAGAAACACTCAAATGCGCATACTGACCTCATAACCTTACTTTAGTCGCCGGCCACAAGTCGTCGCTTGCGTTTGGGTTCCTCGGAGCGGTCCCCGTCGTGGCCATGCTGGGTCGGGTGAGCTCACCGTCCATCTTGCACCCTCTCACACGACACGTCGGCTGACTTTATCTTCCATCTCCAACCCGGCTCTAGTTCCACCCGTACGAGGGCCACCCGATCCAGGAGACTGTGTTCCCTGTGCGAGTGCTCAAGCTGCTCGGGGTTGAGAAGCTCATCAGTCCGTCTCCTCTCGTCTCCAGCCTCCATCGCCCGCCCCGCTCACGCTGATGCCAACCCCCTTCGGCCTCCCTCACAGTCACCAACGCCGCCGGAGGACTCAACCCTGCGCATCCTGTCGGAACCAGTTCGCCCTTCTGATCCTTCGTGATGACCCACTGAAGCACAAGCTGACCCCCACGCCCGTTTCTGACGGTAGTCATCGTCGTGAACGACCACTTCTCGCTCCCTGGTCTGGCAGGATTCAACCCTCTGATGGGTCCTACACCTCCTGCGCCGTTCGACATGCGGTTCGTGCCCATGTCTGAGGCGTACAGCATTGACATGCGCAAGGTCAGTCCCGTGTCCGACTCGTAGACTACGTCTCCCTCATCCGTCCGGCGATCTGACGCGAAGTCCCTACCGTGTCATGACCCAGGCTGCCTTCAAGGCCGCGCACCAGCTCGAGTTCGCTCGGGATGCCAGTAAGTCGATCGAGTGCTCTCACGATGGGCAGGCATCCTGAGGTTGAGCCCATCCCCATCTTCCTCTCGCGCTCGCCCTCATCAGTCGCCGAAGGCACCTACGCCCACGTCTCCGGCCCGACCTACGAATCCCGCACCGAAGGCCGCTTCCTCTCGTCCCTCGGCTGCTCCGCCGTCGGCATGTCCACCATCGGCGAGGTCGTCGCCGCCCGCCAAGCAGGCCTCGACGTCCTCGTCCTCTCGCTCATCACCAACGCCGTCATCGTCTCCCCGCCCAGGTCAGCACGGGACGAGGTCGACGCGGAGTTGAGGGGTGAGAAGGTGGAGAGGAGGGAGAAGGAGGAGGCGAGTCATGAGGAGGTACTGGAGGTGGGGACGAGGAAGGCCAAGGATGTGGGGAGGTTGGTGGAGAGGGTGGTGGCACTTTTGGGGGAGGAGACAGAGTAGAGAGGGGATGAGTATGCAGGTGCAATCCATTATATAACGTACGCGTTAACGAATCGACAGCTAAGGTTTAGATACGATCCAGATATGACTCGTCCCTTGATCATGGCTCGAGGCCTCTGCGCCTAGTCCCCTCCTCCTCCATCGTCTCCTCCTCCTCCGTCGTCCATGCCGTCCTCGTATCCATCGCCATACGATCCATTGTGGTCGCCCATGCCGCCCATCATATTACCTGCAACGACAAAAAGGAGATAGGATGAGCGAGAACTCAAGGCGAAGGACAAAGACCGCAAGACCGCAAACGTACCAAGCATCATTCCTCCTAGGAGACCTCCACCAACTGCTCACGACCCAGACGACAGGAACAAACGATCAGCAAACACTTCACCAACACCGAAAGAAACACAAACGTGTCACTCACCTCCCATCGCCATCCCCCCCGCTCCCATCCCTCCACCCTGCCTCCTTCCTCCACCCATCATCCCCCCTCCACCACCCATCATCCCCTGCTGCTGCTGAGGGTACATCCCGCCCTGCTGGCCATACATCCCTTGCTGGCCGTATCCCTGCTGCTGTCCGTACCCTTGCTGTTGGCCTCCGTACCCTCCTCCTCCACCCATCATGCCGCCCTGCTGGTACTGCTGCTGCTGCTGAGGGTAGTGCTGCTGCTGCTGGGACTGCTTGGATCCTCCCAAGCCGAGTTTGGAGAGAAAGCCTTTCTTCTGCTGAGGTGGCGGGGGCTGGTAGGACGATTGCTGGGCGGGAGGTTGGTAAGAGGACTGAGGGGAGGAGTAGTCGGGTCGCTAGTTGACGTAGAGGAAAGGAGAGAAGTGGACGTCAGTGTGTGCAGGTGAATGGTAGGGGTGGGGAGGCAGGTGCGACTGTGGGCCAAGCAGAGGGACATGAGGAGGTGGGGTTCCGCTCGGCAGGCCGGGCGGCAGTGGGTGGAGGGGACGTCCGAGCTCGTCGAGCTCGACCGGAGCAGATCCACCTCCTGTACCGAGCTTGCCTTCCCTAAAGACAGCACAAGAGGACCAGCTTATCGAACGCGCTGGCGAGCCCTGAGCTCGAGCGGATGGCCGACGCCGACGCTGCATGAAGGCGATCGGAGGACGAGCTGAGACTGACCTCTTCCGACCTGGCCGTCTCCTGGTAGCTGCTCTTGTAGTCCCCTCCACCTCCACTAGAAGGAGGAGGACCCGAGGGTGCCGCATACTCTGTCTTGATGTCGAGAGGGCTGCAGAGCAAAGGAAGAGTCAGCGGTGAGCTCATGCCAAGGCGACCGGACATCTCGCAGCAACGGGCCCGCCGTCCTCTGCCACCACCACATGGGCAGATCTCCTAGCAGTAGGAAGACTGTGCGAGAGACTAGAGTGGACTCACTGGATCCACGACGAGGTCGGAGGAGTGGTGGTAGGGTTGACGTAGAACGCTGAGAGGAGGAAGGGCAACGCCGATGATGACGAGGGCAACGAGAGGAGAGACAGAGATCGCATCCAGGTCAGCGATCATCCATGCGAGGACAGAGTATAGGTGCACACGTACTCGTCTGGTAGGTGTTATCAAACTGGGAGATCCATCCTGTGGGGAGGGGGCGAGTGTCGGCCATGGCGATGATCGGTGTCGGTGGCTCAACAAGAGGACGGATCCTCGCGCCGGCTCATGCGACGCAGTTCATTTCCCCCGTTGGGCTCCGACGTCACCTTCCTGCCAAAAATTCTGTCCAGCCTTCGTAACTTGCTATGTTCAAGCTCATCTAGGCGGAGACGTATCCAGCTAAAGAATCTCGTCCTCCCAATGCATGCGCTGAAACAAATCGGGCCGTCCATCTCACCACACACCGCGCTCAGGTCGAACCCGCAACCGCCTGATTTCGCCTTCCGTGAAGATTTAGAAGTCAGGTACTCTACCAATTGAGCCAGCCAGGCTTAGACGCTAGACACCAGGTTTCGTACAAGACTCTGGCAGCCGCGGGCTGGGCTGTGAGCCTGACTGGCCGCCCTGTCCGTCGCGTACTGGCGGTCGCGTCTGTCTTGCGCCCCAGGTTCGTGCAGGTTGCTGGCATCGGAGCATAGTAGTGACGATTGACTGGAAGATCACTGTTGGATGAGTCGAGGTGAGAAAGGAGAAAAGAGGAACGGTCAGTCAGAAGGGGAACAGAAGAGCGGGCGGGAAGACGGCGGGACAGGACACAACACACCGATCGTGCTGATTGCCCCCTCTGCGAGCAGACTTCCTCTTCTTCGAGCGGTCTTCCCAGATCATCATGATAGTCGTAGAGGTCATAAGTTGTCGTCCTGAAAAGAGTTGATGGAGTCCAGAGCGAGCAGCAATCAGGTGGACCACTGCTCGTCGGGCGAGCACAGCGGGATATACTGTGAGCGACGCCACGGCAGAGTAGTCAGTGGTCATCTCTGAGCCTAGACTAGTCGAATCAAACGTACCCTGACGCCGAAAAGCTTCTTCTTGGTGACGTTCCCGGCAGCCGACTTGTCAACTTGCCAGATGTCTGACGCAAGCAGAGCGAGAACGTCGGTCAGCTCGCGATGGACCATGCCAGCAAAGCCTAGAAATGCGCACCTTGCAAGTGGGTGCCGACGGGGATGAACATGCGACCCGGCGACGCGAGCTAGCACAGAAGAGAGGAACCGAGACGAAAGTCAGTCCACGCGAGGTTTCTCGACGAGACGTTCACGCTATGTGACTGACCTGATCAATGAGTTCTTGAGGCATGATGGGCGCAGCTGCTCCGACGTGGATCGCATCGTAAGGGCCTGCGAGTGAGGAAAGACGCGACGGGTGAGTGCAGGGCTCGAGGGTGTGACACTTGGACGAGACAGGCGAGTTACCTTCGGCCGCAAGCCCTGGACAGTGATAGCAAGCGCAAGTTATGAAGTCAGATCCAGTGTTAGAGGTCAGTTGGCGATTGATGGCAGATGGACAGACCCTTTCTTCCGTCACCACAGGCAATCTCGATCTCTCCGCTGTTGAGCGCGTCCGCTCGGCCATCTTTGGTGAGATTCGAGAGCGACAATTCCGTCAGATCTGCAAAGAAGGAAGGGTCAGCGCGGTCGGCAAGTGGAAGGGCGTACAAGCGGGGATTCGAGACGTACTGCTGATGTGGTCGATGCCGACCACCTTTCCGATCGCACGCTGTCCCTCGGCAGGACGGAGGAGCTCATGAAAGCACCCGAGGAGGTAACCGCTCCCACATCCGACATCGAGGACCCGGCTGCCGGCTTTGAGGAAGTCGAGCAAGTTCTCGAGCGCGTAGGCCTGATGACGGGCGGATCAAACGCGCAGACGAATCGGTGTCAGCCGTTGTCAGGTAGGTCGAAGGCCGGAGACGCTACTGCAGACATGCCTGCAGATAATATGCCGTCGATCACTGTGTCAGCCATCGTTCAGCGGGTGGGTGGGCGTGTAGAGAGCTCACATGTGGGGTGCCGAGATGGTTGCGCCAAAGCCGATCGAGCTCGGCGAGTCCTCGTAGGCCTCGTTGTGTCGGGCGACGTAGCACGCTCGGTCGACGCTCGACATCGCATGTGCGACCCGGGGCGAGGTGATGAGACGGGCTTGCTGGAGGTTGTGGATCAGCTGCAAGGAGGCGCAAGCAAGGATCAGGAGATGGCCGAGAGAGTGGGTCACTCTGGCAGAACGATCGATAGGGGAACTGACCTGCTGGTTTGTCGTTCCTGAGCACCTCCAGGCCATCTCTGCGGTCGTGGTTTAGCTCAGGTTGGAGGTCGGCGATGGGATGATGAGATGGTTGTCAGTCGTCAGCTCGCGTTTGAGCTCGTTCGCTCGGCTGATCCCAACTGCATCGGCCTCGTCACTTCTGGATCATGCTCGTGAGGTCATGCTCTCCATCACCCTACACATTTCCAGATGGATCGGTCGCGCGACGCTCGCTCGACCAGACTGCGTCCGTCCTGTGCGATCCAGGAGATGGGTCGCCCACCTGCCCGAGCTCGCAACGTTGAGCTCGACCTCGCCCTCCGCACTGTTCCTTTGTCTCAAGGACCGCCTCGGCAACAGACCTTCTCGGCCAGTGATCGTGTACGCCCTCCCGACGTCTCTGCCTCCGAGCACGATCCCATTCTTCCTCGACCTCGTCCGCTCGTCCGCGTCGAGCTCGGTCGGACTGCTGTCGTCTCCTCTCCCGTCGGCGTCGCCTTCGTCCGTACCGCTGCATTCGATCGCCATCGCCGTCCTCGACCCTGCGACTGCTCGCGTCTTTCGCTCGGACAAGAAGGGACGCGACAAGATCTCGGTCGGAAGATGGAGACCGTTTGGAGAGGCAGACCCGTCGCTCGTGGACGACCATCAGCAGGTCGCTAGAGCCGCCGACGGAGGAGACTGGTCGTCCGTCTGGAACCCGAAGGTCGACGCATCAGCTGGACAGACTGCAGGGCAAGTTGAGACTGGATCAAACCTGCACGGATTGGGAGAGGTCGAGTGAGTCATGATTCCCGTTTGACTCGTCGCAGCCGCATCTCCAGAACTTCAAGGGCTGATTTCCACCCGCCGAGTCATGCACATGCTCTCAGTCGTGACTCGCTCGCGTCCGTGATCGTCTTTGCTGCTCATACTGCAGCCTCGCCTGCGCTCCATTATCTGGCTGAGGCGTTCCCGTCGTCGAGCAAAGTCAGTCGCGTGTCCCTGTTCCTGCGTGTTCTCTGACTGACAGACCTGCCCGGTCTGGACAGCTCGGTCTGGTCGCTCCTCCTACCCCATTTGTGACCGGTCGGTCGTTTACACTGTTCTTGAATGATTCGACGGTCGACGACGGGGCGGTTGGCGTCGCACTTCTTCGGTCTCCGCCAGTCTCTTTGACGGCCGGTGATCTCTCGGTAACCTGGTCCGAACTCGAGCCGCTGGATCCGACCGTGTGCGAGGTGCAAGAGTAAGTGCTCGTCTTCTTGTCAATTTCAAATCGCCCTCAACGCGAGCTGACTTCGTCGTCTTCTGTCATCTAGATCGCAGGGCAACCTTCTTCTTCGCATGCACGCCTCGCCCGAACCCTCCTCTCCATCGTCGTCGCCCCAAAAGCGTTCCTCTCTGTCTCCGAACCCGACGCAGCATCTCATCTCGCTTCTTGCGTCGTCTTCGTCGCCTTCCCTCACGAACGCCGCCATCGGTGCCTCGTGGCTCGGCGGTAAGGAGAAGGACTTCTACCTTGGGTTCCTCGAGACTGATTCAAACGATCGAGTGCGAAGGGTGATTCGCATCCTCAGTGGAGACCCCAAGAGAGGAGGCATGGCTCTGGACACGGAGGAGAGCGTCAAAGTCGGGGACAGGTTCCTGGTCAGTACTTCGTATTCTGAGTCTTGTTTGATCGAGTCTCTTCAGCTTGTGACATAGGTTGACTCTCTTCGTACCTCGGTTCTTTGCATCGCAGTTCCTGCATCGTCCCACGCCAGCAGTCCGGCCAGACGCGCCTGTGTCCCGATCTCGGTCGGCCACGTTCGACCTCTCGACCGTGCCCGAAGCTGTCGGCCTCTATCCGTCCGACAAGAGCGAAGACGCAGAGGTGCACGTCGAGGAGGGTGTCTTCCGCGCTGGGAGCGAGTCTGGCTTCGTCGTTGGACAGCCGGGAACGGTCGGATGGGTCGATGGAGGGGTCCCATCAGGGAAGGTCGCGCTTGCGTTCGATTCCGAATCTAGCTAGTTGTATGCCTACGGACTTAGCACGTGCTCCCGTCTGTACCGGCCGTCTACGACATGAGGATACGAGAGCCCATTTGGCTCGTTGAGTCGGACGCGCCCTTTGACGCGGAGACTCCCCACCGACCTCGACCTTCCCTCGACCCTTCTCCTCGCCTCAACACCCAACCGACACCTCTTCTCCTACTCTTCTCACTCTTCCAACTCTCCCACGATGGACATTGACATGTCTCTGGACGACCTGGCTGCGTCGTCTAAGAAGCCGTCGAACCCGCGTCCTTCCGCGCCGAGGACCCACTCTGGCCCTCGCCGAAGCAACGGAGCAGACTCGGCCCCGAGAGCTCAGGCTCCCTACTCGGTCAGTGGTCGATTCGTTGCTGAGTGTACCGTGATAGAGCGAGCGCGTGTGTCGCTTGGCGCTGAGGAATGGAGGAGCCCAGCGGGAGAGACGGCTAGGATGAGGTTGAGCTCGCGCGATGGGCTGCACGTCGGGCCAGCCCAGCGATCTCGAGGCATGCGCGGATCTCTTGCAGAGGAGACGTGCAACGTCGTGCTCTTTGAACGGCCACGGTGTGCTAGTATGCAGACTGTGAAAAGAAGCAGAGGGCATGGCCTAGTGTGCCGACGTTGTCCTCCTTCCTTCCTGTTCGAGCTCGTCCGCCGGATGCGCCTGCCTGCTGCAACCGCACAAGCTGAACCTCGTGCCCTTCCTTCAATCTTCAGCGACCTCCTCCTGCCTCGACTGGTTCTTCGTGGAAGCACGACATGTTCCCTGGCCAGGGTGGATCCAGGAACGGAGCAGGACCGGCTGCCGGAGGAGCAGGAGTCCGACCGCCTCACAACGCAGGCAACCCAAACGTGCCGACAGCAAAGATCAGAATCGAGGGTCTCCACTACGAGATCCAAAAGGTTCAGCTCGAGGTACGTTGATGCGACTCGTCATCGACGTTCACCGAACGCGCTCCGCCTTCTTGTCTGCTCGAGGCTGACCTGGACCTCGCCACATCCCCTTGTCATCCGCCTCGAGCAGAAGATCTTCTCTCAGTGCGGCAAGATTGTTGACGGCCCTGCGATCCAAGTAAGAACCTAGATCCCTTCCTCCGATGGCGTGCGACGTCCTTCCGCATCCGACCCAACCTGCGCTCGTCCCTCCCCGTGCTCAACGGCCGGCTGTTGGCCAAACTCTCGAGGTTCGCACTACTGGAGACCGACCTCGAAGAAGTGGACTCTCTGGCCGCGTGCGGTACCGAGCCTATCGAAGCCTTGACGGCCGGGCGGCCGTCGTACTCTCGACTCGCACGCACACACGCTCGCTACTGCCTCTGGCTCCTGTTGCTCTTCCCGTGAGATGACGAGCCTTTCCGCTTTGATCTTCCTTCACTCAGGTGAGTCGCTTTCTTCTCGTTTCAGCTTTGCTATGTCCGACTGGGTCTGACAATGCTTGGCATCGGCTTTCGCAGTACGACCGATCCGGTCGATCCACTGGTGTGGCTACCGTCACGTACGACACTGTAGCTGCGGCCAAGTGGGCCCGCGAGAAGCTCGACGGACAGAAGGCTAACGGTTCGTACCGCTTGCCGTCTCGCTTGTGCCGCTCTCTACGTGGGGGCTGACTTGGCTTCCATCTCTCCCCCTACTCAGGCGAGCCGATCAAGATTACGTACGCCACCATCTTTGTTCCGCGCACGACTGGCGTCCCGACCACTGGAGCGGGTGCCTCGCTTCTCGGACGACTCGGAGGTGTCGCAGGAGAGTCAAAGGCGTACGTCCCTCTCTCCGCTGCAACTTTCCTCAGCCTGCGTCCCCTCGGGCTGCCGTTTCTGATCTCTTCTGGTGGCCTCAGTGCTCCCACCGGACCTCGAACGGGCGGTCGTGTCCCTTCGACTGGCAGGCCCGCACCTGCCCCTGCGGCTGCTCGTGGCCCGCGTCCTTCACGAGGAGTCGGAGCGGGTGATAAGGTTGGCCGACCTGCAAAGAAGGGACCCGCCAACCAGGACGACCTCGACAAGGAACTCGCAGCCTTCATGAAGACCGACGAGCCGGCCGCGCCTGCGTCTGCTGCACCTGCCGTTGGCGAGGCTGCGATGGAGGAGTAGGACTGGATGAGGAGAGTGGGATACTGGATGCTCTCTCGGAGAGTGACAAGCGGAGGCTGTTGAGTTACAGCACGGGTCGATCGCGATGTCAGATGGATGCCGATACCGTTACATCTCTTCGCAAGGAGCGGTCTCGTCGGCTGAGCATCTTCTGAAGTCCAGGTATCGACAGACCCGAGATAACGTTAGAACCTGAGTCGCAAACGTACAGCCGTCGGCGTGTCCTGTCCCGCCGTCTTCCCGCCCGCTCTTTTGTTCCCCTTCTGACTGACCGTTCCTCTTTAATCCTTTCTCACCTCGACTCATCCAACAGTGATCTTCCAGTCAATCGTCACTACTATGCTCCGATGCCAGCAACCTGCACGAACCTGGGGCGCAAGACAGACGCGACCGCCAGTACGCGACGGACAGAGCGGCCAGTCAGGCTCACGGCCCAGCCCGCGGCTGCCAGAGTCTTGTACGAAACCTGGTGTCTAGCGTCTAAGCCTGGCTGGCTCAATTGGTAGAGTACCTGACTTCTAAATCTTCACGGAAGGCGAAATCAGGCGGTTGCGGGTTCGACCCCCGCGTTGGGTTAACGATTATTTTGCTGTCAACGGCATCATTTTTTGTTTGACTTGACTCGGCCCGCCTTTGGCGGGCCCACGGGCTAAGCCATACAAGAAGCATGAAGGCAGCTTGCGCTGCCCTCGAGATCCTTTGGTTGATCCGCCGCACCGTTGCGAATCAGAGCCTGAACAACGGAGATGCGCGGCAAGCAAGTGACGATCTGCACCTGCTTGGACGTACCTTCTCTTACTTGCGAGGTCAAGCCCAAGAGATCACAGCACAAAGCTGAGTCCACTCACCTGCAAACAAGTTTGATATGCTAGAGCGGGAGTGGACCACAATGTGCCTGGTGTATTCGTCAGACTCATCAAGTCCAACGGCACTGGCCGATCTTGTCGTCGCTAAGATATTGGCTCCCGCCCTTCTCTAGCAGTTTGAAAGAGCATCGAGCTGTTTTGGGGCCAACATTGAACGATTTGTGATCAGGCGAAAGCCTAACGGTGAGCGAGAGCGCGTTTGGCGAAGAGCTCGTCCGCTGGAAGAGCTCGTCGGAAACGCTGCTGGCCAGACAGGCGTTTCATATCACACTCGCAGCACTGTCCAGAGAAACTGATACAACAGTCCATCCTACAGCATATCTAAGCGTCCATCTACTTAGGCCAGAACCGGTCCTCCGCCCTCCTCGCCAAGGATAGTCCGCCACGAGCACCACACGTCGCCCGACTCGCGCCGCTTCCAGACCTTCTCGACGACCCGCCCGGCCGCGTTGAGGTCAAAACAGCAGTACGAGCTGAAGGTCTTGATCGCCGCCAGCGCGTCGGGTTGTACGGACGGCAGAGCACAACTCGCTGCGATCAGGACTGGCCACCTGGAGGGAGAGGAAAAGAAGGACGGCAAGGGGAGGCCAGAAGATGTGTCAGCGAGGGTTTGGACGGTTTGGACAGGGCGAGAGGTAGGTTCGGCTTGAAAAGAGTTGAAGGACTCACATGAGCCTGAGAAGAGTGGTGCGAGAGCGAACAAGCGTGTCAGTATATGAGATGTCACAGTCACGAGAGAGTGTAGATTGCTCACCCAAAGACGTAGACTGGCGCGTCTTGATCGGCTTGGACAAGCTGATAGATACGTGATGCCCTGTCCTGGATCTCCGGATGGTCGGGCCGAACGAACTGGAGGTCCATCAGGAGGATCATCTCGAGTGCGGTTGCGAACACCTGGATGCCGGTGTGAAGTCGAGTCCGTTTGACACCAATCTGATGCGCCTCGTAGGCTGCCTTCCACGCTCCGCACTCGGCAAGCAGCGACTGTGCCTCTACCGTCCGGATCGGATCGAGAAGAAGCGGGTACAGTGCCGTCGGGGCGGAGGGGGACCACTCTGGCGGACGAGAGCGCGCATGGAGGAGATTGACCTGCGGATATGGCGAGAAGCACGACAGCTTCAGTCAACGTAAAGACACAGGCGAATGGTCAAGGCTCGACTCACGCGATGGAGCAGCTCGAGCACTCCTCGAGAGACGCCTGACACTGCCTCGATCGTCTCCCAGTCGGTCGAGTGGAGAGATCTGGGGGCGCCAGAAGGGGGCGAGTAGGCAAAGTACCAGCTCGATAGCTCGCACGGGACCGTAGGAGTAGCACCTGGTGGTACGGATGTGAACGAGAGGTCGGGTGTGCTTCCACTTGCCAAACACGAGAACTCTTCCCACTGACCAAACGAGGACAATTCATCAGTCAAAGTCGTGGCTATGATTCTGTATCATTTCATTGGACTGACCATGACAATTTCTTCCAAGCAACTGCGTACTTGTCTCAGCTTGACGGGGCCTATCGACTTCGCGCGCCTGATCAAAACGAAGGGTAAGACAGAGTTTGGACGCGGACAGTGAGTCAGCGCCGGTCAGGGTACGAGGAGCACGCAGTGACTGACTCTAGCATCGCTACTGGACCGCCTTGCATGCTGACGAGCTGCTTGGAGGTCTCCATCACATCCAGGTAGCCCGACTCGCCCGCGCAACAGCGCGTCCAGAGCACGCCGCTCGCCGCGACAAGCAGCATGTCGAGCTGATCGAGCAGACCATCGTCCAAGCCTGCTGATTGTCCACTCGAGACGTCGCTCGCTGTCGGCTGTCCTTTGAACGGTAACCCTGGTCTCGGTCGGCGGAGGGCAAGCACGAGCTGCGAGCTGGTGACCATGGCGAACGACGAGGCAAGCAGGCTCGCAGACAGTTGGACGTACGACGCCTCGCTTTCGAGGCTGGCCATCGCGAGGTCTGGGTCCGAGTCGTACAGGTAATGGCAGGCGCTTTGATGGTGAAGGAAGGCCAGGTAGCACGCTCCAGTTGAGAGTAGCCCGAGAGAAATGGCCTCGTGCGCCATCGTCGACCGAGTCGGACTCGAGAGGAACTCTGCAGCGAAAGCGAGTAAGACAATTCAGCAAGCAAGTCCAGGTAACATAGGCAGGGGAAAGCGTACCTCGCAGGTCCATGCAGGGGATCATGTGCTCCAACGACTGAGGCGGTGCGCACGACGGATACGCGTGAAGCGCATCCGGTCGTTCAGGTTCGAGACCAATGTGAAGCATGCAAAGAAAGTGATGCATCTGGTGCATGCGGAAGGAGAGAAAAATTGGCTCGGTCAGAAGACTGCGAGTCTAGGAGGGTCGAGCGGAATGACACTCACGAGCATCCTTTCTCCCGAGTCGGGGTACGACAGCTCCAGCGTCGAGGTCGGAGACTTGTAGAGCGTCGTTCGCGAGGGCTGCTGAAGCTGGTGCGTGGGAGGGACGATGATTGAGCGGGACGAGGACGCAACGGCGTTGATGGACCCGGAGGACGACGCGGCCGGACTCGAGGGAGACGAGCCCAGCGGCTCGATATACGCGGACGCTGCCAAGGATTGATGATGATAGGGCTGGAACAGCTGGTCTTTGGGAAGATCGAGCGGCCACAGGCACTGCACAACGCCGCGGAGGGGGAGAACAAGGACGGTCAGCCTGCGGCGACCAACAGAGCGTCTCTAGACGTCTGATCCTCCGTCTCCGCCCGTCCTTCTCTGCCCCTCGCGCGAGGTCGGGCCAAGCGTCTACTGACCTCGGTCTCGGGCCCAGCCTTGACGCAGCGGGTACAACGTGGCTTGACCTCATCGCACTGTGATCGAAAGAATAGCCCGGGAGGTCAGCCACTGAGCGAAGGGAGGGACACCCAAACGGTCGAGCTCAACATGACTGACTGGGTCTGACCTTCGCTCGTCTCCGTCGACACGACGCACAGCCAGTCTTTGTCCTCTTCTGGCCAGGCGCCTTCTTGACTCCCTTGCCTTTGGTCTTGGTCTCGGCCGGCATCCGTGAGGGAGCTGAGGTGGACGAGCGAGGTTGTCGTTCGAGGTGAGCTCGCTTCGTTCCGCGGCCCCACCAACCCGTCGTCGTCCGCCCGTCCGCTTCAAACGGACTGTCACCCCAACCAGACCCACAACATCGACAACACAGCCTCATCGGAATAGTCGTACAACAATCTATCGATCCCTCACAACAGGAGGAGCCCTCCGTTATGGCCGTTCACCGACCGCCACGAACACCACGCATCGCCCGCGTCCCGTCGACGCCAGACCTCGTTCCCGACCACCCAGCCCGATGCGAGGTCAAAGTAGCTCAACCCGCGACGTGTGTCCATCGCAGCTCGAGCGTTGGCCCGGTCGTCCTCTCCGATCGCGCAGCTCGCAGCAACGGCGATCGGCCACCTGGACGAGACAGAAACATCAAAGCACCCGGTGGTCAGCAGAGCCCAGTCCATCCGACGCAGAGGAAGAAGCGCTCACATGAGACTGCGTAGATGAGGGGGACAAGTTGGTCAGCATGAGTACGTCTGGCGGTTCACAGGGATGAAACGGTTTGAACGACTTACCGAAAGCACACGCCAGACGACTTTGTCTCGTCAATGGCCAGTTTGCACACTAGTCTCGCCCTGTCCAAGACCTCGGGATGGTCCGCTCGGAAGCAGAACACGTCGAGGAGGAGGACCATAGCGAGCGCGACTGAAAAGATCCGATTGCCCGTGTCGAGCCAGTTGGACGGCTCGTCGGACGAGACGGCGGACGCAGTCGACTCAAACGCGTTGCATTCCGCAAGCAGCGCATCGGCACGCGCCTGGGACGGAGAGTCAAGCGTGAACGGGTAGAGCGCTGTCGGCGCATCGGGTTCCCATCCTGGCGGGCGCGTGCGAGTGTACATGAGATTGACCTGCAAAAAGAGACATTCATCAGCCGTTTGCGAGCAGCCGATGAACCTTGGACTGTGTAGGCATTGCGCTTACTCTGTGAAGGAGGTGGACCATCCTGCGCGACAAGCCGAGACAGGCCTCGACGGTTTCCCAGTCTGGAGATCCAGCCGTTCGCCAAGTGCCCAACGGGGGCGCATACTCAGTGTACCAAGCACCCAGCTCGTCCGATCCAGAGAGGTCGAGGCCGTCATCGAATGACAGGTCCGGGGCGGTCCCGTTCGACAGACTGGAGAACTCTTCGATCTGGAGCAGTCAAAGCATCGCAAGCACGTCAGTGCTGCGACGTCTTCAGCATCCTTCGCCCGCGACTAACCATGACAACTTCCTCGAGTGTGCTTCGCACCTGTCGGAGCTTCGTGGGGCCCTTCCGCTTTGCTCGTCTGTATCGTGCCGGCAGGGAATGAGATGAGAACAGGGTCAGAGTGTCCCAGACGAAAGCGAGCAGAGGGACGACAGACTCACTCGAGGATCGCTACCGGACCGCCTAGAGCGGTCACGATCTGCTTGGCTGCGTTGCGCTCGTCTGCCGAGCCAGCTTCTCCAAAGTAGAGGTGGGTCCAGAACAGAAAGGTCGCCGCTACGAGCAACAGATCGAGCTGTTCGGCCACACTTTCATCCATGTCGGCCGTGCTGACGAGCAGCGTACCCGAGGTACGGATCAGAGAGAGCGAGCTGGAGACCATGCTGGTTGATAGCTCGGCGTACGTCCTCTGTTGGTCGAGGCTGACGATGGCGAGGTCCGAGTTCGAGTCGAGCGAGTAGTCGGTGGCAGAGATGTGGTGCGACCAAGCGACTTGGCACGCTCCGATCGAGAGGAACGCGAGCGAGACCGCCTCGCGCGCTAAGCTTGGTCGCGGTGTGGACAAGAACTCGCGAATGCAGAGGTTTGGCAGCACGTTGTCGATCGTTGCTGGCGGTCCGAACGAGCGCGTGAGACCGTCCGCGAGCGAGCCTGGTCCAATCATCTGCTGGAGCATGGACAGGAAGTTGTGCATCTGTCGACAAGGACGGTGATATTGGGTGGTCAGTTTAGAGCGACGGCGGCGGAGGACAGCAACAGGTGCACGCACGATCAAGCGTTCGGACGCGACTGGGTACGACAGTTCGAGCGCCGACGACGGCGTCTTGACGAGCACAGTCCTGGAGGACGAGGCTACGGCATCCATCGGCATGCTGTCGGACGAGCGAGACGTTGAGGCGGACGAGTGGGCGAGGGATGAGTCGGCCGATGCGATCATAGCCAGCTGTTCAAACGTCTTGAAGAGCTCCTCCTTTGCTAGTTTGTGCGGCCATAGACACTGCAAGTAGACGAGAGGGAAGAAGCAAGGTCAGAGTGCCCAATCAGACAGAGCGTCTGGAGGCGAGACGTCCCCAACGCTCCGCTCTCCGCCTGTCGTTCCTGTTCCGTTATGCCATCGGGGACCGTCCTTCTTTCACTCACCTCGACTCCGGCTTTCTGGCAGCGAGTACATCGTGGCTTGATCTCGTCGCACTGTGGTCGTGCAAAAGGAGGAGACCGGATGTCAGCGACAGAGCGGAGGAAGCGAGCGGTCGGAACGTCCGAGCTCAACAAGCCTGCAGAGTCACGCTTGCCTTTGCCTTCCTCGCCTTGCAGGACGAACATCCGGTCTTTGTCCTCTTCTGTCCTGTCGCCCTAGGTGTGCCCTTTGCCTTGTGCTCGGCCGGCATGCGCACGGACACCCAGACGGCGGGAAGGGACGAGGTCGTCGTTTGAGCTCAGCCCGAGCTCAGTCCGTCAGGGGCCAACGACCCCATCGTGCGATTGGCCGGATTCTCAACCTCATCATGAATCCCCGCAACTTGATTGATCAACGGATATGACTTGATCTGCCGACATTACATTCGTACAACATCCGAAAGACGCTCCTCAGAAAAGCACGAGCCCTCCGTTCTCGCTCATCACCGACCGCCACGAGCACCACATGTCGCCCGCGTCCCGTCTGCGCCAGACCTGAAGACAGCACAAGAGCGTCCAGAGGGCAAGGCAACACAACGTCAGTACCGAGAACGGACCCGCACGGCCGACCAGGCAGTCTGTCCGCGTCTCGCCTGGGTCACACTCACTTCCTGAATCGCTGCCCAGACAGCAGAGAGGTCGCTGAAGCTCGTCTTCCGCACCACCTCGAACGTCGTCCTTGCCTCGTCGCGGTCTCCGGGCCAGATCGCACAGCTGGCAGCGATCACGATCGGCCACCTGATCCAGGACGATCACACGACAGAAAGAAGAACGACACGACGAGTCAGTCCAACAGGCTCAAACAAGATGCTGACTGATCGATAGGCGAGCGACTTACCGGATGCTAAGACAGGGGAAGCAAACGGAGCAGTAGATGTCAGTGAACGCCTCGATCGCTGAGGCTGAGTGGACGCAGAAGGGCTCACCCCTGGATGAAGCCCGACAGCCTGAGATTGTCCTGGACGAGCTGACAGATCAATCTCTGCCTCTGTTGTACCTGTGGGTGTGCCGGCGGGTAGAAAAAGAGGTCGAGCAACAGCACGATCTCAATCCCAAGCGCGAGCACTTGATTTCCCGCTTGCAAACGAGTACGCAGGAAGCCAGGTTTGGGGCGATAGTAGAAGTCGGTCCACGAGGCGCACTCGGCCAGCAGCAGCTGAGCCTGCGCTGTTGAGCCTGGATCGAGGTGCAGTGGGTAGGAGGCCGTGGGTGCGAGGGCGGACCAGCCTGGTGGACGAGAGCGGGCGAAGAGGACGTTGACCCGATGGAGGAGCTCGACAAACCCGCGCGAGACGCCGAGCGCGGCTTCGGTCGTCTCCCAGTCTTGTGAGGAGCGAGAGCGAAGAGCGCCAGAGGGAGGGCAGTACGAAAAGTACCAGCTTTGGAGGTCGTCGATCTGGGGTGGGCAAGGGCGAGAGGAGTCGAACAGTGGCGGAGGGAGGGAGAGAGACGGTTCGATGCCGGTGGCGAGACTGGAGAACTCGTGCCACTGGTGAGAAGCGGTCGAGGCAGAAGCAGGCAGGATGCACCGTCAGCCGAGCGCAAACGTGCACGCTTGTGGTTGGACGACTGACCATGGTGATCTCCTCGAGCGAGCTCCGAACCTTCCTCAGCGCAGTGGGTCCCTTCAACTTTGCTCTCCTAGAGTCAGAACACAAAAGAGAACGTCAGAATGCATCGAGAAGAACGCTGCAAGCTTGCCCGACTCACTCGAGCATGGCTACCGGCCCTCCTTGCATGTCCACGAGCGGCTTGACAGCATCCAGCACGTCCGAGTAGCTCGACCCTCCAGCGCAGTATCGGACCCACAGCACTCCGATGGCGGCGCTCGCGAGCAGGGCAAGCTGGTCCGCCACCGGTCCTTCGACACCTCCGGGTTCGCTCCGTGCGACGGTCAAGCTCGTGCCATCCAATGGAGCGACGGACAGTCGGGGACGCTTCTGGTGGATGGCGAGCATGATCCTCGAGGTTTCGATAAGGGCGAGTGAGCTTGCGAGCAGACTGGCCGAGAGCTCGGTATAGTGATCGGCCTGGTCCGCGTTACTGGGTGAGGCTACAGCCGAACGGCGGTGCGCATTTGAGAGGGCGCACGCTCCGGATGCGAGGAACGAGAGTGACATGGCCTCGTGTGCGGTAGACCGGATCGTGGTGGACAAGAAGCTGTCCATAGAGACGGTCGGGATGACGTGATCGATCGCTTGAGGGCGCCCGTACGAGGGCGCAGGAACCGCAGAGTCGGTGGGAGGCGCGACCCCGAGTTGAATCACGTGCAGAAAGTGGCTCATCTGGTGCGACGTTCAGCATGAGGAAGCAGGTCTCTGTCAGCACGGCCGACAGCAGGCTCGGAAGCAACGTCGGACGGGAGAGGGACTGACCAGCATACGCTCATGGTCGATCGGGTAGCTCATCTCGAGCATCGAGGTTGGACTCGAGTACAGCTGCACCTCGAGTGCTGACTCGGAAGGTTGCCGACGGACGGGGGCGAGACGGGACGAGGAGGCGACTGCGTTGTGGGTTGAGCTTGATGAGCCCCGAGCTGACCCAGGAGACGACACATCAGGCAACTCGACCGCTTCTATGGCGGGTCGGAACAGGTCGGATTTTGGTACATCGAGCGGCCATAGACACTGCAGCAGTCAGACCAATCAAGTCGGTGTGTCAGTCGAGCGGGTCAGACAAAGCCAGGAGGGACCCGGCAGCCGACGGTCATGCGCTCTTCTACGAGCTACTCCTCCACGCCCTGGCCCCGTGTACGCACCTCTGAGTTTGCCTTGATGCACCGGGTACATCTCGGCCGGATCTCGTCGCACTGTCAGGAGGAGAGGGTAGGCGGTCAGCTTCCGAACGAGAGCGGGAAGGCGCGCTCGAGCTCGTCTGCGGGAACCAGCGAGCTCCACACCAGAGTAGACCTACCTTGGATTTGCGGCTACGACACAGCGCACACCCTGTCCTGGTCCTCTTCCATCCTGTCGGCTTCTGTGTCGACTTGACCTTGTCCTCGGCGGGCATGCGGGAGGTGAGGGTGCAAACCCAAGCGGGCACATCTGCTCCTCCACTCAAGCTCGGCCCACAGCGATCGAATTCGCTAGCACCCGCCGGCAGACCCCGAACCTCGGTACAAACCGCGCAGCGTCGTCGCCAAAGAACACTTGACGATGCATGACGCCGGGGACCTCGCCTGCTCGCAGTGAGGAGGAGGGAGCGAGGCCCCCGGATGGGGGTGCACGTCAGATCGACGCAGTGCGAACGGGACAGACGCCGCAAGGAAGAGACTTGGGCAGATTTGAGAGGCCTGGTGCGGACATGTAAGTTACATGCTCTCTGCATCTTGCTTGCCGGGCATGATGGAAAAGTCTAAAGGAATGAACGAGATAGAAACTCGCGAGGAAACGGTTCAAGTGGAGTCACAGGAGAACGAGTGAGCAGGGGCAAGTGAACGAGCAGATTGGCCGGCGGCTACTAGACGACCAAGACAGCGCAAGAGCGTATGGAGGAAGAGGACTACTGTGGAGACTAGTCATACAGGTAGGGTGGGCCCGAGGGACGGAAAGGGTCGGTCAAATCGAAAAAGTCAAACGGCCAAACCAAGGTGAGAAAGTTACGAGACAGGACGACGCAGGCGTACAAGAGAGAGCATAAAACCCGAGAGGACTTGCTAGTGTGCTCTGTCCGTCTCCCTGAAGTCGGTCGTGAGTCCGAGTCCGAGGGCTTGCTTGACCGAGCCCATCGACAGACTTCGTTCGCCCTCGTCCATCTCGATCGTCGGGGTGTCGATGTGACCCCAGTGGGCGTGCCCTTCCTCGACGGCGAGCGAGAGCGGCGGTGATGGGATGTCAATCCTCTTTGACGCTCGAGGGTTGGCTCGGGCCGAGGCTGGGAGAGGCGTGACAAGCATTCGAGGCGACTCGGGTGGCGACACAGCCGGGGTGGACGGCAAGGGGCTCTGCCCTACAGGCTGGGTCTGATGGCGAGTATGAGACGAGCCAGAGGGGGTCGGATGGGTGAGGGTAAATTGGTGGCGGGCGGGTCGACTGGCGAGTCTGGGGGTGTGTACGACGAAGGCGCGATGACGGCAGCGTGACCGGGAGGGGTGAACGCTCGAGGGAGAACTGCTTGTTTGGAGCAGCCAACGGGCGAGTCGTAGAACGACTGCGAAGACGGGAGGATGTGAGCCTTTGGCGAGAGCGGCGACTTTGGCGAGTACGTCCATCCCGACGGCGACAGGTCTGCGATCCCCTTCCTCGACGGCAGCGTGCGGCTCAGTCGATCTCGCGCTGTCTCCGTGTGCGAGTGTCGGATGACTGGACGGGACGGCGGAAGAGCGCAGGCCGAGGGAGAAAGTGAGGTCCCGATCTCGTCCTGACCGTCGCTCATCGCTCGGATGGTGGGCCCTGATCCGGCATCGTCATCCTCGAGTCCGCCGACCTTGCACGCACTCGACTTGGAGACGGTGGTCTCTGATTCATTCCCGTGCGAGCGAGGACTTGGGCTCCCTTGGGAGGAGGAGCGAGGCTTCCGATACGGTCGCGTTCGCAGAGAGGCCGACGAAAGACGACCGCGTCTTGCACCTCAGTCGATGGGGGACCGGCACAGTCTTGGTCGAGAGAGAAAAGAACGACCGGCGAGGGCGAGGCGACTGGGACGAGCCGGGGAGGGACGGAGACCTGCGAAGAGAGGAGGCAGACCGGCGCGTTCCTGAAGTCAGCGACGGCAAGTCCTCTCGAGGACGACAGACATGAGACAGCCGGCGTCAGACTCACAGTGACATGCCGCTTGATGCTCTGAGGAGAGAGTGGCCGTTGCAGGCTGAGCTCTGGGTGTGACGCCTCAAGTCAAGTCAAGTGGTCGGTCGCGGATCTAGCTCAATGAGGGGGCAGACCACCGGGGTCGGGCAGCCGCTCAGGTACAGATGGCTCCAATTCACGCTCGGCGCCGGATGGATGAGCCGCAGAGTGGCAGACTGCTCCCGAGGAGGCAGGGGACGACATGGACGAAAGCAAGAAAACATGTCGATGTCGTCGGAGGGAGACGAACTGAGCGAGGGAGACGAGCGAGGTCGACTGGGTTCGAGCTCACCGTGGACGGTCCGCCTGCCCACTGACGAGCACCCCCAATCTCACTTGACGACGACGGCCATCCATCGCGTGCCTGGGATCCTCCGCCACTCGTCAAGCTTGCCCTCGGATCGGTGGCGCCAACACACGTGCGCTCGAGCCGACACGGCTCCTCGTCCCCTCGCCGCCTGTTGAGCTCGAGCTGACAGCAGCTGGGTCGACCGTCCTGAGCCCGCCGCCCACCTGCAAGGCTGTCAGAAGGGATTAGAGTAGTACAATGGTGCTCCTCGTTCCTGCCGAGCCTCCTTCTGGTGTGGACCCGCTCGAGTGGACGACAAAGCGCAACAACACTCATCCGTCTTGGTGGAGAGACCGCGGCCTTCGCCGGCTGTCTGCTTGGGTACGTGCACATCAGCAACTCCGTCTTCTTGCGTCGACGAGAGCTCCTGCAAGCTCAGAGCTCGCTCCAGAGGCCTTCCTCTTCTCTTCTGCAAAGGGCGCAAGGGCTGTTCAGCCCACCGTGAGCGGGATCCCGACCCGTCCGAGGGCTGATCGCAACCTTCTTTTGCCTGCCCCATCTCCGCCTTCCTCACCTGCAGCTCGCCTGGACCTGGCTCGCAGCCCTCATAGGCGGATACGACGGCACCCTCCTCAATGGTCTCCAAGGTCTCGAGACGTGGAACGTCTACTTTGGCCGTCCGCACGGGTCGCTACTCGGGCTCATCACCGCCAGCCAGTCGCTCGGAGGGATCCCATCGGGGCCTCTCGCCGCTATGGTTGGAGATAGATGGGGGAGAAAGGCACCGGTCGCCATCGGAGCAGTCATCACGTGAGCCTGAAGCATGCATGACTCTCGTCGACGGGAAAACTGATCGTGTCCCGTTCGCTGTCAGCATCATCGGCGTCATCATCCAGACGTGCTCGACCTCGGTCGGTATGTTTCTCGGGTCTAGGGTGCTCGTCGGATGTACGTGCTGCCTCTCTTGTTGTATAGGTCTATACTCGAAGAACACGCGCTGAAACTTCTTTCCTGCTGATGCAACAGTCGGGTCTGGGATGAACGCTACTCTGGCGCCCGTCCTCTCGACCGAGCTTGCGCATGTGCGATATAGAGGACCGGCTGTAACGCTGTGCCAGTCGTGCTTCTACCTCGGCGCCGTCCTCTCTGGTTGGGTCACCTACGCAAGTGAGTCGGCCGTGCGCCCGTCACCCGCGTCCGAGCGTTCGACTGACCGCTGTCCTTACGTGCTTCACCCGCTGCAAGCAATCCACATGGCTGGCAACTGGTCCTGGCGTCTACCGGTTCTGCTGCAGGCAGTCTCGTCTCTGGCGATGCTCTTTTTCGTTCGATGGGCGCCAGAGAGCCCTAGATGGCTCGTCTCGCAAGGCCGAGATGAAGAGGCTCTCCATCTCCTCGCCTACTATGTCAGTCCCCTTCAAGTCTCTGTGGCTCCGCGGGACGACTCTGACTGCTACACTCTGACTGCAGCACGCCAACGGAGACGAAAGCGACGAGCTCGTCCGGTTTGAGTTCGGGGAGATCAAGGCTGCCGTCAAGGTCGACCAACAACACACCGTCGGCTGGAAGGAACTCGTCCGCACGCCCGGTAATCGTCGAAGAGTGGCCCTGGTCTTCTTCATCGGTGTCTCTTGTGAGTGAAACGATCGGCCGTCTATGTCTGTCAGCTGTCGCTCACCTGCCAATGTTGGCCTGCTTCAGCTCAGATCAACGGACTCGCGAGTGGCATTCCGTCTCATTACGGCTTGGAGTTGTGTCCTCAGCGCTGACTATCTCCTTCATGTTGCATCTCCAGGGTATCATCGTAAGTCACCACTCAGTCTCACCCTCGGACCTGGCGCGAGTGCTGTCTTATATCCGCTCATCTGCTTCTCATCTTTACTATCTGTCAGGCCTACTATCTCGCTCCCATCCTTCGGACGATTGGCATCGACAAGCCTAGCGAGCTGAACGGGCTGAATGCAGGTATGGATCGTGACACGCGCTCCCTCCCTCTGTGGCGTTCGACATCGGGCTGATCCGTGCTTCTGTTGGCCTACCTGTGCTTCAGGACTGGCACTCTTCAATCTGTTCGCTGCGATCGGAGGAGCCCTGCTTGTTGATCGTGTCGGGCGCAGGCGGCTGTGGTTAGTATCGACGACCGGCCTTCTCATCAGCATGTGCTTCATTACCGCCCTCTCGGCAACGTATGCCAAGACCGCACGCGCCGTCGTGGGCCGCGCTGTAGTTGGGTTCATCTTCGTGTTCGACGGCTTCTACGATCTCGGTCAGTCTCCCGGCCGTCGGGAGATCGTGTTCGCGCAACCGACTGACGAACGTCTGGCCTTTCTCGTACAGCCTACACGGGGTTGACCATCTCGTACCCGAACGAGATCCTCCCATACCATCTGCGCGCAAAGGGGTTCTCGATCGGAGTCACGTCTGCCTTTGTCGCGCTGATGGTCAACCAATACGTCAACCCTGTCGCCCTGGAAGCGCTCGGCTACAAGTTCTACTACGTCTACATCGTCATTCTCGTCGCCATCCTCGTCATCCAATATCTATACTTCCCGGAAACACGGAACTACAGTACGTCGTCCTTCTGGCCCCTCATCTTTCATCGGTTGCGATCTGATATCGTGTCGAGCTTGCTTCCTCTTGGTGCAGCGCTCGAGGAGATCAACCGACTCTTTGACCCGCCAACCCTCGCCGGTTCGCATCCCGAAGCCGCCAGCCCGCACTCTGTCGACGCCACTCTGCCAGCGTAGAGACACCGAGCGATGTCGAGCTTCTCACTTCCAGCGAGCTGAGGCCCAGGTCGATCGCATCTTCGACTAAAGCGTAGCTCTCTTCAATATTTCTCGCATTCATAGACGTCCCAGTTGTATCACTTCTTCTTGTGCTCCTTCCTACTTTGTTCTCCCAGCTTTCGTCATTTTGTACTCGCCTCGCACGCCACTATCCCTATGTGCTCCATCTCAACTAGTACCTATCTCATCAAGATCAACTTCCGCCGCCATCTGCTCACTAACCCGACCCTTTATCCAATCAGAACCTCTCCCCCTTCTTCCACTTCTCAAAGAACTCCTCCACATCCCGCTTCCCAATCACCTTCCCGCCCTCCTCCGTCGAAGTCGCCGCAACCTGAGTGAGGTACCGGTTCAGCCCAGCCGAGAGGTCCTGGAAGCCGGTGATGATGTCGATCGTCTGCTCGCGTGGGAGGGACGAAAGAGAGGAGAGGAGGAGGGCGTCCATGTCTGGGGCGGGACCTTCGTCTTCGGCTGGCGGAGATGGGCCGAGAAGATGGGGCGGAGAGGTCAGTCAGGATTGCAGCAGGGCTAAGGGCAGATCGAGATGCGAAAGACGAACCAGGTTCCCACGTCTCTTCCTCGACGAGCAGGTACGGCAAGGCCTCGAGTTGAGGGAGATGCTAGAGGGGCCCCGAGGTCAGCGAGACGGTCGCATCACGAGAAAAGAGGGGGGGGAAAAAGTACGGAACGGACCTTGTCACACCTGCACCACTTTTCTCTGAAGTCGTCGGGAAGGAAGTGATCCACCCGACCTGTGCCGAACCCATGATCGGGAGCGACAGCGGCCTGACGGGAGGCGACGAGAAAGGCGAGTTGAGGAGGGTGAGGGGCGAGAGTGCAGATGGAAGAGGTCTCGCCCGCGTCGGCGAGCTTGACCTTCTTTGAAGGAGGTTGGTCTTGATCTGTCGTGTCCTCTGAGGGGAGAGTGTGCTTCTTTGTGTCTGCTGGGGCCTCCTCGCCCGTCGGCAAAGCCGATGCGCCATCGACCTGCTGGTCTGGCTCTTGTGACCGATCCAGCCGACCAAGTACCTGCCAGGATACTTTAGTCACCGTCGAAGATGTCGAGTCCGCAGAGGTAGGAGGCTTGACGAGGGTCATGAACCCAGGCGAGCCGAGATGGTCGATGAGGACCGGATGGGCGAGCACACATCGCTCGCAGATGATGTGCGAGTAGTCGTCCTCTGTGAGGACAGGCTCCGAGGGTTCGTCTTCGGTTGCTGTAGGGATCTCGGGGCCGGCAGGAGTGGTCGTGGCGGGTTTGGAGGACGGTATGGGTGTGAGGTTGAGGTGCGAAGAGTGGAACCAATCCTGGCCCAGTGTCGATCGGAGGAGACAGGGTCAGCATATATGAGCAGGAGAACGTCCGAAAAGTAAAAAGCTGACCTCGCAAACGACGCATTGCATCATATCCTCTGCTTCCTCCTGCGGTCACGGGCAACAAGAGACAGGATCGTTCAGCCCAGTCGGACCCGAGCGCCAATCAACCGTTCGAGACCGACCTGAGGGTCATAGTCGGCATCGCAGATGCAGAACCTTGCGTCAAAGTTGTGGCCGTACTGGTTGTCGGCGTTGGGCGGTAGCTTAGCGGAGGACGAGCCGGGCGGGAGCAACGAGCACGGGCGGGACGGGATGGTCGACGTCGGGCAGTCGCAGCGAAAGCCGCGCTTGGGGAACAACTCAATGAGCTCGTGGTCTGATGTCAGACGGGATAAGGTGTGTCAGCCAGTGTGTATCAGCGATCGGAGCTGAGCCGAACGAGAGGCCGTCAGAGCGGGAGGACGCGCGAGCTCACCTCCATGACAGGACACGCTGCACGCAAAGCAGAACCCTCCCCGCTGGCCTTCGGTTGGACACGTCTTGCACGCAAACACAGCCTGTCTCACGTAGCCCTGGTCGAACGAGCACACGTCGATGTTGCCCGGGAGGACCTCGCGCGCGTCGTCCTCGGCTTGTTGGCTCGCGTCCAGCAGGGACGAGAGCGTGTGGGACGACCCTTGAGGAAGCGACTCGAGGAACGACGGCAGCAAGAGTGGCGCCCGACTTGACGCAGAAGAGGACGATGCCGGCTTGTCGGCGAGGGGCAGAGGGTCCGACATTGGCGTGGGCGGGAGGAGGTGAACACGGACGGTGAGCTCGACCACACGTTCCCCTCCGACCACGATCCGGACTCCCTCCACCACCTCCACATCTGTCTTTCGCTTTCATGTCTCTCGCCCAAGAGATCATCGTCCTTTCTTCTGGCTCGTCTTCTCCCGAGGGCGAGAGATCCGCTTCCGGCCAGGCGGACTCGCTGGTGGAGCAGTACCTCCAGTTCCCCCGCTCGTCGTCCGTCATCGTCAAGCAGGAGGACGACGCCGACACAGGTGTGGATCAGCTCGCAGAAGAGGACACTGTCGTCCACTCTGGTCCCGCTCAGCAGGACGTCGGCCAGCAGGAGCCGTCGTCGTCGCCACCGCTCGGGGACCTCGACAGCTCACCCACCTCTGTCCACAAGAGGTCCACCAGAGCAGACACCGAAGGCGCCCAGCACGACGATGATCAGCAGCAGCAGCAGCCTCAGCAACATACGCCTCAGCTCGAGGAAGGCGAACCCGCGTCGAGGACTCCTTCTCCTGCCAGATCCGGGGATCGAGCCGGCTCGCACGAACACGAGCACGTCGAACGAGGTCAGGCCACCGAGGACGGCCAAGACGCCCACGTCTCGTCCTCTCCGGCTCGAACGCCCGAGAGGATCGTCGAGGAGCCCACGTCGACCCGATGGAGCGGAAACCTCCGAGATCAGGTCTGTAGGCCGTCTTCTTGAGCTCTGGCCGGGTCGACCGGTTGGGTGTGTGCGTGCACAGAATGCCGAGCTGACCCTCGCCTTCTCTTTCTCCACATGTATGCTGTATGCTCTCTAGATGGATATCTTTGACGTCCAGGAGAAGGCGATCGGTCCGATCATGCAGTTCAACGAGGCCAACGCCGACTTCCTCAAAGGTCAGTCGGATGCATGCGCTGGGCTGTCGACGTCCTTCACGGTCAGCCAACTGACTCTCGGATACATTCTCAGAACTAGTCCAAGGCACGTATCTCATCCTCTCTGCGTTCGATCTTGATCTCGGTCTCGGGACAAGTCTCCTCGAGCGGAAAAACCTCGTCACTCACGGTCGCATCTACTCCCCCTTGTTCGCAGAGTTCCACGACGTGCTCCTCGAAGTCTATGGCTCGTACTCTAGGTTCCGTTAGGAACCTCGCGCGAGATCATGCTGAACGTCACCTCGTTCGTTCGTTTCTGTCCAGCGTGGTCGACCCACCGCATCCGCACCCAGCGAGAGTCAGCCCAGACGTCGCTGCGAACTTCGATCCTCGAGATCCAGGCGGAAGAAGCCAAGCAGGGTTAGTCCCAGTTTCCTTCGGGACTTGCGACCTCAGTCTGTGGGCCAGAGAGCGCTCGGGTTCAAGAGACGTGATGCACTGACGCCCCACACTTCGCTGCCCCGTCCTCCGCTCTGGTCTTGTCGTCTTAGATGAGCACCGCATCCGACTGCTTACCTTTATGACGAGCATTCAGAAAGCGATTGAGGGTCTGCAGGGAATGGCCGCTCTCGCCGGCTCGGCCGATGGTGGCGAGCAGGAGGCCAGGGATGGCGTTGAGGCTTGAGGTCAGTCCAGTCTCTTCAGCTAATCCTGTTGGCTGGACGACATTTTCCGGATGTCTTTTGATGGTTGCGACTCACCCTCAAGTCGTCCGGGCAACCTTTCGAATCCAGGCGCCCGTTCGATCTTTGTGTCGCGTTCGAGATCGCTTCGGCCGATCTTCACCTCCTTGCTCGACTGCACCCAACCGACTTTCCTGCCATGTCAATCTTCCTTCTCGCTTCTGCTCGACCTCTACCATGACCAACTTCCCGCCTTGATGAAGCGCGCACGGTCGCTTGTTCGTGAACTCTCCAAGCCGTTCGATCGATCGTCCCCCTGAACGTCAGAAGCAAAGCAAGACCCTACCTCGAGTTAGATTTTGTCTCTGTCTTGATCATCAACACGAACAAAAAGAAGGAGAAAGCGAAAGATCTATAGGCTGACCCCAGCGAGGATGGTGCGCCCTCTCGACCGAAGAGTCGAGCTCAACACCCACCTTGCCTCGACCCACCCTCTTGCCCTTCCCTCTCGGCCCACCGCCCCCACCGCCCCGCCCAGTAGCACACTCGCTTCTCTCGGCACTCGAAGCACCCCATTCTCGCCTCTCGGCTCGGTCTAGCCGCCTCACACCAGCTCGTTCTCTTTCGCCCGTTCCGCTCCTCCTTCGTCCGTCCCGATGCGACCGTCGCCTCTCTCGCTGTCCAAGGCGTCTCGGTTCCCTCTGACGTCAAAGTCAGGAAACAAAGACTACTATAAAGGTCAGTCTATCCTCAATCCTCATCAGTGGCGTGGCTATAGGTTGGTGTCGCGTGCAGACCCAAAACCGAGCGAGCTCACCATCCGCTCCTTCCTTCGCTCTCAGGTACCGGACAGTCCCAGCACCCAGGAGTCGGGTTCCGTACGGGTCCTCCCGGTCGCCATGTCACCAAGGGCAAGGCAAAGTACAAGCTTGACGACGAGAAGGTCCGCATCTTTATCGGCCCGGGCTTCCAGCAGGACGGCAGGGCAACGTTTTTGAGGTCCGACGTGAGTACCCTCTCTGCTCAAATGGCGCATCTTGGCGTTCAAGTCGACTCGAGGTTCGCTTCGTAGCAATGCTACCGAGCGACACCTTGCAGCCTCAGCTGTCGCGTGGCTGTCGTAGCTGCTTCATGAGCTTAAGCTGACGACCGCCCTCCCCCTTGCCTCTCCGCCCGTTACGCGTCCATCTCCTCGCGACACCTCTGCCCAGCTCCGACCGTTCGTCCACATGGCTACGGATCCCGACGCCGGCTGGGCGCGTGGTCTTCCTGGCAAGGAGGAGAACCGCGAGCACTGGTACAACCAGATGGCAGGCTGGATCGGGAACGAGACCCCCCAGCAGAAGGAGGACAGGGAGAACCGAGAGGCAGCCGCGCAGGCGGCAGAGAGGGAGCAGGACAGGAAGGCTCAGCTCGCAAAGTTGGAGGCAGCAGGGATCAAGGCTTAGAGTCGGGTTTCGTTAAGCTGGTGAGGGGGGTCAGGCCGGCGCGGGAGGGGTCTTGGACGGGGTCGCCCTGAGATGTTGTACGAATCGGAATGATGTCTTTGCTTCTCTGGATTGTGCCTGGTCCCTATCTGTAAGCTCAGGTTCGCAGGATCTGTCCTTTGGGTCGTTTGCCGACGTACGCAGAGTCGTCGGAGGCAGGCGAGGGAGAGTGAGCTCGAGTTCTGAACGCCGACTCAGCTCACCGACGTCGACCCGCTTCTTTCTCCTGGCGCGATGGCCGTCTCGTTCAAGGGCTTCACAAACTTTCTTACCGGCAAGGTGTGCGTATTTCTCGTCCCAACCGGATGGCGGCCCGAGCTCTGTGGTGCTGAGGCAAGAGCGTTCGTGGCTGACGAGAGCTATCGAGCTCATCCGGTCCTCCTCTCCTCCTGCTCGTGACCGTGGTCGCCGTCTCGTGCAGGAAAGCCTCGTTGACCGAGATCCCTAGGAACCTGGACCACTCTCTCCTTCGCAACCGGCGTTTGGTCATGTACGTACCTGCTGGTTCTCTTCACCCAGCTCAGGCAGAGAGCCCGGTCTGATGCGCGTGCTTGGGGACGAAGCTCACCCGCCTCTCTCTTGATCTCCCTTGTGTATTGTTTTGTAGCGATGGCGACGCTGTTCAACATTCTTTCTTCCGGGGCGATGTCGCCTACCCAGGCAGGATGGTCTGGGGATGGCACGACCTGCTCGCCGACGCCCTCGCCATCAACGGCCCAGAAGGACCACCACCGACGGTCGTCCTCCCCTCTCCGGACGAGGACGGGAACGGATGGCTTGTGAGTACAGCTCGACTAATATTCAATCGTTCCACCTGGGCGCTATCGTTCCGTCTTCGACTGCGCACACGAGTGAGATTGGCCAATGACCGCGCTGACACGCTTTGCCTTGCTCTCAGCCCGACTTTCCCGCTGGCGCAAGACTCGATCCTGGGTTGGAGCTTCTTGAAGACCGTCTCAAATGGGTCACCTCGTACCGACGCAGGATGGCCGACACGTCTGGTATACCCTCTCTCTCCGCCGACAAACCCTCTCTGCCTCCACCGACGTCAAAGGCACCATCTATCCTCCGGAGATGGAACCAAGATCAAGACTTTTGGCGATCCTTGGAAGAGATTCAGGACACGTACCCGCCGTTGTCGACCAAGGAGGTGGCGACGCAGTCTATGGACGTCATCGACCGTCACCGACGCCAGATCGCCAAAACGCTCTGGAAGAGGCAGCGGTCGTTGGTCAACCTCCAGACAGAGGACAAGGACGAGCTGATCCAGCTGCTCAAGCTGATGGGCGTCAGGACGGTGCGCGTCAAGGACACGGAAGCCGCGTCGCCAAAGATGCGGAGGGTGTGCGCCTCGCTCGCGAAGGGAGAGAGCGGGACCGGGGACGGGATCATCGTCAGCGCAAGTCTGGTCAGTCTCCAGTCTATCTATCGCAGCTACCCCTCGAAGGTTTACTGACGGAACCGCCCTTGCTTTCCATAGTCTCCGACTCTCTACTCCGTCGCCGCCCTCCAATTCCGCCCTGAACTCCCGACCTCGCCAGACGCCCCCAGACCTCTGCTCCCACCCGTCATCCACACCCTCGCCTCTCCCTCCTCCATCTTGTCCGCCTCCTCCCTCTACTCTCAAGAGAGTCTGATCGACCTCGCCACCGTCTCGCTCGGCTACACAGGCATCGTCCCCCACGTCCCTCAGATCTCGTTTGTTCGCGCCGGAGAAGCCCTCGCTGCGTACGGCGGGATCGAAAAGATTGATCGCGAGACGTGGAAGCATGCTTTCAGGGTGGTGGACCATGTCGGGTCGTGGGAGGAGTGGATCGAGCGCACTGTGAAGGCGAGGGACGAGTTCAGGCCGAGGGAGGAAGACCTGGCGGGGTTGGAGGTCGTCTGCGAGGGACGGGAGGAGAGAGACGAGGTCAGCTTGGAGAAGTTCTTGAAGGAAAAGGTCGTCAGCAGAATGGAGATGGGGGAAGAGGACTGGACAAGGTTTGCGGACGAGATGGAGGAACGTGAGTCCTGCTCAGTCGCCAGATGTGTTGGTTGATCGCCTTCAAGTTTTGACTGCTGACTGTCCCTTGCCCTACTCGTTTTCAATGCAGGTTGGAAAGATGAGGACGAAGCCAGCTTAGGTGTCGATCTCGAAAAGGAGGAGGCGGAAGAGGGTGCTTCGCCAAGATCTTGATATCACAAGCCATCCGTTGCTCCCGGCCAACGACTCTGATCCAGCATCCAGTCATGTTCGAGTCGATGAAAGGTTCGGATATGTATCCGACCAGTCCATCCTGCTCCATCACACCCAGCTCCCTCGGCCAGACGAGGACAAAGCTCACGAGCGACGTCGGTTCACATCCGATCGGCTCAGCCGAGCTACATCTCCCCAACTCTCGTCGCATTGTTACCTGATCGTAGATGCGACCTGGGGTACCTACCACACACTCCGACTGGGTGGTCTCCTCCCGCTTGAAGGAACAACCAGGGAGGAGCTCGTCAGATAACGTTGAGAAGGGGAGTCTGCCCATCAGGGATCTTCGCTCGCGTGGCCTCGTCTTCGTCTTCAAATTCGTCCATCCGTCTGGGGCTCCCCTTCCGATGCGCGCCAGGCGTCGAGGCAGAAATCGGAGAGCCAAATGTTCAAACAGAGGAGATTCAGGGTCCGAGCCATGCAACAAGAGATGTAGCAGGAGATGCGTGAGTTAGTGTAGTCGAGTGTCATGTCTGACACTACCAATGCCACCGGACGTGTACGTCCTTTCAACAGAGCATCTGACTTTCTCTTCAACGTCTGTTAGCAGCGGCTGCCGCGTTGTAACTCGTCCGAGGTGTCGTCTGAGCTGCGTTGGAGGGAGAGATGGCTGCCGCGACCATTCACGACGTGGCAGCCTGGCAGGGCAAGCCCTATAAGCGAGCACGGCCTCTGACAGCCGTGCCCAGCTGAGGGACCTCTTCTCGCGCAGGCAGGAGTAATGCGAGCGGCGTAAAGTAGCCCGCTCGGGGTCAGAAACTCATGCACATCAGAGGACCGTCTCTTTGCGCGCGCGCGTCCATCTCAGCATTCTGCGACGAGTTGCGTACACTACACAGCTAGGTGAGTTATAAAATGTGCGTGTATAGCATTCGTCCGTGTCGTCAAGGGTGTTGAGCGCGTGTAACTCGGGGCGAGGGAGTCTGAAAGGGAAGTTTGGCGGGGTCCTCGCCTGAGGCCTGAACGAGGTCCGCGCTGGCTCATTCGTTTCTTGACCCTCCAACAGCTTCCTTCCTCCCCTTCCTCGCCCTACCCTACTCTTCTCCCAGTCTCGTTCTCCCTTCTCTCTTCTCGCTCCCTCCCCTTCCTTCCTCCCTCTCCCCCCTTCCTCTTCCTCCCCTTCGTCATGGCCAGCTCCTCTCCAGCTGCCCTCGCTGGCACTGCCCCGACCGCCGCGGCTGCCTCCTCGCTTGTGCTCGACAACGAAAAGGTTGTCGTAGTACCCAAGAAGCGTACCTGGACGAGAGATGAGATCGCAGAGGAGGTGAGTCGCTCTTCCAATCTGTTGTCTTCCATCTCTCCCTTGCGAGGCCCGCGAGGCTGGAGGGCGGAGGGAGGGTCAAACGGACCGCCTTGGCGAACGTTCCCCTCCGGCCTCACTCCCTCCTCCCCTCGTCCCGCCTCTGCCTCCTGGACACCTCAGGGGTGGCCGGTAGCCCATACCGGACCCGTCTGTGCTAGGCCGCGGCTGATCTTTGGTGTGGAAGGTGGTGCATGAGCGGGCTGGATGCGTCGGAGGTTTCCGATTCTGTTTGGCCCCTTTGCTTCGACTGACCTCGCCGGTGGCTTCCTTTGCTTTCTCTCGCTCCCCTCGGTGCGTGCCTCTCAGATCATCCAAGGCTCTCTGCTTCTCGTGCACGAGGACAAGGTGTACCGTGTGAACGCGTGGATCAATTCGCACCCGGGAGGAGAGCAGCTGCTCCTGCACTTTATCGGTCGCGACGTGAGTTTGGCCCTCGTCCTGCACCGACCCTCCCTGCCAAACCCTCGACTGACCGCCGCTTCCCTGCTCTACCCAAGGCGACCGACAACATCAACGTGTCTCATCTGCGTGCTACTGTAGAAAAGAAGATGAAGGCGTTCCACGTCGGCGAGCTCGCAGACTCTGAGCGAGGGGTTCGTCCATCTCGCCGCCATCTCGGCCATTTCACACCCCTCCGTTGGGCTCCTGCCTCGGTGCTGACCCGTCTCCCTCCTTGCCCCCCTCTGTGCTTCCTTCGCACTGCAGCAATACCGCTCTCTGATCCCTCCCTCGCTGCTCGGGTTCCACCCGGTGTACCACGGCAAGGGCAAGGCGGTCAGCTGGACCCAGGAGGGCGACACCCGCGCGTTCCTCGAGGGCCGAGCTCGCAGGGCAGAGCTCTACGTAGACACAAAAACAGGAGAGGTCAGTCACACCATCATACGATCTCTGCCTGACTTCCTTCTCGCGCTTGCTGTACCTGTGTCGAGGCAAGGTTTGCTGACTTTCTGCCTACCCCGCCTTGTCTCTCCCGCTCGCTGTCTGTTGGCCAGGCTCCTCCTCCCGCGTTCCGGACACGGACGACCCCTCACCTGCCTGCACCCGAACTCATCCTCTCGGACCTGTACCCTCCCGCCCCCCAACCGTTCACCGCCCTCGAGGCCCAGGCGGCCGTCGCGTTCAAGGAGCTCACCACCATCATCGACGCCTCGGGTCTCATGGCAGCCCCAAAGTACCTGTCGGGCTACTCGCTCGAAATTGTCCGATACGCCATCTGCCTGTCGGTCTTCCTCGGCTGCTGGTACGCCGGAGCGCACGGAGGAGTCGGGAGTGCGCCCGGGGAGAGCTGGAAGCAGGCGCTCGTGATCTGGACGAGTGCGGTCGGGCTCGGTGTGTTCTGGCACATCATGTCGTTTACCGCGCACGACATCGGACACCGCTCGCTCGCCAACGGATCCTACTTCTGGAACAACATCCTCGGCGTGTTGATCTCGGACGGACTCGGAGGACTCTCGATCGGATGGTGGTGCCACGAGCACAACATCCACCACCACATGACAAACGACCTCGAGCACGATCCTGACGGTCAGTTCAGCTTACCTGCTGCTGTATTTTACTACTGTGGCTGACACCGCTTCCCCATCCTCGTCTTGCGATCTGCAGTGCAACAACTGCCGTTCCTCGCTTTGAACAAGGGCTCGCTCGACAACCTCTGGTCGACCCGGTACAAGGAGTACAAGCTGTTTGACAAGATTGCAGAGTACGCCGTCAGAGTCCAGTGAGTCGAGAGTCATGCTTCTGGTGGCTGTCGGACACGGTCGCTGACCGCTCGTCCACCTGCTCGTTCCCTCCAGGCACATGACCTACTACTGCCTCCTCTCGGTCGGACGATTCAACCTCTGCATTCTCTCGTACCAGCACCTTGCCATCTACGCCCACAAGGACAAGATGTGAGTCGTCTCTTCTCATCTGTTGCCTCCTGCTCGACTGACCTGATCTTGTCTTTTCTTCCTCAGGTGGGCGTTTGAGCTCACGTGCCTTGCCGGCTTCTTCTCGTGGTTCGGCGGCATCATCCTCGCCCAGATTCCTTCGTGGAAGCTGCGAGCCATGTTCCTCGTCGTCTCGTTCATGACCGCATCGCCTCTCCACCTCATGGTCAGTCCCCCACGTCCTCGCGTGCGCGTCCCACGTTCATAACTGACTTTCTGATCTTCCCTCTTCCCTCTTCCCTCTCCAGATCGTCCAATCGCACTACTCCCGTTCTATGGAGGACATGGGCGTCCTCGAATCACACATGACCAAGAACCTCCGCACGACGATGGACATCCTCATCCACCCGTTCCTCCGCTTCTACTTTGGCGGCCTCGAGCACCAGACCACCCACCACCTCTTCCCCCGCATGCCCCGACACAACCTCCGCGCCGCGACCGTCATCGTCAAGGAGTGGTGCAAGAAGAACGGCTACCAGTTTGACGCGTACGGGTTCGTCGAGGGGAACAAGATCACGCTGAGCGTGTTGAAGAGCGTGGCGGACCAGGTCAAGTTCATGGGGCTGGTCGCGCAGGATAGTGTGGCTGAGATGACGCAAAAGGGAGTTATGCACCCCTTGATGCCTTAGCGGGGCCTGTCTGCGTCGTCTCGTTCGAAAAAAGGGTAGCGGGGGAGCTTCCAGGTGGGTTTCCCGGTCGCTCGCCGCCTCGGTTTCGCTTTGCTTCTGCTCTCACCTCGGATGCGTCTCCCATAGACTGGGCTTCATCGCACGTGCTCTTTCTCTCTCTTTCTTCGTCCCCTTCGCATCTTTGTACCATCTCTTGTACTTGCCTCCTCTTTCCCCCTCTGCTTTGCCTCTCTTTCGTTTGCGCTCTTGTACGGTTTTGCCTCGCTACACACACATCTTCCGCCGCATACGGATCGCGCTCGTTCTATCTCCATGCTCGCTGCTTCTGCTTCTGCCTTGTGGCAAACAAGGGAGCTTAACATACAGAGACTCAAAGTGCAGAGGACGCCGCGCGGTCCTGTCTCTACTGCTCCTCGATTTTGAGCGTCCACACATCCCCTCTCCTCTCGTTCCCGGACTCGAGCCCACCGTACATGACTGCCGCGTTACCACCCTCCCACCAGTCGGATCCGAACCAGCCGAGTCCCTCGGGTCGGTCCGCTCCCTCCGCGGGTTCCGCCTTCCTCCACTCGAACACGCCCTCCTTTCCCGTCGAACAGAACGCCCACGAGTCTTTATGGAACGCACCCGCTCCTTCGTGCCCTACCTCGGGAGCTGTCGGGTCCCGCTCGCCCAGGAAGAGGTAGGCTAGGATCGCTCCACCGTCCGAGAGAGGAGATGGCCAGGGGAGGCCAACGAACCCCGTCACGGACCTCGCTTGCGGTGTCGGGCTTCCCTCCTTGAGCGTCGGAGTTGACCATTTGCCTGTCTCCGGGTGGAAGAAGACGAGATCGTCGGTCTCGAAGCCGGCGAAGCCTCCGAACCGGGCAAAGGCGGGACGAGGGCTGGTCTGGACGAGTTGGAGGTTCGACCCGCCTCTCCCTGGTCCTGGAGCGGGGGAGAGGAGCTTCCAAGCTGGAGAGGAGGTGGAGAGGTCGAGGGAGTGAAGGGTCGCTAGTCGGCCGGAAGCTGGGCATCCTCCGTGGAGCAAGAGGGTGGACTGGCATGAGGGGACAGAGGGTGAGCTTGGATCGGGAGAGTCCAATGGCTGCCGGAGAGGCTGCTCGTGCTGACGCAACATGATTAGTGAGGGAGATGCTCACTCCGTGAGCTGTGAGGACGTGGAAGGAGCGATCCTCTGGCTGCTCTCCGTCGAGGGAGGCCAAGACGGGCACGACCGAGAACGTCGAGTTGGCCGTGTCAAACTTGTACAGCTCACCAGAGCTAGGAGACATCGCCTTGCCCTCGCGACCACCCCAGATGTACAACTGATCGGAAGACAAGTCGGAGCGAGTCAGCAAAGGGCGCCGCACGAAGGTAAGGAGCGACCCGAGGCAAGGACGAGATGATGGAGGGATCGCAGGGCTGAGCTCACATCTGATCCGACAGCTGCCGTCGCACTCCCCACTCGGGCTGACGGCCATTGATCAGAGTCAGCTGGGGCCTTGAGCGTCTCGACAAAGCCGTCGCTGAGGTTGATCGCGTGCAGGTCGGCGTCGATGGGCTGGCGAGGGACTCGCTCGCCTCCAAAGATGTAGGCCTTGTCGCCGATGACCGAGAGCGCGAGCGACGACCGGTCGAGCGGGACAGAGGGAGAGAGCTTGGTCCAGGTAGCTGTGAGGGTCATGTTGGGCGGTGGTGAGAGTTGAACGTTCAGGGTCGCAGCTCACTTGACCGAGGTCAAAGTCGAAGTGAGCTCGCCATGCGGGGGAAAGGCGAGGACGGCTTGGCGGCGACTGGTGGGCCCTCTCCGAGCTCTCGGGCTTCGTCTGGCGACGATAACTTACGTCGATGCCGCCTGGCATACTCCGAAACGTGAGCTCTAAGGCGGGTCGGGAGACATGATGAGTTGGGAAGTCCCTTTTGAGACCACGTAGTATGCGCTCGATCTGCTCGACCTGCTCTCTTCTTTGCGATCCATGCTCTCGTAGCACGCTCGATCAAGATGACATACACCCATCTATAGGCTGCCACAGAACTATCAAGTCCGAACGAACTCATCTGACCACCCGAATCGGACCGATGCGACTGCCACTCTACCAATCCGCCAACCCCTTCTTCCCATCTCTCCTAAGGTTGCCTCCTCCTCTCAGATGCTCCGCCATCACCTGCCCACCCAAGATCGTCTGTTTCACGATCGCGCCGCACTTTCGAGGAGTGACCCGACCGTAGTAGAGGATCGCTCCGGAGGGGAAGCAGATCTGTTCGCAGGACGATGCGAGAACACGCGAGACCATGTCAGAGTCAGCAGCTCGTTTATGTGTTTTTGGGACAATATCTGGGCAGTGGACGAGCTCAGACGTACGATCATGACTCCCGTGTACTTGTGGCCCGACAGATGCGAGATCTTGAACATGCCGATCTCACGACTCGAGTCGGCCGTCTCCTTGAGCGTCTGTTCGACATCCTGACTCTTGTCCTTGGGAGACTCAGAAGCGTGGTGCAGTGCGTCCCCGGTGGTGTCGACGTGGTAGCCGTGCATGATGAGGCTCGAGGTGAGAGCCGTCTCGAGAAGAGGCGCGGCGATGCTGCATCGCTTGTCGCGATTCTTGTGCGAGCCTGGCAGATTGGAGAGAGGAGACGGTCAGTCAGACAAGTGAGAGGAACAGCAGAAGAAGGACGGAAGTGGAGAGACATACAGAGCAGAACGACGGCCTTGTACGGCAGAGGCCAGGAGGCCAAAGCTGGTGTGCCAGTGTCAGAGGACGGAGAGGCGTACCGGCCCACACTTGGTGCGAGGGCCTCGGTGTAGAGGTAGGACGCGCCAAGTTGAGAGTTCGGGACAGAGGAGAGGAACTTGTAGTCCGGGAAGACCACTGGATGGCAGGATGCGGTCAGCAGTTGCTCATCGTGTCAAAGCACATCGCGTGTCGTGTGGCCAGTCGGACTCACAAACGCTCGTCTGTCCATCCTCCTTCTCATGTCCGACCTGCACACTGCTCGCCAGTACAGCAATCTTGCTCTCCTCCTTGGTCTCGTAGATCCCAGGGATCTTTTCCGCCTTCGCCTCCCTCAAGCTCAGTCCGTCCAACGCAGCCTGGACGTCTGCGGGCGTCGTCGCGTCCCTGTCCTTCTTCTCGCCCGCGACGGATTTGATCTTCCTAGCGGCGATGACCTCGGCGAGATGACATGCGAGCGTCTCTGGCTCCTCCGAGATCTCCTTGGGCCAGTTGGTCGCCGAGGTCGAGATCAGGGCGAGGCGGTTCATCGGCTCTGTTCAAGCAAGCACGACCAGAAGCGAGAGAGAGGTATCATAGTCAGTTCATGGGCTACGGAGATGAGAGGCCAAGATATGTGCGTCCTTTCCGCGAAGACACTCTCGGCGGGACAAGGGGACGTGCACGCGACAATGCGAGTTTGACGTCGAATTCGATCGCACGCCAAAGGCACGCCCACGTTCGTGACTACCCAGCCATACGACCGTTGCCAGCGACCCACGGTAGCAGAGAGAGAACTCACTGATGATGTCCCCAAGCATGTCGGTCTCCCAGTCCATCTCGAACCCGCCCGGGAACCCGCCGAGTCGGACGTCGCCGCCCTCGCTCTCGTGCTCGTCGTCACAAGCATCACAGTCTCCGCAGGCAGCGAGCGGAAGCTGAGACTTGAGCTTGCTCAGGTCCTCGTCGTAGGGAAGTAAGCTGGGCTGGGCTGGTCGAGGGTCGGAGGACGCGGCAGGGGCCGGGGCAGGGACGGAGGCAGGAGCGGCGGTTGGTGAAGCAGAGGGCGGAGGAGACGAGGCGGGCGAGATGAAAGACTTGAGGGTGGTGAACATTATTGTGCAGAAAAGGGCCCGGTTGTCGAAGGTGATGCGGTAGTCGAGGTCGGAGGGCGAACGAGAAGGAGTGGGATGTGAGCTCCGGTTCCGAAGGTTGTTATCCAGGCACAGTCCGAGCGCCCAGCCCGTCCTTCAGCCCGCACGTTCGTCACGCTCCGATTCGCCCGCCCTCACCCTCCCCACCGATAGTGATGCCCATAGATAGCGAGAAGATATGCAGTAGTCCAACATGTGACGAGAAAAAAGATAGAACAGAGCGAGTGAACGCAACCATAACACGCACCGACACACCACACTGACGGGACCACCTCGTTCCCCGCCCCGCTTCCGACCGGGGTCTAGTAGTCCTCAAAGTCGTCATCATCGAACCCGATCTTCATGCCAAGCCCCAGATGGGGTCCATCGTCGACCTCGTCCGCCTTCGTCCGCGCGGTATCGTCCCCTTCCTCCTCATCCTCGTACTCCTCGTCCCACTCGTACACCTCTTCCTCCTCGTCCTCATACTCATCATCGTCCTCGAGCTTCTCCGGCTCGGTCTCGTCCTCCTCAGAACCTGACCCAGCGTATCGAACCTGCCCAACCGGAGGGGGCACGATCGGAGCAGGGACAGGCGGCGGTGGAACGGGTTCAGGGTACAGATGAGCGGGCATGCCTCGAGGAGGGACCGAAGACTCGGACGGAGGAGTGTACGCAATGTCGGCGTCATCGAGGAGCTTGTCGAACGACTTGTCGAGCTGAGCCCTGAGAGGATAGCAAGCGGTCAGCGAGCTCGAGCGACGCATACGCGAGTGAAATCGCACTCACTTTCTGACGGCGAAGAAGTCTCCCACCACGTGGCCGCCGATGACAAGGACGGGCAGGCGTGGGACGCCCATGATCCGGAGAAGGACGGCCGAGAGGTGGTATGAGTCGGCCCTGCCCTCGAGGTCGAGGAACATGATGGGCGCCTCGAGAGCCAAAGACTCGATGAGCGCACGGATGGTGAAGACGGATCTGTAGCAGCGAGAGAACTTGATCAGTCCTGGCCATACCTCTGATGCGACCTGGCCTCGTACGACTGTCTACACTCACGGGTCTCGTCCTCGTCCGATGATGAGCAGCTGGCCGCTGGCGCCCTCTCCCTTGCCGGTCCAAAAGTCGTCGACCATCTGCGCAACCATCTTTGGGCCGCGAGAGCTGAACGGGTTGAAGTCGAGCACGAGTTCTGTCGGATGGAAAGACAACGACAGTCAGCGTACGATGGACTCGTGATGGGGCCTCCAAGGCATCTGGACGTACGAGGATCGAGCGGCTTCTTGACGTTGACGACCGGGAGCGAGTGCATGTCCGAGGACGCGATGTACTGGACGAGACTTCCCAGCTCCTCCCTCTTGCTCTTCCAGACCCACTTGCCTCCCGCCCGACCAGGCGCAAGAGGCACCGCAGCTGGCTGCTGCTGCAGCCTCGGATTCGGATACCGCTCAGGCGCAGAGTCGGGTGGAGGATCAAACGGCGCCTGAACCCGGCCCTCGCCGAGATGGGACGAGATGAAGGCGTCCTGATGATGCGACGAGGACGATGCCGAGGAGAGGAGCGGCTCGAACGCTGGGGACAGGACGTGGAGGACGTAGCTGGGTCGAGCACAAGCGTGAAAAGGTGATCAGCTGGAGCCACAGCGCGATTGACCTAGGGTCGAGACGCAGCGGACACTCACAAGAGACCGACGAGAGCAAGCAACCCTGCGACAAACTCTCTCACGCTAGGTGAGAGCTTTGCGAAGAACGGCAGTCGGGCGAGCGCGAGATTGAGCCTGCGCCGGTAGAGGGCTCTGGTGGAGATGGCCTGTCGCGACCGGGGTGGAGACGTGTGCGCAGGAGAGAGCAGACCGTCCTGGAAGAGCCATGGTCAAGGTCGAAGACAGTATGCGAAGACAAGTTGAGGGACAGCCATCAGCTGGTGAACGTCTGTCGAGCTCGCGTGTGGGACGTACCGAGACCCTCCGCTTGCCTCCTTTGGGTGCCTTTAGCCACAGCTTCTGCTTCTTCGAGCTCATCTCCCCGACAAACGTGTTGGTCCAGCTCGCAGATCTCCCCGTCCTGACCCCGTCGTCAATGTCTGCCCACCTCGCGCCAGTGTCGTTCGCGGCTGCCCTCGTCCTCGCGTCCTCGGCGTAGGTTGCGGGCATGCCGAGTCCCAGCCCGTACGACGACCCAGGCCCATCGTCCTGGTCGAGATCTCCTGGCGAGTACTGCTCCTTTGAGAACGAGTCGATGACCGCGAACGAAGGGGTCTCGTTCCCTGCGCGTTGCTGGGCGTGTCGTGCGAACGGATGGGAGGCGGTCGTCGAGGAGGAAGCCGTCGCGCTCGTCGTAGAGAACGAAGGCTCAGGAGACGGGTTGTCAAAGGGGACAGATCCAGACGCGTTGGCTACTTTTGGATCGACCTTGAGCATCGAGTTTGTCCGTGGGCGGCCATACGACGTGGACGAGGACGCCTGAGAGGGACCGAGAGCTCAACAGGTCAGATCCGGACGAGCTCACATCCGACCATCCATCCCAGACGGGACAGCCTCAACCTCCTCCCCTCCAGCTCACACAGCTCGGCGAACTGAGACGACAATGATCCGGACTACTCACTGCTGCTTGTGTCGTCTTCTTGACCGGCGTCCTTCTAGGGCTGCCTGCTCTACTGCCTCGAGGAGACGCTGCCTGATCCTCGTCGGCTCCTCTTCCGCTCGAGGACGCGCCCACAGCCTTGGAGCTCACTCGCATCGTCCACGACCACGCACGCGAGGAAAGAGCAGAGAAAGAGAGGAAAGGAGAGGAGGAGGAGAGAAAGGTCCCGTTCTGATACAGTCGAGACGCAGGGAGGTCGAGGTTGGACGTGTTTGGAAGAGGGAGCGAAACAGGCAGCAGCTCAACAGAGTTCGACCCCCCAGGACGGGCGCAAACATGAGAGGCTGCCCCAATAAACTCCGGAAACAACCGAGCCACACGAAACTCAACCATTTCGAGAAGGACTGTAGTGGTAGTAGTGGTTGATGCTGCAAAGAGTGCTGGATCTGACGTGAAGGAAGGTGTCACGGAAGCTGTCCGTTCTGCTTTGACAGACGTGCATGAGTCTTGCGATGGGCATGCGACATGACCTCGGCCTTGGAGATTCGGCCTCTTACACTCTCGCACAGCAGCAGAGAGATCACACGCACAGGAACAGTCCAGCCAGACGCAGAAGTCCAGCCAGACGCAGGACACGAGAACATCTTGCACAAACATCGACGGCGGTCTACTTCCCGCACTGACGCCAAGATCGGACTCTTTTTCCTCTTAGCCGTCTACACTATCGCCTACACATCTGCCAGCAATGAACATGGCTCTCCTGGGCGACGGATAGTAGTTGCCAGACACCATCAGGCGTTTGGCTACGTCACCTCGTGTTTCTGCCCAGTCCAGTCAATTTCGCACAGATCGGCGAGTCCGTCCGCGAGGTGATCAGAGCGAGAAGCCTTTGTATACCAGCACACTAGCGAGGAGCGAGATGGGAAAGGTGAAAGAGGAAGAGGAAAAAAAAAGAGGTTGCAGGGCCAGAGAATGGCAGAGGGAAAAGTCGTATAGGCGTTTGGTTTGTGGGCGTGAGCGAGTGCACTGGCGAGGCCGAGCCGGGGGTATGTTACGAGTAGCTAGCCGAGCAGAGACCGCGAGATGCGAAGGGAGAGGGGAGGAGGGGGTAGGGCGAGGGCGAAAGCTAAGGGAGAGATCTAGACTAGAGGACGTGAACGAGGTGGGGCTTTACTTGGACTTTCCGCCCTTCTTGGACCGGGGAGGTGTGACGGGTCGTCCGACTGCGAGAAGAGAAAAATGGCGGGTCAGCTGGATGCAAGCAGATCCAAGATTAGACGCGACTGCACTCACTCGATCCGATAGCGTCTGGAGCGGTTCAGAAAGCGTCGAGACAGAGTAGGGTCAGCTGGGTGCGCGGTCAACGGAACAGCACACGTTCAACGTCGCCACTTGGTACGCACACTTTGCCTCTGCAGATGGAAAGAGAGCGACACAAGAAGATCAGCGGTCGTCCTGGAGAGATTGGGAGCTGGCACGAGCGACTCACTCTTCTCCGCCGGCTTGAGGATCTGGAACGAGCACAGCAGCGACTCGTCGACCGACATCATCGCACCAGAGTTGTCAAACTCTCCGCAGCTGCACGTGAAGGAAGAGCTCTGTCAGCACCGCTCGAGCCGTACGAGAACGATGTAGGGTCGGCGTCGGACTGACTAATTGGGTGCCGAGAAGAGGGTAACGAGGTGTCGCTTGGCAAAGAACTCGTAACCATCCTCGACGACCTGATGAGCACGGCAGACGAGCTCGAGATCGTGCCTTTGCAAGAACCGCGCAACCACATCTCCTCCAAACTGGAAGGCAGAGGTCAGATGCAAAGGTCAGCCACAGCTCCAGCACGCGCGAGCTTGAGAAGCAGGCGAGACGTACCGTGAACGAGACACCCCGATCGTTCTCGCTCCATCCAGTGATGTCCTTGTCGGGATCGGACCAGAGGAGATCGCAGAGGAGACCAGTGTCGGGCACGTCGGTGGGTCGCATGATGCGTCGGATCTGCTCCATCGACTGCAGGTCGGGCGACAGTCCTCCGTGCATGCAGAAGATCTTCTCGTCAATGATGGCAGCGACGGGGAGACAGTTGAAGCAGTCGGTGAACGTCTTCCACAGCTTGATGTTGTATCGTCGCTTGCCTGCACGAGCAGAGCAGCAGAGAAGGGAAACAAGGGATGAGCTCGGTCAGCAGGGTTCCGGCAAGTCGCTAGCTCTGGATGCCTTCCTTCCCATCCGGAACTCGGGGTATCCCCCGTTCTCTGACGCGTGTCGGCAGACGCCCGAGGTGGGTGTCGAGCTCAAGGACCGGTGAGCGGGTCCGGCGAGGCCGAGCTCACGCGATGCGAGATCTGACCGAGCTAGCTGGGCACGAGGAGCAGGAGCTGGACTCACACTCGTCGTAGAAACCGTAGATTCGGTTGATGGACGCGCACTCGTGGTTTCCTCGGAGGATGAAGAAGTTCTCTGGGTACTTGATCTTGTAGGCGAGCAGGAGGCAGATTGTCTCCATCGACTGCTTTCCACGGTCGACGTAGTCCCCGAGGAACAGGTAGTTGGCCTCCGGGGGCTGATAGCATCACAACCAAGCACCAACGGTAGAAGGATGGGTCAGCAAGAGCTCGACACCGGGCATATAGCCAGAGGGAAGGCGTCGAGCTCGCGAGCGCGACTGGCGGCTGACGGAGCTGGATGGGAGGGAAGGAGGACGGGCGAGCGACTCACGAAGCCTCCGTACTCAAACAGCCTGAGCAGGTCGTAGTACTGTCCGTGGATATCTCCGCAGATCTTGATGGGCGCCTCACTATCAGAAAGAAGACAGTGAAAGCGAGCAGGCCGTCAGTCACGGCTGCCGAATTGCGAAGGGCCGACGGCCAGGCTGCTCGCGAGCCCGACTGTGCCGAAGGAAACGAGGTTGCACGTACAGCTCGAGGAGGATGGGCTGTGAGATGAGGACCTCTCTGCTCTTTACGCACAACCACCTGATCTCGTGCTCGGCGAGCGTGACAGTTCGTCCAGGTCGGTTGCCGCGAACTGAAGGCACACATCGACCAGACTTGGTCAGCTCGGCCGTCTCGTACGAGCCGTGGATGACAGACGACGCGGTTCTGCCAGAGATCCAGAGGTCTCGCCACTCAGACCTCTAGCGGGACAGCGGTCCGCGTGTGCAGGGCTGGCGAGAGGGACTCTGCCGGCGGGAGGGGGAGGGGAGGAGCGGGCGGACTGACCTTCGAGCAACCTGTCGACGATCGAGTCAATGTCGACCTCCTCGGTGTTTTCGGCCATCGTAAAGGAGAGGGTTTGGGAGAAGGAGGATAGGGAAGGAAGCTGGCTGGGGATGGACTAGGCCGAGGGAAGGAGAGGGACGGCGAGGGAGGAAGAGGCGAGGTGAAAGATCCAGGAGAGACCGACGACGCAAACACGGGTCGACAAGGACGATCCAGGGACTGCTTGCGAGGAGTCGAGGGAGGGACGAGTGCCAAAGACGAGAGACCACGGGTGTGCGGTTTCTGGACGGAAGGAGAGGGTGAGGAGGGCGGCTGGTCGTTGAGGAGGGGAGAGAGGGAGGTCGAAGCTCAAGAAACCTCATCCACCACGCCCTCCGTTTCATCAACAGCCGCTCACCAACCAAAGTGCTCGCTCGTCGCTCGTACGAACCGACCTCATAGGATCAGACAGAACAGAAGGAGCAAGTACGCGACCATGAAAGCCGCGTGATATCACTCTGCCGAGCCCGTCTGAGCTGTTCCGCGGTCGTGCTGCGAGGGCTATGGACGAGCGAGGTCGACGGACCCCCTCCCGCGCTCAGCTCGGCACCTCGTCGCAAGGCGATGGCCTCTGTCGAGGAACGACTGGACGACTGGTCACCACCAACGACCTCCTGACCACCCTCGTGTGCGAAGTCGGCCGCATGCTTGCGGTCTCCGCGCGAGGGTGTTCCCACCGCCTTCCTTCGTTCTCCCTCGCTTCGGACGCGTCGACCTCTTCCTATCTTCCGCCGCGCCGCCAGACCTCGTAATCCCAGCGTAGGTTACCATCAATCAAACATTCCGTACGTGGGTTTGGTGCGAATGCATGAGACCGACGGCCTCGTCTGAGTCCCGGCACGGACTGTTATGCCCGGCGACATCCGCTGGCGTTCGTCTTTCAAGGCGTCACCAACCCTTCCAAGGTTCACCTTGTCATTATGGAAGCGGCCTTACGAGTACATTGAAGCGGTCAGGCACCGCTGTCTTCCAGCAATCTGCACCGGCGACAGGGCGCGTGAACGAGCGACCAGTCCCATCTCGCACAAGGCTGGCGACGATTCCGGCCTCAAGGAAACGGCCGACCGGTGTTCTTTCGTAGACAAAGAACCATGCAAGATCCAAGACTTTAATCGCCCTCTCAGATGAGCTTTGTGTACACAGAAAGGGGCACAAGAGTGGAGAGGGGTCGTCCGTCACCGTTGATCGTACGTCGCCGCCTTCAACGCTAAACCCTAAGCGCTTCTCCATAGCATGTATGCCTCAATCCACTGACTATATGACCTGGATCGTCCGGCAGTCATCTCGCATGCGGATTCGATCAAGTTGGGGAGAGCAGGGTCCATCTGGGCGGGACTCGTCCCCATCTCGCGTCTCTTCCAGCTCCGGCCGGGCTGGGCGGGTCACGCACGACCAAAGCATCCGCGTTGGAAACTGTCAATCCCCTTCGACTATTTCGGCGATGTCCTGTCTGTCTGTCTGCACGGACAGTCATCCATCACCGCGACAGGTCGACTGACGCGACTGGACGGCAAACAGTCCCTCGTCAAGTCTGCCTCGAGCAGCATCCGGCCTTGAACGACGACTCGCTCGACGGATCATGAGAAGGACTTCTGCGAGAGTGAGTGGCTCCACCTGACCCGGGTTGCTGGTCCTGAGCGTGCGGTCGACGCTCTAATCTCCGCCTTCAGCTCCACCCGCCAGGACAAGACTCGCCTGGCTCATCCTCAGCCACGCCGCCTGTGACCTCATCTGAAGGTCAGTCTCCCTGTTACACTCTGAATAGAACGGTCATCGGGATGCTGAAGAACTCGTAGGCTCCAAGCAGACGTACCTTCGGCGGATACGGGCCGCCATCCTCGCCTCGCCAACCCAGCAGCTCACCGTCCAAGAGGTGAGTCCCCTCTCTCTGCGCCCCTTTCAGCCCCACCCCCTTTCATTCTCACGATCCATTGAAACCTTCCTTCGTCGACCTTCTCGCCGTGTAGATCTACCATGCACTCGAGGGCCAGGCTGGTTTCCTGACGTCCAAGGAGGGCGGGGAGGGCTGGAAGGTCAGTCAGTCTGACGACGACGACTCCTCCTACCCCCGGATCAACTTTGCACTGACGACGATCGCGGCCTCGATCTAGAACACCGTGCGGAACATCCTCTCGCTCTCACCGACGTTCAAGGTACGTCCGTTCGGAGCGACGTTCATGACGTTGCGTCCAAGCCGGCACATCTCCTCTGCGCCTGCCCTTCTTGCGCACACTCTTGTCCTCCATGCTGACTTGCCCTTCTCGTCTGTCTCCTTTTCAGAAGCTTCCGGGCGAGAGCGCGCGCACCAGCTTCTGGGCGGTGGACGAAGAGGTCAGTCTTGTGCCCCTCGTCCTCGTCAGCACGACGAGCCGAACCACCTTCATCCAGCAGAGCTGACTAGATCCACCTCTCCTGCATGCTATCAGGCACCTGACATCTTTGTACGAGACCGGACGGCCAGAGCAGGCTCGGCCGCCGCGTCTTCAAGCGGATCTCGTCGTCCGGGACCCGAGCCAGGCCCGGATCCGGATCAAGATCATGGCCAGGAGCAAAGCACGCGGAATCGACTCCACAGTCCGCAAACAGACGGTCCGACTACCATGGAAGCGCTCGGCCTGCGGTTCGACGCGCTGACGAGCCGCGAGGCGGAAGGCAACCAGGACGATGCCGAAGAGGACGACCGGTCGACGCCCACTCCGCCTTTGACCGAGCAGCATCAGCAGCAGCGCAATCCATCCTCCGTCCCTTTCCCACACGGACCGCACCCCTCGTCGCCCATGGGGTCGCTCGCTCAGCTGCCTCCTCTCGGACGCGGATTGGCTGCTCGACGAGCCCAATCGGGTCCGCTGCCATCGGTCTCGACCTTGCCGTCATCGACGCCTCTTCCTCGGACCGTCACCTTCCCAACAGTTCAGCAGGACCCGGGACGGGGCAGATCTTTAGATCTCGCCAGCGCGCGCTCGCCCTCTACGTCGCCGTTGCAGCCAAGATCGTCGAGGGCCAGGACGCCCACAAGCTCGGGAGGCACCTGGCTGCCTGCTCCGCCTATGTCGTCCGAGCGGAGCACGCTTGATGAGTCCGAAGCGGACGAGGATGCAGAGGAGGGGGCGAAGACTGGGCTGATTGAACAGGAGCCTCCTCCAGGAGAGAGGGAAGAGAGGACGTGGGAGGGAAGAGGGAGGAAGTGAAGACGGGGCCCACTGTAGACGTATCTGCATTATGCAATATCGGGACGAACTGACCATCACATGCATCGAGACGGTTGGAGAGCCAGCTTTGACCCAGTTGAGAGATGGCCGAGAGAAAGCAGCCGAGCGAGAGGGATCGCCCGTCGCGGACGTTGGATCCGCTCGCGCCCAGGCAAACTCCGACACGAGCTTACCGCCTGAATTCTTCTCAGAGCCCGCGATCTCCTCCTGAGTTCGGTGGATGCTCCACCAGCATACGCAAGTGTTTCCTCTCGATCCGCCTTGTTTCCAGGGTCTGCATCACTCTTCCTGCTCCGTCGCACGTTTCGGGGTCTAGCCTTGTTGCGGATGACGTCGCCCGCAGGGACGGGCGGTCGAGCCGGTCTGAGCGCTTGAGCTCGCGGTTTGATGAAGTGCCGCCAATCTTCGACCACGTCCGCCTTCTGGCTTGCCCGTTCTTGCACCCATCCTCTACATCGCCTCGCAATGCCTCACACCGGCTTTGAACATCCCTTTCAACCTGCTCGACCTGCAGCGGCTGCAGCGTCGCCCAAACGACACTCGCCGTCGTCCGCCCATGCCCACGCTCCTGCCTCGGCCGTCGCTTCCTCGTCCAGCTCGCACTCCTCGGCCTCCCTCAAGAAGAAGGTCGAGGACGACGAGACGGCCATGATTGAGCACTCTCGTCATCCAGACGAGGTCGTTGAGCTCGTACGTCCCTTCTTGTGTCTGTTCTCGGGCCTAGGCCTGGCTTATCATGACGAGCGACTGGTCAAGCTCACCCTGTCCTCCCTCCCCTCCCTCCTAGACGACCCATCACTGGCGGACCACAATCATCAACCCTCCACACGAGATGACTCTCCTGCCTATCACCACCCACTCGTACTCGCAATCAGACAGGTCGAGCCCTTCACCGCCGTCAAATTCGCCCGAGAGTGAAGCGTCGCCTACACCACGTTCGTTCTGCTCCCTTCCCTTCTTCACTTTGTCGCAGCCACTTACCCACCCATCTCATCCCTCCTTTCTGTCTATAGCGACTCCCTCCTCCCGCCCTTCACCCTTCAGACCCCTACACGACCACGCCTCCTCCGCACCGCCCTCGCCGCCCTCGCCGCCTCAACAGTCCTCAAACCATCGCAGCATTTCGAGCACAAGCAGTCGAGAACGCTCCCCACCTCGCAATCTCCCTACGCTCAACGAAGAGTCGGAAGAGAGCGAAGGAGGGTTCGCAACGGGGAGAACGAGTCGGACGAGGTGGTAGATCTCGCGTTGGGCCGGGATCGATCGTGGTTCGTTTGGTTTTAGATTGTATCCACTAGGCTGGCAGTGTAGCATTTTTTTCCTTTCTTTTTGACGTACCCAAGGACACTCTTTCATACTCTAGTAAGCTACGCATACATACACGTCACGCCCCCTTATGCCCCTTCACATACCATCGTTTCTTTGCACGGAGATCTTGGCTCGCTCGCGCCCGCGGGGATGACGCGAGCTCCTGCCTGCCTACCTGTCCTTCGCTGCAGCTTTGCAATGTGAAGCTCCGACGGAGATCTCTATAGAGAGTGGGAAGGATCGGACAAGATGGCCATAGATAAGGGCACACTTCGCCCTGCCGGTGATGAATAGAGATGGGCACGACACCCAACGCACTCCTGAAGCATAGCTCACTAGCTCTCTGGACCAGTTCCGGCGTCATGCGAGTATCCCTGTAGAAAGGTTCGAACAGGGACCCGTCAGCGACACGTCGTGAATTGATGACTTCCATCTCTCTCGCGCTCCCACTCACCGGGTACCCCTCCTCAACCTGAACCAGTCCCTCCTGCTCTCCCTCCTGCTGTCGTCCTCCCGGCCCGGCCCTCCTCCAAAAGTCATACTCTCCACTCGGCGGTGTCCTCGGCGGATCCGGCAACCACTCTCCTTCGGCCCACGGTCTCGTCTGCCCTCCCGGCGGAGTCTCCCACTGCGACGGGTCGAACGCCTGTTGCTCAGCCCTGAGAGGTGCGTTCGGCTGCTGAGAGAGCGGGAGAGGCGGCTGAAACGCTTCTGGAGGCGTGATTCGGCGGTGCTGTTGCGGGAGGTAGGTTGGGATTGAGGAGGATGTTGGAGGACGAGGAGGCGGCAGGTATCGAGACTGGGATGGTGGGGGCGGATGAGGTGGATATGTGGGTCGAGAGGGTGAAGCCTGAGCATCGTGATACAGTTGGGGACGAGGAGCGGCCGGATGAGATCGAGGGATCGCAGCGGGAGGAGGCTGATGGACCGCGTTTCGCTGATACTGGACGTTCGGAGCGGGTGCGTAGTCTTGCGATTGGCCGTATAGTTCGGATGGCGGTCCACCCGAGGCTCCCGCATACGCATGTTGCTGTTGCTGCTGATACTGGATCGGGAAGCCCAGTCCGTCGCGCAGAGGCGGTGCTGAACGTTGCCCTGGCATTGGACCCATCTCGGACGACCAAGACGAAGATCGTAAGGCGGGAGAGACCGTCCGACTTGAACGCTCGACGCGGAAATGAGGTGGCAACCCACCTCTGCCGGTACTTGGAGCCGCGAGTTGGGGATGCGCCATCAGTCGCGGCGGAGGCTGGTTGAACGGGACCGGTGGCGGAGCTGGGTATCCGGATGACGTTGTCGTGTACGGCGGTCCGGGTTGCATCCACTCCCTCGACGACTGACGAGCCTGATGAGTAGGCGCATGAGACGATGCCGGTGAACCGACCGATCCCGGGGAGGGCCATCCCTCCATGTACGGAGAGCCGAGCCCAGGCTGAGGGGCACCGGCTCGTTCTTGAGCGGCTGAAACCATACGTCGACGCATCATCGGCTGCGGGGTGCTAAGGGTGAGGCTTGACGGTCCAGCCTGAGCGACAGGGCCGTGACTCGTCTCGACTGGCGGCGGCAGGGTCCGAAAGCCTGGCTGGATCCGAGGCTGGGCGGGCGGGTAGGAAGAAGACGCCTGCATGTAGTCGCTCGGAGGATACTGAGGTGCGGAGTAGCCTATCGGCCGCTGGAGGTAGGGTTCGCTCGATGGGGAGAAGGCTGGCCGAGACGCGGACGATTGAGATGCGGCGGCGGGTGGGTCGTCGTATCGAGGTCGTAGGTTTGAGTAAGGGTTGCTCAGGAAGGCATGCTCCGGACGATGTTGCGGTGGAGGTCGATAAGATGTCTGCTGGTAGGGCTGCAGACTAGACGGCGGCCCAGACGGGTGAGAGAACCGAGGGTGGGCTGACGGGTCTGGACGAGACGGTTGGGGACCCTGCTGACGAGCACGCGCGCCATGGATGCCGTGGACGTAGGTAGAATACTCGGGTGAACGTGCAGGTCTCTCTTCCTGTTGAGGTACAGGGCTCTGATGCATCGACGTCGAGGCGGGCGCTTGGCTGGCAGATCGCGGTCCTCGTCCTTGGCCGGTCGAGGTCTTCCGCTTTCCCGCTCGTGCTCCGGGTGCCCAGTCCGACGACGAGGACGACCTTTCGCTGGAATGACCATCCTCGTGGTCACTTCCGTCGTCCTGCGGCTCGACGCGTGCAGGGGTCTCGCTCTGCGGTCGCTTGCCCTTGTCCTGGCTGGCCTGCGGCCGACGACGGCCGTGGGCGAGGTCGTCGAGGGCGGACCGGAGGATGCGCATCCTCTGCGAGATCCTGCTTCCTAGGTCGGTGAACCGACCGCGTTCCTTCCACGAGAGAACGTCGCCGTACTCTGTCTTTGAGAGCTCCTGGGCGAGGTGCTTCCAGCCGAGGCACGTCTCGAGCAGCTGGTGGATCTCGGTCTCGTTCAGATGAGCGAGCGACGGCAAAGGTTGAAGCTGGAGGTCGGTCGTCAGGTTCTGGAGGAGCGGCTGGTATTCGGCTGGAAGGCACTGGAGCAGAGGGCTCAGCAGGTCGGACGACTGGATGAGTCGTAGGAAGAGGTCAAGCGCATCCGTCAGCTCAACAGACTCGACTCGTACCGCCCGACCCGCTCTGCGCGCAGGCTTGGATGATGCTCACCTTTGATGGTGGCTCGACCTTCTTTCTTGCCCGCTTTGTAGGTCTGCCCTCGTCGGCGAGCTCAAGTCGAGAGCGAGACTCGGATGAGCGCATGGGTACCGCCGACTGTGGGCGACGAGACGAGCACGAGTCAGCGGCCGATGAGCCAGAGCGGATCATCCAGACATGGTTGAGACTCACTTGGTTCGATGCAGATTGCGCAAGAGCTGGTCGAGGAGCTGAGAAGGAGAGAGGCCGCGCACGACGTCAACGAAAGACCGGGACAGGACGGCGCCCTCACTCGGCCCACACCTTCGCGACAAAGACGAAAGCTGGTCTAGACAGAGTCGTACTCACGAGCTTGTGTCTGAGTCAAGATCCGGGGATCAGACGCGGTAGTTTGGGTGTGTCGTGTGCTCGAGTCATCTTGTGCCGAAGATGAGCTCGACAGAGAGCTCGTCGGCTGACGTCCGTCCATCCCCGCCACCGCCCCTACAGTCGCACTGGGACCAGCAGAAGGGCCAGTGTAGTCGTGCGAGGATCCAAGCTGGTGAAAGCCACGCGCTGGGTCCATTCAGCAGGTCGGGCGACAGGGACACGGGAGGAAGTGAGGCGACCGTTGGGGGGTAGGCGGTCTTTCTCCATCGTCCGGGTCCACGACAACTTTGACCTCGCACCACTGCGCAGAGAATGAGCTCCCTGTCACAGTCGGGACAGCAGGTCCATGAGTGAGCCTGGGGCCGAACCAAACCAAACCAGCGGAGTCGGCGGTTTTTCAGTGCGCACGCGAGAGCAAGAGGGGAGGTGAGAGGGGTAAGAAGGTGGAAGAGGGGTCAGCAATCAGAACGAGGTACAGCACACAAGATCCGCCTCGGGCACAAAGATGAACTCCGAGGACAGATTCGCAGAGCACACATATGCCGACATGAGAGCAGCAGAGGGCTCGGACGACGCGGGCTCATCAGGCGATGGTGCGACAGAGCGGGACGAAGGATAGACGGCTTACGGGGTGTGCACGAATCTCCTACACGGTAGCGAAGCGGACCTCGGGCATCGGATATGAGAGCGCGTTTGTCCGGGTTTGACAAGGGACAGGTGAGGCAGCCTTGTTGGTGGCGTCCCCAACAGACGTGCCGAGCGAAAGCGCCGTCGGCGTCTCTGCGACATCTGGGACGAGACACCAAGTTTTCGACAGAATAAGCTGACAGAAAGTAGTGTATCTCACGAATCTTGGAACATGACTCACTAAGATCCATCCATCGCCTCGACTGACGCGCAGCGAGGAACATCCCTGCCCCTCTCATACCCCTCCTCGCCCCCTCCCTCCTCTTGCTCTTCTCCTTGCCGCTTGCGAGGTCGCCGGTCAAGACCCTCAAAGCTGGTTCAACCCCTCCTGCCAGAGCCACTCGGCCGCCTTGCGCATCGATCGCTCGTTGAGCTCATGGCCTCCGTCAAACATGAAAAGCTCCTTTGTGCCCTTAGGCCCAACGTTGAGCCCGTCAAAGAAGACGAGCGAGTGCTGGACCGGCACGAGTTCGTCCTTGGTCCCCGAGATGACCAAGATCTTCTTGCCGAGGTATGGGTTTGTCCTTGGGTCGTCCGAGGTGTAGTCGGTCGAGACAGGATCCTGAGACGCGATCAACGAGAGGAGGGCGGGTGGGAAGTGGTGACCGGACGCAGTCGAGATGGGAGGAGAGATGCCTCGGGCACGGGAGGTGAGGAGCGACAGATAGTCTGCGAGAAACACAGAAACAGCGTCAAAGCGTCGAGCCGGTCAGCCTTGGGCATCTACAGGGACGGGCGGGACGCTCTGGACGCTCACCTGCGCAGCCGATGATGGGGATGCCGATGGTGATGCGAGGGTCGTGCCGGAGAGCGAGCCAGGTCGCGTGTCCGCCGAGGCTCGCACCGGTCATCCAGAAGTCGGTGATGCGTCGGGTGCCACCGAGCGGGAACAGATAGGCCGGGAGGAAGTCGATCAAGAACGACACGTCCCTCGCAGTTCCAGCTGCAAGACGACAAGAGCGAAGGGTTAGCGACCAGTCAAGGACCAGAAGCCTGGCAGAGTAAAGCGTATGACTCACTCTGGATCGCATACATGTCCAGGCTGAACCGTCGCGGGAGAGCACGTGAGCAGAGAGCTTGAGCAGCCGAGCTTGAACGGGATGCACTCACGCATGCCGGTCGTTGCCAGCGTCGGACGATGAGCCTTGGGGGGCGAACGACTTGTTTGCGAGCGGGTCAACGAGACGAGATCCGTGGTTGCGTTGGTCCTGCGAGCGAGAATGTGTTTGGAGTCAGCGAAGGCGGGCGGGGGCTGAAACGGAGAGGTCAACAGACGAAGTTGACCACGACCAGCTGCTTGCACTGTCCTCCTTGAGCTCTAGCGTTGTCTGAGGCCACCTCGAGTAGAGTGTTGCAGTATCTTGACATCTTTGTGCGGTCGCTCATCCTGCCGTGGGCGACAAACTGACGGACGGTCGACTCGAGATGAGCTCGGAGCTGAGCGCGGAGGATCGCAAGGAGGACAGCAAGCTCACCATGACGGCTACATTGTCTCGGTCGACTTGGGCGAGGCCATGGACGTCCAGTTGGATCCCACCGACGACGATCTCGTCGACCGAAAAGACGGGCTGCTTTGTGGACGAGGATGGGTCGGTCATGGTCGGTGAGTGTGACATCACTCCTCTTGAAAGCGAGGCGAGGCGTGAAGTCGGTTCCGACGAGACCGTCTGCTCGCTTGCCTTCAACAACCGACTCGCCAGTGGGATCCGGAGAGGTATCCCCTGCACCCATAGATCCTACCCTACCCCTTTCTGCGTGGAGAGAGATGTCGTTCCCTACGTCGTCTCTGTCTTCCAACACGGCTCCTCTCCCGACGGCGCCTCCTCGACCTGTGCGAAACAGCAGAGGTCTAAGAGCCGACACCGCCGCACCGCTGTTCAAGACAAACGTCTACACCCACCATGGTCAGGTCACCCTCCTCCCACCGCCCAACATGGTCCGCGTGAGGGCAAACAGGGCAGACGACATTGCTGCGAGCTCGAGCTCTGCCGTCGACGTCACTGAGGACACGGCGAGCTCGATCCGACCGAGAAGGAGGAACAAGCAGCAGCGGACATCCCAAGCTGGTCTCGATGGGAGGGAGGAGATCATCCTCAAGCCAGGCCAGACTGCGTCCGAGGCGATCCGTGCTCAGTACCGTCGGTCAGAGGCCTCGATGCGAGCGCCCCCTCCCGCATCCCGCCCTCCGCCGAGCTCACCGTCAAGCGCTCAGCAGGTCAGGAGAGCGAGGGCGAGGGCTGGCACGTCGGGACTGACGAGAGAAGCCAGCATGATGCGCAGGAACGTGCAAGAAGGTGAGCTTGTCGCGCTCGTCCATCTTGTCGTGAGCTCGACCCGGAACGCCCGCCGACTCGATCGCTGACGTCGCCGCCCATTCATTTTGCAGACATTGTCGCCCCCGTCCAACAGGAGGACAACTCGGACATCACACCACCCGTCCCACCTCCGACCTACCCAGTCTCGCTCTCGTCCGCAGCTATCCGACTGCCATCCGAACCCAGCCCTCTCTCGGACTCGCTCGATCCCTCACCTGCCTACCCGTCCCAGCCCTCACACGAGCAACCATCACCAGCCCCTGTCGATCCAGAAGCAGGCCCGTCACAGCCTATAGAGGCTCTTCCAGTGGCGCCTTCCTCGCCACCCCCGACGTACGCTCTTCCGACCGTCACTGAAGAGGAAACTGCCCCCTCGGCTCCTGCGATCGAGCCAGTGGCGGTGACTACCGAGGGCCCGGTCGCTGCCGAGTCTGCACCAGTTGTGCTGGAGCCATTGTCGTTGACCCGTCGGATCTGGGACGAGATGGTCAGAGAGCAGATCCCGTTCGAGGAGAGGATCAAGCGGATGCGGGCATGGGAGAACGCAGGGTCGACCGACGAGGACGAGAACGCAGACGAGATCGGAACAAGCGCGACTGCCGTCCCTGCTGCACCCGCGGGTCCAGTTCCGGCTGCTCGCTCGTCTCCTCCTCCTCCTCGGCCTCCGCCAAAGACGACAAAGTCCTCCGCTCCTTTGCCACCCTCGCGTCCACGGATCCAGCCGCTCGCAAGCCTGCCCTCGTTCAAGTGGGAGTCGGAACCGATCCTCTCCTTCACGATCCCCAACCTCGCCACCGTCGAGGAGCATGTTCCCTCATCACCTGTCCCGGCACCGTCGTCCCCTCCTCCTCTTCCGATCTCGCCGAGACGACCGCTGTTCTCGTCTAATCACGATCATCTTGCACCCCTCCTCGCCGCTCGCGCGTCCTCTTCGCCGTCTGTCGCAGGACCCAGCCCGGGTCTGAATCTGCCACCGTCAACCTCAGTTGATCCGCAACTGTCCGATCGTGAGGACGTTGACGATATGGGCCGTCTGACCGCTGAAGCGAACGGATCAAGCAGTCGACCGTCATCCACAGAGCCGCCTCCACTCCCTCCCCGACCTCCAGCGAACCCTCCTCCGGCGATCCTTCTCCGTCTCAGCCGACGGCGCAGACCTCCTCCACCGCCTCCCACGGCTAATCGGTCGTCCTCACCGGCGCTCACAGTCCGCCCAACGCCTCCGCCTCCACCACCACGTCCTGCGCCCATCCTGAACCCTATCCCAGAACCTGCAGCCGTCTCTGAGCCGGTCCCGCCTCGAAGACAGTCACCTCCACCACCACCATCGCTGTCCTCCCGTCAACCTGTCTTCCCTCTCTCCTCTCCGCCCGTACAGCCCGTGCCGGCCACACGTCCGACGCCACCGCCTCCACCGCCGTCGCTCTCTTCGCGCCCACCTCTCCCAGGACACGCCGCCTCATCCTCTCGACTGCTTGCTCTTCCGAGACGGGTGTCCGAGGTCTCTGTTGCTACCTCGTCCATCTTTGAGACGCCCGACGGGACTTCGAGCGCAAGCGCGTCGCGTCGAAGCAGTTCAGCGGAACTGGCCGCGCTGACGAGGTCGAGCTGGAGTGCGTCGGCTCCGGACCAAGAGCCAGCGCCACGAACCTCTCCTGCAAGACCGGTCCCAGGGACAGGCGCCGATGGGAGACCTTCCTGGGCCGCTCGACCGCTGCCTCGGACGCCGGGCTCGACAGGGACGAGGACGCCGACGACGACGGAACCAGTTGCCGCTGCTTCTACTTCCATCCGGGCAGATAGAGTGCCGACTGTGCAACTGGCCGAACAGTTGCCGTTCGAGATCACCGACCTTGGTGCGTCGTCCCTTGCTTGCCCTGGCGCGGATCTCGCTCCGCCAATCAATCGAACTGACCTGTTTGGCTTATGGTTTTCTTTTCCTGCCCTGCAGATCTCCTCGTCTCCCGCCTCGACCAATCCACCACCGAGTTCGACGCCGCCCAGATGCTCGACTCGTTCCTCTCCTCCTCCGTCCCACCGCATCTCACCACGCACGAACTCTCCCTCCTCCCGCACCACCTGATCGTCGAGCTCTCCCGGCGGACCACCAAAGCCGGCAAGACCAAGATCAAACTCGCGTTCGGTTCCTCGACCGACCATCCGGAGGAGGGAACCGTGCGGGTGGACAGGTGCTCGTTTGGGTGTCTAAGTCTTTTCAAGGCAGGGGAGATGGCTGTGGGGCTGAAGCCGGGTTGTGGGCATGTGGGGCATGAGGGGTGTGCAAAGAGGTGGTTTGCGGGGAGTAGGAGGTGTCCGGTTTGTAGAGCGGAGGTCGAGGTCGGGCAGCTTAGCTAATCTGATTTGGCCCGAGGTTAAGGGGAAAAGGACGTGCACGTTTATGTATCTATCACACCATGACAACCGATTATGTATCTTCGCTTACGCCCTGCCTTGGACCCTGACCCGGACGTCGTACTTCTCCGGCTTGGAGTGCAAGATCCCGAACCCGCTTCGGTAGAGATCGATCTCCGGCATCCCACTCTCTCCCTCGCCCTCACCCTTTGCGACCTCCTTCCCATCCTTCCCAAAGACGCCGACGACCTCGACATCGTAGTGATGCAGCGCCAGAGCGGTGAACGCCACCATCTCGCGCATCGCAAAGAACCGTCCTTCGCACTGGGAGACACCTCCTCCGAAGGCGAGGAACTGCGAGGCTTTGATGGGCGGCTGGATGATGTCGTGAGGTGGCGGAGAGGGCTGGGTGGAGAGGAAGCGAGTAGGGAGGAAGGTGTGTGGGGAGGGGTAGATCTTGGGGTCAAAGTGGACGAGACGGGTCGCGCAGATGACTGCTCACACACGCACGAGCCAGTCAACAAGATCACAAAAGAGCGTCAGCCGACGGTAAACGATCGAACGATCTTCCTGAGGACTGATTTGGGTGGGACGCACCTCTCTCCCCCTTCTTGAACGCCCACCCACCCTCCTCCACGTTCGGATCCTCCAGCACCGCGTCTTCGTGAGCCAGCCGAACCGAGAAGCTGCTCGAGACCATCCTGAGCGTCTCCTTGATCGCGCTCCGCACGCCGTCGAGCCCTTCGGCATTGTCGAGCGCTTTGCAGTTGTCGTCGGTAAGCATGTCGGCGAACGAGCCGGTCCCGCCGGCGGCCTGGTAGGCGTCGAAGGTTGTTTGGATCTGGGCTCGGAGGGAGGCGGCGAGATACGGAAGGGAGAGGATGTGGGAGAGGACTGGCAAGACGAAGGTTTGAAGGTCGATCAGTCTTGTGTTGGAGACAAGACGGGGCAGACACTACTCACTCCAGAACTCTGCCCAGTTGGCATTGGCCGTCGAGGCCCACTGGGACGAGATCATAAAGCTCGCAACATCCGGCGTCGAGACGTTGTGGTCCGCGAACACATGCAGGAAGTGTCGGACGAGCTCGGACGAGTTGGACGTCCCGAGCGGGTGCTCGGTGAGATGGTCGATGAAGGCGGCCGAGAGACGCTTGAGTGCCGCCATCGACGAGCGGACGGCCGGAGAGATGAATTCGGGCAATCCGGCTGCGACCATGGGAAAGTCGTGATCGTACTGGTTGAACGTGTCGTACTGGGCCGAGGCGTTGTAGTCCTCTCCAAAGAAGGCCTCGGAGGTTGCGTCGTACAGTCCTCGGACCGTGAGCTCGTGGAGGCCCAGCTCGGATGGTTTGCCGTCCTTGACTCGAGCGAGAAGGTCATCCTCGACCCTCTTGATGAGCTTGGTAGACATCTCTCCGATCGCGTTCCTCGCCAGGAGCCGATGGTGGTCAGGGAAGACGACTTCTTGCATGATATTGGCTGATGACAGTTCCCTGGTCATCCCTATAGGGACGGAAGCCGGGAGGAAGGCGGATCAGCATGATCCAGGCAGGCAGGCAGGGTCGGACGGAAGACGCCGGCGCACCAAACAGCTAGATGACCCAAACGGAACCAGTCTCAGCAAAGGATCTTGCTCAGATCCTCGAAAGCCTGTAGTATGAACTCACTGTCGAACTTAATTCGGCCCTGATTGGAAGAAAGACGAAGGCCTTTGAGTTCTTGTAGATGGCCGCGATCAGCTCGGGTGTGGTCGCATAGGTGATCTTCTGGCCGGCGAGATGGAGCGTAAAGATGTCTCCGTAGCTTCGCCTGAAGATTGAGCGGGTACAGAAACTCGGTGAGCTGGTATTCGCGGAACCGGAGACAGAGCAGATGAAGAGGGCTGTCGGAGAACCGAGAGAGGAATGTCGGACGCGAGCTCACGTCCCCCGCTCTCTCTGTCCGTGACGCCTCGGTCTCTTCCTCTCAGACGACCTGATACGACTGTAGACAGGTAACTCACTTGCATGCTGCCAAGAAGCTGTCGACGTCCTTCCCGTAGTCGATTGCTGATCCCATGAACGGCAGCCAGGACGCGACGAGCGGAGGTCGTCGTCCGCCGAGCTCACCAACGCTCGACCGGGTAGACTGCCTCGCAAAGAGCACTACGACCGACGCTACGCCAACGGCCAACAGCACAGCGATAGGAGAGGTCAAGAGGTCACTGGCGTGACCGGACAGGATAGCCATCCTGCTGAAGAGTGGGTCGACGTTGGGCGGACCCCAACGCCCAACAGCCAGTCCCAAGCCTCGGAATCGAACCACGCCGGTCTCTGTACGACAAGACACGACGCCGACCGCTCCGTGATCTCGCAAACATGCCCATCGACTCGCTGTCCAGCCAAAAAGATGACGATAATCTGCAGGTCTGACGTCCTTGCAGTACTCCTAAAAAAAAGTCTAGCAGGTCCTATCAAGCCAAAACCGGACCCTCTCCGTCTTCGCAGATGACGGTCCTCCACGAGCAGTACCCGTCGCCCGTCTCCTCCCGTCGCTTCCAAACCTTCTCCATCACCCGGCCAGCAGTGTAAAAGTCAAAGCAGCAGTAGTCGCTGAAACCCTTGAGGGCCGCCATCGCGTCGGCCTGGGCCGCTGGACTGCACGCGACGCTGCCGGCGATGAACATCGGCCACCTACGGTCGGTAAAGCGACACAAAGGGAAGCAGATAAGTCAGTTGGCATCTTTCGGATTGCCGTCAAGCAGAATGTAGGAGAGAGAGACTCACATGAGTCTGAAGCGAGAGGCGTGTCAAAAGAGGGCAAGTGAGCGTCAGTCGGACTTTCGGACGATGCATCAATTCAAGTACAAGGAGACGCACCCAAACACATACCCTGTCTCGTCTCTTTCGAGCAGGAGAAGTCGGTAGATGGTGGCCGCCCTTTGTTGGATCTCTGGGTGGTCGGGCCGATAGAACAGCAGGTCCATCAGGAGGATCATCTCGATCATCGTGGTGAAGACGATGTTGCCCATGTCCAGTCGAGTCCGTTCGACCCCGGGCGGGTGGGCCGAGTAGGCTGCCTTCCATGCTTCGCATTCGGCGAGGAGGGCCTGAGCCTGGACGGTCCAGCACGGATCGAGCACGAGCGGGTACAGAAGCGTCGGTGCAAGGGGACATCGTTCTGGCGGGCGGGAGAGGGCGTAGAGACGGTTAACCTAAGACAACCGGGAGTGCCAAGACGTCAGCAGTCCGCCAGAAAGATCGATGGGTGTGGTCGAGTGAAGGCTCACCCGATGCAGCAACTCGAGCAGACCCCGAGAGATTCCCATGGCGGCCTCGATGGTCTCCCAGTCCATAGAGGAGGCGGATCTTGGTGCGCCAGAAGGAGTCGAGTAGGCGAACCACCAGCTCGACAGCTCGCACGGCACAGATGGCGGAGCGTCGGCGAGGACGGGTGGCGAGACGGACAGGTCGGGTGCACGGCCGCTCGACAGGCAGGCAAACTCTTCCCACTGTACGAAGGCAGTCAAGTCGTCAGTTAGAGGTGTGTGTCACTGATGATGCGCGCCTTTGGACTGACCATGACAAACTCCTCCAGAGTGCACCGGACGCGTCGCAGCTTGACGGGTCCGATCGATTTCGCACGTCTACGGAGAAAGGACGTCAGGAGAGCCGAACGCGACGAGTCAGCTTGTGCGAATCGAGATGTTGAGACCGATAAACTCACTCCAGCATCGCCACCGGTCCTCCTGCCATGCCAATCATGAGCTTGGCCGTGTCCATCACGTCTTGATAGCCCGACCCTCCAGCGCAGCATCGCGTCCAAAACACGCCCGTCAACGCGACGAGCAGCAGGTCGAGTTGATCCAGCACCGAGTCTTCCAGTCTTGCAGGGCAAGGTCGGATGACGCTCCCGTTCGCTTGAGGGTCGAAGGGTGAGGCGACCTGCACTTTGGTCGTGAGGAGCAGTCGCGAGCTTTGGATCAGGGCGAACGCGCTGTCGATCATACTCGTGGACATTTGCAGGTACCGCGCCTCTGATTGGAGATTAGGGATGGCGAGATCTGGGACCGAGTCGAGAAGATATCTGCGAGCGGACAGGTGGTAAAGGTTTGCGAGGTAGACCGCTCCAGTCGCCAGATAGCCCAAGGAGACGGCCTCGTGTGCCATCGTCGATCGAGTCGGAGTCGAGAGGAACTCTGAGGTAGAGAGGAAGGAAGGTGAAAGAACGTCAGGTGAATATTGCTTGAGGCACGAGAGAGAGGGAAAGCGGCTGACCTCGTACGTCCAGGCCTGGGACTTTTTGATCCATCGACTGAGGAGGCGCCCATGAAGGTTGCAGCTCGAGCGAGCCTGGTGGTTGGTCCGAGTCCAGGCCGAGGTAGAGGAGGCACAGGTAGTGGTGCATCTGTCGAGAGGAAATCACAGACGACACGAGTTTGAGCATCATCGACGCGCGGAGGCGACAGGATTCAAGACCAGCTGAAGACATACCAGCATCCGCTCGCCTCCATCGGGATAGCTCACTGTAGGACAAGACATCGCATCGAGAGAGAGCGGGTCAGCAGATCGTACGTCGGCGAGAGCCCAGTCTCGTCAGAGACGATCGAGACGTACGTTCGAGCACTGAGGATGGCTCCTTGTAGAGAGTAGCGATCGAAGCTAGTCGTCTATATTGACTGCACGGATCGATGGATGAGCGGGACGAGGAGGCGACCGCGTTCATTGGTCGACTTTCGGACGAGGACGGGCTCGACTCGGACGCGCCAAACGTGGGAGTGCAAGCCGGCACGGTGACAGCTCGGGCGTCGAACGGCCTAAACACCCTCTGCTTTGGCATGTCGAGCGGCCACAGGCACTGCGAACGTCAACCGGAATCGAGTCGAGTCAGCCTGGCACGTTGGCTGGACCGCCGGATCCTCACGCGAGGCCGCCTTCCGCCGGTCGTTCCCGCTCGCTAGTGACAAGTCCAGAAGAGAGTGCTTGCTCACCTCAGCGCCTGCTTTGATGCATCGGGTACAGCTCGGCTTGATCTCGTCGCACTGTGAGGCAGGAAGAAGCAGAGAAGGAAGAGTGAGTCAGCGGCGAAGCAGACAGGGAGAGTCGTGGGCTCCGGACCCGACGAGCTCGACATTCTCAACGACGGGGCTGACCTTTGCACGGCGTTGGCGGCACAACGCACACCCGGTCTTTGTACGCTTCTGACCGGGCGCCTTTTTGATGCCCTTGTTTCTGGATACGCTCTCTGCTGGCATGCGGGAGAGGTGAGGAAGGTCTGTTGAGGGCGAGTTGTCGTTTGGGGTCTGACGGCTCACCCTCGACGCCGCGACCCCACCTCAACCCCGCTTGGGTGGCCGTGATGGCCGCGTGCAGAGTCTCAGTCTGCTTCCGCAACTGTCACCGTCCGGCAAGCACTCGGAATCGAACGTTCGGATCGTTTTCGACAGCAGGTGGGGGTCAGACACAAGAGCGTGATCCCTCTGGAAAGAGGAGAGCTCGCTTTCGAGGTGCGATGTGTCCGACAGCCCGCTTGAGATCATAAATCTTGATCGGCCTACGTTCATCGTCGTGAGCTCCAGAGCGTGAGCGGGAGGGTTGAGGGCAGCATGGGAAGCAAGTGGGGCAAGTGGAGAGCTCTCTCTCCGATATCGACCGCCTGCGGCGCAGTGGGCGGAAGCGTAACAAACGTGTCTGCACCAGGCAATGGTACCTGACGGAGTTTACTTTGTACAGATGACTCTTGTCTATCTTGTCAACGTCTACTGGTCGTCTGTCTGGGTCTCCGTGCGATCGGTCGGATGAGCGGGTATCGCTCGTATGGAAACCTGACTACGCGAACCGGCTGGTCAGAGAAGTGGACGCAAGGGAGAGAAGCTCACCTCCCATCCGCCAGCACGGCCAGACCCCTACGTCCTCTTCTTCGAGTCGCTCGTGCCTATGATCTCGCTCGTCGTCCAGCTGACGTGTATCGCATACGTATGCGTGCAAGTTTGATCTCTAGGGCTGCTCTGTGAGAGGAGGGATGAGCTCGATGGACCCTCGGCCGAAGACGGGCGGGAGGTCAGGCTGTCAGTCGCCCTTCCGCCCTCGTCAAGAAACCTGACCTCTGCCCATACAGGCCCTTTTCTTCGCCTCAAAACGAGCCCTGCCGTCTTCCTTCCTTCAACCACATCCCTCTTGCCCAGCCCCTTCGCCTTTCTTCGACCATGTCCTCTCGGCCCGCCCTCCCGCACTCGCATCAGCACCACCCCATCGCCGGCCTCGACGCCGTCAACTTCCCAGCAACCACCGAGGGAGGCCCTCAGCGTACAGACGAGTACGTCGTCGAGACTCAAGCCGGCTACATCTCGCCTCAGGAGGAGTCGGTCTCGTCATCTACGCCCACGGTCGTCGGAGAGTCCGACAAGCCCGTCCATCGGGTCGCGACGCCTACAGAGGGCGAGCGAGAGAAGGGCCTCGAGATCAAGCTCGTCACTTTCACCGAAGGAGATGTGGAGAACCCCCGCAACTGGTCGAAGGGGATCAAGTGGTAAGTGGAGACACGCCCTTCTCTTCGCCCCCAGACGGCTGCCCCGACTTCCTTCCATCGAGCAAGATCCCTCTCGCTCTACTCATTGAGCAGTTCTTTCGTTGCCTGTCAGGATAGTGCTGACCTGACTATCGCTTGTCCGACTCAGGGTCCGGACCATCGTCGTCTCCGCCACATGCTTCGTCGTCGCCATCGGTTCCTCCATCATCGTCATGGACCTGCCCGCCCAAGCGGAAGAGTTCAACGTATCCATCGACATAATTTTGCTCACAGTCTCGACTTTTGTGTGGGGTTTTGGTATTGGACCGCTCTTCTTCGCTCCGACAAGCGAGATCTGGGGACGCCGACCCATCGTTGTGCTCAGCATGGGCCTCTACTTCAGTGAGTCGGCCCCTTTTCAGTCGCTCAACTTGACCGACCAACTTGCTAATGTCTGGACCCATGTTTTTGCAGTCTTCACGTTCCCATCTGCATTCGCGAAAAACGCTGCCACACTTGTCGTCGGACGTGCGATCGCCGGTCTCGCTGCGTCCGCACCGATGACGGTCATTGGAGGCAGCATCGCGGATGTTTGGGATACTCCTGAACGTGGTCTCCCGATGGCAATCTTCTCTGGAACGTGAGTCTCGTTTTTGTCGCTGCCTGCGGACCTCCAGCTCACTGCTGAGCGCTGACCTCCTTTTTTCTTCTTTGTTGCGCAGTGTCTTCGTCGGCCCCGTCCTCGGACCTGTCATCGGCGGCTACCTCTCGGCCAAAGGATGGAGGGCAAACTACTATCTCCTGATCGGGCTCATCGGACTGGTGTGGATCGCAGTGGTTGCCCTCCTGCCCGAGACGTACGCCCCGGTCATCCTCCGGAAGCGAGCCGAACGACTTCGCAAGGACACCGGAGACCAGGGGTGGTGCACAGAACAGGAGCGCAATAAGCGTCCTATGACCGAGGTCATCAAGGTCGCGCTCTTGCGTCCGCTCGTTATCCTTGTGCGTCCCTTCTCTCCTTTCCTGAGCAGCTACCCAGCTTTTTCTGCTTGGCCCCTGACGATGTCCCCGCGTCTGCCCCGCTTTCCGACCTCTAGTTCACGGAACCAATCGTGCTCTGCATCACAGCGTATCTCAGTCTCATCTGTGAGTGGTCCTTCGCTACCGATGGGCAGGACGGACGCTGGACGGCGATCTTTCCATCTCGCTGACTTCTCGCTTGTTCTTCCTCCTAGACTCGCTCCTCTACCTCCTGTTCTTTGCCGTGCCCATCGTCTTTGCCGAACTGCATGACTTCCCTCTCGGCTCGGTCGGACTTGCCTTCCTACCCATCCTGTTCGTTGCACTTGCGCATCGCTATTCAGCCCTTCTCCACGCCATCCTTTCGCTGACATCTTCTGTCCTGCCTTCCATCTCGATCCTCTAGCATCGGAATGATGCTCACCTACGTCACCATCCTGCCCTATCAAGCGCGACTCTACGCCCGCAAGACCGCCGAGTGTCAGGCCGCAGGTATCCCCGTCCCACCCGAGGCCCGACTTCCCGCGATGCTCGTCGGATCAGTCCTTCTGCCCATCGGATTCCTGGTATTTTCGTTCACCTCATACCGACACGTTCACTGGATCGGCCCGATGTTCGGAACCGGAATCTTTGGGTTAGTCGTGCCCGTCCCCGCCCCGTGTCCCTTCGTTCCTTGACTCACCCCTTCTCTTGCCCTCTCGCCATCAGCTTCGCAATGATCTCCATCTACGTCGGAGCCAACTCGTTTGTCGTTGACTCTTTCCCAAAGTACGCTGCCTCCGCTATGGCCGCCAAGACGCTCATGTCCCGAATCTGCGGAGGCGCGATCCCGATGTTCGTCGACCGGTTCTACGCCTCAAAAGCCGGGCCTGTCTGGGCGTCTTTCGTCCTGGCAATGATCTCTCTTGTGAGTAAAGTCTTCGTGATCTCGTCTTAGTCCTTCTGCCATCATCAGTCCAACCTGACGCGACTGACGCTTCGTTTTCTGCCTTTTTGATCGCTTTCATCTACAGCTCATGCTTCCGATACCATTCGTCTTCTACCGGTACGGAGCGAAGATCAGAGCGATGTCGAAGAGGAGTTCGGAGTAGACTAGACTAGACTTTCTGGACTCTCTCATCCCCTTTTCTATCTCTCCCAGCCTTTCGTCTACACTACCTCTAATCTAATGCATGCATTCCTCACTCTCGGCCGCTTGTTCGGTCCTCTCTTTTTCATGAGGAGCATCGGGCCAGACCGGCCTTGCTGTATCAGCGTAGACGCCTGAGTCACCTTCCTCGTCCTGCCCTCGGCTTTGACCGTCCGACCCTTTCAAACCGCCCCATCCTGCCTTCCTTCCCCTCGCTTGCCCTCCAACGCCGACTCCCCTCCCATCCGCCCATCATCATGTCGCACAAGCTCGCTCTCTCCTCCACCGACGCTCCTCTGCCCTCTGCCTACCTGTCATCTGCGATCTCTGCGCCTCACGCCGGGCTGGTGTACGTGTCTGGCGCGTGCGGGGTCAAGGACGGCAAGTTCATCGATGGGACCGTCAAGGATAGAACGGTACAGGCGCTCAAGAACGTGCAGGCGTTGTTGAAGGAGGCGGGATTGGGGCTGGGGGATGGTGAGTCTGTCTCTGATCTGAGGGGTTGGGCTGGGAGGGAAGGAAGGAAGGAGACGGGCGGGAGGGAGGGAGATGAGCTCGGAGAGATTGCGAGCTTGAGCAGCGGGCGCCTGGCGGCTCGTAGGAGGTATGAGAGGGTCAGACTGCTGAGCTCGTCGGGTCATGGGCAAGGGTATCCATCCAACAGAGTTGGACGAAGACTGAAGGGATAGAGAGGGAAGGAAGCGACTAGTCAGACCAGGCAGGGCGGCCAACTCATGGATTCAAGTTGCCGCGGCGAGCTCATCTGACTCTGCGTCCTCTTTCTGCTTCCCCTATGCAGTCGTTGCCTCGACGATCTACCTGTCAAAGTACACCGAGGACTTTGCAGCCTTCAACGAGGCCTATGTGTCCATGTTTGACGGAGTGGTCAAGCCGTCGAGGACGTGCATCGGAGTCGCCAACCTCCCTGCCGGGTCAGTCGTCTTCACGTGTTGCTGCTGGACCTAGTGAGACAGCAACTGATGGTCACTCTGCTTCTTTTCGTCTCTATGTAGAACTGACGTCGAGATCACATGTAAGTCAAGGTGATGTGCGAGTCTGGTATGCTTGCGATGGTCGCTGACGACCGGAACCTCTGCTCTGTGACTCGCAGGCACCGCTCTCCAAAAGACTGGAACCCCTGCGAAGCCTCTCTCTGTACGTCGTAGCCTTCCATCAGAGCTGAAGGGCGATCGCTGACGCGGAGATCCTCCTGTTCGATTTCCTCAGAGCGCTCTCGCCCCTCCGCCGGCCCCGTTCCTTTCGTCCGCGATCTCGACGCCCAACCTCGTCTTTGTCTCGGGCTCATGCGGAGTCAAGGACGGCAAGTTTATCGACGGAACCGTCAAGGACAGGACCAAGCTTGCGCTCAAGAATGTTGAAGCCCTCCTCGGCGAGGCGGGTCTCGGCCTCGACGACTGTGAGTCGCGCATCTGGTCCTCCTCAGTCGGCTACAGTCGTCCTTGCTGACTCGACTACTCGGCGGTCTCTCATTCAGGCGTGGCTGTTACGATCTACCTGTCCAAGTACACTCAGGACTATGACCCCGTGAACGAGGCGTACCTGGAGATGTTCCCGGGCGACCACAAGCCTTCAAGAACATGCATCGGCGTCAAGAACCTGCCCGCCGGGACAGACGTCGAGATTACCTGGTGCGCTTTGGATTTTTTGGGTCATGGTGATGGGTTTCTCGCTTTCGCTGACCCGTCTTGTGATCCTCTTGCAGCATCGCCGCCCACCGCGCCACCTCCGCCCTCAAGATCATCAACACTCCTCCTCCTCCTGGCTCCTTCCTCTCGACCGCCATCTCGTCTCCCGCTTCATCCCTCGTCTTTGTTTCCGGGAGCACTGCCGACCATGTCGAGGGGACCGTAGCCGACCGCACGACCGCGGCGATCAAGCAGATCCAGACGGCACTTTCGCAGGAAGGTCTCGGTCTGGAGGACGTCATCTCCTCGACCATCTACCTCAGCAAGTACACCGAGGACTTTGCCACCATGAACCCGGCCTACGTGGCGGGCTTCCCGGATCCTAAGCCGTCGCGGACCTGCATCGGTGTGCGTACCGCGCGCGCATGAGACTAGGAGAGATGAAAGGTGTACTGACGATCGACACCCTGGCCGTCCTTTGCTCTTCCAGATGACCGCTCTGCCTGGAGGGACCGATGTCGAGATCACCTGTGTGGCCGCCATGAGGACCAAGGCTGTCAGTCCTTTCATCGCCCGGGTCCCGGCCCGATGCTGCACTGACACGCGCTCCAACTTGTCTACGGATAGTAGCCAACGTCACGGTCCTCGAAGTTGTAATCTGCGCCCGTCGATCTGCATCTGTGTCATCTTTCCCGGAACAAGGAGCGGAGAATCAGAGTTCGTAAAGGCATAACAGAGGTAGCGTGAAGGGGTAACAAAACAGCAAGAGACAAGCGAAAGCGAAAGCAAAGAAAAGACTAAAGCAAACCCACACTCCCCATCCCTCAATCCAACCACGGCGTCAGCCCATCCGTCCGTGCTCCATCCATCACCCCCTTCCCCCACCCACCCCACCTCCCCTCCCCCTCCCCACCCTTCATCACCCTCTCCACCCTCCTATCTGTCTCCTCACTAAACCCCTCCCAATCCCTCTCCATCACCTCCCCTAACCTCTCCCTCAACCCTCTCAGACTAACCATCTCCTCGACAAACCTCCCGCCCATCGGGTTCTCCAACGCCCCCTTGACGGCCCCGACGAGAGCGGGAACATCCCATCGGGGGACGTTGTACACGTTTGGTGCCGACTGGGAGAGGAGAGGACGATGTTGGACTGTTCTTGGGTCGGAGCCGCGGTCCAGCAACTCCTCCGGCGTCGCATTCGCATCATACGGATTCACGAACGGCACGCCCAAGCACAGTGCCTCGTAGGGTGTGGGGGAGACGAGAGGGAACCCGATACCGATGAGCACCTTGCTCATCGAGAGTTCGCGAAGGAACTCCTCCCGCGGCAGGCCGTCGGCGGAGAGAGAGGTGATGCCCTCTGGCATGGCGAGGCGACCGTTGGTGTCGTCTTTGGAGACGGAGACGAGGGACAGGCCGGTGGATTGGGAGAGGTGGGAGTAGGTGTCGAGGGTCCAGGCGGCTTCGTAGCGGTCAAAGTAGGAGTGGACTTTGCCGAGGATGAAGGCTCTGCGAGGACCAGGGACGCACGGGTCAGCAATGGGAAGGGAGAGGGTGAGATGGATGATGAGAGGGGGGGAGATGGACGCACTGGTTCTTTCGCTTCTCGAAGGGGACGTAGGGTGTGGAGGTGCACTTGTGCTCGATGCTGGATCCGACGACGGTGTGTCCCTCGACGGGGATGGGCGTCACGACTGTGGCGAGACGCAGAGATGACCAGACGTCAGCAACGAGACGACTCCTCCCTGACGGTCCTCAGACCTGTCTTGTCGTTCACTCACCCCATGCCTGCCCAAGCGGATGCCGCCCTTCAACGACACCAAAGTACGAGAAGCCGACCATCTTCCAGGCGGGGATCCCAAACGGCCTCGTCTCGGCGTCGTAGGCGCACAAGGGGTCGGCCTGGCACTCGTTGACGTAGTTGACTCCGCCGTCGATCTTGACGAACAGGACCTTGACCAGTTCGGGGAAGATGGCGTAGAACTGGAAGGGCAGAGGGGGTCAGTACGAGCAAAGGAAGGGGAAGAGAGCTAGAAGCAGGGGCGGACTGACTCGCATGGCGTCGGCGCGGGAGCCACCGATGAGCGTCGTGTAGCCTGATACACGGAGAGCGTGGATCTGCGGGGTCGGTCGAGGAAGACAAGTCAGCTCTCGGCAAGATGAGGAAAGCAGGACGCAGCGTGAGACTCACGACCGCCTCTCCCCAAATGACCTCTCCATGCGACGCTCCGTTCGTCGTCGACGTGAAATCAGGACTAAACAAAGAGGTCGGGTCGGCTTTCGGTTGCAGAGACGGACGGGTAACATCGCTTGCCGACTCACTGGATCAACAAAGCCACCTTCGTCTCGTTCTCCCCACACGCACTCGGCCCATCCACCCCCTCTGCGAGACACACCAACACCCTCTTGATCGCCAACTGGTTCTCAGCCAGGTACCTCCACCCCCTCTCGGTGATCTCCTCGTCCGGGTTGATCGCGTTCAGCGCGTGCTTGAGCTGGGCGGCACGTGAGCTCTCCTCCTCTGAGAGCGAGTCGAGGTAGGTGATGATGTCCTGTGACGAGGACGGGTACGACAGATCCCGCGTGTCGCCGTCTTCTCTCGGTTGTGAGGGTGCGAGGGCGGTGGAGGGCGAGTCCTTAGGGACGGGCGAGTAGTGCGGGTGACCGATGAGCTTGCGCCCTGGTGGAGGAACTGAAGCTGGTGATTTGCCGACTGGGAGAGGGTGGAGGTTGTTGTGTTTGCTGTTGGAGTGTTGGCCGTACTGGAAGAAGTGCCGTTGGTCCGGATGAGGGTCTGCGGGCAGTTTCCGGCGGGAGAGCGGGCGCTGGGTGGAGGAGGGGCCACGGCATTGCTGGGAGGACCGGGACGAGGCGAGGATGAGGTACAGGAAGAGCGCGTTCGCGAGCGCTGGGGCGATCCAGCGGAGTTTGGACCGGCGAGTGAGGACCATGGTCGAAGGGGAGGAAGGCGGCGGAGGAGGGCGAGGAGACAGAGAAGGGGAGCTGGAGGGCGGAGGTGAGCTCGAGCTGTCGAGTCCGGGGCGTATAAAGTCGTCTGTCCGTATGGGTGGTGGTCGTTGCAGTTCAAGGTCAGATTTAGGATCAGCTTACGCTCGACCTCGTGCATAGCGACTGTGCCACGGGAGACTGGTTCGATCATCGAGGGCGGGAGGACTTCGTCTCGGGGAGAGTGAGACCGACTCTTGCCCTCGGGTCCGCAGCGCCGCCTGCCTGGTCGACGCTCGGATCTCGCTCTTGCTTTCCGACGCTGATCAACTACTGGACAGACATCTAGTTGATACATCGTTACAAACCAAGACACACGGAAAATGAAGTCTAGTCGTCATCCTCAGCCACCTTGGCCTGCCTCTGGTGCGAGTTCCTCGCAGCCTCATCTGCGTCGTCCTGCTCCTGGGTCCGCTTCGAGAGGTCACCAACAAAGAAGCGGTTGATGACCATGCAGCAACCTCCCATGACGACGAACGCGGTCGTGCAACCGAATCCCATTGCGTACTGACAGGTCGGGAGAGGTTTGATCAGTTACTGACGCCGGCAGAAAACTGAGGACGGATGGAAGCGTGGACGTACTCGAGGTGCGGACGTGGCGGGCCAGATGTACGATCCGTAGATGGACGCCGTGTTTCCAAGTCCGTTGATGATGGCGATGGCGACGGCTCGGGTCTCGTTGTTCTTGTAGTTGGCGAGGCAGTACGAGAGCGAGAGCGGGACGGCCGACCAGATGCCCATGCCTCCGAAGCACTGGAAAGAAAAGAGACGAGCCGTTTTGTCAGGGACTATCACGATTCAAGATGAGATTCAAACAGGAAAAACACGCACAATAAACGCGTACTTGGCTGCATCGTTCGGGATGGTAGCAGCGAGGATGAACGAGACACCAGCGACGAGGGTGGCGCCGAGGACGTGGAACGGCTTCTCGTTGAATCGATCCGACGAGAACCCGACGAGGACAGACGCGACGAGGGCGCAGGCGTAGATCGGAGCCGTCATGTAGTTGGCCATCGTTCCAGTGTAGCCGAGAGACAGCATCAGAGTGGGGACTGTACGAAAGCGGGGGCACAGATCGGGTCAGTCCATCGCGTTCGGTTTGTGGCTGGGTTACCGCGCGAAGACTCACAGAAGTACGAGATAGTTCCAGATCCAGAGATACCCATGTATCCGAGGGTGAGCAGCCAGGTGTGCCAGTCCTTGACAGCCGACATGAAGGCCTCCTTGTGTCCAAGTCGGGGTGCGTTCGAGTCGGAAGTGACGAGTCGAAGGATAGCGAGCGCTCGCTCATCTCCGTTCAGGAACTTTGTGGTTGAGGGGTAGTCCGGAAGGACGAAGAAGGCCCTGAGGTTTGTGAGACCAGGGAAGAAAGGAGAAGGAAGGTGAGGATTGGGGGCGGGGTCAGTCGCGTGCGTGAACCTGGCGCCGCTCGCGTCGAACGAGTGAATGTGACTCACATGCATGCGACGACGACGGTAGCGAGTCCCTCGAGGCAGAAGAGCCAGTGCCATCCGTGGATGCCGGCGACATTGTTCATTCCGCTGGTGATGGCTCCTCCGAGGACTCCTCCGAACGCGCCGGCCATGAGCGAGGCGGTGTAAAAGATTGCCATTCGCTTTCCCATCTCGAACGGCTTGTACCAGCACGACATGAGGCTGAAGAAGAGACAGAGAGTCAGCTTCGGAGGACCGGGAAGGTAGCCCGGGAGGCGAAAAAGCGGACGCACAACATGACTCCTGGGAAGAAACCAGCTTCGATGCATCCCAGCAAGAACCTGATAGCAATAAGAGCACCGAGGCTGTTTACGGCCATAAAGGCCACAGTTAGAGCTCCCCAGAGAAGCATGATGGAGGGCAGGAAGATGGACGGCCTGGATCGGGTGAGGACCAAGTTGGACGGGATCTGCGCGAGGGGGCGGTGGAGGACGGTCAGCACGACAGTTCCGGCGAATAGCGAAAACGTGTTTTGCAGTTCGTCCAAAGCCCAGTCGACAGCAACTCGGAGCTGATCTCCTCGATGTGCAAGGGAGGACGCGAGCTCATCCGTCGAACGCGGACGAGCTGCGCGTGAGAAGCGACTCACCTCGTTGAGCAGGTATCCGACAAAGAAGATCGACAGCGCTGTAGAGTACTGGGTCGAGCTCAGGTTGAGGTCCTTGGACATGCCAGCAACTGAAGCGAACGACGAGCGAAAGGGGAAGTCGGATATCAGCCGGCGCGTTTGCGGGGAAGGTCGGCAAGAAGCTCGCGGACGAGGACAGAGCCAACTTCGAAGAGGCAGCAGGAGATCAAACTTACCCTTTGCGTTACCAATGTTGGTACCTGAACGGATCAAGAGCAATGTCGTCAGTTTAATCGCTCGAAAGCGGAGGCCGGACGAGGTCGAAGCGCCCAAGCGGGCGTCCGATCCGAGGTCCGGCATGAAGCTCATCCGACAAAAAGTTCAGACGACTCACGGTCCAGGTAGTTCAAGATGTACCTGTTGGACAGCGAGAAAGAGATGCAAGGTCAGGGTCCGAGTTGCGAGAGACACGAGAGACGTAGGAGAAAGTCGAACGTACATGACCCAGAGCATGGGCAACATCCGCCTGTCGATTCGACGGACGAGCCGCTTCTCGGCGTCCGTGCCGGGAACGTAGCCAGCCGAGAAGGCAGCCTCCTCGATGCGCGAGTCCTCGTTCTTGAAGACCTCGTTCTTGGTGGACATCTTTGGCGAGAGGAGAGGAGAGGAAAGAGGAAGGTGGTGAAGGGAGGCGAGGGCGGGGTGGAAGTTGGGATGCAGCAACGACAGCGGACCCATGGTCCCCCTTTGGGGGTTCAGTCATCCCCCGACTCGGTCCCACAATAAACCATGGTGGGGAAGCGGTCGAAGTCGAGTGGAGAAGTGGAGAGTCTGAGGCTGGGGTGGTTGTTTCGAGGGGCAACGATGCAGATCCGGGGGACGCGCGTCAGCGAACGCGGTTCACTCGCTCCAAACCGCCGGTCCAGCAGAGAAGGAAGATGCCTCGGAGAGATCTTCCCACGACCTGTCAGCGAGCGCCGACGGCGATCCCAGCCGACCACAACCGCATCCTCGGGCGAGCAACACGGAGCGAGGTGAACAGCAAAGACGGCTGGTGGAAGAGAACAGCCGGAGCCGCTCGCCTGTTGCGGGCTCAATGATTGCGGCAGTGGCAGAGTTGCGGAAGGAAGCGACTTTGAGCTGTTCGACATCGACGGTCGGCGAATTTGAGGCCGGACCGCACCAGAATGAACTTCGAGATGAGTGGTGGACCAGGGACCGGGAAGTCAGAGGAGGCCGCCGGGAGACCCGGTCAAGCAAGTCCCTCGTCAACGATCCCTCATCTCCGCCGAGGCAGGCCAGCACCCGACAACAAGACAGCCCCGAGCCTCGAGGTTACGACAGCCAAATTACCGGCGATGAGGGGTCAGCAAGACAGAAGTTTGGCCGTCGCTCAAGCTCGAAGCTTGAGACCTGGAGCGAGACCTGACATTCCTGAGTTGCATCAAGTTCGTCCTCTCTCTCCAGACCGCCGTCCGAGCTCATGGAGAGGATCCAGTATTGCGACCCAGTCCTACGTCTTCGACTTTGGGAACGAACGACGTCCCGACTGAAGGTCAGTCATCTGCAGAGGAGCCTCGTCGATGATGAGGACGAGCAAGCGCTGTTGAGCTCTGCCCTCTTGCCTCTGCTCGATCAGTTTCCGAAAGTCATGATCATTCCCTGCACACTACACCACACGAGCGAAGCTACAAACTAAATTAAGCTCGGAGCGAGGTCTGGAGGTTGTTGAGCAGGTTTCCCTTGGGTCGGAGGAACTGCAAGCAAGCAAGCACAAAAGAGGGAGCGAGGAGAGGAGAGGGTCGTCCAGTCAGTCCGGCGTGTCACTTTCCCCTCCCTCCCTGCTTCCATCCCTCCCGCTCGCGCCTCCTCCTCCCGACATCGACCCAGTTGATGAGTTGATGAAGAAGTGAGGTTACCTGAACGTAGGATCCGTCCTGGATGACGAGCTTGTTGGCCTTGAGCTGCTCGTAGTCGGGTCGGTTGACCGAGGTGAAGCCCCACTTCTTGGAGACGATGATCTTCTGTCGTCCAGACGCGAAGGCGAGACCGTGATGGAGCAGTTTTCAAACAGATGCAATTCGGTACAAGATACGATTCTAAGAGAGAAACCCAAATTAACCCAAAGTAGCTGATAGTCTATAGTCGGTCGTACGGTCATACAAGGTCGGTTGACGACCCGTCTCATCAATCCCCTCCTCTCTTCCTCCTAAGCCTGAGGTCCAAGCCCATGTGACTTCCCCTCAGCAGCCGCGATCTTCTCCACCGCCTGGTGCTCCTCCCCCTCTGTGGCAACATCCATCTTTGCCTCGTCAGGCTTGTACCCTCCCGCTCGGGTGACTCCGATCGTCTTGACGCACCACCATCCGATCGGGAACGAGATGCCAAAGAAGCCGATGTCGATACCGAGAGGGATGAGGTGCGACATCTTCTTGTTGGAGGTGATCCCGTATCCGACGGCGGATCCGGCAGACTCGAGTGCTCGGAGGATGGAGGAGAGTCGACCAATATCCTCCGCGTCCATCGAGATTCCTCCGATGACGAAGTAGAGCAGGTTCTGGAGGGTCGAGGTGTTGAGCGCGTAGAGGATGTACAGGCAGTACGCCCGGGAGAACGACCCTCCGTTCGCCCAGTCGAGCGTCTTAGGCTTGTGGGCGGAGAACTCGATCTGGATGACGAGCGACCAGATCCACGAGGCGAGACCCATAGCGGCGAGGAGGAGGTACGAGTATCGTGCTCGGGTCTTGAGCGAGATGTTCTTGGAGTCGAGGAACCAGCCGAGGAGGAAGTTGGCGACGATCCCAAGGATGGCGGTCACGAGGGAGGCGACCGCTCGGGCTCGGACAGAGAAGTAGAGGGCGAGGTAGGTCGACGTCCAGGGACCCATGATGGACGAGTAGAAAGCGATCGGCGCACTGCAGAAGCGTCAGAGAAGGGTGATCAGGAAGGGTGCTTCGGGTGGCGGTTCGTCCAGTCTGCAAGATACGTACAGGGCAAGGACCTCCTTTCGGCCAAACACCTTCCAGACCTCGGTGAGCTCCTGCTTCCATCCAAACTTGGACGTTCCGACGAGGACGGGCGTGCGGTCCTCTCGCTGGACCTTGTGCGGCTCAGAGAGCAGGAGCGCAACGAACGGAGCGGTGCACTGGAGCGCGATGAAGACGAGGTATGTGTTGGACGAGACGGATCCAGCCTTGCCAGACTTTGAGTTGAGCGCAGTGTTGATGATGCCTGGAGGGACAGAGAAGAAGGAGCACGACATCAGACTAAGCCACGAGACCGATGCCTTCTCTCGACGTGCTGTTGACTCACCACCCAGAACCTGTCCTCCGCTCTTGAACCCGAGCCAGACGGCGAGGTACATTCCTCGCTTGGATGCCTCGGGGTATCCGAGGATGATGGCACCCTCGACACTCCAGAAGATGCCGGCGGAAATACCGCAGAGCGCGGCTCCGAAGAGCACGAACCACTCAGTTCCGAAGACCTTGTTGGTGTCTGACATGGAGCACGAAGAGTCAGCAAGAGGTACGAACGACATACAACAGGTCTCGGCTCGAGACTTACAGAGTCCGGCAGCATACGGAGCGTAACCCATCGTTCCGATGACGAGAGCCCACTTCATCCCGATCTTGTTGGACACGACCGATCCGATCGAGCAGAAAAAGACCATCAGACCGAACACGAGGCTGAGAAGGAGAGGAGAAGGGAAAAGGCAAGGTCAGCTTCCGCGCAGGCATGCATGAGCTTCAGCTCGGAGGGAGGCGACTCACGCATTGGCGGCGTTGACCAGGTACGGCTCCTGCGCTCCTCCAGCACCGGTGGCGTTCATGGCGTTCCAGACTGATCAGAGCAGAGGTGGTGTCAGCTAGGAAGACGGGCTGACGCGGGTCATGAGACGAGAGTCAAGAGGTGGAGCTCACTTCCTGGCGACAAGAACGAACAGAGCCCAACGATGGCAGCCTAACGTGCGGGGGCCAGCAGACGAGAACTTGGGATAAGTCACCATCTTAGGTCGACATCAGAGCAGGGAAGAGAGCACGAACCTGGAAGATTGTCCCCCGGTAGACGGACGGCTTGAACGGCTCAGCGAGACCAGCGCCCTCGACATTGTGCTCGTCGGCGGAGTGGGCGGACTGAGCCGCGAGGACGTGCTTGTCGTCTGACGAACGCGGGGAGGACTCTTGAGACGGCGACATCGGGAACGCAACAAAAGAAGGAAGGGCGAGGAGGTGAGGTTGTGTTTGTGGACGTTGACGGAGAAAAGAACCTGTCGAGCTGTCGAAAGAGGGACAGAGCGGGCACTCAGCGAGCACCTCGAAGCACGCCTTCCGAAAGAGACGTCGGACGAGAACGAGTCAGAAAGGAGGGGGAAGGCGACGATCCTCCCTCTTCGGGTGCGGGGAGCCAGATCTCGCCGGCGCTCGGTGGGAGAGGTCGGCCATTCTTTTGCCCGCCTGCGTCTCTCAGCTCTGGAGCACACGCAGCAAGAACAAGTATGCAGAGGATGCGCAGGAGGTCTCATGTCCGTACGATGGATTTGGAGTCGATCCCGGCAGTGGACGACGCCAGGATGAGGTCGAGGCCATCTCGTCCGGGCGGGCAGAGGACATGCACCGGGGGGAACGAGGGGCCACCACGACGTTTGCCCGCGGCAGGAGCAGCTGCCTCAACGATCAGGGCTGGGTCGACGTGCATGAAGCGGTGAACCCAGTGTGTACATGCTCAGGTAGGAGGCACGCCGCTCGTCCCGGTTTGTGGGCGAGGTGGCGACCTGAGGGATGGGCTCGAAGGCATTCGCGGGGATCCCAAGCTGGCGAGCCCTGGCACCGAGAGAGTCGCCGGTGGGAAGCGAGCTCTGTAGCTCGGTTGAGATGCGTCTCGACTGCCGAGTGATTCCTCGCAGAGACGACCTAGGCTGAGCGAGGCTGGAGGCAGCCAGGTCCGGAGAGGAGGGAGGGCGGTAGTGGGTGGGCTCGCGCAGGAAACCGGGCACGAGCTTGCCTCGCCAAAGCTGACAGGCAAGATAAAATACCAGTCGCGTGTGCTTGAAGCGAGCGAGTGTCGTGACCTTGTGCGGTGGCAGACGAAGAATTACTCAGTTCTGCTTGGACCGTTGGTGGTTAAGGACCAGGCCTTGTCTGGAGCGGGCCCGTCGGAGAGGCGCGGCGGTGAGCTCGAGCACGATCAACTCCCATCTCGCTCGTCCTCTCGCGTCCGTGTGCTTCATCTGCGATGGCCAAGAAGAAATCAAAGTCAAACGGACCCACTCCGCCAGTGACACCCAAGCTGGCCTCGTTCCCTGAGCCGGAACCGACAGGGCCAGCCGAGCTGGGTCCGCCAGCAGACGAGCCCGCCGCGTCGTCCGGCCTCGGACTCGATACCACAGCACCGGACACAGCTGAGCTGGCAGCTCCACCAGACCATGCCGTCTCGAATGGAGCGGACTCGTCTATAGGTGGACCTTCAAGTGCTGTGGTCGACTTGACGGAGCCGACAGCGAGCTCATCCTCTGCTCCCCCGACCGACGACTCGCCTTCCGCTCCAGCCCGACCGTCCTCACCCAGACCGAACGGCGTATCCACACAAGATGCGCACCCGGACCAGGGGGTGACCTCGCCATCAGCCGAAGCTGAGAGCGCGCCTGTGGCTGCTCCTCTGCCGACGGCCGCACTTGCGTCGGCGACCTCAACGTTGGCCTCACTCGCCATCGAGCCAGCCGTCTCCGTCCGGGCCTCGTCTCCGAGACCACCCTCGCTCGACCTGAGCAGATCCTCGCTCGATGGGCAGACCGAGGATGGGTCGAGTGCGCGTACGGTTGCTCTCGAGAAGGCGTACGACAAGCTCAAGCAGGACAAGGACACGCTCGAGAAGCAGTACAGAGGCCTCGTCGCCAAAGTAGGCACCATGAGGGACACCCTCGGAAAGAAGCTCAGGGAAGACGCAGTACGTACACTCTCGGTGCAGTCTCAGAGAAGAGGGGTCATCGGTCAGGCATGACGGCCCAGGAGATGGCAGAAGCCAGAGGCGTGAGCTCGCTCGCGGTCTTCCCTTGGACGGGCTCTACGTTGGTCAGGCTTGCGGCTGACCCTGCCCTTCGCTCTCACAGGAGGAGCTTGATCGCAGAGAGGGACAGATCACCACCCTGACGACCGAGAACGCGACGCTCAGCTCGGACGTGGCGACGCTCAAGACGGAGCTCCAGTCGCAGGCGCTCGAGACGACCGCTCTGTCAGAGAGCCTCGCCGAACTCCGCCACGCGACATCCTCCTCAACAGACACATCCGCAGCAAGGGAGAGGGAGCTTCATGCGGAGATGGAGCGTGTGCGTAGCGAAAAGGAGGAGTGGGAGTTGATCGCAGAGAAGGAGAGGGCACGCGCAGAGGACGAGGAGGCCAGAGGCAGGGAGCTCGAGGCAGAGTGCAGAGGCCTCAGGGACGAGGTAGAGCGCGAACGAGAGAGCGCAAAGAGGGAGAAGGAGAGGGGAGGCAACTTGCAGAGCGTGCTCGAGGAGTTTCAGGCCGGTCAGTACCAATCTCGCGTCCATGTCTTGCGATACAGGCCCAGAACCGCTCACTGACTGTTTCCTGCCCGCTTCGTCTCGTACAGCTAAGGACGTCGAGCTTCGTTCGGCAGTCTCAGAACTGGAGACTCACCTGCGCAACACGCTGTCCTCTCTGTCGGACTGGAAGCTGCGAGCGACAACGTCAGAGGTGCGTCTCCTCAGTGCTGCTACTTTTGCTCCTTTTTTGCTCTGTCGCTGACCCGCGGATGTCTCCTTCGGTTGCAGTCTCGGTTGCACGATCTCAAGAACGATGCCGGTCGCTCACAGGCGTTGGAGCGCGAGGTGCGGGAGAAGAACCTGTTGATTGGGAAGCTGAGGCACGAGAGTAAGTCGCCCTGACGACTGAGGATCTGTCTCTTTGAATAAGGATCTGACGGTGGTGTCTTTGCTCCCATCTAGCTGTGATTATGAACGAGCATCTCACCGAGGCTCTTCGCCGGCTGAGGCGAAACTCGTCGGACACCAACGTCGATCGGTACGTCCCGGGCTGCATCCTTCCCCTTGCCCGGTTTGGACGAAGCTGATCGTCCTCTCTCTTCCAATCGCAGCCGCTTGGTGACCAACATCCTGATCTCGTTCCTCACCACCCCTCGCGCGGACCCGAAACGGTTCGAGATGCTGACCGTGCTCTCGTCCATTCTCTCGTGGTCCGACGTCGAACGAGAGCAAGCTGGACTTCAGCGATCCTCCTCCGGCGCCTCATCCATGGCCCGTCGTCCGAGTGGGGTCGTCCCAAAGACGCCGAGTAAGGTTGACGATGAGCCTGCCAGCGAAGTGAGTCCCATCTGCGCCCCGGTCCCGTTCTCGTTCGGACCATCTGACTATTCCTTCCCCTTCCTTGCCTCTTACAGTCCTTCTCCCAACTCTTCGTCGAGTTCCTTCTCAAAGAAGCCACCTCCGGAGCCGCCTCTGGCTCCTCCTCCCAACCGTCCTCCTCCCCCTCCACCCCAGCCGCCTCCCACGCCAACCTCCTCTCACCCTCCGGCTCCCGGCCATCCTACTCTGGCACCCACTCTCCACCAACATCCAAGGAGCGCACGTTCTCGTTTGGGTCGACGAACGGGGGGGATGGGGCAAGGAGTGGTCCGCCGAGTCCGAGACCGTCGATCGGGAGTCGGCCGAGTTTTGGACTGTTAGGGGCGCTGCAAGGGCAGGGGCAGGAGGAGGGGAAGGGGAGGCTGGCGGGGGGAGGATAGATGGGTTTGTGTGTTTTACAGGTCGGGAGATGATATCGTTCTTTCGCATCGTATTTGAGACAGGGCAGAACGGCAAGGCTGTCCGTGGCGATTGAGGACCACACGAAGAAGCACATGGAAGTCAGGCTTGCAGACCTGCCGCAAGGCACAAGCACTTTCAAGAGATACATTTGATTTTGTGGTTTGCAGTTCCGCTGATACCGTTGCAGGCTACTCGATCCCCGTCACCACCTTCCTCAGTTCTGTGCGGAGTAACGTTAGCGCGAAAAAAGAAAACCCCAAACGTCAGCTTTTTGTCACCTTCCTCCCTCGCCCGCCCAGCCCCAACCCAACAAAGAGACATGACAGGAAAGAACGGAGCAAGACTGACCATACAGCATCATATCCGCCCACAACCAACTCGCCGGCACCGGCCCTGGATGGATATGATCCAACCACTCCCCTTTGCCCTTGCCCTTCCTATCTTCCGTGCACCTCACCATCTCCGCCCAATCACTGAACCTCACCACCTCCTCCAACCCCACCGTCCCACCACCCACCCATTTCCGTACCACCCTCCTCGTCACCGCTTCGAGCTGCTTGACCCTCGACTCGAACAACACCCACGGGAACTGGTACCACTGCGGCGGGACGGGCATCGTTCGGACGCTGATCCTCGGTGTGCCTGGGTGATTAGGCGGGAAGGTTTTTGCTAGTTTGGAGAGGACGGTGGAGAGGCGGGAGGAGTACCAGGGGAGGCGGGGGGCGGAGAGGGGGAGGGAGGTGAGGTTTTGCGCCAGGGGGTTGAGGTTTGAGGCGGGGAGGTGGTGGTGGGAGAGGTGGTTTTGGATGGTGAGGGAGTCTTGTGTCTGCGTTGGAGATGTGCGAGGGGAGGGCGGAATTTATGGGATGAGTCAGGGAATCCGATGAGATGAGACGTATGGATGATAGAGAGAGGAGATGAGAGGGATGAACCCTGAACATGCCGAGGTCCCAGGCGCCGACGCCGACGCCGAACTCGACCATGTCGACGGAACGAGGACTGCCTCGGCCGGTGTTGTGGAGGAGAGGGAGGATGATCTGGTCGAGACGGTCTTCGGTCGAGAGCGGGAGGTTGAAGTGTTCGCTCCTGCGAGACCATCGACCACAAGGTGTCAGTCCCGTCGCGCACACAACAGACGCCGTGTCCGTGTCAGACTCACTCGATAGGGAAGAACGCCCTATCCCCGAACGGCTGTTCCCTCGCCTTCTCTCCCCACGTTCCCTCCTCCCCAATCAGCTCCAGTCGTCCCCTCACACCCCTCTTCTCGACCCCTTCTCCCTCACCACCCTCATACCCCTCCAACCCCGGCGTATCCTTCCCATCGTCCAACCCATTCATGAACCCCCACATGACCCACGCATCATACTTCTTGATCTCGCACACCCACGGCCGACTCTGCGGGCTCCCGTACGGCCGGCCCTCGCGGTACTTGGTCGCGTACTCCTTTTCGAGCGCGATGAGCGGGGCGGGATATTGCCGGGGGGTGGTGGAAGGAGAGTAGATGGTGATGAAGTCTTGGGGGGTGGAGTGCGGCCAGGGGACGGGGTGGAGTGGGGCGGAGGGGGAGAGGAACTGGCAGAGATGGAGACTGGTCGTGCGGAAACAGGAGAGATGGGAAGAGGTCAGCAGCAGGACCGAGTGTGTACGGGAAGTGCCTGAGAAGACTGACAGGTGATACCGGTCGAGACTGTCTCCGAGCAGCAGGACTGTGCGACCTCTGAGCCACTCGAGATCTTCGGTGGGGTCCTCTATGGTTGTCACCCTGTCTGCACGGGCCTCTTGAACGGCTTCTTGGACGACGTCTTCGCGTCCTCGCACGCTGAGCATGAGCTTCTCCATCAGCCGAGGCGACCGTCGATTGGACTTGTCTGTTGGAGTCCAGGTGGTAAGGAACGGGTTGGACTTGTCGTATGAGAGCGTCCCGGGGAGAGCGAACGGGTGTGGCGGAGACGGGGACGGGAGAGGGGACCGCTCGTAGCTGAACCGGTGCCGGGTTGTTGGATGGCTGTCAGGTCATGGGATGGCGTATAGCAGTGTGAGTTGCGGGAGTGAAGAGGAGGACGGCCCACCATCAGATATGGTCGTGCGCGCGCGCGTGGGCCTGTGCGGAGGCAGGAGGATAAACTCACATGGACCACCAGATGAGGACCATCACCACCAGCACGAACACGGCTGGCTTCCTACGACGGTTCACTGCCGAGGCGAGACCTGCGAGGAAGGGTGGGGAGTCGACCATCTGTTGGGAGGCAGGCGGAGAGGGAGCCGACAAAGGAAGGGCACGGGTGAGCTCAACCTTGGCAGATAGAGCTGGCGTCGCAGGAGCCTCTCACCTCGACAACGCGCCGACGAGATCTATCGAGCTGTGTGGCTGGGTCTCACACGCGATGTTGTACCTGGCCAGCCAGATGCTCTTTGGGTGTGATGGTTTAGCGAGATGTTGGTCGACGGCGGTGAGCTTGAGCCGAGAGAGTCCGCTTCTCCGCGCGTGGGCCGAAAGAAAGTCGAGCTCACCAGGCGGACGGACCACCTCTCAACTTCCACTCTCTTTCAGACACCCCACCCTCTTCACTTATCCACCCTTCGCCCTCTCTTCTCTTCGTCATGGCCTCCCGATCTTCCCTCACCGCTGCCCGGTCTGTTCTCTCGCGAGCTGCCGCGGCTCCCTCCACCGTTCGAGCTTCGACCTCGACGCTTGCCCGATCTGCCGTCGCCGTCGGATCCATCCGAGCCTTCTCAAAGTCGATTCCCAAGTTCGCTGCTCTCGAGGGTACGTTCAGCTACTATGTGTCCTTGAATCAAGGGTGGCAGTCGCTTGGTTTGCCGGACGGTCCAAGCTGACCTTCCGCTTTCCTTTCTGTTCGCTTCCTGCCCTCTCGTCTGTTACAGGTGACCAGGAGTTCTCTTCTACGATCGCTGAGGAGCTCAAGTACGAGTCTGAGAACTCTCCCGACGAGTCTGCTTCCGAGACTGCCGCGTACCTCAAGAAGGCCGGATGGCAGGTCAGTCGCGAGCTCATCCCGGCCGCTTCCACCACCTTCGACAACGTCCGCCTCCATCGACGTCGTCTGACCTTTGCTTTGTCCTGCTCGGTGTCTGTCTCAGGTTGAGGACAAGGCCAACTCTGACCTCGTCATCTTCACCAAGAAGATTGACAACGAGATGTGCGTCCGCCAGTGCTTCGTCGGCTTTGGCCTTTTACTCGAGGGGGAGAGAGAGAGCTGACCTCTCGCTCGTCCGTCTCTTTTGTAGCATCACCGCCTCGTTCCGCATCTCCGACATCTCTGACGCGCAGCCTCCTGCCGAGCACGACGAGGAGACCGCCGGGGAGGAGCAGGAGGAGGACGTGCCCGAGGGATCCGCCCCTCAGGTGACCATCACCGTCACAAAGCCCACCTCGGCCCAGGGATCGCTCGTCTTCACCACCTACATCGAGGAGGGAACCTTCTCGATCGAGAACGTCTCGCTCTACGACGAGGTTGTCGACGTGACCAAGGAGTCGGCCGAGACCGAGTACAAGAAGGACGCCGCCTACGGAGGACCCAGTACGTCCTCGCCTCGTCGTGACTTCTGCTCTAGACTCACATGCTGACCTGACTCCTTGCTCGTCTTGCAGCTTTCGACAACCTTGACCCGGCCATCCAGGACGTGAGTTGAATCGTCTGGCCGCCTATGCTTCCTTTCGTTCGTCTGCGGCGCCTGACCTTGACGTTTTCCTTGCACAGCACTTTGACTCGTTCCTCGAGTCGCGTGGACTTGACTCTGAGCTCGCCGAGGTCATCCAGGAGTACCAGGTCGCCAAGGAGCAGAAGGTGCGTCCTCTTTGCGTCGCCTCTACTCGCGCGCCTGACTTCTGTTCGCCGCTCTGGACTGATCCTCACGCCCACTGTCTTTTTGCTCTCTTAGGAGTACGTTTCTTGGCTCAAGAACGTCAAGGCCTTCATCGACCTTTAAATGTCGATGCAAGACTGGAAACGAAACGGAACGGATCGTGGCTGGCTCAGTTCGGCGCAACCTATATCATCACACTTGTCATCTATCCATCGCGGTATCGTGAGCACGAAAGATTCTCTCACTCCGAGATCCGTCGGACAAGCCGTTCGGGAGCAGCGGCGTTCGCTTGCTTGGTTGAGGAGGAAGGTTACTGACCCGCCAAGGACGCAAGAAGGACGCATCAGTCAGCCGGCGCCGCCTGGCTCGGTCAGCCGTCCGGTCGTCCCTCTCTCTCGTCTTTCCTGCACTCCTGCTGACCTTGAACCGTCATCATCCCATTTTCAATTTGCAGATCAGAATGTCCTCGCTACCAGACACCATCCGAGCCCTTCGCGCGACTCCTGTCCAGGATGGACCGACAAGACTCGAGGTCGTCTCGATCCCGTTCGGAACCAGACACGAAATTCAAGCTCTCGGGCCCGACGAGCTCATCGTGAGTGATCACCCAAGCGCGCTTCCGCTCTGTCAAAGTGCCCCGCTGATGAACATCCTGTCCTGGGCATGCTTCTCTCTGCCAGATCAAGACCCACGCCGTCGCCGTCAACCCAACCGACATGCAGGCGCTGGAACCTAACCCAACACTTGGCCCGACACCAAGCCAGGTGATTGTCGGCTGCGATCTGGCGGGAGAGGTCGTCGCGGTGGGGCGGAACGTGCAGCATCTCCGCGTAGGCAGCAGGGTCGCTACGTTTGTGGCAGGAACGAGCGATGCTTCACCACTCGATGGCGCGTTCGCCGAATATGTCAAGGCCAACAAGAAAACTACCTGGGTACTGCCTGAGGGTATGTCGTTTCCTGAAGCCGCCGCGATGACGGTGAGTGTCTGTTTTCATTCGTGCTCGGCACATCTTCACTCATAAAGCCTGTACTGATCAGTCCGCTCCAATCCGCATCTTTCAGGTCACCCATCTCACCGCCGTCCAGGGACTCTTCTCGCGACTTGGGCTCGACGGAAGGCCTTCGTCGCCAACAAAGACGCCCGCGACGGTGAGTTCCATGAGTTCCTCGGTAGAACTTTGGCGGCGAGCGCTTCGCTGACTCTCTTTATACTGCAATCTCTTTTCCAGATCTTGATCCTTGGCGGCTCAACATCGACAGGCCATGCAGCGGTCCAGATCGCGTCGCTCTCTGGCCATCGCGTCCTCGTCACCGCCTCACCTTGCGCACACGACTACCTGCGTTCTCTTGGAGCAAGCCAAACGTTCGACCGCAATGATAAAGATCTCGTCAGCAAGATCAAGGCTGCCACCAAAGACGGACGAGGCGTCTAGTTTGCGTACGACACGTTTTCGCAGGGCAGGAACATCCAGGTTGCTCTCTTAGCGTCCGTCCGACGCTCATGTGAACTTGAGAGAACGTCGTTGACATTTATTTTCTGGTCCTTGAAGACGCGATTGTGCCTGAAGGTGGCAAGATCGTCAGTATCCTGCCCTACTCGGACGAAGACGAGGCGCGTCGACGCGAGGTCATCACGGATTTCCAACTGGGGTACCTCCTCCTTGACCGCGAGGTAAGCACGCCGTTCCAGCGTCGCTCGTTCTCATCTTGTCGCTTTAGGCTGACGCGCGTTCTTGTATTCGTTCCAGATCCACTTTGAGGGCGATACGTACCCGCACCGGCCGGACGAGGCGAACGCGTCGCTCGATTGGGTGTCGAAAGAGATGCCCGCTCTCTTGCGAGGTTGGGAGACCAACAGAGGAGGCAGCGATAGGTATCAGGGTCAGACGCTTCGGGCAATGCAGGGTGGGCTCGGCGGAATCGAGGAGGGTCTGCGCATTCTGCAGAGAGGAGAGCAGTCGAGGGAGAAGCTCGTGTACCCTTTGGAGTAGACTAAGGACTTGTTGCTCGTACCCGACATGGTGCAGATGGCAATAGCATTGAAAGTATGCGCTTCTCGGACAGATCTATCAGATCGAGAAATCCGGCCGCGAGAGAGTGGGAGAGCTCACGCGCACGGCTCTCCATCCGTCATCACGCTCCTCACGTCGACCTCTCCGCTCCTTTGCACCCGTCGTCAGGCGACACGGCCATGAGCTTCTCAGTGCTGAGAAGGGCGTGATCTGGGCCTCGGCGGAAGGGCGGCCATGAGATGGGGCCGGCCAGCTCGAGCGAGACGGGTGCGCCGTCCCCCCCGGTCCTTACCTCAGCAACCCGCTTAGCAACGACGCAGAGGCACGAGGTACCCTTTACGCACCAGCTGAGCTGGACAAAGATCCGCCATCGTCTGATCAGCTCCCAACCATCACCACCTACCCGGTTCATCCGCTCTCGTCCACGTCCGCAACTCGCTCTCGCTTCACCCCAGCCTCGGTTGATCAGCAATGTCCACCTCCGCCGTCGCTTCCCGGACGCTTCTCATCCTTGGCTATGGCTCGAGGGTGTCTGCCGGCATCAAGGATCGCTTCCTGGCCGAGGGCTTCAACGTCGCAACCGTGTCTCGACGAGCTCGACCCGAGCTGGACGACGTCCCCAACGTCACCCACATCACCAGCGACCTCAACGATCCGTCCGGTGTCGACGCAATCTTCATCAAGGTCAACGACACCTACGGACCTGTCTCGACCGTCATCTACAACGGTCAGCATGGTCTTCTTCTCTGCTGTCCGGCTGCATGTCGGTCGTCTCTCCAACGAGCTGACGGCCACCTCCGATCGCATCTCCAGCCTACTCGTGGGTCAATGCCCCCGTCGAGGGTTCCCCCTTCAGCATCCCAGTCGATCAGATCGCCTCGGTCCAGAACGTCGGTCTCCTCTCGCCGTATCGGGCGGCTCAGCTGCTGCTCGAATCCAAGCACGATGGGCCAAAGCACTTCATCATGACGGGCAACATCTGCCCCAGCAGGGTCACGCTTGGCCAAAGGGGTTCGCCCTCGGTCTCGGCAAGGCTCAGGGGGCACACTTCATCGAGATTGGGTCCAAGGCGTACGGGAAGGAGGGTGGACCGCTGTGAGTCGCAGAAGCATCGCGTCGGCGAGGGCGTAGTTCTCTTGCCTAGTCCATCTGAGCTGCGATAGATCTCTTCCTCCCGCAATGCTCTGATAGAATCCAGGTCCAACGTCGCGCAGTCGACTCGGAGGGACGCGACGGCGAGGCCGAAGCTCACCGCTGTCTTCCTCGTCCGTCCGTCCCCCAAAACCACCTCAGGAGACCGGACACTCCCAACGACTGCCAGTACGACTCTCATGCTCGAACTTTTGAGTCTACACAACTGTCATGGGGCCCTTTTGTCGAGCTCAACAGCCGAAGGACGAGCCGCACGAGGGGGCCGGGCAGAGCTGGACGCATGACTGATGCACTCGCCTGTGCTCGCTCCCTTCCTCTCTCCGAGCTGACTTCAGCTCCGCGGGCTGACTTCAGCTCAATCTCAAGCCTGGTCACGAGACATCCATCTCCAGACTACAAGCACTGCCGCACCTGAGCCGTCGAGCAGTCAACCACCACGTCCAAACCACCTCACCCCATCCTCAGTCCTCTCGCTTCGGCCATGTCCAACTCGTCCACCGCCGCTCGAACGCTCATCCTCCTTGGCTACGGCTCGAGGGTCGCCGTCGGGATCAAGGACGCCTTCCTCGCCGAGGGCTACAACGTCGCGACCGTCTCGAGGTCTGCCCGACCTGAGCTCGACGGCGTGGCCAACGTGATGCACGTCCAGGCCAACCTGTCTGATCCTTCCACCATCGACGACGTCTTCACCAAGGTCACCGCCAAGTTTGGTTCAGTCTCGACCGTCCTCTACAACGGTCAGTCTCCTTTCTGGTTGCGTCTTTCCGCCTGACCCTCGACCTACAGCTGACTCTGATGGTTTTGCTTTCGCTCAGCCTACTCGTGGATCAACGCTCCGGTCGCCGACTCGCCCTTCAGCATCCCCCTTGACCAGGTCGCCTCGGGTGTCAACGTCGGGCTTCTGTCTGCCTACCGAGCGGCTCAGCTATTGCTCGAGTCAAAGTACGCCGGACCCAAGCACTACATCTACACCGGCACCGTCCTCCACCTGGCCGGGTACGCCTGGCCTCTCGGGTTCGTTCTCGGTCTTGGAAAGGTTGGAGGGTCGCACATCTGCGGCATCGGAGCCAAGGTGTACGGGAAGAAGGGAGGACCTCTGTGAGTCGGCCGTCCATCGCGTCGCTCGTCCTATCACGCTTACGACCGTCGGCTGACCGAACGTCTTTCCCCTGTCTGCTCAGCTTCTACAACGTGCGCACCCTTCTTGCCTATCGGTATGAGGCTCAGTGCTCCCTATAGACTGACCTCCTACCGCTTTCTGGTTCTCTCGGTTCCAGATCTGGGAGACGAACCTCGAGGGCGAGCCCATGCTCGACCACACCACTCCCGTCTCTCCTGAGGGACACGCCGACATGGCCCTCCAGGTGGCCAAGACGACGGAGCAGGGCGAGTGGGACGTGCCCTTCGTCACTCAGCAGGCTGGCAAGGCCGAGAGGGCGCCAAAGAACCTCGTCTACCACGTCCCTTGGTAGTCTCGCATCGTCTTCCTTCCTCTCTGTATCTTAAGCCCTCTGATTGATGACTAGCTTTGACGCTCGACTGAGATCCGAAAGAAGGAACGCTTGAGGCCTCGCCCATGAACGCGTGTGGCCCGAGCTCGCCGGCGTGAGCTCGGTCGTCCGTTCGCCGCCGACGTCCACTCTCTCCTTCCCCTTCGCTGATCCGACATGTCCCAGACGCCCCTTTCTCCTCCCGTCTCTCCCGATGTCTTCCGTAGAGCCAAGAGTCTACCTTGCGAGCCCACGTTCCACAGCGACGAGGACGACTCGAGCTCGAGTGTCGAGCTCACCACCTCGCCTCGTCTCCCTCCTCCTCCACCCGTCGCCACCGCCGTCTCTACGACCCCTCTAGGGTCCCCTCCTCCACTTGCCTTGGATGGAGTACCGTCTGCAGGCGTTGAGATGCTTGCTCCAGCTGTTGTGAGTTCTCTCTGTCCCGTCTCGTCCAGAGAGCCACCGCGCTCGCTTGGCCCTGACGTCGTGTTTGCCTTCTTCTCCTCTTGCAGCCCTCGGAGACTGAGATGGAGGCGTCAACCGGCCCGCCCGTCTCGTCCATGTCCAACGATACGTCTCTGCCGGCTCCTGTCGACCGCTCGGTCGGGCTGCCCATCCCTACCTGGGGTCCGCCCTCGCCCGAGGTCGACTCGCCTCCGTCGTCATGGCCTCGGACGTCAAAGCAGTCGGCGCCAGACAGTGGATCCGGATCTTCAGCCAACGAGACCCCACCGGACGAGGAGCAGGTGCCCGAGGCCGAGGAGAAAGAAGCTGCCTGCGTCCAACCGGACTCACCCGCCCTGGAGCCAGAGACTGCACTGGCGACTCATACTGGACAGCCGACGGAGGATACTGCTGCAGCTGTCGGCATCGGCTGTCAGGCTCGCGAGGATGGCGCGGAGAGGGTGTCGCCTTGTCAGTCGCCCGGCCTGAACACCTCCAACCCGCCTCCTCCATCTCATCCGGCACTCGCTTCGCCGCCTCGACCTCACCCGGCGATTGACACAGCCAAAGTCACACGTCTCCCTCGAGTCTGCTCAGCCGACGCCGCAGTCAGTGCCTCTGCTTCGCTCAATCAGCGAGACATCACACTGACGGACTTCATGTCTCCGTCCCGGTCCTTGTAGCCCTCGCGACCAGATCGCCCTACACCTCGAGATCCCTCTCTCCCCTCGTCGTTCGGGTCCATCCAAGTCGAACGGTCGACTGCGTCCGATCTTCTCGCTCAAGGGCCGTTGGAGAGAGCTGCTCGTTCGTCCTCGCCTCACTCTCAGCAGGTCCGTCCCATCAGACTTGTCAGTGAGCACTCGCGAGCCAGTCACAGGTACTGATTTCAGGTTTTTGAGGTTGCAGGCGCTAGTTTCACCCGTGTCGCCAGTACTCGAGGAGACAAAGGCTGGCGAGACCGCGTCCGAACCGGAGGAGCGCGCATGTATCGGTGCGGTAAGCTCATCTTCGCTTCCTCGGTCCCATCACCTCCTTACTGCACAAGCGTAAATACTGATACCTTCGTTTTGTCGCAGTATGTGGCTCCCATCGTCCCTTCTCTGCCCGAGCCGCCGAGGCCGACCTCTGCACGTTCGGATCTGCGACCGCTGGAGGTACGCCGCCCCTCCGTCTTGAATCTTTGACCATGGCTGACATCTCTGACCTTACGCTCTTGGTCCTGCAGACTGAAGAGACGACGGCAGCCCTGCCAGATCAAGTCGCACCGAGCAGTCCGGCTGCTCAGGCTGCGTCTACTCGTTCGTCGTCTCCGGCGCCTCGTTCCAACGAGGACGACGAGGCGACTCCTCCGAACGAGAGCTCCGACCCGATCGTCAATCGCACTGTGCCAGCTGCCGAAACGAGCGGACCTGCAAAGACTACACCTGAGGCAGCGACTCTGGCCACTGCGCCGCCATCGAAAGAGATCGAGTCTCCGCCCTCATCACCCGAACCTGTACGTTTTATCCGACTCGCATCTTGCTTCGCCAGCAGGTGTATCTCTGACTCGGTCTTTCTGCTCTCGAATCGTCCAGGAGGTGTCGGAGTCGGTCGCGTCCTCGGAGGAACCAGCGAACGACAGTCAGACCGCGACGCGTACCAACACTGCGTCCTCGGCCGACGTCGTCTCGCCCGCCTCATCGCTCGAGAAGAGGAAGGAACCGCCCTCAGTCGAACAAGTAAGCTGTTGGTTTGCCCTCAGGATGTTGCTGATCGCGACCTTGACACCGATCGACTCACGCTGACGCTGGATGCGTCGGCTTTGGCAGCCAGAGGTGCCCGCCACCAAGAGGACCAAGCGGTCGTTCCGTCCTCTCGTGGTTCAGTCCACACCAGCTCGACGTCCTTCGCCCTTATCGCCCCCTCTTGAATCTGCCCGTCCGACAGCTTCTTCTCCGCCCGCTTCTCCGCCCGCTTCTCCGCCTGCCGCCACTTCGGCACCGCCGAAGCCGAAACGACCAAAGACGACGTTCAAGGCCCTCTCTGTCGCGCGTCCTGTACTTTTGACGTCCGTCGACAAGGACCCGCCGTCCGCTTTTGCTGCGCCGCCTCCGCCTCCTTCACCCCTCAAGAAACGCAAGAAGACGGTCGTCGTCCCATTCCAGTCGCCCGTCGGTCTTCCGCGCCCCCGGGAGGGAGCGTCAACGACTCAGGCGAGGGAGATTGCCGAGGCTGAGAGGACGGTCCAGCTTCTCAAGCAGGCGCTCCGGTTTGTCGGGACCGTCGAGGGCAGGGCAAAGGAGGAGAGGGACACTGGGCTGGTCGACAAGTGGAAGGATGCTGGAAGAGAGATGTGAGTCGTCTCACTTCTGCTTTGAATCGTCATTGGCGCGTCACACGGATTGTCAACGTTGCTGTCTTTGTTTGATCGTGCAGAGCCCAACTCCTCTGGGACGAGACCCCGTCATCTCAGAACCCGGCAGACGCCATCACTTCCTCTTCTGCGGCAGCTCCAAGCTCCTCGATCGGACCATCCTTCCTCTCATCCTCGATCTCCAACTCGAGCCCGTTCCTCGACGCCTTCCCGTCCAATCAGTCGTTCGCCGACTCCTTCGGGTTCGCCACAGGCAACGCGCCGATAGCGGACGACCTCGACGAAACGATGATGGACCTTCCCTGGGAGTCGCCTTTGCCATCGCCCGACACCGTCTCGAGGGACATCGACCGCGCGTTGACGAGCAAGTCGACAGGAGGAAGGGTTGGACTCGGGGTGAAGCAGTACCTGGAGGACAGGCGAGAGAGGAGAGAGGCTGCTGGGGAGAGGTTCGATGAGGAGGAGGAAGATGAGGAAGAGGAGGAAGAAGGGGAAGGAGAAGAGGATGAGGAGGACGAGGAGGCTGCAGCGAGGAGGAAGACGAGGGAGAGGAAGAGGAAGCGGGATCTGTGGAACGTCGGGGCGATGTTGAGGCAGAGGTTCGGTGTTGATCCGGAGCTGTGTGAGTCCGCATCTTTGAGATTACCTGATATCGGTGGAAGCTTACCCCCCTTTGAATTCACCTTTTATGTGCACAGTCGGGTAAGAGTATTGTACCGGACGGAGGCGTAAAAGTTGGTCGACTTACTGACGTCGTCTCCCTCTTTCACTGCAGATGGTCTGACGAGTTTGAAGACTGGGCTTGACGCCTTCGCTCTTGACCTGCCATTCCCTTTTTCAATCTCTTCCTCATGACATGACGCTTTTCTTGCAATATCGAGACGCGATGATGCCCTTCCCGTGCGTGCCTGGGATAGAGACACGAGCCGGGTCCAGACGCGCGTGGCTGCTTTCTCTTTCGCCAACCAACGTCCGACAACCTCAAGCCCGCCTCCGCCAACCTCCCGCCTTCCTCTCCCGTCCCGGCCTTCTCCCTCCTTCCCGTCTCGGCCCAGCCCATTTCCCACAACGCTGAGGTAGGATGTCCAAGCAGCAACGCATCCGGATCTCCACGCGGGTCCGACCTACGTTGCCCCATGAGCTCGCTCGGATGCTGGTCGCCTCGGAGGACGACGAGATCGAGGCAGACACCGAGGCGTGTACGATCAAGGTCGCCAACAAGGGTTCGAGATACAAGTTTGAGTGAGTCTGCTTCTGCTTGGATGGTCGGATAGCTGGTCGTTGAGCGTGAGGATGGCGGCAGGGGACGGGAGGAAGGGCGGGGGGGAGGCGGGTCGAGATTGGAGGCACGGGCAGCGATGCTCTGCTCCTAAGGGAAGCGTTGACAGATCGAGAAAGCGAGAGAGATGGCTCTCACTCTATACGGGAGCTCCTGTCGGAATGGATCGAGCTCTGGAGGTCATCCGGCCTCCAGACAAGTCGAGCGAGGCTTCCTCCGAGCTCACCTGGGCACCTGCTCGCTGTCGAGCTCATCCGTTTCCGCCCGTCGACCTCCACGACCCATTTCGAAGCACGAAGATGCTATCAAGTGATCCTTCTATCCCTACATGGCGATCTCGTGTACCCTGCTGGTGTGCGTGTGGATGACGTGCCTGGGTTGACTGACAATCTCTCGGGTTTCGCGCGTCGCTCCAGCTTCGACTCTGTGCACTCGCCCCAGTCGACCCAGCTCGAGGTGTTCACAAAGGACGTCGTACCCATGCTCGACAAGGTCTATACGGGAATGAGCTGTACGGTCTTCTCGTACGGTGTGACAGGAAGTGGTGAGTCCGATACCTTCTAGGCACCCTCGGCGGGCCTGTCTGTCGTTGTACACCCTGAGCTGACTCTGAGGCGTCTGTCCTTCTACTTTATTCAGGCAAGACGCACACGATGCAGGGAGTCGCCAACTCGTCAAAGGAGATGGGCATCATCCCTCGGACGATCTCTGCGCTGTTCCTCAAGCAGAAGCGACTCAAGAAGAGCCGGATCGAGATCTCGATAGAGTACCTCGAGATCTACTGCGACGACTGCTTCGATTTGCTCGTCCCGCCACCAGTAGGGGTCAGTATTTATCTCATCGTATCGCTCGAACAATCATCTCGCACTGACTCGTGCGCACTCCTCTTCGTTCGACAGGGCAAGCCTCGCCAAAAGATCAACGTCCTCACCAACGCCGAGGGCAAGAACATTGTCCACAACCTCACTCGGACCGTCGTCTCATCCGCCAAGGAGTTTGAGCAGATCTACAACGACGCAGCCGCCTCGCGTTCAACAGCCAGCACGAAGCTCAACTCTGTCAGCTCACGGTCACATGCCGTGCTGACGGTGTACGTCAAGATCGAGGAGGTCGCCGGCGATTCGGTCCTGCTCGGGAGGATCAATCTCGTTGATCTGGCCGGGTCAGAGAACAACAAGGTGTGTCTCGTTCGATCTCACATGCTTCGACCTGCCGGAGGACTGACTGTTCGCTTCACTTTCGTTCTCGTTTGCAGTTGACCGGCAACGACAAGATTCGGATGGCCGAGAGCTCTGCGATCAACAAGTCTCTGACCACGCTCGGGAACGTCATCGACGCCGTCAATCGTGGACTGCCTCGAGTCCCCTATCGGTCGGTCTGAACTGGGTCATGCCGCGTCGTGTTCTGCTCACACTGACATCCCCTCTCTCTCATCGCAGCGACTCGAAATTGACTCGGATCCTGCAAGACACTCTCGGCGGCTCCTCTGTCGGCTTGCTCATCTGCAACATCTCTCCCGGCTCCACCTTCCGTCAAGACACGCTCAACACGCTCAACTTTGCCACCCGGACCAAGGAGGTCGAGAACAGGGCAGACATCAACATCCAGGAACGTCCGGCGCCCAAGCCTCACTTTGCTGCCCTCACAAAGAAGCCCGTCGCCCAGGGCGCCATCTACCGCGACAACCTCGGGCCTCCATCTCGTCCGACGCCTATCGGAGGTGTGCCATCTCGTCCACCGTCGGCTGCTGCTGCTCCGATCCGGAGGGTGTTTGGCGAGGTCACTGCCAACCCGGTTGTGGTTAGGGTCGTCGGTTCGGCTGGAGGCCTCAAGGGCAAGGCGGGAGGTAAGATGGGGATGGACGATGAGGCAGCGGAAGAGGTCAGTCCGCAAACGGGATCTACCTTCCTGTGCAGTCGGGATGGCGGTGCTGATCACCTCTGCTTCTGATCTTATCGGTCTCAGATGCGTATCAAGAAGCTCGTCGACGCAGCCCTGAGCGCACGGGCTCTCGAGGAGGACGCTAAGCGGGCCGAGGAGAGGAGGCAGCTCGAGATGCTCATCGAGAAGGACGCTCGCAGAGACGCAAGGCTGACCGCCATCGAGCGGGATGCGTGAGTCTGGCCCTTTCGTCCGGTCAAACGGGAGATTGAAAGCTGACCGCGTCCTGTTTGCCTCATCTCGCATCTGTAGCCAACAGCGCAAAGACAAGGACGAGGCGATGGAACTTATGAACTCTGCCCGGCAGCATCACGACCACGCGTTCAAGCACGGCGACAGGTACGTCTAATTGTCCCCCATCGCACATCATGGACTCACGCTGACCTGCTTTGCTGCTCTGCGCGCATTCAGGTCGAGTCTGCGCCAAGCTCTCGTCATCTACCGACAGGCGTACAGCTTGCTCCCTTCGAACGCAGGCTTGAAAAAGAGGTACGCACCGTCGGACATGGACTTGGCGGCCTCGGATAACCTTGCTAATTGCTGCTCGCCGTCTCATCTCTCACAGAGTCGCCGAACTGGAAGCCGCATCAGCCGACGCTTCGCTCCCGATCCCGCCACGCAAAGCGACCGCCGCCCCTGCAGCTACAACCTCCGCACCAGCTTTCGATCCCACCCTGGCGCCTCAACCGACTGCGTCTACTTCTCACCTCAAGCGGTCCCACAAAGAGTCGGGTCTCTCCGCTCTGTCGGACGCTCCATCGCTTGGATTCGCGCCTGTTTCGCACTCCGCCCAAGACGCGTCCCGACCGAAGAAGTCCCTTGCTTCGAAGGGCAAGGAGCGCGCTCGCCAGTCTCCTGTCACTGTTCCGGACGTAGAAGACGGCGAGGACGAAGACAAGGCTGCCCGTGTCGCAAAGTCGAAGTCGACAGCCAAGACGACCGTCAAGGCTGCGCCAAAACCCAAGGCCGCCGCCGCTCCAGCGAAGAAGAAGGCCAGCAAAGCCGTCAAGAAGTCTCGGACGTACTCGGACGAGGACGAGGACGAAGATGACAACGAGGAGAAGGACTCTGGCCTCGGAGAGGATGAGATCGTGCCTGTCGCAAAGGCACGCGGCGCGAGAGCAGCGAGGAAGAAGGCGGTCGTCGTCGTCGAGAGCGAAGATGACGAGGAGGACGATCTGGGAGGGTACGACGATGATGAGGAGGAGGAGTGGAGGCCTGAGCCTGTCGAGGTCGGGGGCAAGAAGGGCGGTAGGAGGTAGGGCGAGGGGGTTTCTTTCGGCCCATGTTCTTTCTGTTCGTTCTTCGTCTTCAACCTCTTTTAATTGCGCGATACCCTTTCCTTCTTCACATACCTCTCACTTTCAGGCACTGTAGACTTATCACTTAATCCTTTTATCGACGACTGTTCTCTCTCTCTCCTGCATCCCGGGCGCGAACGATGGGTTCCACGATGAGCTCGCGCGCGCTCGTCAGCGAGAGTCGAGCTCACACCAATCTCCCATCCCACCCCTCTTTCCTCCCTTCTCCCCCTCTCTCTCACGCATCTTCCATCATGGCTCCCGAGTCTAAACCGCCAGCGGACAAGTCTTCAAAGAAGGAGGAGCTGACCAAGGAGCCCAAGGCTGCTGAGGAGGAGAAGCCCAAGCCTGTACCCATCACGCTCAAGCAGGGTGAGTGCCCTACCTCTCTCGACCCAGTTCATCGTCTGACGTCCGCTGATCGCTTGCTCTCGCTGCACGCGCAGAGCTCCGCACGAATCTGAGTCTGATCGACCGGGCTGTCTCGTCGTTTGAGCCTCGGTTTGGTCAACGAGTGTTGAGGACGTTGACGACGTTGAGGAAGAAGCTCCAAGCTCAGCAGGATGGGATTCACACCCTCAAGGAGGTCATGACAGAGAGGTACCCAAAGAGTCAGTACAAGAATTTGAGTGCGTGGTGCTTGCGAGGTCCAGCGGTCCTGCGATGGAGGTAGCGTGGTTGACGGACGAGCTCAAGGTGGAGGGAGATGGCCTGAGCTCGCCCAGGCGACCTGTGGTGGTCGATGCATGCCTCGTGCGACCGCTATCGCACTCGAGTTTCTGACGGCCTATCCTTGTTGCCTTGCAGACGATGCCACGCTGGGCCACCTCGTCGCTCTCCTGCCTGCGTCGTCGGCTGCCCCTGCTCCGACGACCGACTCGATGGACGTCGACCCGGCCTCGACCTCGTCCGCACCTGCCGCTGCCGCTGGTACGAGCTCGACACCCTCCAAGCCCAAGAAGGAGGTGACCGAGATCGGAGCCGAGGTGGACGTCTACTTCCGACTGCTCGTTACGCTCGTCCTCATCGACACAAAGCAGCTCGACCAGGCGGCGTCGCTGTCCCAGTCGACCGCCGAGCTCATCCAGAACCTGAACCGACGATCGCTCGACCACCTCGCAGCAAAAGTCTACTTCTACCTCGGACGAGTGTACGAGCTCCTCGGAAAGGACGCAGAGATCAGACCGTACGTTCCAAGTCGGACAAGCGTCCAGTCTCGCACGGCTGACCCACCTTCCCCTTCCTCTGTTTCATGTGCTCAGCCTGCTGCTCGCCGCCCACCGAACGGCCACCCTCCGACACGACACGGACCTGCAGTCCACGCTGCTCAATCTCCTGCTTCGCAACTACTTCAACCACAACCTGCTCGACCAGGCTGACAAGCTCGTCTCAAAGAGCACCTTCCCAGAGAGCGCAGGAAACGCTCAGCTCGCTCGGTACCTCTACTACCTCGGTGAGTTCATGTTGACGCGAGTGACGATAGGAGGATAGATCCTGACATGTTTCTTTGTTTCGTCTGCAGGGAGGATCCGTGCAGTCCAGCTCAACTACACCGAGGCGTACACCCAGCTCCAGCAGGCGATCCGACGGGCACCGTCGGCACACATCGCTCCCGGTTTCCTGCAGACTGTCAGTGATTCGCTCTGATCTGCTGACTATACCCAGAGCTGAATCCTGCCTTCGTCTATCGTTTCGCAGGCGTACAAGTTCTTCATTGTCGTTGAGCTGCTGATGGGTAACATCCCCGAGCGATCAACCTTCCGCTTGCCGGTCCTCAAGACCGCACTCATTCCCTATTTCCAGATCGTGCAGGGTACGTATACCTTCCTTGTCTGGCTTGCAAACGATCCGTCGCTCTCGTCGGAGCGCTGACCTTCCTGTCCTCGCATCTTCCTCATATATCCTCAGCCGTCCGAATCGGAGACCTGTCCGCCTTCCAGACCGCCCTCACCACCCACACGCCTACCTTCACCGCCGACTCGACGCTCACGCTCATCCTCCGCCTCCGCCACAACGTCATCAAGACGGGCATCCACCAGATCTCGCTCGCCTACTCAAAGATCTCGCTCAAGGACATCTGCCTCAAGCTCCAGCTCGACAACGAGGAGGACGCAGAGTACATCGTCACAAAGGCGATCCGGGACGGTGTGATCCAGGGCGTCGGGGTGGATCACGAGAAGGGATGGATGGTCGGTCGGCCGGGAGGAGAGGGGTACGAGACTGGGGAGCCGAGGAAGGCGTTCCACCAGAGGATCGAGTTCTGCTTGGAGTGAGTCTATCTTCTGAAGAGTCGTCCCAACTTTTCTGTTGCCGTGCTGACGGTTCAACTTCGTCCTTTGCGTTTGTAGCCTGCACAACCAGAGTGTCAAGGTGCGCTTCCGCTTCCCCTCGCCCTTCCCACCCTCTTCCTGTGCCCATCGCTGACTCCAACGGTTCTTTCTTCCTTCTCCAGGCGATGCGCTACCCGCTTAACGCACACCGCAAGGACCTCGAGTCGGGCGAGTCCGCTCGGGAGCGAGAGCGAGAGCTTGCGACCGAGATTGCCGAGGGCGGGGACATGGACGAGGACGAGGGAGACTTCTAGAGCTTCGTCAGATCTAGTATACTTGCATGGCCTGGGATACAACGAGTTCCCTCTTCCTGTCTTTCTGTAGTGTCATGCCTGAAAGAAGTCTGCACGCTGCGAGTTGCCGGGCGAGAAGGTCGAGGAGGAAGCAGATTGGCTGGTGGATTTAAGTGGTCATTTAAACAGTTCAGAGTACATAACAGATCACAAGAAAGGCCCAAAGTCTACGTCGTCAAAACTAGCAACCCCAACGAAACCCACATCTGTCCTCTAAGCCTGCGGTCCCAACCCATGCGCCTTCCCCTCAGCCCTCGCCACCTTCTCCACCCCCTCATGCTCAACCTCACCAACCCCCATCCCCGATTCCTCCGCCTTATACCCTCCCGCCCTCGTCACCCCAATCGTCTTCACACAGAACCACCCGAACGGGAACGCCACTCCAAAGAACCCAACGTCGATCCCCAACGGGATCAGGTGCGACATCGTCTTGTTGGATGTGATGCCGTAGCCGACGGCTGATCCGGCGGATTCGATCGCTCGGAGGAGGGAGGAGAGTCGACCGATGTCTTGCGGGTCGATCGAGAGACAGCCGATGTACCAGTACATGCAGTTTTGGAGGATACTGCGAGTGCGAGGTGAAGAGAGAAGCGATGTGACAGAAGAGCAAGACGGTCAGTAGTCGTCAAATCGGGTTCGCTGAAGAGATAGATGGGATTACGACCCGAGACTCACGAGGTGTTGAGATGATAGAGGATGTAGAGGCAGTACGCGCGCGAGAACGATCCACCGTCGGCCCAGTCGAGCGTCTTGGGCTTGTGCTTGGTGAATTGGATCTGGATGATGAGCGACCAGATCCACGAGGCGAGGCCCATGAAGAAGAGAACATAGTACGTGTATCGCGCTCGGGACTTGAGGGAAAACTTCTGAGAAAGCCGAGAGAGGGGAGAGGCGTTTGGTCAGCGCTCATCAGGAGGGAGAAGGCAGAACGGGACCAGGGACGAGTGGACGAACCTTGGAATCGAGGAACCATCCCCAGATGAAGTTGGCGACGATGCCTGTACAGATGTATGCGAAGACAAGTGTCAGACTCATTCAGCGAGGACGGAAATCGGTCGGGCGGAACGCACCGAGAATGGCAGTCACGAGCGAGGCGACTGCTCGAGCTCGAACGGAGAAGTACAGAGCCAGGTAGGTTCCGGTCCATGGACCCATCGTGGACGAATAGAACGCGATTGGGGCGCTAAGAGGCGGAAGAACGCGGTCAGTGTGCCGAAACAGTCCCGTGGCGAACGATTCTTGACCGACTCACAGGCAGAGAACCTCTTTGCGGCAGAAGACCTTCCACACCTCTGTCAACTCCTTCTTCCATCCAAACTTGGACGTTCCGACGAGGACGGGCGTGCGATCGACACGCTGGACCTTGTGCGGCTCGGACAACAACAGCGCGACAAAGGGGGCCGAGCACTGCAGAGCAATGAAGACAAGATACGTGTTGGACGAGACGGACCCCTTCTTGCCCAACTGAGAGTTGAGAGCGGTGTTGATGATGCCTGGTAAGAGAGAAGAGGGGCTGTCAGCATGGCAGCGGACTCGACGAAACGTTCGGGGAGTGCGTTGAGAAAGAGCTCACCTCCAAGGACCTGTCCTCCGCTCTTGAACGCGAGCCAGACGGCGAGATACATTCCTCGCTTGGATGCCTCGGGGTATCCGAGGATGATGGCACCCTCTACACTCCAGAAGATGCCGGCGGAGATACCGCAGAGGGCGGCGCCGAAGAGGACGAACCACTCGGTTCCGAAGACCTTGTTGGTGTCTGACATGGAGCACGAAGAGTCAGCAAGAGGTACGAACGACATTCAACATGTCTCGGCTCGAGACTTACAGAGTCCGGCAGCATAAGGAGCGTAACCCATCGTTCCGACGACCAGCGCCCATTTGAGACCAATCTTGTTGGACACGACGGTCCCGATTGAGCAGAAGAAGACCATCAGTCCGAACACAAGCCTAAAGATGGGAATGGCAAGTATACAGGCGGGATGAGGAGTCAGCTTGGGCTGGCGACGCACTCTCCGCCTGCGGAAGACGGGTCCGACTCACGCGTTGGCAGCGTTCACTAGGTAGGGCTCCTGTGCTCCTCCAGCACCGGTAGCGTTCATAGCATTCCAGACTGCAGATCAAAAAAGGAACAGGACAGTCAGCACGGATCTATCTGTCAGAAGACGACGGGGACAGAAGACGAGCTCACTTCCTGGGCTGAGGAACGAGCACAGTCCGACGACCGCCGCCTGTGAGGTTAAGGTGCACAGTAGAATCGTCAGCTCAAGCTCAAACGCAGATTTGTATTGCTTGTGCTGAGACAAGCACTTACCTGAAAGATGGTCCCTCGGAACCAAGACGGCTTGAACGGCTCAGCGACACCAGCTCCCTCGACGTTGGCGAGGTCTGGCGAGAGCTCGGGAGAGGCGACGTGCTTCTCGTCCGAAGACCGGGGCGAGGACTCCTGAGAGGGTGACATCGAGGCAAACGTAGCTTGAGGACTGTGGTCGTTTGACGAGCAGAAGGCGGACGGAAAATGGGGTCGTGTTCTATAGATCTCGACGGGCACTCAAGCATCGAGCAGAGCACCAGAGAGCACGCCTTCCTCGCCGGCATGATGGTGCGATGCAGAGCTTCGGAGGTTTGCAGGGGGATCCCAGAGCGGTCGTTTCAATATGGCGGTCCTGTCCGGTGGGGGTCCCAGCTCGAGTTGGCAAACGATCAGCGGGAGCGCTCGCACAGGTTGATCTGACCGTTGTTGGTGAGCTCCATGGTTGCTGGTGAGGGCCTCCGAACGGAGAGTGGTAAACGCATCTGTCTGTTGACGACGGTGACTGCTGGACGAGGGGATGCTGTGGTCGATAGGGATGGGCTGGATGGAGGTCGGAGAGTGGGAAGGACGAACGTCGGCGCTGTCGAGCTCGTCTCGCCCGAACCAGAGCTTGTTCTATAGTCTTGGCAGGTCTATATCGGTATTGAGCACGATGCTGCTCATCTGGATGGCGCAGATCAGCAACCGAGTCTGAGTGGCCGCCTCGGAGAGAAAGAAGGAGACCGCAGCAGATGCAAAGACCTGCGAGGCCAGGCCGTCACGTCTCGTCGCGCTACAGCAGTTTCCCTTTGTCCTGCTTTGCCTTGCTCCAATTTAGTCAAGGCAAGGAGCAGCAATGTATCTAGATCGACTCCCCTGCCTCTGCACCTTCCTTCGCGCTCTGTGCCTGTCCCTCGGCCCCATCGAAGGACACATCCCCAGCACCCGCAGCCTCTCCCAACCCTTCACCCCGCTTCCCACCCTTAGTCGGCACACCCGCAAACTTGTTCCTCAGCGCAGCGTACCGCTTCCTCTGCGCGACCGATACACTAGGCGACACCTTGTCCATCGCCGCCCTGAAGTGGGTCGCCCCAACGAGGATGACCTCCTCTGCACCCTCACCCTCCTCATCCTCCTCTTGACCATGCAGACCGGTACCCTCGAACTGGAGAACGCCGTCGTCGACCTCAAACGCGCCGACGCTCTCGAGCTTGCTGCGGAGCGCGAGGGTGGCTGCTTCCCTGACGAGAGCAGCCAGGTCGGCTCCCGAGAAGCCGTCGCACTTGTCCGAGTTGGCAAACGACTCGAGTGCCTCGTCCGCGTCTGGGGCAAGTGGCGTCTTCTTGGTCATGGTTCGGAGGATCTCGGCTCGTTCCGAGGAGGTGGGCAGGTCGACGTAGAGGAGCTTGTCCAGTCGGCCAGGTCGGACCATCGCCGGGTCGATCATGTCGGGTCGGTTGGTGGCGCCGATAACGTAGATACCCTTGCGCGACTCCAGTCCGTCGAGCTCGGTCAGGAGCGTGTTGACGACTCGCGCAGAGGACTCGGACTGAAAGAGGTGAAGGATGCCGATCAGCACGCACATCGCTCCAAGGAGACAAAGCGGGGATGGACTCACCATGCTGTCGTCTCGTCGAGGCACCAACGCATCCAGCTCATCAAAGAAGATGATGCACGGAGCCGAAGCCCTCGCCCGCGCAAACACCTGCCTCACAGCCCGCTCACTCTCTCCCACATACTTGTTGAGCAGCTCCGGCCCTTTGACGCTAATGAAGTTTGCCCGACTCTCGTTCGCGACCGCCTTGGCGAGCAGCGTCTTTCCGCATCCGGGCGGGCCCCAGAGCAGGACACCTCCTGGCGCGGTGATGCCGACCTTTTTGAACAGCTCGGGTCGACGGATCGGCTGGACGATGGCCATGTGCAGCTCGTCCCGAGTCGAGTGGAGAGCGCCAATGTCGGACCATGTGACGTCGGGGACGGTGGCGAAGCCTTCTCGTTTCGACGAGGGCTGCGTGGTGAGGAGGGCGGTCGAGAAGTCGGACGGACGAAGGGAGAGAGAGGCGAGGATCGGGTCCGCGAGTGGTTGAGGGTGGTGGACGAGGAAGGAAGCGATCGGGGTCTTGAGCAATTGGCGAGGGAGAGTAGCGAAGAGCGCCTCGAGTGCGAGCGGGCGAGACGAGGACGGCTCAGGAGAGGTAGGCGCGGTTCGGTCCGCCGAGGACGGAGGCTGGCTCTCCGTGAGAGCAGGCTCAGGCTCTCCAAGCGCAACAACCTCATCCGCTCCATCGACGACCATACTGTCGACCACCTCTGTCGGCTCGATCGCGTTCTCGGTCCAGCCCAGAGCGGGTTGAGCGGCGGGCTCCTCGATGGCGGCAGGCTGGGCGGTGGAAGGTTGACGACGGCCCATCTCCTTGAACATCCGCTTGACGGCGATCACACCGGCCGCACCCGTGAGCGACGCGAGATCGGCTCCGACGTATCCAGCAGTCGCCTTGGCAAGCGCACGGAAGTCAAAGTCGCCCGAAAGAGTGAGCGTCGAGCACAAGACGCGCAGGATCCTGATCGTGGTTGAAGAGGAAACACGTCAGCGGACGGAGATACAACAGCCCTTTGCTACAAGTTCACAATGCTGTTGTACTGACTCTTCTCGTCCTGCCTCATCTGGCACGCCCATGGCGATCTCACAGTCGAACCTGCCCGCTCGACGGAGCGCAGGGTCGAGCGAGTCAGGCCGGTTCGTCGCGCCGATCACGATCACAGGCTTGCCGTCGTTCTTGTCCCACGCAAGGTCTGCAAGTTCGATGGCGAGTCGGAGTCGGGTCAGCTAAAGAGAACGAGAACGATGGCTGGGTAGCTAGCTGTACTGACCGTCCATGCAGGTGAGCAGCTGAGCGACGATCCTCCTCTCCATCTCACGCTGGGCAGTCTCCCGCTTGGGCGTGATGGCGTCGATCTCGTCGATGAAGAGCAGACAGGGCGCGAGTTTCTGCGGGGGACGAGGGTTGACAGCGTGAGGTTCAGCTTGACGGGACGAGGATGACTGGGCTGGGGGCGAGCTCACCTGAGCCTCCTCAAACGTCTCCCGGAGCGTCTTCTCCGACTCTCCAGACATGCCAGACACGATCGAGGGCGCAGATATCGAGATGAACGGCATGTTGAGCTCCTGCGAGGGGGCCAAGCATAAGGGTCAGTCCATGTTGGCGCTGGACGAGCTCAGAGGGAGAGGGCAGCGACTCACTCCTGCAAGAGCGTGGGCCATCATCGTCTTTCCGCATCCTGGAGGACCATGCAGGAGTACTCCTCGAGGTGGCTGGACTCCCGTCGAGGTGTACAGCTCTGGGTGAAGGAGAGGCAGGGCGACGAGCTCGAGGAGTCGCTCGATGGTCGAGTGGAGTCCTCCTACCGAAGACAGACGCGCCGTCGGAGGCTCCCTCGCAGAAGGAGTCGCTGACGAGGTCGTCTTAACCTTCTTGGACGACGACGGACCTGCAGAGGACGAGGACGTGCCAGCTGGACGAGGTCGGCGACGGACGGGCGGGGCGGCGGAGGTTGAGGCCGAGGGGGACGGAGCAGGCGAAGGTGCTTGCGAGGTCGAAGGAGACTCCCCTCCGTCTGGCACGATCGCCGAGTTGAGGTTCAGGCGAGACCGCTTGTTCGGCCACGACGAAGTCAGGGACTTGTTGAGCGAGTTCATCTGAAGGCGTAGTCGGGGTTGGGGGCCATGCAAGGAAGGGAGGAGGAAGGGGACAAGAGCTCACCCGAAATTCGAGGCCCTCGTCTACGCGTGTGCCTTGCCGGACGCATCAACCCGCACAACTCGGGGAAATCATGAAGATCGTAAGGCTCGTCATCGTAGGTACATCACTCGCTCAGTCCACAATCATCGCTTCGACCTGAGGGGCAGGCCGGTCCTCGACCTGCATCGAGGCTGGCGCTGGCGGGTCCGCGACAAGGCTCGCCTCTTCCTTCACACCGGAGACCGGCTTCTCGCCCTCGCCCGTACTCGGCACGCCCTGCTCCTCTGCCGCCTCCTCCTTCTTGACCAGCGACTCGCCAATCCCAGCATAGACCGACTCCTTCGGAAGCGCCCAGAACCTGCCCGGCTTCTCCTCCTCCTCCCTCCTCCACACGCCCCCGATATGCTCGACAAACTTCTTCCTCCGCGCGATCGTGAGCTTGAGCGTCTCGGCGAGTTTCCTGTTCTGTTCCTTCTCCTTCTCCTCCTTCTCGCGCTCCCTCGGGCCGAGGACGCCGCTGTTTGTCTTCTCCTTGCGCTTCTGCTGCTTGTGCAGGATCCGTTGGCGCTTGGCCCAGCCAGAGTCGATGATCCGGTCGATTCCGTCGATACACTGCTGGTACTCTGCAAAGGCGAGTCGATCTTGGGCGATCGCGAGGAGCGCCGTGCGTCGTTCGGCGTTGAGGGCGGTCTGGGTGGCGAGGAGACGTTGGGTCTGACGGAGCGAGGTCGAGATTTCATCGTCTGCCCGTTCGGACCAGTCGACCTGCAGGAGGAAAGAAACGACAAAGAGGTTGTCAGTGAAGCGCTTTACACGACTGATGAGCGAAGACCGATGGACGTACCGCATCTCCGCCGAGCAGACCGACGACCTGCAACTCCTTGAGCATCCTGGCCTCCATGTCGCCTCTCGAGACCAGCTCCGACCCTTCGCCATAGTCTGCTGGCCTCGGACCCTCAGCTGTTGTCTCGCCTGACGGCTGTGCTGAAGCAGCAGATGTCGACCCTGTCTCGCCCGCCTGCCCAGACCCGCTTCCACTCCCACTGGCGACAGCGTTCTGGTTCGAATGACCGAACCCGATGGGCGCGTCTGCTTCCTCCCTGGCTGCGAGGAGCGCACTGACGACCCTCTCGGTCAACGGTCCTCCTCCCTTGTCCTCGACGACGAGGTCCTCCTCGGTCATCTCGCGCGAGTCAAACTCGTACTCGCGCTTGCTCATGCGAGAGTAGTCGAGCGACCGATTCGTCTGTTGCGGCGCACGGGAGGGTGATGTCGACGAGATGACCGGCACAGGTAGGCCGAGCGAACTGAGGCGGTCCTCCTCGTCCCAGATCTGCTGGTACGGCTTGCCGAGCGGAGGGAGCACGAACGGCTCGGTGTCCTCGTCCTTGTATCCCTTGAGGAAGGCGAGATCCTCCTCTCCAATCTGCCTTACGTAGGGCTCGATCCCTTGCCAGAACGTTGAGAAGAGCACTTGCGTCGGTGGCGCTTTCACGTGGCTGAAGTCGTCGTCGACCTCGCTCTGGTTCATCGGACCCGGTACAGGCGGGGCAGGCACGGGCGGACGTGGAGGGACCAGCGACCGGGGACCTGTCGAGAGGGAGAAGTCGATGTTGGACGGGGCAGGAGGAACGGGAGTGATGCGTCCAGGAGAGGTAGATCGCTGAAGAGAGACGAGTAAGGCAGAGTCACTGTCAGCCTGGTGGACAAAGCGGGGCTTGGCCCAAGGAGACCGTCGAGGACTCACTCTCGAGGTGAACAGCTTGATCTTTGGCCGGATGACACCTGTCGGTGGTGCAAGGGATGGTCTGCTCGGAGAGCGTGACCGCCGGCGAGCTGTGAGGGAGGGCAGGGGATCAGCTCTCCTCAGTACGGACGACGCGAGAGGGATGGGTGAGCTCACCTGCCTCGTCCGCTCCAACCCGACCAGGCCGGTCCTCCTCGTTGTCACTGGTGATGAGACCATGCTTTCTCTTCTTCTTCCTGTGGAGCTCACGTGAAAGCGGGAGGGTTAGTGTCGAGCTCAGCGGACAGGTCCGAGCTGACGAGGGTGGTGGACTGACTTGCGATGTGTGAGTGCGACGGCCGAGTCGTCCGACTCGCCTCCGTCCGAGCCTACCGGTGATGGTTTGGGCAGCTTGCTGGTGGATGCGATCGGTATCGTCGTCTCTGTCGGGTCTGCGAACGGTCGAGAGCCGAGAAGGGGGAAGACGTGAGCTCGACCGGATCCGACCTGACCCGCTGTGTCCCTTCCAGCTCCGGTCTTGGACGAGGAGTGGACCGACCTTGTTCGACCTTTATGCTGGGTGCTCCCTTGAGCGTCTTGTTTCCGACTGTACCCGCACCCTTGCCTCCAGGGAGACCCTTGACGGCTGTTCCAGCCTGTCTTGCCTCTGCCTGGATCTCGAGCCGTTCCCTCTCCCTGTCGTCCCTCTCCTTCTCCCGCTTCATCCTCTCCTTGTCCTTGCGCTCCTTGTCCTTCTCACGCTCACGCTCCTTCTCACGTTCCCTCTCCTTAGCTTCGAGCTTCTCCCTTCCTACGTCGCGTTGGCGGAGCGAGTCGACGCGCTCCTTCCCGATCCGAAGGACAACCATCCGTCGCTGGGCAGCCGCGAGCAACGACTGCACGTGCGCCTGGATCCCGTGGAGAGCCACAGCGTTCGGGATGTCGTTCGGGGGAGAACTGGAGCCCATGAAGCCACGGAGACCGAGCGAGTACTCGACAAAAGGCTCCATCGGACGCGACAAAGGGAGGGAGGGAGGTGACGGTTGGTGGGGTCATCGCGCTCGAGGCGCGTCCTCTCATTTGGCCTCGAGTGTGCTTCAGATGATCGACAAGATAAACATACGATGGACTGATAAAACCGCCTGTACATTTAGATAGGGCCTCTGATCTCCTGCTACTTGTTCTTGCTGTGCTCGGGAGCATGCGAGACCTCGTGGTCGACGTGCACGAAAGCCCGGTCGACGCCAGGCATGAGCTCGAGCGCGTCCTGCAACGCCTGCGACACACTACGAGAGACATCAAAAGAAACGAAGGAAGCAACGATCAGGGACACGTTCCGAATCGTAACGCGGAAGAAAGACTCACTCGTGGGCTTGCCAGAGAGGCGTCAGTGAGTCCATGACGATGTCGAGCTCGCACACAAAGTCGGATCCGTTCGAGTAGATCTTGCACGAGTCGATCGCCGTGATGAGCGGACTAAAGGTCATGGCCTTGTAGATGACCACCCTTGAGAACGCTGGGTCGGCGGATCGTCCTGCGAGTTGTTGAAGCTGCTCGTTGCAGGTGATGGTCCACGAGGTGATGATGACGCTCGCCTGCACAGAGACTCGAAGACATGTCAGCGTAGGCCAGAGCCGCTATGTGAAAGAGAGAAGACAAGAACGAACGATGATGATAGCCCCGGCCGGGTCGAGCCACCACTTCAGCTTGGATCCTCCGGCAGAGGTGAGGATACCTGCGTGACCGCACAGAAGCCATATCAAGATTAGCTACGATCCCCTGACGCGGAAGACGGGCGACGCACCAAAACCGTTGATGAGCAGGTCGTTCCTGTGATCCTCCCAAAGCACCTGGACCTGGGTGCTCTGGTTTTTGATGGCGAAGCAGAACAGGAACAGCGCAAACTTTGTGAGGAACGCGATCCCGACGGCGATGAGGGAAGGGTAGTTGAGCTTGTTGGTCTCCTCCTCGTTGTTATGCGTCACAATCGTCCGGATCGACTCGACGATGAGGATCTGAAAGCGGAAAAGAATACAGACGCGATCAGTCGGCGGAGGTCAAGTGCACGAACAGGTGACGCAGGGGTCCGACTGACAAGGTTGACCGCTCCCATCCTGACGAAAGACGAAAAGGACGCTGATCAGGATCTGCGCCGACGAAAGGCGGAGAACTAGCCGGATGGGAGTTGAACGCACAGGAACGAGTAGACGACCTGCACGACGACCACGGCCAGAGAGGGCGGACAATCAGCATCGGCTCTCACAATACAGATATGGGATACGACTCCGACTACACTGACGTTTCCGATCGTCTCGAAGCGAGCCCCGCCCTGAGGCCACTTTGTCGGGTCGGCCGACTTTCCCTTCTTGTGCGCGACGTTGAGAAGCCAGTTCGCGAACGGGTCGCTGAGGAAAGAGAAGAAATGAAGTACACGAGTATCAGCACCCTGCCCGAGTCTAACACGATTCCAATGGCCAGTTTGCGACTCACAAGATCGAGTCTGCCATCGTCTGCGTGCGTCCAGGTTCAAGCGAGGTCAGCGTCCGTCCTTCTCTCTGCACGCGGGGCGTCAGAAGTCGACTCACAGCGAAAAGTGACAACGAGAGCGAAGACGCGGCCGCGTAGATCTGCAAGACGGCCAGGACGCAGTTTGCGTAGAAGGAGAGGCGGACGGCCCACTTGACCTTTCCCTTTGACGCTTGCGCTTCCTCGGCCGCGTCGGACGTGTGCTGTGGCCATCCGACATCAGGTCAGCCAGACTAGCTGCTGGGCGATAGCTGATGGAGACGGAACTACTCACGACGCTCATCGGCTTGAGCAGATCCTCGATGTGCTGTAAAATGGCACGAGGAAGCGAGACTCGAGTCAGCATGGCCCGTCTCGCTCGACTCGAGCTCACCCTCGCTCCTTCTTCTCTTCCCTCCCCGCAAGCAAGGGACTACCCACCTCATTTTGACTCTGATAGAACTGGATCACATCCTTCTTTGACCGTCCTTTCCCCTTCCTCCTCCTGATAGCCTCGATCCCATCGTCCTTCATGATGGACGACCGCAGAAGGAGCGGGTCTGACTCGCGCTCTCGCCCACTCTCGGTCCGCGACGGAGTCGCAGACAGGCGGGTCGTGCGTGGGGGGTCCGTTAGGTCGTTGAGCACGGAGAGCTCGATGGATGAGGCGGCAGACATGATAAGTTGGTCGAAGAAGGGGTGAGTGGGCGTTGGGAGGTGTGTGAGCTCGAAAAGAAACGAGATTCGGCCATGCGTCTGGTCCAGGCGGGCTGATCCGATCGCGTGGCGGCTGGAGCGGAACCAACTCATGCGTCACTAGTCTACCGGAGATCTTGAGGAGGGGAGCAGTCTAAGAGACGGTCTCTCATGTCTCGTGTATCATAGCAATGCCTAGCAGGTTAAGCGACGCCGCTGACGCCTTTCGCAGTCTTTGCGACCGGACCGTGTAGATAGAGGGGACCTCGCAGTACTCTCTGCCAAGCCTCCGCGGTACCAACGTGTCTGCCAGTGGCAATCTCGAGGCACTCGCATCTCGGTCGGTCGCTCTCTGGTCCGCTTTGCGTCTCTCGGCCCCGGAACTTGCGATCTCGCCTTGCACTCGTTTATTTCCGAAAGTCATGATCATCCCCGACACACCACACCACACGAGCGAGCTACAAACTGAATTAAGCTCGGAGCGAGGTCTGGAGGTTGTTGAGCAGGTTTCCCTTGGGTCGGAGGAACTGGAAGCGAGCACAAAAGAGGGAGGGAGGAGAGGAGAGGGTCGTCGAGTCAGTCCGCGCGTCGCTTTCCCATTCCTCCCTCCCTCCCTCTTTCTCTCTCGCGCCTCCTCCCGACGCCAACCCAGATGACGATGAAGAAAGTGTGCTTACCTGGACGTAAGAACCGTCCTGGATGACGAGCTTGTTCGCCTTGAGCTGCTCGTAGTCGGGTCGGTTGACCGAGGTGAAGCCCCACTTCTTCGAGACGATGATCTTCTGTCGTCCAGGGAACTTGTACCTCGCTCGTCGGAGGGCCTCCATGATGACGGGTCGGTTGGCGTCCTTGCATCGGATCGAGAGGATGGGCTGTCCGATGTTGACTCGGGCGACGGTTCCGTAGGGCTTTCCCCACGCACCTCGCATACCCTGCGAGAGCCTATCGGCTCCGGCGCACGAGAGCGTCTTGTTGCATCGGACGACGTGGAACGGGTGGACTCGGATCCTCAGGTGGAACGACTCCTTTCCGGATGTCTTGACAATGTACTTGTTGGCGCAGATTCGGGCAGCCTCGAGCGACTCGGACGAGATCTGCTCGTACTCGTCAGAGACGAGGTGCGCGCAGAAGGGGAAGTCGTCGACGTTCGCCTTCTTTCGGCCGAGATCGAAGATTCGGATCTAAAGAGGAGAGAAGGGCGACAGTCAGCAAGACCGCCTCGAGACGCGCGACTCGAGCTCGCACAGGGCCCTTCCACTCTTGCGACGCTAGACGAACCTTGGGATCCGGAACTCCTCGGTTGTACCTGAACAAGAAAGCAAGAGGTTAGATGAGGTCATACGGCGGCCACCAGGTGGTGGCGAGCTCAGCAAGGAAGGGAAGGGAGACGGCGGACGAACCTCGACTTAGGGAACGGCTTGTTCTTGCAGTATCGGTAGCACTTAGCCGGTCGTCGTCCCATTTTGAATGCTGAGAGGGTGGGTGGTAGTGAGGGTGGTGGTAAATGTGGTGGGTGATGGGAGGGAGGTCGTGACGAGGGCGAGTTGGAGGAGGGCAAAAGGGGAGGACAGTTGGTCAGCCTCCAAGGCAGGCCGAGCTGAGTAACACACCTCCGAGTCCCCTAGCACGGGCCCTCCACACCACAGACACCACTCGTGCTCCGACCTGGTGCCTTCCTGCTCATCCTCTCCGCTGCTCAACCCACGCAGGCGCACAGGAGCTCAGCAGGACGTCTGTCGGTCTGACGCTCGAGCTGGCGTTTTGCTCCTTCCTCCTCCCCTTGGATCGTCCCTCCCTCCCGTCCCATCCAAAGGCGACCGAGCATTTTTGGTGCGTCCAATACAAGCGACATGCGCTGTACGTGGTCCGTGTGCGGTCGAGCGGCAAGGAAGGGGAACGTACATCTTGTGGGGGTGGATGGAAGGTCACCTCCAACCTCTCGAGAACTTTGCCTCGCGCCCAACTCGCCCGTTCGAGACTGCGGCCCGCCCACCTCGCTCCTCCTCTCCTCGGCCGTTGACCGACCCTCTGCCGAGTTTGGTCCCATCCTCCTGCGAGTCAGGACGTACGTCTGAGCGAATGTTGACTCGGTTGCAGGCTATCGCGAAAAGAGAAGATCTTTCGTTCTTCGTTCGAAGGGCAAGAGGAGAGCAACGAGCTGATTAGATCGTCTGACTAGGGTAGATAGATAGATAGGACATGTAAGGACAGACAGCGCATGAAGATGCGGGGGTGTATAGATAAGCGAGCGGACAGGAGACGAGCAGAGATCCCAAAAGAGAAGAGCAGAGCAGAAGAAGAAAGGACTGAGGCGAAAAACGAAGGGGGGAGGCGGGGAGGTTGGGCGGACAGGGGAAGTGAGGGTGAGAAGCGAAGAAGAGCTCGCAGTTGTTGCAGCTTGAGGACGTCTAGTTGCTGGCGAAGTAGTCTGCAGAGCAAGGGAAGAAGGGAGACGGTCATAGGCAGGTGAACGGACATGACATCAGGAGTTTCCTAGTGAAGAGCGAAAGCGTGGGCGATGACAGACTGCTTGTAGTAAAGAGACATAGCGATGCGAAGATCCTCCATCATGATCTTCTCATCACCCTCGGCCGCGTACGAGTAGACAGCGTGCGAGCACTGCTTCGCTCGCATGCCGATGTAGAAGCCCGAAGGCACCTCCATCACTACATCGAAGTCGAGCAGGTGGACGAGCGAGTGGGAGTGCTCGCCCGCCGAGATCACCCAGTCGATCCCCATCGCCCAGTTCAGAGGGTCGGTATGACCCTCGGAACTGTCAGCGGTGAAGATGGATGCGACCGCCATAGCGGTGATGCACAGCCACTTCTCGAGCTCGGCCGTGTCCTTCTTCGCCTCGCGCAGACGAGCATACTCAGCTTGCATCCCCTTGAAGTAGGCGATCGTCTTGTCGAGATACCCGCGAATCGTCGGCAGCCATTGGGCCATAGCGACGAGCGTCGGGAGCATGTGCTGCTCGATGAGATAAACGAGCTAAAACGAAGCGAAGAGTCAGCGAGCGAGACGAGCGAAACAAAAGAGAAGAGAGAAGAGAGAGAAAGAGTACTCACATACAGCCAAATCTCCCTGACACCATCCTGGATGTCCTCCTTGCGCTCCTTTCCGTACCCGTTACCGGTCGTCTCCCTCGTCAGACCCGCGCCGAACATCGCCTGTCCGATCCCCTGCTGCATGCCGACGTGCGCAGCCGGCGGGCACTTGCACGCGCGAGGATCTCCGCCCGGCCCTGGGTTGCGCGAGAGGTGTCGACGCTGGGAGATGGTGGCCGACGCGACATTGAGTCCGAGGTCGGCGAGGCGGCGGTAGAGAGGATGAATCTTCTCTTGGGCGATCTTGCGAGCGGCTGGATCCATCTGTTCGGCGACGAGAAGCAGATTCCAGTTCGAGTCGAAGAGGAGGTCGTCATGGCGAAGTCGAAAGAAGCCGCCGTGAGCGTAGTCGTTGGACAGAAGTTGGACCTAGGAGGAGGAGAAGAGGCGGAGAGAGAGTGGTGTCAGCCTCGACTGCGGATCAGATAGCAGCAGAGATAAGATTGGGACTCACCCTCTCCTCCACAGGCTTTGCATTGAACTCCTTCACTCCCATCTGCTTGGACTTCAGCCCACGCTGCTTCCATCTCTCTGCTCCCTGCGCCCCAAAGATGATCACATCATCGAGAACGTACACCCTCTTCCCGCTCTTCCCTTCCGACGCGAGCGCCTCCCTCAGGGACGTCGGCTGATCCTCCGGTTGGACGAGTCGAGGAGGAACCTTGCCAGTGAGCGACTGCTTTCGCAACCGCTCCTGCTCGGCCGCGATCTCGATGATCGACTCCTCGATGGACTTGACCGACATGGCCGCCTCGAGCTCATCAGGATCCGGGCCAGCCGTCTCGACCGGATCGACCATCTCGGTCGTCCCGCGCGAGTGCCATGAAGGATCGGGACCGACTCGAGTCCGACGCTCGCCAGTCTTGAGAGTGTACCCGACCTCGGGACGCTCCTTGGTAGCTGGACGAGTCGCGTCCTTGGCGAGACGCTTCTTTTCGAGGTCCTCAATCGCGATGAGTTGAGACGGACCGCGGATGTTGAGCTGAGCTCGGATGTCGGGCGGAATGGCGTACGGCTGAGTCGGATCCCGTTCGACTTGGTTGAGCGCGAATCCCTCGTCGAGCTCGGGCGTCAGACAATCCCCGTCCCAGAAGTCGGTCGATGTGTCGATCGCCGAGTCGTCTTGTTGGACCGGTCGGTCAAAGTAGCCGGTCGTGTCTGGACCGGTCGAGGAGCGAGCGCGGGCTTCGGCTTTGAGGAGGACGGCACAGGCTTCGAAGAAGACGCAACAGGCTTCTGTATCAGAGGGCAGAAGGCGTCAGTGAGTGAGAGCTCGTTATATCGTATGTGGGATAGAAGAAAGGTACGAACTGGGTCGACGTCCATCGCATGTACGCTCTCCGTCTGGCTGCTGTCCTTCTGGCTGCCGTCCTGGCTCCCGAGGTCGCCGTCGTCGACCGTGCTTGCATCAAGAGGCGCATTGGATCCCTGAAAGCATAGAATGCGTTCGAGTTCAGACGCTGGCGATGGAAGCAGGAGAAGGAAGGAAGATGGACGAACCGAAGCTGAGGTGGACGACCCTGCTGCTGGCTGCCCTCCCTGGCCGGCTGACCCGCCGTGTCGAGCTTCGTGCTTCTATGGGCACGAAGAAGAAGGACCAGCACAGATGGTGGCGGTGAGATCTTGATCTACGCATCTTGGATGGTACTCGGGCGGTGGATGAGAGGGAAAGGCAGAGGTGAAAAGAGAAGGGCGCGAGCTCGCTCACCAGCGCAGCGATCCTCTCTGGACGAGCGGACGAGGCGCGGCGTCAGATCAGTCGCTCAGACAGCTATGCTCGGTGGAGATCAGACTCACCCTTGTGAAACGCAGCAAACTTCTCGAGGAACTCCTTGAGAGACGCCTTGGTGCCCTTCGCGACGATCTCTCCTCCTCTTCTCTGGCAGTACGGCCCGTTCAGCGCCGCCTGCTTGCCGACCAGTTGGACGAGCAGGTGGACCATCTGGGCTTGTGTGTAGGTGGAAAGGACGACATAAGTGTTGGGAAAGAGGGCAGACTCTAGCGCTCGCTTCAAGTCGTCCCCCTCGAGGGGCCGGAAGGTGAAGAACGTCTTGGGAGCCATGGTGGCGGAGAGGGCGAGGTGGGGGTTGGAAGGCACCTGGCGGACGAGCTTCGAGCGCGAAGATGCTCAACGCGGGAGACACAAGAGGAAAGATAGTGTGTAGCGCAAACAAATCAATGGGACTAATTAAGAGAAGAGAGGAAGGACAAGACTACGACCCGCTGCAGACGCGACAAGAGTATATGCGCGACACCCGGTGGACCTCCGGACGCGACGACGCGCATCGATTAAGACGACGCGAAATAGAAATGGTTGTACGAGAGACTAACAGTAGTCGTAGCGAAGGTGTACGAGGGAGTAAAGTCAATGTAGGTGGCTCCCTTCCGGGTGAGCTTGGCCGACATGCCGGATCCTCCGACGAGAGGAGCGGTGAGGATGTTGATTCCTGCCTTGATCGCGAACGTCTTGGTCGAGGACCCAGACGTCATGGCGACGTCTCCGTCGGCGGTGGCGAACACGAGGGCAAAGAAGCTCTCGGCGGCCTTCTTGTACGAGTCGGCGGCTCCGTTGGGTCCGAGGGTGGGTCGGATGCCTCCAGCGGTATCAGCCGAAGCGGGAGCCTCGTTCGTGTGGGGTCGAGCGTGGAGGTAGATCTTGTCGCACGTGATGGCAGGGTAGGATCCAGTCTTGAAGGCGGTGTGGTAGTAGGCGTTGACCTGGAGGAGCGCCTGGTGATCGATCCCGTTGACCCATGACTGCGAGTTGGGCTGAGCGCCCTTGATGGGACCCATGTAGTGCGACTCTCCGAAGTCGTTCCACGTGATCTCCTCGACAAAGTCGTACTTGTCCCGCATGGCGATCACCTGCTGCCATCGTACCGCGAGCACCCACGCGTCCGACTGGTAGTACCAGTTCTTGTTGTAGCTGTTGGGTCCGTAGTGGGCGTAGAACAGAGGCGAGACTCCCGGCATGTACGACTTTCCTGCTGGGAGGAAGTTGTTCATGTAGTAGGCGTCCGAGTCGGTGGTGATCATGTTTGCGTCCATCGACCAGGCAGAGTTCCAGTTGAAGTTCCCGTCGATCGACTTCCAATTGGCGGTGCTGACCCCACCGAAGAAGCCGGGCACAAAGTAGATCTCGACGCCCTTGGCCGACAGGAGGGACCGCATGTTGACCCACGCGGCGTCTCCGCACTCCTCTCCGGCGAACGACGAGACGAACACCTTGTTGTTGTACAGCATCTGCGAGTCGTCCTTGGCAAACTGAGCGATGTAGTCGACCATCGAGTTGGAGATGGTTCCGCAGCCCCAGACGCTCATGTCGAAGCTGAAGAAGAGCTTGAAGCCCTTCCCGTGCTGCTTTGCGGCCGCGTAGGCGGAGGCGACCTGGGTGCGCTGCCAGCTGTCTGTGCCGAGGTTGAGCGCGAACGCGTCGACGCCAGAGTTGTAGGCCAGGGTGATGTCCTCGAGCCACGAGTCCTGGGTGAACGGGAACGTGTTGCCGACAATGTGGTGCGAGAACACGTACTTCTTGGTCGACGACGCAGGGGCGGCGAGCGTCGGTGTGAACGAGCCTGACGCAGGGCAGCCTCCAGGCCCGGTCGAGGCGATCACGTTGGGCGTGATGGGTGTCATGCCAAAGTTGTACACGTTGAGCCGGTTGCTTCCTCCGCAGATCTGAGCCGAGTTGCCACCGCAGGGGTTATCGCAGCCAGTCGCGGCAGCCCCGATCCCGTTCGAGAGCGAGTTGCCACAGTAGCCTGCAGGATGGAAGCGTGCGAGAGAGTCAGCCGGGCGGAAGGAGACGATGGCGATCTATTCGGACGACTTGGACGTACACTGGGTGTAGTACTCGACTCCTGCGACGGTGAAGCCTTTGTCCTTGCAGAACTGCTGGCAGACCTCGACCGTCATCGACTTTGACTCGATGAACGCGCCGGTGAGCGCTCGCGGGTTGTTCGAGTCGGTCACGCAGCCGACGTTGTTCCACTTGGGGCCGGTCGTTCCGTAGATGGTGATCCGGTTGCTGCCTCCGCACTTCTGGGCAGAGTTGCCCGCGCAGTTGGAGTCGCACTGGCTGCCGTCAACGAGCTGGGCGCTGCTCGCAATCGAGTTGCCACACATGCACTGGTTCGCGTCTGGTGGAGGAGAGAGATGGGGAAGGAGACGGGTCAGTCAGCTGAGGAAGCTCGGTCGAACCATGAGCGAGGGAGGGACTGACACTCTGTTCCGGCGTAGGCGTATCCCTTTGATCCGCAGAAGGACGTGCACGACTGGAGGGTGTTTGTGGAGATGTCCGAGTTGAAGGTGGCCATGAGCGCTCGGGACGAGCTCGAGTCGGTGTAGCAGCCAGAGTACGACCATCCAGAGATGAGCGGCATCGCAGCCGTCGCGGTAGACTTGACGACGGTGAGCGTGTAGCCTCCTCCGCACGTCTGCGACTGGTCTCCGGCGCACTTGACGTTGCAGTTGGTCGACGAGGTAGTCGGCGCGTTCGATCCACAGTCTAAAAGCATCAACAGAGCGGTCAGATCGTCTGGCCTTTCGCGATCGAGGACACTCGGACGAGAGATGGCCGGCTCACAGCACTGCTTCCCGTACTCTGTTCCGGCGAAGGGGTAGCCCTGGTCAAAGCACGTCTTTGCGCAGATGTCGTTGGTCATCGAGTCCGTCTCGATAGAAGGGCCGTTGAGCGCTCGAGCCGAGCCAGAGTCGGCGTAGCATCCGAGGTACGAGTACCCAGAGCCGGTGGGTCCGGTCGGGGCCGTGTTGGACTGGTAGATGTTCAATCGGTAGCTGCCTCCGCACTTGGCCAACGAGTCACCCGCACAAGACGACGAGCACTCGGTCGAGGCCGTCGACTGCCCGCCGAGGGTGTTGCCACAGAAGCCTGAAAAGCAGACGCACCCAAAAGAAGTCAGCCGGACAGCACTCGAGAACGGCCAGCATCCGAGCCTCAGACTTACACTGGTTCCCGTACTGAGTTCCGGCGTACTTGTATCCCTGGGAGGCGCACGTTGCAGTGCAAGAGGCGGCCGTGTTTGAGTTCGAGTTCTGGTTCGAGCCAGTGAGCGTCCGCGATGATCCAGAGTCGGTGTAGCAGCCGAGCGAGGTCCACCCGGACGGAGCAGATCCGCCAGTGGCCGGGCAGGAGGAAGACGCCGAGATCGAGTAGACGTTCATCCTGTTGTTGTTTCCGCACTTGAGCGTCGAGTCACCCGTGCAAGGGGTCGTGCAGTCGCCAGCGGCAGCCTGGGCTCCCGTGTTGGTCTTTCCGCAGAAGCACTGAACGAACGACAAGAGCGTTAGACGTTGTAAGGGTGCAGAAAGGACGAGATAGGGAGACTGGTGCTTACCTGCTTTCCGAACTCTACTCCTGCGAACGCGTACCCTGCGTTCTTGCAGGTTGTGATGCACGAGGCGGGCGTGTTTGACTGGGACTCGGTCATCATCCCAGACGTGAGGATCCCTCCGTTGTCGATAAAGCAGCCGACAGCGGTTCCTCCAGCAGCAGCAGAGGCGGAGCACGACGTCTCGGAGCTCTTGTACAGGTTCAACCGGTTCGAGCTGCAGCACGCGAGAGGACGAAGGAGAGAAGGACGAGGTCAGCTCTGATCCCTAATACGTGTGAAGAAGGCGAGCTTCGATGTGTGCTTACCCTCCACACTTTGATGACGAGTCACCCGAGCAGGTCGAGCTGCACTCTGAGTCTGCGGCAGCCTTTCCTCCTCCGTTGGCGAGCGCGTCGGAGCAGTCTGAAGGAGCCGCGCGAGCAGAACACGGTCAGCCTCGTCTCGTCCGATCGATCGATGCAGGCAGAGACGTTGATCGGGAGTGAGGGACTCACAGCATTCGTTTCCGTCTGGAGAGGGCGAGGCACAGGATCGTCGGAGGATGAGGTCGGTCCAAATTGGGATGATCGTCAGGGTCCGAGGGAGGGGAGGGGAGGTCAACAGAGAGGGGCATCCGTCAGCTTCGGTTCCCGACTCAGCCAAAGACCGAAAGCACCCTCCATCTCACGCCCACAAGTCCTCGGAGCACCCATCCACCCAGCAACACGCGCGCACGCTCTATCGGATGACGATCGGAAGGGCTGGACTCACACTCGAGGCCTCCGTACTGGTAGGCCATGCTCGCGCACGTCGCCAGACAGCTCTCGACCGTCAACGACGCGATCCCCTGCTTGCCGTACCCAGTCAGAGCACGACCGTTCGTGCCCTCGGTCACACACCCGACCGAGGTCCATCCCGACGGAGTCGCTCGACGGGCGAGGGGAGCCGCCTTCTTTGCGAGCGAGGACGCGAGGTGGGCGTGGTGCGACCGCGATCGAGACGGCGTCGTCTGGTGCGCGTCCGCTCCCGAGCAGAGCAGCACAGCGACGAGCGCACTGAGGATGGCGAAGGACTTCATGGGGAGAAGAGGAGAGAGGGAAGAGGAGGGGGTCGGGCGAAGGGGAGTGTTTTCGCGATAGGGTTGGGCGAGCTCGCGTCCTCTCGATAAACGAAGGTGTGGGCGAACGAGCGTGAAGGAGGGAACGGAAGGTTGAGAGAGCGTGGGGTTCCCGTCGAGCTGAACGTCGACTGAGGTAGGGAGAGAGAGCGGAGGGAGAGGAAGAGAAGAGAGAGCGGTCCCTGAGGAGGGTAGGAAGACGGCGGTGGAGGTTAAGGTAATCCGCCGAGACCACCAACAGAAGGTCTGGTCCAGAAAAACATAGAGTTTTGCTTCGCGGCCGAGGAAGCAAGAAGGAGGAGCTCCGCATCCGTCCATGGTGGCGTTTTCCCGCCCTCGAGTTTCCCTCGACGCACGCTCGAAGCGCGTCCCTGGCCACGCTCAAAGGGCCACGTTCTCTTGGGCCTGACAAGGAGTTCCTCCGACCAGGACTCAGACGCTTGCTTACTTGAAAATACGCTCGGCTCAAGGTCGACGATGAAGTGTTTGCGTCTCCGAGGCTTGGTTCGATGCCCTGGGACGCGCTCGACGGCCAAACGGGCCGCGCTCAAGCAATCGCCCCGCCTTTCTCCTCAGCGCGCGTCGACCTTCGCGGTGCATGGACCGGCCATCTCATCGTCCGAGCGCAACGCAGGACCCTACTCCTCCGACCAGCAGAGGAAGCGTGATCCACTTTGCCCAGTCTATCGACCCGCCGTCACGAGTCTCACTCCGAGCGGCCTGCCAACCGACCCAACGACGCTCGTTCGCGAGCTTCGTTCTCTTGCGCTCCTCTGCCTCCTTCCTTGCGATCCCGAGCGCCAGACCCTCCCTCGCGCGGAACGGGACTTGACTGGGTCGATCTTCTGGCGCGTCGGGAGGTTGGATCGCTACTGCAGGCTCTGCGTCGACGTCGACTTGTGCGACTCCTCCGAAAAAGTCGGTCAAGAGCGTCGCGTCGAGGTCGAACGGGAACAGGTCCGTCCGCACGCCCGGGTTGGAGTGGATCCGGTCGAATGAGTACGTGTCGAACTGGCGAGTAAGGAAGGCAAGGCTAGTCAGCAAGCCCACACAGACGTACCGTACGATCCCGCTCGACTGACCAGGTCCTTCATCGTCTTGTTGGACGTCTTGTTTTGACCTTCCATAAACTCGAGCAGGTAGTGCGTGTACGAATCGATGACTGCAACGCCGATGTCTGGGTCGTTGTGATGCTGAGGACAGATGCGAGATTTACGTCAAGCGCGGACGATCGGACACGCTCGGCTAGGACTATATGGAATGAGACTTCGAACATACCGAGTAGGAGTTTTCTCCGAGCATGGACGACCCTGTGGCGAGGATGTTTGGCGAGTAAAGTTGGGAGAAGAGCGTGTTCGCCTGGCAGGTGTCGGTCATGAACAGCATTCGGTTGTACCTGAGGCGTCAGAAGAAGCGGAGAATAGACGACATCAGTCAGTATCGCAGCTTCCAGGCACGACTTTAGACCCTAGACTGACCTCTTCTTTTCCCACATCTGCTCGAACGCGTCTGCGATGTCAAATGCAGAGATCTCCTCGTTGTCCTGGAACTTAAGGAACTCGTTCCCTCCATGACCGGTCATGTAGACAAAGATGTTGGACCGGTCATCGGTGAGCAGCCGCTTGGACCGAGGCGTGGAAGGAGGCGTCCTGCCTGAGAGGAGGAGAGAGACGAGATTCAGTCGACCTGGATGATTCGGTGACGTCCGATCTCTGTGGACTGACCTGTCATGAGCCTGATGAAGCTCTCTACCGACACCTCGTATCCTCTGTAGTCAACCTCGATGTTGTCTCCGTACAAGTCGAGCTTGCGGTCTGCGTTTGCGTACACGGTCGCCGGGAACGAGTTGCGTGGGTTGCAGGCGACGTCGTCGGCGAGCATCAGGATGATGTTTGAGTCTGGGATCCCGAGTCGCTTCACGGTCCGGTACCTAGAGAGCAAGGGTCAATGACATCTCCGGCACGAAGGTCAAGCAAGCGTGTGTGCTCACATTCCGAGTGTGTTTGCCATGTGCTGAGGGGAGCGAGACCGGGAACGAGCGACAGCCGACAGTCAGCGCTCGAGCTCTGGTCTCGGGAAAGGTCAAGACCTTCAGGACTCACTCGGTAGTTGAACCTGGAGCGAGGGAGCGGGAAGAGTCCTCGGTCAATACAGCGCTGACATCGAGCGGGCTGAAACAGGCTGGGTGAGCGAGGCGGCCAAAGGGGAGGTGAGCTCACCAGAACCTGGATGTGCACACCAGAACCGCCCAGTTGTTGGTGTGGTCAGAAGGAGGAGAGCTCGCCCATCCCACGGCAGAAAGGGCCAGCAAGGCGAGCGTGCTCTGAAGCAAGCTCAGGATGAGCATTGGTGACGGTGAAGAGGGAGGTAGTGAGCTCGAGCCGGTTCATCCCCCACCCGCCATGGACTCGCCAGCTGCTCCGACCGAGCCGACAGAGTACGACCCGAGGACTCTCCGCATCTTTGTGCAGACAGTCAGCAGAGCATTCTACGAGTCATCGGCCATCATCCTCCTCGACACGCTTCTCCGCAAGCCAGCGTGAGTCGGCAACGGCTCTTGCTCGAGCTCACACCTGGCTCGTTCCTGGAGCTGACCGGTCTCGCTGCTTTCGTCCGACCTCCGCGTCGCCTCAGGTTTCGGGACGATGATTTGGCTGCCCACACTGCGCTGACCGTCAAGGAGCTCGGCAAGATCGCTGGCCCACTGTTCGGAGACCGGCTCATAAAGACGTGAGCTCCCTCCGTCCCTCCCTCCTCCGCGCCACCACCACCCTCACGGCCGCCAGTCGCGCCAGATCGATCTCGGATCAGCTCCAAGGCGTGAATGGTGCTTGATCTCATCGACTGACAGTCTTCTTTGCCGTGCTCGCTTCTTTTGTGGGTCAGGTTCACCCGGAACGAGCACAAGGACGGACCCATCATGCCCCACGCCCGCCCAGTCTCAAAGACCTACTTCTGGATCGACTACAAGGAGTTCTGCGACGTGGTCAGATGGAGGATGGACACCCTCTACAAGTCACTCGACAAAAAGCTCAGGACCGTACGTTCACCGAACCCGCTTTCTTCCCTCTTCGTCGTCCCTGAGGATGATGACGCTGACATCTCTTTCTATTGTCGTCTGTGCCTGACCTCTTCAGGAGCAAGAGAACAAAGGGTACATCTGCTCGGGCCCAACGTGCCGACGGACGTATCTACCGGTCGACATCCCAATCAACTTCTCGCCCGAGGGCAACCTCCTCTGCGACAGCTGCGGGTACGAGCTTGAGGACAACAACGAGGCAGAGGACGTCAAAGGCTCAGAGGACAAGATGGCAGTCTTCAACGTCCAGACTGCATGGATCCAGGAAGGGCTTCGAAAGACGAGCGAGATGATCTTCCCAGTGTGAGCGCACTCAACCGCTATCCTCCTCCCAGCTGCCACGACTGACCTTCTTGGCCTTGCATCTCTATCAGGTTTGACATTCACGAGTGGCTCGCTGCCAACACGCGTGGAGGGGAGGCCGAAGCGGTCACGGCGACCTCGGTTCAGGTCGAGCTCCAGCTCGATGGAGACGACGCCAAGAAGGCTAGCGAACGAGCAAAAGTCGCGGCGGCCCAGAGGTCAGTCACATCTGGGGTCCGAGACGCACACGATATGCTCCAGCCACTGATGGGACGCTTGATCTCTGCAGGACGCAAAACGTGATCCCATCCTGGCATCTGTACTCGACCGTCTCGGGTCAGCAGACCGCTCTCGGGATCAGCCATGCCGCTCAGCAGGCCTCGGTCAATGCGGGTGTATCCGTGTCGAACGACGACGACGAGGTCGTGGTCGACGAGAAGGCAACAGAAGGTCAGTCTGCCCGTCATCGTGCCTGGCCAGATCTCGCTCTGACCATGATAGCACTCGTTCCCCTGTCTGCTTGCTTGTCGACAGCACTCGAGGACTACTACACCAACCTCCGGTCTGCCTCAAGTGCGGTCAAGCCTGAACCTGTCGACGAGAGCGAGGACGCGTTCAACCCGAACGGAAAGCGCGACCGATCCTTCAGTCCTGCCGTCCCAGCCGGAGTCAACCCCTTCTCTCGTCCTCAGTCGCGATACGACTCTCCCGCTTCTGGAAGCGGCTCTGAGCCGAAGCGAGCGAGGTTGTCGCCCAGTCCAGAAGCGCAAGATGAGGAGACAGCGACCGGTGGCGACGGCATCATGGTCCTCGGTCAGTCAACACGCACTCTGACCACAGCCAGACTCTTTGACGTGGCTGACATCTTCTTCTTTGTCATCTCTGCAGTCGATGGGGTTGAGATGGCGTTTGACGCTGTGACAGAGGAGGACCAGGAACGGATGAGCCCAGACGAGTACACGGTACGCACACCTCTCCAGCTTTTCCAGTCTCTCCAACCAGCACGCGACTGGAGCTACTCGCCCTCACTCATCGTGTCGTGTAGTACTGGGCTGGCCTGCCTTCCTGGACTATCACTAACGCGTTCCTTGCCTCCCCTTCGTCCCCCCTGTAGGCGTACTTCGAGGTCTGGTCCGAACTCAACTCTTGAGCAGAAGCAACTCCATCAAAAGAAACCCAAACTCACTTACGACGATATGCATGCCCTCTTTACGACTCATCAGCGTGTTCGGAGAGCTCAGGACGCTCCTGATGACGACGCGAGGGGGGGGGGAACGGGGACTGATGCCGGCCAGCGTGCGACCTCCACTTTGGGGCGAGCTGAGCTCAACACCGTCCTCCTCCCTCCGACCCCTCGCTGCCACCGACACCCACACCCACTTTTTCAAGCTATCACACACATCAACATGACTGCCATCTCCGACACCATCAAGGCTCTCCGCTCTACTCCGGTCAAGGACGCAAAGCCGAGGATCGAGGTCGAGTCGATTCCGTTTGGGTCGCGCAAGGAGATCAGCTCGCTCGGCGCCGACTTCGTCCTCGTTCGTGCCCGTCCTCGCGCCTCTCTTCCTGGCTCCTGCTGACTTCCTGTTCTCTTTTCCTTTTTTTCTAGATCAAAACGCGCGCTGTGGCTCTCAACCCGACGGACACTGCTTCGTTGGGTCGAAAGGACGGACAGCCCATCGTGACTGTTGGATGCGACGTCGCCGGAGAGGTCATCGCCGTCGGCTCAGCTGTTGAACATCTCAAGATTGGCGACAACGCCTCAGCTTTCGTCTTCGGAACGAGTGCAGAGTTCGATGGCGCGTTCGGAGAGATTGTCAAGGTCAACAGGAAGAACGCGTGGAAGATGCCCGACTCGATGTCGTTCCCGGAGGCCGCAGCCGTCACCGTACGTCCGCAGTGGTCTCAGCCTCTCTCTTACGCATGCACTGACGTAGTTTGTCGGTCTTTTCCTAGCTCGCCCACCTGACAGCCGTCCAGGCGCTCTTCTGCCGCTTCAAGCTGGATGGCCGACCCTCGTCGCCGACCAAGACGCCCGAGACGGTGAGTCTTCCCAGCCTCCAGAGGCGGGTGCGACTTGGTCGCTGATTTCACTATCATTTTTTCATCTCGATCAGATTCTCATCTGTGGAGGATCAACATCCGTCGGACACGCCGCCGTCCAGATTGCGTTCTTGTCTGGCCACCGTGTGATCGTCACCGCTTCTCCCGGCGCTCACGAGTACCTTCGTTCGCTCGGAGCGTCCGAGACGTTTGACTACAATGATGAGGATCTCGTCAACAAGATCAAGGCTGCCACCAAGGACGGCAAGGGAGTCAAGTACGCGTACGACACCGCCTCCAAGGGGCCGACAACGGAGGTTGCCATCGGTCAGTCCAACACCATCCTTGCCTTGTTCCGAACTTCCATCAGCTGACTAAAACGCCTGCCTTGCACTATCTAGACTCGATCGTGCCCGGAGGTGGCCAGGTCATCACCACCTTGCCCGTTTCGGACGAGCACAAGACCCGACGAGCCGACGTCAGCGCAGAGTTCCAGCTCGTCTACGAGGTCCTCGACTACGAGGTACGTCTCTTCTTCTGCTCCTGCCCAACCAACATAGGACGCTGATTCGCCTTTCTTTGACGTTGCAGTTTGACTTTATGGGCCACCACTTTGCGCACCGACCGGACGACGCCGACCTGTCGCTCGAGTGGGTGACCAAGGAGATCCCGGGACTCTTCCGAGGCTGGCAGACCAACAACGGAGGATCGCACACGTACAAGGGACAGAAGCTGAGGGCGATGGACGGAGGTCTCGCTGCCATCCCGGAGGGCCTGCTGATCCTCGCCAAGGGGCAGCACAAGGCGGAGAAGCTCGTATACCCGATCGAGTAGTTTCTCGCCTATCTTGATATACGCAACGTATCTGCTTTTCTGCACATGCCATAAGCCAAAGAAAAAAGATTATCTCGTCCTGAACAAACGTCAGCGAAAGGCTGCGGCGAGAGCGACGAGCTCGGAGCGCTCGGACTCCCTCCTCCTCTGTCGACTGCATCCACCCACGACGGTCTGCGCCCCGTCAACTACTCTGCGCGTGGCAGCAGGCTCACCCTGCTGACCGACGCGGACTGCTGAGTGAGCGAACCCGAATGCTGACTGGGTGAGCTCGCGAGCTTGGTGAGCAAGGACGGTCGACTCCTGTCAGCTGGACTCGCTCCGCCGTCGAGTCTCGAACGAGTCCGAAGGTACACTTCAGTTCGATCACCATCGAGTAGTCGATCCTCCAACAACCATCGTGTAGTTCTCATCTTATCCTCGTGTTCATCCTGTGCATGCGTGTGTTGGGCAAAAAACGGGAGTCAGGACTCCTCCTGGCTCAAGTTTGTACGCAGGGATCAGCTAAAAGCCAGGCGAGAGAGAAGCTCACCCTCTCGGCTGAAAGCTGAGACCCACGATTTCTAGTGCATGCACGGGAAAACGAGAGAAGAATCATGGATAGAATAGACTTGGTCAACTCCACTAGAAGGAATGGTATGGCTACGGGGAGAGAAGATGGAGAAGAGGATGGGAGAGTAGGAGTAGGAGGAGGAGAGAGGCTGAGCGCTATGCTAAGGTGAACGAGGAAAGGGCGATGTGGTTCGAGGTGACCTCGAATCCTCGTCCGCGTTCGAACTCAAGGCGGGATCAATCCGAAGACTACTAGCTACCAGCTCAACATCGTCCATCTCCCAGCCAAACAAACCCCAACACTGGCACATCCCTCTTCTCATCGCCATGTCGCCCTCTTCTCTCGCCCGAACTGCGCTCATCCTCGGCTACGACCCTCGCATCTCGACTGGGATTAAGGACATGTTGCTCGCCCAGGGCTTCAACGTCGGCACTGTCTCGCGCTCTGCCAAACCCGACCTCGACGGGATCAACCGACTCACCCACGTTGTCGGCGACCTGTCCTCCCTGGGCACCGTCGAGAACACGTTCAAGACCATCACCGACAAGTACGGACCCGTCTCGACAGTCATCTGGAACGGTCAGTCGTACACCTACCCCCTTGTCTCGCTTACCGCGCGTTCATCTCGTCAACGACATCTGACGCCCTCTCCCCAACTATGTATTCTCCTGAAGCGGGAGGCAACGTCCGCGCCCCCGTCCAAGGCTCCCCCTTCAGCATCCCAGTCGACAAGGTTGCTGGCGCTCTCGATGCCGGCCTCTTCTCCGCCTATCGAGCGGCACAGCTTCTGCTCGAGTCCAAGCACGACGGGCCGAAGCACTTCATCTACATCGGCAACGTCTGCCATACCCCCGGACACGCCTGGCCCGCTCTTTATGTGCAGGGACTCAATAAGGCTAGTGCGGCGCACATGATAGAGGTCGGAGCGAAGGCGTACGGCAGGAAGGGAGGACCGATGTGAGTGTGGGGTGCTTTCAGTTTGTCTTCCGGTCGTGAATGGTGCTGACATGACACGTCACATCTGTCGCATCAAGGTTCTACAACGTATGTCTCGTTCCCACCTGATCGCGCGGGACCACCGTCTTGCTGCTGAGGCTGACTTTGTCTCTTTTCTCTTCGGCCTGTTCCAGCTTTGGGAGATCAACAACGACGGCACCATCCCCATCACCGGCATCTCTCCTGACGGTCACGCCGACATGGTTTCGGAGCTCGTCGGATCGACTGAGCAGGGCGCGTGGGAGGTCCCGTTCTCTACGCATGACGGCAAAGGCAGGAGGGCGAGAGAGGACCTCGTCATCAAGACTGACTGGTAGTTCACGGTCATCGTTCTTCAATCATGATCGTGACTCTGTAATCATGAGTCTGGCCTCGATTGATTGATGATCTATGTCCTTTCCTCACAACTGGCCCGCTCTCGGCTGTGAAGACACACTCGAGACCTGAGGGAAGACCGGAGGCATGCCAACAGTACTGTTTCTGTCACTGCCAACTTCCAAGGCTCTGGTGTCCTGTCGGACTGGCGAGTCACTGCAATATCTGTTCTTGCCTCACAAAGGGTGAGCGGGTGCGAGGGATGCCGGCCGGCTGGGATAGTCACCCTGTTTGGTTCGGCTGTGCTCGCTCTCGTCCGAACTGGGTCCCCTCCCTCCGACGTTCGGCATCATGCAGCCCTCATCTCAGCCTGACCATCAACCACCATCTTCCGATTTGCACACACACATCCACCTACACCGCCTCGACCGACTCTCAAACCCTCCGCCCCTCTCCTACCCGTCTTCACCCATTCGCCCTCCCCCGTCACCTCTCCCAACCCATACATCTCTCACACCTCTTAGCCATGTCCACAACCACCACCACCACCACCACAACCGGCCCCACCGCCGCTCAAATTGCGGCGGTCCGCGAGCGATCCGACATCCACCAAGCCAACGCGACCTACGCGGCTACTACAGGCGACTTTATGCACAACCCGATCGAGCCTGGACGGACGCTCCGGATGCCCTGGAAGGCAGCAGCGGTCGAGAAGCTCTTCCGCGAGGGAGCCGCCGGCAAGGGAGGCGAGAAGGGTGGGATGACGGATCAGAGGGTGGAGAAGGTGTTGGGGGAGTGAGTCCGAAGCTGCTCGAGCAAGACGAAGGGAGGGAGGGATAGCACGCGTGAGCTCGGACCCGGAGCTGACCTTGGTTCCTCGATCGTCTCTCTGTCTCTGTCTCTGGATGTTCAGGTACATCAAAGACAAGCGGGACTCGATGCGGATGACGGGGCATATCGATAAGAAGCTTACGAAGCTGGAGAGGAGCGTCGCTGGTCAGTCCAGTCCCTCCTAGGCCAGCAGACTGAACACAGTCAGACTAGCTCGCGCGAGCTCGGACGCAGGCTGGCTGACACGGCGTCTCGTCTTCTGCGTTGTGTCGCAGATCTCGGCCTGCACGACCGTTTTGATGCAGCGCGGAAGAAGGACGGCAAGCTTGGGAACGGACCTTTGCTGGACTCGCCGCCGGATGAGGTGCCGCTGGCTGGGAAGTCGGACGTTTGATCCAGTACGCACTCGCGTTTCGTTTGTACTTCGCTTCGTCGCCAAGCCTCAGTCGATTTTTTGTTGTATCAGACAGCTGTTGTTCAGGTCAGGGACATAACTCGGAGGAGGGAAAGTCGGCCGATCGAGACCTGACTCGTCCCTCAGCTCGGATCAGCTTGCTTTGTCCGCCACTCTCGTCGAGGAGCGAAGAGACAGGAGGTTGGGATCCTTCTCAAGTCGGGCCCGCCTGCTCTTGATGAAACGGTAAGATGACGATGCATAGATACGATGCTAAGATCGAGCTGAGATAAACAGCTGTCCGTCCGGCCCTCAAGCCTTGACTCACTCCTCCGACCCACGCCCTCCCCCTTTGGCCTCGAGCCACGCTCCGACGCCTTCGTAGCACGAGATCATTATTGCGCACGCCGGCGCAACCTTGAGCAATCTCGGAGCGAGGCCCGCAAACAGAGCTTGCGGACCCTCTGCCTTGATGATGCCGACCAGGAGGGAGAACGTTCCAGGCACGTGGACGCGGGGACGAGTGGTGACTTTGGGTTGCGGTGATGTTGATGATGAAGAGGTGGATGTGATGGTAGATGGAGAGGAGACAGTCGAGGAGTGTGCGGAGGCGATAGGAGTGGAAGTGGCGGCGGGCGCTTTCTGGACAAAGACTTGACGACGAGTCTTGAGCACGTCGAACGGTGTTGTGAGGAAGGCGGCGACCTGCAAACATGAGCGAGACATATGTTTGTGATTAGCGACCATCGATTAGAGAGTCTACACTGGGAAACGTGGACTGACCATGCCGCTCGACGCGCCAGCGACCATCGCCCTCGCCCACTCGCCCTTTCCTCCAGGCCTTCCCTTGACCCACGTCGGCCCGGTGAGCACCCTGAGCTTCATGATTTCGTAGCCTGCCCAGTAGATGGCACTGAACGGGACGTCCCGCCACAGGGTCGCTCCCAGTCCTCGCCAGAGCGTCCGCACGCCTCTTTTGCGGACCATGTCTGACAGGCCGGCGAGCGTCGACTTGACCGTCGGCGGAGGGAGATGTGCAGCCGGGAGTGCTTGAAGACGGGTCCGGAACAGTTCGAGTGGGGAGAGCAGGGTGACCGAGAGCGTCCGGGAGAGTGCGCCGGCGAAGAGCGGGGAGAGAACAGACAGGGAGGCGGATTGGGGTGCGAACGAGAGGATGTGGATGTTGAGATGTGTGTAGCCGAGCATGTACAGTGCCGAAGAGGGGACTCCCATTGATCTGATCAGACAGGAACCCCGTCAGTCTGATGTTTGACCGGCCAGGATGGGCGAGGGCTGACGAGCTCTGATTCGCGCATGAGCTCCAGCTAGCGGGCAGTAGACTCACAGCGTTGTCCCGACTCCCTTCCACAGACCTCGGATGCCACTCTCGTTTCTGACGTTCCTGACCTCCTGCCAGAACCCTCCGAGGGCGACACCCTTGCCCTTGCGACCTCCGACGGCGACCTTTCCCAGCCGGAAGTCGTCGATCAGCCGTCGCCAGCCTTGCGGAGACTCGCACCCGACCGGAACGTGATCCAACCTGAGCGCGGCTGTTGCTGACGAGGACGAGGACCTGAGAAGACGGGCTACGTCCGAGGAGGATGACGAGCAGTAGAGTTGGTGAGCTCGATGGCTCGAGGCCCCGGGCAGGGAGGACGACGGCGGAGCGGCCAGCGGCCGGTTGAGAAGGGTGGTTGTGCAACATGGAGGATGCGACGTCGGTGACGGTCCGAACGAGGATGCTGACGGCGGGGGTTGTGTCGGTTTGGATGGGGGTGGGCGAGACTGAAGTCTCGTCTTGAGCACGTCGAACGGCGTCACTGGGAACGAGCACACGAGGACAGAGCACACACAGCGTCAGCCAGAGACCAGACCGGATGTTGCTAGCATGATGGACGTACTGAGTAGACTCGTTGCTACTGCCCCGGTCATTGCTCCTGCTCCTCTGCTGCCCAACCTGGCCATCAGGCTCGACTCGCCGACCGACTCGTCCTCATCCGAGCCTTCCCTGCCCACTCGCATTCCACCAGATCGCCCAGACGACGACGAGCGGCCACTGTCGGTTGCTGACGATACTGGACGATCGTACTCGTCCAGATAGACCACGTTCCCGCTCGACTGGCCCGTCGGCCGAGACGAGGAGGGTATCGACGACCCGGACGGTCGGGAGGAGGTGGAGGCCGACCCAGAGCCGAACTCAACGTACTCGTCCGGAACAAACGCGTCCGCCGTCGTCGAGGCCATAAACCGGAAGCGAAAGAAGGGGTGGAGACGGAAGGGGAGTCGGGAACGCGGTCCGAGAGATGGGTGGGGCGGACGAGGGCGAAGGGAAAGTGACGACTGTTGGAGGGTGAGCTCAAAAGTCGAGCCGAATCTCGACCCCCGGCCGCGCTGACGAGGCAGTCGCCAGAGTCAGAGTCAAAGATCGCTTTGCACTTATAGCGTACGCTATCAAGCTCTCAGTACAGCGTGTGACGCTCGTGGTCCATCAGAGCTGAGACGAGAACCTTTTGCGCGAGTCCAGCAGGATGTCGCGTTCGGACTGCATGCCGAAGTCGCATTCCAGAGGCGACACCCTAACTCAGGTAGCCGATTCGGCTCATGTGATCGTTTCAATCATAATAGTTTCGTACGTCTGACGGTAAACCGAGGGGCCCGCTCCAGGCTTGTATGTTGTTCCCCCCCTCTCTGGCCTCGTCCTCCCCGTCGGCCGTGTCCGCCCCTTGGGTCTGGCAGTCGATCGGGTCTGATCACGGCCTGAGGTATGATCTGCGTTTTTTCGGTGCGTCGTCTGGTACGAGCTCTGGTGCTGGGGTCGTTATGGAAGGTACGGACGGGGTGAGGGCGGCGATGGCGGCTCCCGTCTCCTTGACCTTTGCCCGGGCAGCGTCCAACTCCTCGTCCAGCTTCAGACGCTCGTCCCCTAGAAAGTGGGCAGCAAAGAAGCAGTCGATAGAACGGACAGTGATCAGATGGTCAGTATACGTAGACTCGTCGACTCTGGAGGGCGCGCTGGTCGAGGAACGGCTATGAAAGCGGACCGCCGTTCACGTCCTCCCCAAACGCTGGGTAGCCCGGCTGGGACCGCACGTCGGACGACAGACCGCTCAGGTAGAAGCCCGACCATGCGATCGGCTCAATCTCGAGGTCTAACCGAGCAGAGGGCTCGGTGCGAGAGCGGTGGGCGGCCAGCGTCGAAATTGGAAGACGACGGAAGACGGCGAGCGAAGGGGACGAGCGACTCACAGGTTAGGACGCGGGTGTCCTTGATCCCTGCACGGTTCACGATCCGATGGCGCTCGTCTACCTCACGACGGACGTAGAGGTACGATCCTCCAGCACCTAGAGAGACGGAACGAGATTGAGCAGTCAGCAGTCTGGCAGCAGACGCGGACGAGGACGGGCGGACGCACAGACGAGAAGAGCTCCCCAACCGTAAATCTACAACCGACAGCACACAGCGTCAGTATGGAACACACGATCAGACAGAGGTGTGTACTCACGACTGATTTTCCGGTGTTCATAATGCGAATCGAGTTTGATTGCGAGCTGCAAGGGTGGGAGTGGGAGGACGAGTTGGTGAGCTCGAATCGAAGCTCACCTCGACCGCCGCGGACGAGAGCGCCCTTTGACAACGTGCAGGGGACCGTCCTCGGGGGCGTCAACAGATCAAACGCACACTCTGGCTCCACAGTCGAGATCGTCAGCGAACGGTGACCCCCGATGTCGAGCATCTGTCGTGGAGAGGTGTGGGACAGAACAGCAGGTCGTCCCTTTGTTCTCGCCTCGGTCGCGTGTTACGATCGACCCCTGCCCGCCGGATGCGCTCGACGGCAGCCTCCTCTCCTCCCCTGGAGAGGGGGTCACTCGTAAATATATAAGGGGCTCTTGCTTCTCAATCGTGCCCGAGTCCCAACCCAGATGCGTCTGCGCCCGGTGTTGCGAAGGCAGCTTCGGGCAGGTTAGTTTCCGTCGGTGATGGCCTAGCGCGCAGTCGTGCCCTGCTCATGCCTGCCTGAGGCACCCATTGTTCTCGAGCCGCCCTGCCGATTTCAGTCAGACCTCCCCAACACCGACGCCCTCGCCCACTCGCATACCACACTCGCCTCTGCAACCCGCTCGTCAGCCTGCTCTGCCCTCTTCCGGCTCTCTTGTCCTCCGCCTGCCCGGTAGCGAACCGTCTCTGCCTTCACGGACCTCTCGCCCTCTCGTCAGCCTTCTCGCCTCAACCCAACCCCGACTTTCCTTCTCGAGCCCGTCATGGAGTCGTTCAACGTAGGACCTACGTATCAGACCGTAGAGGAGGTTGGATCTGGAGCGTACGGGGTTGTGTGAGTGACGGTCGTCCTGTCTTCTCTGTCGAGCTCACCGTATTGCGAGCGAGGTCCGGGCGTCCGACAACGACAACCACAGAGCGACGCCCTCAGCCATCGCACGCCGGCCAGAGCCTGCACAGGTCAGGGTCGGCTCTGGCAGAAGCTCGTTCGTGCAGGCTCCAGACATTGAGCTCTGTCGTTGGACCCAGTCCAGACCGAGCCACCCTCGCTGGAGGGAGGGCGCTCAGTCGAGCTCGCACCGTCCTCGTCCGACAACGTCCTGCTCTCGTCCAGGGCAACCTGGAACCAGGATCGTCGCCAAAGCTGACCCTCGACCCTCTTGCCTTTCCTCAGGGTCTCTGCTATCCACGCTCCGTCTGGGACCAAGGTGGCCATCAAGCGGATAACGCCGTTTGACCACTCAATGTTCTGCCTCCGCACACTACGAGAGATCAAGCTCCTCAGACACTTCAGGTCAGTCGTGCCTTCCCGCATCGACTCGTCCTCAGACAACGGTCCAGTCTGGTTCCGTCATCAGCCGCAGAATCTGACGCTCGATCCGCTCCGCTCTTGCTTGGGCGCCGCAGACACGAGAACATCATCGCCATCCTCGACATCGTTCGCCCAGAGTCGTACGAGGCCTTCCAGGAGGTCTACCTCATCCAGGTACGTCACATGTCACCTCAATCGGAGCCGCTTGTTCCTCGGATCTGGCAAGATGCCCTCACTGTATCGCGAGCTGACCATCTTCGCGCCCTCCTTTTCCGTCTCGAGTAGGAGCTGATGGAGACCGACATGCACCGAGTGATCCGCACGCAAGAGCTCAGTGACGACCACTGCCAGTACTTTATCTACCAGGTCCGTCTCAACCATCCGTCTCGCCTTCGCTCGCTACTCGCTTCCGATTTGCTGATCTGTCTGTGTGCTGTCGATCTCGATCGCACCAGACGCTGCGAGGGCTGAAGGCACTGCACACCGCCAACGTCCTCCACCGGGATCTCAAGCCGTCAAATCTGCTGCTCAACGCCAACTGCGACCTCAAGGTGTGTCTCCACGCCTTGTTTGAGCTCAGGCCTCACAGCGTGACTGATCCAAGGTCCCTGCTCTTTCTGATCTTTCCAGATCTGTGACTTTGGACTCGCTCGTTCCGCCGCTCTCCCTCCGCCTGATGCTGGACCGAACGGAGGGGCTGGTTTCATGACCGAGTACGTCGCCACGCGATGGTACCGAGCACCCGAGGTCATGCTTAGTGAGTCTCGACGTTCACCCAGCCTATCGTAAAGCCCATGCGGCCGCTGATCCTCATCCGCTCTCTTCTCTCTTCTGTCTTTCAGCCTTCAAGGAGTACACGCGCGCGATCGACATCTGGTCTGTCGGATGCATCTTGGCCGAGATGATCAACGGCAAGCCAATCTTCCCCGGACGCGACTACCACCACCAGCTATCCCTCATCCTCGACGTGCTCGGCACACCCTCGATGGAGGACTTCTACGAGATCACCTCTGCGCGGTCAAAGGACTACCTGCGTGCGCTCCCGTTCCGCAAGCGCAAGGATCTCGCCGAAGTCTGCCCAAAAGCCAACCCTCTCGCGATCGACCTGATGAAGCGGTGCCTCTCGTGAGCAATCCACATTCGCGCTGCTGTCTTACAACTGGAATCGCGCGCTGACTTGTTGCTTGTACATCCATCCCCGCAGCTTCTCCCCAAAGCGACGGATCACGGTCGAGGAGGCACTTCAGCACCCGTACCTCGAGGTACGCATCCCGTCGCACTCACCTCAGTTCGAGGCCTCCCGACGGTTATGCTGACTCCGCTTCTTTCTATCCTGGCAGCCGTACCACGACCCGCAAGACGAGCCATCTGCTGTTCCTCTTCTGCCCGCCTTCTTCGACTTCGACAATGGATCCGACCAGCTCAGCCGCGAAGACCTCAAGCGTGAGTGCTCTTTTATCGATCTATCGAAGCGCAGACTCGACAGTGCTGACGGAGTCTTACACCGTACTTTCTACAGAGATGATCTACCAGGAGATCATGAGCCCAATCCCGTCTCATCACGAGCAACCGCTCCAGTAACATCGTCCAGACTCTTCGCCTTGTTCGCTATACCCTTCCGAACTCGTATCCTCCGCCGGCGCGCGGAGCGACCTCTCTTCGTAGACTGTCACCCTCCACCTTCCAACTCACCACCTTCTTGGACCCATCCCCTGGCCGTTCCCCCGACGGACCCCCTCCCTCATCGCGCTCCGTAACCTACTATACTCCCATCTCCCGTACTATCACCTCTGCATCTCTCACTCTTTGTCACTCGCTACTGTCTTCCCCATCTTCGCCTGGTCGCGTGCAACTCCATACCCTGCTTTCCATATCAAGCCAACCGAATCGAAACACAAGCGTCTTGCGTGCACAACGTCAGACCAGTAGTCTGCCGATCATCTCTAAACGTCAATGTATGCGCATCTTCAAGCGGCAGAGACTCCCAACCAACCCGAGCACAACCGAGGGACGAGTCAAGTCCGGACTGGCTGACTCCCTGACCTGAACAACACTTTACATAAACACGCCTTACACTCATCATTCCTTCAAAAGGTTATAGAGTGTATATCACGAAGGAAGCTAGGGAAGAAGAATCTAAGTTCAGAAACAAAGCCCGTTTCCAAAGTCCACACCCTCCCAGGCCCTTACTTATTTTCTACACCAAGACCGAACCTGATATAATTACGCAATGTAATCCCAAAGCTCATCGAAGTAAAATCCGGGGATATGACGAATCGTGTCTTGTCTTCTCAGTCGTGCGAAATGTGGCCATGCGAGAGGTCGACCAGGTCTGGGACCGCTCGTTGACGGATTGCCTGCGCGGGTCCGAGCTCACATCGACGTTCCCTCTACTGCCGACATCCATCCTCTCGTCTCCCCGGCTATCGCGTTCAACATGCTGCGAACGTATGCTGCCTCACTGCGAGTCTCGTGAGTGGGCTCTGTACAAGTCGAGAGCGTCAGACTGCCTATCGAGGAGCACGGAAGGATGACCTGACCTCTGTTCCCTCCGCACTCTGCTTTGTCGTGCGTTCCCAGCCGGCCACGCCCTGCGGCGCACCTCGTACGAGCTCACATGCGCTCCATCAAGTCTTGAGCCGTCCCTGGATCGTCATGGAGGGCAGCCCTCGACGGAGAGGGGCTCGGGAGAGGAGCGGGCTCGGAGCCGGGAGGCGAGGGGGGTTACGCTCGTTCCTGGTCGCTTTGCTCGTGCCTGAGGTTTGTCTGTCCCCCCTCCCCTGTCTTGCTCGGATCCAGTCATATTGCCAGGAACGTGTTGCTGACCTCTCGGTGTCGCACCTCTTTTTCGGTCTGCTCAACTGGTGCCCCTTGTCCACCATCTTTCAGCGCGCCATCACCCTCTGCTCGTCAGCGCCTTTCGTGTTCTCATCAAATCGGTGATCAGTATGGCAAGCGTGAGTCTCCTTTGCGTGTGAGCCCGTTGAACGAGGGAGATGTGCTGACGCGGACCTGATCCCTTCCTCGCCTATGTCCCTGTTCGTCCGTTGTTCTGCTCGGCCACCAACGACTTACCATCGCGTCAATATCGAATCTGCCGGCTGTCGCGTGCAGTCTTTGGTACTCGACAGCGTCCTACATCCCTCGCCCTGCTTCCATCCACCGTCCCTCTTCGCCTGCGCCTGGTCTCCCCAGGTCATCTGGGTACCTGCTACCGGGCTCGGAGAGCTCGCGTTGCAAGCGCTGCCGATGCAGGATGGCACGCGCAAGACCGAGGGAACCAAGAGTCAGTCTGATCCGGCTCGCGTTCGCTTGCAACGAGCTCGGCTGAGGCGAGCTCGGCGTGTTTGGTCCATCGCGGCCAGGAGCTGACCGACGCGGCCACCTCTTCTCTCAGCGCCACCCCAGACTCGCCTGATCGAGGACGGAGTCTCGATCGAGTCGCTGGCCGACATCAAGGTACCTTTCATCCGACACTGGAAGTCGACAGAGTCGAAGCGACAGCACCAGACTGCTGGCGTCGTCAGGCTGGCCACCTACGCCCGATGGAAGCGATCGGCCCGCTCGTCTCGTATCCAACCCGGCCGTCCTCAATCCTCGTCTTCGCGGGCGGCCATCTCCTCGTCCAACCTACTTCTCATCACCTCGGGACCTACCTCGACCCGGCCAGCCGTGGACGTGACCGACGAGGCGAAGGCGGACCTCGCTGCTGCTGCCGGCGCGAGATGGTCCTCGCAGGACTGGACGATCGATGCCGGGGACATTGAGACTGTACACGAGCTGCAGCGGTTCTTTGCCGTCTGCGACACAGCTTATGGCGGATCTGTGCGCAAGGCGTCGACGTCTGCCCATGCGGTCGTGTCTAGGCTTGCGACGAGCTCCGCGGTTGCCATCCTGGCTGGGTGGATCCTGCCGACCGTGATCTCGTGCTTGGTCCTTCCTGCGTGGGCGGCCCCGGTCGTCTCTGTGGGCACGGCTGTCTCCTTGCCGTCCGGATCTGCGTCGGCGGGCGGATGGGGTGATCCGGCGGTGGCGGTCTCTTTGCCCATCGCGATGGAGATGGAGGGCGAGAGCGGTGGGAATGGGCAAAGGGCTATAGACGGAGGTGGTGATGGAGATGGGGAGGGTGAGGCGTGTGTATGGGAGTCGAGAGGAGTGAGATGTGGTTCGAAGCATGGCACAACAAGGACAGAGAAGGGTTGGAGGTGTGTCAATCATCTGAGGTGCGTCCTTGCCATGTCTATTGTCGTTTGTGGGCCGAACTGTCTGCGCACCAGGGCTGAACAGACCGCGCTGGCAGGTCGTATCTCGCTCCTCCTCCTCGAGTCTACAGGCTGCTTGCTGGAGCGCGAGATCCCGTCATCAACGATCCTCTACTCAGGGCTCCACATACACTCGACGAGCTGCTCGCGGATCCTCCTCGGGACCTCAAGATGTTGAGGGAGGTGTTGGCGCGCCTCTGGCCGTCGAACCCGCCCAAGGGACGGTCAGTCAAGGATCTCCTCCGGGGCATCTCCACAGCCGTCGACTCTTTGCGCAGTGAGCGATCTCTCCTGTACCTCTCCTATGCTATTCCGGACTGACACTGAACCGACTTGTCGTCTTTGTCTCTGTCGATCCAGGGCATACCGACCGAAACGTACGTTCATGGACGAATATGTGTGTCTTGGCGGAACGTTGCTGACTCTTCCCGTCCATGGCCAATCTGGGAGTCAGCGAGAGGATGAGATCGTTCGTCAAATCAAGAACGGGCTGTTGCCCGAGGGGACGTCCGTGTTCATGTCGGAGGTGCGTTTTGATCTGTCGTCGTCCGGTCTGGGGTGGGCATCATCTCGATGCGCTCAAACGCTGAGAAGCTGACCAATGCGTTGGTGTCTTGCCTGCTTAGTCTGACGCAATAGACTACGTCAAGTCGCTCGCGCCGCCTAGCGGGACGAAGAAGAGGGCGTCGACCGAGGTCGCAGCCCCAGTCGGCAAGGCGCGTCAGCCCAAGATTCGTGAGCCAGACGTCTCGACTACGTGTCAGCATCCCGCGCTCATCACCACTGGCCTTTGTGCACCCTATCCAGGTCGGTCATCTACCCCATCGGGCCCGTCGTCGGTTGCGTCGTCTTCAGCGCCACCAATGACGCCGCCGACGTCCGTCGACGACGACTGGGAAGCCGACTCGGATGAGATGTGGGCTGAAGACGACGACGAGGACGACGGAGAAGCTAGGGGCAGGGGATATGATTTTGATCGTGAGTGCGCGATGATACCAAAGTAGAGCAACGCTGATTGAGCTGACTTTTATCCTCGTGGATGGTCAACAGGCGAGGACGAAGACGCGCCTGAAGCTGACCGCACAGACACAGAGATCAAAGAGGGAGTGCAGAAACTTGTCAGTCGTGCTTCCTTCTTCGTCCAACACGTATCCTGATGCGTCAGTCGGCTTGCTGACCCACCCTTGGCGCTACCGTGTTCCTAGTTGTCGTCCGTGCCGTTGTCGTCGTCCGCCCACCATCTCCCTGGATCGAGAGCGACCGAGTGGGAAGAGTGGGTACGTCGAGCGCTTGCGGCTCTTCACTGTTACATCAAGTCAGTCTGTGTCAATCTTACGCGTGCAGCACGGGGTGAATCGCTGACGTGGCTTTGTCTCTTATACTCTGTCTCGGACCCATCCAGCAACCCACTTTCGGTCGACGAAGTGTCCCCGGGCCTTCGACGGTTCACTCTCGAGCCCGGCTTCGACGCGCTCATGACGGACGTCCTGTCCGAGGTGGTCTTCAGCCCAGGGATCCGAGATCTCTCAGTTGCTGTCCACCGAGGCGAGCTGCCGACGGTGTCGCAGATCGAGATGGCCTGTCTGGCAGATCCCACGATGGTAGTAGATTTTGCCGATGACTCTGTGGGCTTTTACCTCCATCTCGCATGGAGCGAGGGGGCGAAGACGTGGTTCGTGTACGTCGGGTTTGGCGCGGGACGAGGAGGGAAGCAGGAGTTTAGCCTTGGACGGGTCAACCTGGACGAGGTGAAGATGTTTGCGGGCGAGGCGGCGCACACTCTGGTGAGTCTCTTGAGTGTTCATCGTGTCTCTTTTGGCGGCCGCTGACCATGTACTGTCCTTTGGCTCGTCGCCAGTTGCTCCGGAGGCTCAAGGAGCTAGCGCGCCGTGCGAAAGACGGGAGATGGACGGGAGGGCCTGCTCTGAAGAGTGTTAGTCTTCGTCTAGGACGCTCCCATCTTGTGAGTTGGTCGTGGTGCTTGTCCTCGTCTCATCCGTGGGCTCATCTGTTGTCTTTGACGTTGCGTCCCTCAGGTCCCTTCGTATCGTCGAGCTCTCCGAGGACCTCAAAAGACGGTTTCTAAACATTACCGCCAGGCCTTCGACAAGTCTCACCGACACGTCTTCCTCCGACTCGGCAGCGTCTCTGATGAACGGATCGAAGCCCTCGGCGGTAGGGCGAGCAGGAGGTTCAAGTTGGTTGTCTCGCTGATTGAGGACATCTTTATAAGGGGGTTCGGAGGATTGGATCGCGCGTTGGACTGCTTTGCGCTGCACTCTCTGACGCAGGTCTGCTTCATCCCCGCCGGTCAGTCGCGATCCGTCCAGACGAGACGCTGAGAAGCGTTCGAGCAACGGCTAACATCTGGTCCTTCTCCTTTGCCGGTCCAATCAGGCTCTGCTTCCTACAAGATCGAAGGTTGCAACCGGAGAGGCGAACTCGGCTGCACGACGGCTCGCGGTTCCCTGAGCACGAACTCGGCCGACCAACGGAGGCGCGGCCTTACCGCGTACGACAAGTGGGGGAAGGCTATGAAGAGGGTGCGAAGCCGTGAGTGCTGTAGACGGTGGCTGTCATCTGGTGCGCTCGACAGGTCGGACTGACTCCGTGCGTGCTCTTGAAGACTGGGTTTCGCTAAGGGACGATCTCTCTCTGTCGGACGAGGAGCGGCTTCGTCGGTTCGGAACATGTGAGTGGCATACCTGAATGGGTTTGGGTTGTTGGCACAGGCCGCTCACTCTGTATCTACTTGCTCTGGCAGTCCTCGACGGTATGGGACCGCGATTCGAGGTCACCGGTCCAAATCCCTCCCCGTTTGGTCAGTCGGACTCGTCTCCTCTGGGACCGTTGCCGCTGATGGGGTACTGATCGCACGCTTCGCGTTCTGTAGCTCGACAGATCCGTCTGGTGGGTTCACGGCCTCCGGAGATGTCGAACGAGACATGGATGACGGCCAAGTCTTGTGCCGATGTCGTCGTCAAGACGAGGGAAGGGGTGGAGAGGGTCGCTGCGGCTAAGAAGATTAGTGCCTGGTTGGAGTCGCGATGGCACGTCTTCCCTGTCTGACCTGGACCTTTTTGGTGTGACTTGCAGGCGGGTGAGGAAAAACGTGACAAGGAGAAGCTGACAAGGGAGGTCGTCAAGCTGACGTCTGCCGAGGGATGCAAGGTCAGCATCTGTGTCGCTCTGCCCAAGGTGTACTTGTGACCACAGCTGGCTGACTTCTCGTCGCTTCTGCCTACAGAGGACCTTCTCGCCTGGCGGCGGCTACGACACGCTTGATGCCGTCGCCGAAATGAAGTTGGCCCCGCTCTCGTTCAGGTTTCTCGGACTCGCCACCGAGGCGAACGCCAAGTTGACAGCGAACCTTGCGTTCAAGACCCGTGAGCTGGCGTGGGACGAGCTCTTTGGGGTCAGGAAGGTTCTGTTCGTCGCGAAGGAGCGCAAGTCTGCGTGGTCGACCGAGGAGCGCGCTGTCCACCTTCGTCTGGTGCAGGTCGACGGGAAGCCCGTCCTCATCTTCCGGTCGCTTGAGATGGACGACTGGCGGGAGCTGGAGCGGGCCTGGGTGCGTGATGACGAATCACTGAGAATCTTCGACGCTATCCTCCAAGTGGCTCCCATCGAGATGCTCACCGAGTACACTTTGCCTCACACTTCGGTTTAGATATACTTTTTAGCGATGCGATGGCCTATCCTTTGACAGCTAGACGTTTTCACGGCGGGCAAGCCAAAAGAAAGGGATGGTGGATGATCACGGCCGCAGTGGAAACGGGTGTGATGATGGCGGGCGCCTTGAGGTTAAGGGCGCGCAGATTGGGCTAGGGATCAGAAACAACGGCACAAGAGCTCAGCCATAAACAGACACTGTGTGGGGATGTGACGCAGCGGTCAGCGTGTTCGCTTTGCATGTGAAAAGTCGAGGGTTCAAACCCCTCCGTCTCCATCGTTTTGTACCTTGCACCTCTTCGTTTTGGCCCCGAGGAAAGAGAACCGACCCTCGCGCTTCAAGTGGATCTGGTGTGGTATCGTGTTCGCTTTGCATGCGAGAAATCGTGGGTTCAATCCCCACTGTCTCCATCTTTTGCCATTAGCACCAAGATCTGAGCTGTTTCTCTTTTGTGAGGGGAGGAAGGGGACCGAAAGAAGGGTTGGCCCTAAGGGGGCAGGCCCTCATGCTTGGCTTGAAAAGCCTGAGACAGCTTTGATCATGCAAAGTTGGCCAGCATCGGAACGGCAGGCGAGCGCGTCTCGAGAGCTCAGGACAGGCGGAGAGGTCTCCCGCGGCCAACCGTCACTCGCCTCACCCTTCGCTCGGACCCGCCTCGACGCCGGTGACCCTCCGCGTCTTGTCTGCAGTGCTCATGCGCCGACATGCATGCCTGCGAGTGTCTGTGGCCCATTCCGGCAACTGGTTCCTCCGAAAGAGCGGCTTCGTTCTGCTTAATCAGCAGTCCGCGACCTCGCGGTCGGGCTTCGTTCTCCGCCCTCCTTCCTCATCTGGCGGCGACGACCCGGATGCTTCCAGGCCTGCTTAGGCAAGTCTTTCTGTCTCCACTACTTACTACTGGAAATCCTTCATCTGCCGTGCGGGGTCTGAGCTGTGAGTGTCCCATCAACCCACACCACCCGTCCGTGGGCCATCCCGTTCCTGCCTTCCTTCTCGGTCGATTGATACCCATGTCCTACCCTCCCCCGTTCCCCACCCAGCCCGACGAGCCAGACGAGCAAGAGCAGAGCCCTCTCGTCCCGTTCCCTTCTCTTCCTCTCTCGTGGGACTTTGCTCTTCTGAGCCAGCTCGCGGACGAAGCCGCCGGCCCCTCGGTCCCTCAGCCTGCCCCTGCCTTCGACTCGTCGGACGCGCTTGCCTCGACAGCAGCCTGCTTTGGGCCCCCGCTGCCCTGTCAAGACGCTCCAACCTCCAGCTGGAACGTGCCACATGGCTATCTCGAGGCGGCGGATCCCGGCGAGCGTGAGCAGCACGCGGACGTCCCTTTGGTGAGCTCGAGTCAAGGTCAGTGCGAGCTCGCGTGCAACTCGCCCAACAGACATGCCCGTTCTCATCCGTGACAGTCACTGACACACTATCTCCTCTGTCTCTGTTGCTCCAAGGGCTGAAGCCGTACGGGTCTGCGACGTATGCGAACGATTGGGCGTCGACCTCGGCCGAGACGGGTACCAATGCCGTCCCAGACTGGTACTTCCCACCACCAACGTCTTCGCTCACATCCCGCTCGGCGACCCAGTCCTCTTCCGCCTCGTCCCTATTTGATCCGCGCTCGCATGGCGGCCACCCGACAGCCTACACGCCCTACTTTCCCTCGTCGAGCAGCCTGTCGTCCACCGCCGTCGAGCCGATCCCGGACGACCCAGAGAGCCCGACATCTATCGGCAGTGCAGACAGTCCGGAGGTAGATTTCGGGCTGGAAGAGGACGAGCTGAGGAGAAAGGAGAGGAGAAAGGCGACGAATCGAGCCAGTGAGTCCTCTCCTACACCCATCGGCGCTTCACCTACCCGCCGCTCTTCTCTCAGCTGACAATCGGTCTCATTCTTTCTTAGGCGCTCGAGCTTTCCGTGAGCGACAGAAGGCGTCGTTGGACCTGCACAAGGCGCTCCTGGAGGAGAGAGGTGAGCCCGACCAACTTTCTCATTCTTGCTCTTGCCCGACTTGTGTACTGACTTTCGTCCCTCCTCATGCTTCATGCAGACGCCGAAGTCAGTCGACTCCGAGCTGAGGTCGCCCGTCTCTCAGGCGAGAACACGTCGCTCGAGCGACAGCTGTACTCATCGCAGGATGGCTGACTGGACGAGTGGCGTTCGTCTACTGGCTGGGACCGCCGGAGGGGCTGTACTGTATCCCCGGGGTTTGCTTATGGTATCCTCCTCTGTAGCGTGCTTATGGATGCGACTTTGTCGTGAGTGCAGTAGCGTGGGAGGAAGACTTGCGTAGGTCGCCGAAGGTCGGGGAATGGAGTCGTTGACGGGCGGACGTCAGCTCGGTGAGTCTTTTGGCTTGGGTGTCTGATTGGGCTGATGTTTCCCTTTCTGCTTCGAACCACATTTCCGTCAGCATCATTCCTCAAGCAACATTTCCCACCAGCGACAGTACGACGCAGATGTCAACCTCGCTCGACACTGTAGGCGGATTGGACAAGCACGACCACGACGCCGCCTCGATCCACATTGTGACCAAACAGGCCTCGACTTCACCTCGCGGTCAGTCTCTCGTTCGCGTACCTTCTCCATTCGCTCCCATCTGCTGGTCACCTACTGATCCGTCTCCTGCGCCGTAACTCCTAGACTCGACGGACCCGACTGCTTCTCCTCACATCACCCGCTTCGACGCCCTCTCATCCCCACATCCCTCCCGCCCACTTCCTCCCTCGACTGGCTCGATCGGCTCCCAGACCACCATCCGCGCCTGTCTACCCTCCCGTCCACCTCGTCTCGCGTCGCCCGTCCCCGAGTCGGCCGCGCCACCCGAGGAAGCGGCAAACACCCCCTGCAGCTCGCACCCGTCTTCGACCTCCACCTCTGCTGACGCCGACATCTCCAGCGAACCGAGCGTGCAGACCCGGTCAATATCATCGAAGCGACATGGGAGACGTCGAGCGAGTGAGTGAGCTGCTCTTTCTCTCTAGACGCCCGAGCGGTCGTCGCCGTCCTGACCGTTCCCTCTTTTGGACGGTCCATCTCATCAGTCTCCCAGCCCTTGCCGACCTCGCCGCCAGCCCCTCCAGAACGTCATAAGCGCGTGTCCTCGACTGCAACGCTCGAAGAAAGACGTCAGCTGCTTGCTACCAAAGGTCAGCCGTGCACCTTGATCAGCGACCCGACCCGACCACGCGGGTCGGTCAGTCGCTCGCTCATGCGCGCGGCTTTTCTTGAGTCGCCGAGCTTTCGGACCGAGGCTGACTGATGCTGGACGCTCTTGGTGGAAGCAGATGCAGAGGTGGCACGACTCCGGGATGAGGTAGAGGGGTCAAGAAGGGAGAACGAGCGGTTGAAAGAACGACGGCGACTAGCTGGGCTCGCCACCCTTGGGATTTGAGTCGCGCTAAGAGACAATGTCATGTCATGTCATCCAGATCCTCAAGCATTTGCCGTCTCGTAACCGGACCTAGTCAAATCGATAAAACCCCCACCCCAACGCGCCCTCCCCAGAATCATGCAGCACGCTCCCCTTTGCGTCCTCCCCTCCCGCACCCATCGCGACGAACAAAGGGAGGAGATGTTCCGGGGTGGGATGGGCACGTTTGTATGCTGGATGGGCCAGGAGGGTGTGGGAGGCGGAGGAGAGGCGGGTGGGGGAGAGGACGAGGGAGGAGATGCTGCAGGAAAGAGGAGGAGGGGAGGGGGTCAGGTGGGGGAGTGGAGACGGAGGGGTAGGGGGACGGACCTAGCGCGGTACTCCTCGCCGTATTTGAGGGATCCACCGGAGGAGCCGGAGAAGAAGTCTCGGAGGTTGTGGACGCTGGTGCAATCGCGAACCATTGGGGTGTGAGCGGCGCGTTGGGGAAGAGGGCCGGAGATGGATTCTCTGGCGACTCACGGTTGTCCGCTACCTACTACAACGATACCCTCATCTCTCAGCTTACTGAGCGCCAATCCGAGCTTGATCGAGCTCTCTGCAGACGAGTCGCCGGGCAGAGAAACCTGGACGATGGGAAAGTTGGAGGCCGAGTGGGAGGGGAACATGACTTTGAACGGCACTGGCGAGTACAAGAACGATAGACGGCTACATCAGTACGAGCGCGAAGGACTTCTCGGGAGCGCGGAAGAGAGACGTACCCCATGCACCATGATCCAGCCCCCTGCCCTTGCCTCCCACACCCGTCGCGCCCACCCCTCCCTCCACCAACTTCGCCTTGACAAGCTCGACCAGCCAAGGCTGCGAGACCGCCCCAAACGTCTGCTCGTAGAAATTTGGCGGGAAGCCAAAGAAGTCGTAGATGAGCGGTGTCTGGGAAACGTCGTTGACTGGCACACCCGTCAAATGAAACGCGGTCAGCTCGGAGCTCGCGGAGGGCTGAACGGACGAGGGAAACGAGCTCACTGAGGACGTCTGCTGTCCTGCGGTCGTTCTCCCAGTGGGCCGAGACGACGACGAGTCCACGAGGGGCGAGAGAGGTGATCTGTTTGCCGAGGCTGACCCATTCGAGGTAGGCTGGGCTGTGGGTGTCGAAGAGGGTCGGAGGGCCACCTGCGTTCGGACGTGTCCGGAGGGTCAGGACGAGGGCGAGCGAGATGGACAGGAGCGACTTGAGCGCTCGGGACTGACCATGAGAGATGAAGTAGGCTGGCATGCGCTTGAGTGCGCTGGCGACGGGGATGGTCATCGTAAGGCAGTCGAAGTCGGACGGAGGGGATGAGGTTGAGCTCGCGGGCTGAGGAATGGGGCTGATGGGCAACGTAGGCCGGTAGAAGGAGATGGAGACGAGCGCAAGGGCGAGAGCGGACAGGATCGAGATAGTTGTGGTCGAGGGCGAAGTGGAAGAAGAGCCGGGCATGCGATAGTTGAAAGGCGAGGGAGGAGGGACGGATTGGTGAGCTCGGTCCAGGGCGTCTGCTGATGACCGCGCGTCCATGAGGTCAGCACAGAGTCAGCAACAGACGCGTCCGATGGGAACACCGTTCCCACAACTCGAACATACCTACGCAGAGGAACAGAGTGAACTCACAAGCATCTACGCATCAGATTCTTCTCTGCGTGATCACCCGCGCTGACGGCAATCCGAGGGTGAATCTGTCGGTCCAGCGCTGAGCTCCTTGCCGTCACTGTCCCACTCGCACGCCCAACCTCCTAGACGGAGCTCTCTTAGCGTTCCGCCAAAGAGTGTCTGAGCTCGGGTTCCCCATAGCTTGCGGTACGGCTCGAGCGGCAGAGGCAGGTCGTCCGTTTCGGAGGAGTCTGAAGGAGGCAGCAGATGGACAGGCAGGCTCAGAGCGGTGAGATCGGGAGTTGTTGTCGCTATGAAAGCGAGTACGTCCTCCTGTGATACACGGAGCAGCCGTCAATGGTGAGCAAGAGGGCACGCAGAGGGTGACACTGCCACAGGTGAGAACGGACGTACAATCTCAACGTCCTCCCACGACACAACCTCGGACAGCAGTCCACCGTCCATGAACAGAGTCGTCAACCCGAGACGCTGTAGCGATGGCGGTAGGCAGCTGACGATGGACAGGATGAGCTCTGACGAGAGACGCTCGGCGAACGCAAGGTCGAGGGCGAGAAGAGCTGGGGCGGTCCCGGCTCGGAGCAGAGGGAGGAATATTGTTGTGACCATGGGAGTTGTTAGTTTGCAGTTGAGGACGAGAGACGCTAGTGTGGGCAGGCTGTCGAGGAGGAGGGGCAGGTGAAGAAGAAGAGGCGATGTCTGGAGGGTGAGCGACCTGGAAAGGCGAGAATGGACACAGAGTGAGCTCGAAGGCGACGTGGACCCCCGACGCTGAGTAGATCCCTCGTACCTGATGAGGGGCATAAGATGTGGTCTCCGCAAGAGCCACTTTGCCTCCTTGTCGGTCTGGAGGGTCGTGTGCTCGAACAGGACGCCGCGGACGACGAGCTGGATCCTCGGCCCGCCTGCGAGGCCGAGCGAGCAAAGGTCGGTATTGCGTTCGTGGGCGGACGAGTACTCGGTCGGAGGCAGGTACAGCAGCGACATGATGGACAGCAGCAGCTCGTCCGGCAGGTCTGCCAGGCCAGCGTACGAGCTCGCGGACACGGCCGACGGGGGGTCGACGGGCGGACGGGTCGGATGTGCGCCTGGGAACGACGAGAACAGCGAGTCCGTCGTCCGAGGCTCCCAGCTCAGTGACATGGAGGCAGTCGAGCTCGGTGAGGTTGGCTCACGAGCCAGTCTAGACCGGTAGGCCATCTGTGTGTGGGCGTTGGCGGGCACTCGAAGGAAGGCTCAAGCTCACACTCGCCAGACCAGCCTGTTTTTCGGACCACCCAACCGCCATCACCTCCGACTAGCTCTCTGCATCCTGTTTGGAGACGAGTACATGACTTACGATGTCATACGAGCCTGGCATCACTGGACAGACGTGCTGCAGCGTTTGCCCCTAAGGCGGTCTAAAACCGGGCGAGGCAGATGACCTCGATCTCTCGCTCCACCTGCACCTCCGTCCCTCCGCCGGTCGCCGCCAGCCATCGTCCAACCCCCATCCACGACATCAACAGCGCACACGTACATCAGCGCTCAACGTAATCCAGCATCAACATGGTTGCCGGCACCACTCTGGTGGTCAGTCCTCGCACGTCTGCTCCGCTCTCGATCGGATGGTTGAGGCCGAGCCGAGCTCACCTCGTCTTCCCTCCCGCTCTCATGCAGATCCCTGTGCTGTTCTGCATCGTCACAACCTCCATCTTCTTCACCTTTGGGTTCGGACACCTTCGCGACGCAGGTCGGCTCCGCTGGCTGGGCATCCAACCGATCGACCGGGCAGAGGAGTATCGCCAGAACGTCGCCCGGCTCAACCTCATGCGCGCAAGGCTGGGCTGGGACGCCCTCGATCCAGATATCGACAACGACATCGACCCGCCAAAGATACCTTTGCTCGAGGAGGTCGAGATCGTGCAGAGGGATGAAGAAGAGGACGTGCAATGGAGGGTCAGTCTCAGCCGGCCGCATGCACCCATCCCGTTCGCTCCTACAGGAGGTTCAGGGCTGACCCTCCTCGCCGAACCCATCTTCTTGACTCAACCCCCCTACAGCCTCTCTCTGTCATGACCTCACGCTGTCGGACCAAGAGTCAGGTCGAGATCACGTTCCTCATCGTCGAACCCCAACCCATCCCGTCCAACCTCTCCTCCCACGACTCTCGCGACCTCACGCCACCGACTCCTCTCCGCTCGCCTCCTGCATCCGAACCGAACTACCTGAGCCTCATGCAGCCACCGTCCGACGGTCGACTACTAGATTCGGACTATATCCCGGGCATGGACTTTGGGACCGTCCGCTTGGACGTCTCGGGAGGCAAGCTGGAATCAGGACCCAGGGAGAGATAAAGGAGAGGTGTTGTAGATCAGTCAGTACGGTTATCTGGATGAGCTTCAACAGTCACCAGACTGTGCGCTCTGCGAGGTCTATTGAGGCTGGTGTCGCCTGTTGCCGGGTTACGTAAGCTCGCGCGAGGCGTTGCGGTTTGGCCTCTTGCCACCGTTTGCTTCTCAACCACCACTTCCCTCTCCCTTCTTCTTCCTGGCCTGGTGCCTGTTCTCTCTCGTCTGCTCTCTCACCTCCTGTGTTCCTCGCCCTCCCTCCCTCCAGCTCCTCGCTCCACCCTACTCGACGCAGCCGGACTCGTCGACACCTCCTCCATCTCCCACACCGCCTCCCGACTCCTCTCCTCCGTCCCTTCCTCCCCAACTCCGCTCAGACACAACCCCACGGCTTCCGTCCCTCCGTCTCCCGCCCCATCCTCCTCGACCGCCGTTCCGTTCGGCAGCTACTCGCGAGCCGGACTAGCCTTTCACCCTCGTCGCTCATCTCGGACTCGACCCCTGAGCGTGCCGCCGTCCTTCCTCCCCGTCCCGCTCGCCATGTCTAAACGTGCGGCCTCACCTACGGTCGCCTCGGCTGCCGCAAAGAAGACCAGGCAGCAGATCTTCAGCCAGAGGTACAACGACACACACCCAGCCCGATCTTTGACGTCGGCGCAGGCGGCGATTCGCGACATCGACCTGGCGAGGATCCGATCGCTTGGCGAGTTCGACGTCAACGGGCCGATCCAGTTCGAGGACTGGTGCGTCGACAAGAAGGTTGACGAGCTCGTCAGAAAGAGGCTGTTTGAGCTCTACTTTGAGGCGGCTCAGAAGGGGATCCCTGCGTCAAGGCTCGACGACAGTGAGCTCAGTTCCAGTCTTTCAGCTTCTCCGGCAGTCTATCGTCATCAACGAGACCTCCTCTCCGCTCGCGCGTGTCTCCTCCCCATCCACTGACTCATCTCGACTCTCCTCCAGACACGCCACCTACCGTCCCAGCGTCTGTCTCTCAGCCGTCATCAGCCAACACCCCCGCCGTCGCTTCCTCCTCCAGAGCCGGTCCCGTCCTACCTGTCGCGTCGTCCTCTGCAGCTGGCTCGTCCCCGGTCAAAGCTCAGCCTCTCGCTTCCTCGTCCTCGTCGTCGTCGGCCGATGAAGGGGGCAAGCTCATCGTCGATGATCTGGCGGAGAGGTTTGCGGAGAGCGACGCCAGCCAGACCACGCCCATCGGAGCAGCACAGGCGATGCACTACGTCTCCGCAGCCAAGAGCAAGAAGAAGAAGGTGCTGCTCCATCTGCCCGGCGAGCCCGACCCGACACCCAGTACCGCTAAGGGAATCGTCAACACCCTGCTTTACGTCGCCTTCGCGTTCCTGCTCCAAACCTTCCGACTCAAGTATGGCGATCTGAGCGAGTTTTTCGTCACCATCGGAATCGACCGTCTTACGGACCTCGTCGTTGGCTGCATGGACTCGTTCCAACGGGCGCTCCTCTTCGCTGTCTTCTCGTCCGACGGTCCACTCTCGATCGCGCATGAAGCTGTCCGCGCGAATCTCAAGGCGCATCCGATGGGCGGCGTTCTCGGTGCCGGTATATCTGGTATCGTCTATGCGGTCATCCTCGGCACCGCGACGGCTGCTTCCGCATGGTACCGAGGGTTCACGGCGTTCCCGGACCTGCGGATGAAGGCCCACCAGGCGGGTGTGAAAGGAGGGAACGAGATCTTCTTTTATCGAAACTTTTCGACACTCTTCCAGGCCGGTGGGCTCGGGTTTGCCGCGATGCGACTGGGCCAGGTCAGCGCCGGGGTGCCTGAGTGCGTCGCATGGTTCTTGGAGTGGACTTGGGTCGCTGCGATTGGGTTCAACCCTGCTTCTGCTCTGGCAGAGATGATGAGGATTGCATGCCGACGAGCTGGGTGAGTCCTCGTCGCGTCTGGCTCTGTCCCCACCTCTGCCGCCAACCTCGACGTCCCCTCCATCATCCGACGCCAACGGCTCCCTCTTCCAGCCCTCGTTCTCCCTCTCTCCGCCCCCAACTTCCTCGCCGCTTGCGCGCTCATTCTCCTCGGCGTCTTCCCAGTCGGCCCAGTCCTCACAGGCGTTCATCCTGCTCCTGCCGCTCAACGACCTCGCTCCCTCGACACTCAAGCTGACCTCGTCCTCCTTCCTCTCTCTGCCTTTCTCAGGGTCCCTCTTCTGGCTCGCTTCCGAGCATGGTCCGCAAACCTTGCGTCCGCTCTGGAGGCGCGCGCGCAGCTTGGGTAAGCTCTGTGTTCCACCTGTTCCGTCAAGGTGGTCGAGCTGACCTTGCGTCCTTCTCCGTCATCTCTAGGGACATCCCGTTTGACTCTGAGCTCTGGGCCTACATTGGAACCATCCCTGTTCAAATCAGGAAGCTGCAGGTGCTCAAGGGCGGTACGCTGGTGAGTGAGCATCTTATCTTTGCTCTCGGTCATCCTCGACACAGGCGGAGGCGGGGCGGTCGAGCGAGGGGCCAAGCACAGACCCGGCAGCGCTGGAACGAGTCGAGTTGGTCACCAACACACTCCTTCCTTCCTTCTCCCCACACCTCTCCTTCTATTTTCCCGCGATGAGGTTCACCGGAAGCACTCTCGCGCTCGCCTTCGACCTAAGCTGACCGCCTCCATCGTTGTTTGGTCCAGATCAACGGGTACTCCCGCGCGGACTACAAGAACTCCGGTCGACCCGTTCACCTGAACACGACCTTCCTCGGTGCCGAGATCACGGTCAACCTGCTGCCAGCGCACCGAGGCATGATGCCGACATCCAACATCATCCCGATCCGACTCTTCGTCGCAAGGACGGACGCGGACAAGATCGTCGTCATCATGGAGACCACCATCGGCGCCAAGTTTGCTCGTACCGTTCTGCATCAGGAGGCTCCGCCAGGGACCGTCTCGGAGCTCTCCGCGACGTTTATGCGCTACATCCTCAACAATTTCTCGATCGACATGCTCCCGCTCGTCTCGACCCTCACTTCATCCCAACAGACCGACGTTGCTGCGGCAGGACCCGCTGCTCCCAAGGTCGGTATCCAAGTGAGGTCGGACCGACTGAAGACAATGTCGTCTGTGCATGAGGTGAGTCCAGTCGATCGCGAACGGAGTCGCCCAGCCGTACAGACTTGCTCGGAGCCCGCCCTCGTTCGACGGCCTGACCTCGTCCTCGGCCTCGTCCTCGCAGGTCACGGGAACCCGAAGGTCAACCAACGAGAAGTTCCAAGTGAGGGTCTTCAGCTGCACAGTCGGGGTCGCGGCACCGAGCGGCCTGCGCTCGAAGGCCTTCCTCGTGGGCATCTGTCGCACCGACCCCGTCGCCCGATCCGAGAACACCTACCCTGTCGCGGCCAATCGTCTCGCAGTCTTCTTCGCGACTCAAAAGTCGCCTGAAGATACACCGGTCGTCCATCACGCTCCGCTCACCAGCGACCTCAGGCTTACGACTCGCTCGTCCGACCGCGTCGATAAGCGGATCGAGGGCGACCTCTTCGGCTTCTCGAACATCAAGAAGAAGGACATCAAGAGGATGGAGAAGTTCGTGACCGAGGAGCAGCTGCTCAAGCTCTTCAAGAAGCAGAAGTAGAGTAGTCTCGCCCGATTTCGGTCTCATCCTCTCTCTGTCGTCTCGTCTCGATTTCTTTCTCTCGTTTCCTTTCGCTCAGACTCCTGTCTTGATTCCCCTACCCTACTCTGTCTCTTTCTTGATCCTCATCCACATCATCGTAGCCTCGCTCCGTCTGTCTCTCATGACCCTTTCTTGATCTTGCGCGAGAGGACTGACGCTTCGGAGAGTGTGCAATGGCTGACATTAGATTCGTATACCTTCTGATACCCTGCCTTTTCTTTCTAGATAGTCTAAACCCTATCCAACCTCCCCACCGCCCCCACCTCCTCCTCAATCTCCCCGCCACCCTTCTTCTCCCCCTTTCCCATTTCCGTCCCCGTCCCAGCCAGAGTCCTCTGCGTCCCCAACGTCCCCCCTCCAACCGTCTTCTCCCCATCATCCCCCTCCCCCTCTTCCACCTCGCTCCGCTTCTTCAGATCTAAATCCAACTCCTCCATCGTCGGATCCCGGAACAAGAACACGATCAACACGCTCACCACCGCCAGTACGCCACACCCAAACAAGAAACTCGCCTTCCACCCCTCTCGAGAGGAGACGGCCGGGTCGTCCTTTGCGGGAGGATACGCCACTTGAACGGTGGTAGCAAGGGCGAGGAACGCCGCTTGGCCTAGTTGGAGAGCGGTGTTCATCACTCCCCCAGCGACGCCGGCGTGCTTGGAGGGGACGGAAGAGAGCATCGCCACTTGGGCAGAGACACACATCATCGAGATGCCGCCTGTGCCGAACATGAAGCCTGGGAGGATCATGCTAAACGGGGGGAAGGGGGTCAGTCAAGTGGGTGGAAGATCCTGGGGTGAGGGGGGAAGTGCGGGATGGGGGGCAAGGGGAGAGGGGAGAGAGGGGGGAGAGAGGGGATGGGACAAACCTGTAGTAGGTGGACTTGTCAAAGGCAAAGGCCATGAGTGCTGCGGAGGCGGCTCCGAGGAGTGCGCCAGAGGAGAGACGATACCGGAGGGGGAAGTATTTGAAGGGCAGGCGTTCGATGCCGATGGTGACGATGCCGCCGAAGAGACCGAGGGGGAGGCTGTCCAAGACAAGCGAACGGTGGGTCAGTCTCGGGACGTCACGTTTGTGGTGATACTGTATGCAGGGGGGTGGACGTGAGACTCACAACCTCACCGCCACCTGAATCGGCGTCTGCCTCCAATACACCGAGTCCTGCATCAACGTCGAGTAAAACACCTGCACGAACGTCCAGTAGAACCCCGGCATCAACATCACCACCGCCAACAGTGCCACGTTCCTGATCCTAAAGATCGACGGATGCACGAGCGCATCGATCGGGTCGATCCGTCCCTCCCAGAAGATGAACACCCCAAAGAGGGCCATCCCGACGATCAAAGGGGCGAGCGTGATGGGTCTCGCCCATCCTACGACATTGGCGTTGGTGAGGCCAAAGATGAACAAGACGATCGAGGCGGTTTGGAGGAACGTCCCGAGGTAGTCCATCTTTGGTGGACGGGTCTTTTCCCCGTCCACCCCTCCATCCACGTTGTGCACGGCGGCCCCTTGGTCCGACACGGCCTTGAGCGTCTTTGGGTTCGGGACGAGGAGAGCCGCAAGGACGCAGGTTGGTAGGGACAGCAGAGCGAGGATCCAGTAGATCCATTTCCAGGATTCGAGGAGGATGAGACCTCCGAGGATGAGCCCGCCGAGGTTTCCGAGGGCGCCCGAGGCGGAGAAGAGGGAGATGGCGAACGATTTTTCTCGGGGGTCGGGGAAGAGGTGGATGATGAGGGCGAGGGCGGAGGGGATCGAGAGGGCGGCTCTAAGGACGAAATGGGAGAGGAGGGGTGAGTGAGTGATCGAGTTGGGAGTAAAGGGTGCGGGATGAGGAAAGGGAGGGGGAACGTACCCGATCCCGGTAAGCGCACGAAGCGTAAGGAACATCTCTGCCGAGTTTGAGAACGGAATCACTAGGCAGATCACACCCAGCCATCCGAACCCAACGATAAAGACGAGCTTGGGGCTGTAGATGTCGCTGATCCGACCGGCCTGGAGACGAACGGACGCAGAAAGTCGGGTGAGCTCGCGCCTCGTCTCACACACCGCCGGTCCCTCCCTCTTCCTGCTTTTGAGGTCAACTCACGGTCAGCAAGAACGCCGCCAGCACCAACCCATACGCGTTCGGGATCCACGTGAAGCTAGCGAGCTCCATGTCGAGGTCGCGTCCGATCTGCAAAGCATCATCAAGCCAAGCGTGGAGCGCGGGTGAGCTCGAGCTTGCCTCCCTCTCCTCTGAGGAGTTGGTGTGAGGGGGGAAGGGGAACCGGACTCACGTGCGAGATGGCCACATACGCTGCGCTTCCGCACCATACGTCCAGGAAGTAGGCTAGCGTGAGCAGACCGAGGAGGAACCATCGTCGGGCGTTGGAGGGCAGTTGAGGGACGATCCGGTCCGAGGAGAGTTCTTGCGAGGTCAAGGTGACGGATCTGTGCGAGGCAAGCGTGGAGCATCAGAGTGGACGTCAGCATTGCAAGTCAGGTCGATGTGTGGGCAAAGGAGGGACAGACTGACCTGAGGACAGGCGAGGCAGGATGGAACCCTCCGGCGGTCGTAGCAGCCGGAGGGAGAGCAGCGAGGGCGCAGGAGTCGGCCGTCATGCGTCCGTGACGTTTTGGATTGAGGAAGGAGGCGAAAGGGGAGGGGAACCGACACCGAACCAGAGACGACGAGCAGAGACCTAAGAGCTGACACTGGGCAAAGGGGGCAAGAGATGTAGTTGAGAGGTTGACGAGTGACTCGGGCTGAGAGGGAAACTTGAACGCGGCGGGGTCGGAGGCTCGACTCGGCCGATCCTCGACGCGAACCGGGGGGCACCGACGTTTGCCCACACCTCGCGAGTCGCCGGCCCTTTTGCACCACGGGGCAAGAGGCCAGGGCGCATGACCCTGCGGTCTGGGTTCGCGTCGAGGACAACGCGTGCCTTGGCAGGTGGAATGAAGGCCGTTTTGTCGGACCGGTAGCTGTAGCCGGCGTCGATGCGGTTCGATGGAGTTGAGAAGGTCCATGCATCGTCGGCGGCGTGAGAAGGCGTAAAAGTGTAGGGTATGCGACGGGTCGGGCGTGTGTGGGTAGTCTAGGCGGGGTACAAGGCGGGCAGCGTTCGGCTGATGATCATGTTCTGCACCTGGGTCGTTCCCTCGTACAGCTGGAAAATCTTGGCGTCTCTCTGCGAAGATGACAGAAGAAGAAGATTCATTCTAGCGTCAGTACTCAGTTTGGGTAAGGACCCAAATATGACTCACGTAGAGCTTCTCGACAGGGTACTCGGTGTTGAAGCCCGCTCCACCAAAGACCTGCGAGAGGACGAGATGCGATGAATTGTCAGCGTGGTAAAGCTGGTTAATCACTGAGAGACGGCTTGATAAAGGTACGCACCTGAACCGCCGAGTTTGCATTGTCGACGGCTGTCTTGCTCGCAAAGGCTTTCGCCATGGACGAGTAGAACGTGTTTCGCTCTCCCTGGTCCTTGACCCACGCGCTCTTCCAGACAAGCGCTCGTGCAGCCTCGACGTTGGTGGCCATCTCGGCGAGGATGGTGCCGACAGCCTGGTGGTTGACGATCGGGGTGCCCATGGTGGATCGGCCCTGGGCGTACTTGACGGCCTCCTCGAGTGCTCGTTGAGCGAGACCAACAGCAGCTGATGCGACGAGCGGTCTGGTAATATCGAAGGCCTGCATACTAATCTTGAAGCCTTCTCCGGGCTTGCCGAGCACATTCTCATCGGCTGGAGGGAGAGGCACGGGCGAGTCGTCAGTCAGCGAAAGTGGAACGAGCATCTCCGTCGGGACCACGTCAAACTCACGAATAAAGACGTCATTGAACGTGATCATGCGCGTGTCGGAGCATCGCTGACCCATGTTGATCTCCTTCCTGCCGACCTCGATTCCGGCGGCGTCGGCATCGCAGACGAAACCTGTCATCCCTCGCGTAGGCGCAACGCCGAAGTCCGTTTTAGCCAGAACGTAGAACCAGGACGCGACGCTGCCGTTGGTGATCCACATCTTGCTGCCGGACACCTTCCAGCCGCCTTCGACCTTGACGGCCTTGGTCTTGATCCCGGCGACATCCGATCCCGCGCCAGGCTCGGTGACACTGCGCAAGGAGGAAGATGCCTGGTCAGTTTGCTTGGTGGGTTCAAAACACTCGCGTCTCGAGCGGACGTACCAGTAGGCTGCGATGATCGGCTTCTGATCACCCTCGAGGGGTCTCGTCATGGGCTCGAGGTACTTGAGCTTTGTCTCGTGCGAACCCGCAACGAGGACCGGAGCGATGGCGAGTCCGTTCGCCTCGGCTGCAGTTTGCACACCGGTACATCCCCAAGCGATCTGAGCAGAGAGAAGGGGTGAAAGAGAAGACAAGTTGTCTCAGCAAGGGAGAGTCGTGGGAAGAAAGGTGGCGCTCTCCGTCCTCCGTCGAGCTGGAGGTGTCGTCTCACCTCCTCTGAGATGATTGAGCACTCGATCAAGCCGAGTCCAGGTCCTCCGTACTCCTCTGGGATGTGCGTATTAAGGAGACCGAGGTCGTGGGCCTGTCGCATCAGAGGCCAGGGGTATTTCTGCGGGCAACGAGAAGCGGAGGGGGCCGGGCGGGTGAGCTTGCCGGCTCTCAGGATCGAGCTGCCAGCCGGGAGACGTATGAACGGACCATAGACCTGTCAAACTCTGCTGCTGCTGGTGCGACATCCTCCCTCGCAAACTTGCGCGCCAGATCTATTCACGGGGCCAAGCGAAGCAGGCGACGAGAGAGGCGGGCGAGTCGACCTGGGTGAGCTCGTGCCTCGATCCACTCTCCCACGTCGGACTCACCTTGGAGCATCTGCTGGTCCTCAGACAGACCAAAGCTGGCTGTATTGAGATGAGAATTAGAGGTCAGAGGTGTGCTACAGGGAACGAGCGCGACCGCAGCCTGAGAGCACTGACGTCCTGCTGAAGCGAGTGAGCTCGACAAGGCGAACGATCGTCGGCTACACACCCGAGACGCGACAGAGACAGACGAGAGCGATGCCTTTGGGAGGCGGAGCGAGAGCATCGATTTCATGGCGGCAGGGAGAGAGATGAAAGGGAATGAGCTGTCAAGGTCGTGAGGGTGGAGGGGAAGAAGCAGAGGAGGGCCTGAAACATGCAAGGATCAGGTCGGCCGGGCTGCTGCCTTGCCGGAGGTGATCGATCGCACACGTGAAGCTCACCTTCTATCAGCAGCAGTCTTGGAAAGAGGACTTGCTTATATCGACCACTGTCATCCGGAATGCCATGCAGATAGTCTGCACAAGCCATGCGGCAGACACAGGAGAGTACTCGCCCATCGGCGGACCCCGCAGCCCAGACCGGGCTCACCTCTCCAAGACTGCCCAGCATCCGATAGCATAGAAGTATGCGATCATTGATGTTTTCGCCAAAATGGTAACGAACGTTGAGCGATCTCGTCTCCAGCTGTCGTGGACGGGATGATCTGACGAGCACGTAACCTGTGCTCCTGAGTCGGTCATCCCCTCGAGCCGAAGCTGACCGTGGGGTCGAGCCCAACGATCATCCACTCGCCTTCTGCCCCTCTCGCTCGCCAACTCGCCACCACCTAGCCGCTCCTCCTACTCCACCCGACTCTATCATCCCAGTCATCTCTCTTTGTGCTCCTTGGCCGAGTGAGGGATGAATGAGCTTCCCCGTCCGCCAGCCGCGTCGTCGTCTCCCATCCCCCGCCGTCCGCTGGGAGCTCCGGCCGGGGTCAGGTCAGACCGGATACCGTCAACGTCGACGGCTCAGAACACATCAGATTCAAAGAAGGGTCAGTCCCAATCTCACTCCTCGCAGGTCGACGTCGATGGCGTGCGGTCTCGTCGGGAGGGCCCGCGAGCTCGAGTCAGCCGAGCTCAGACGGACGTCGGGCGATGGCGAGCTCAGTACCAGCCCAGCAGAGCAAGCGGTCGCTCCCGGAATGTACTACACCACTTCAAGGGGGAACGCATTGCTGCCTAGGGCAGTCTGCTCCTGGACCGCTCGCTACATCCTAGGCAAGGGAGATGGCGAGCTCGCTGAGCTCGTACCTTCGGCCGGCTCCCCGAACGTCGCCCATCGCGTCCAGTATGATCTTGCTTCCTTACCAAGGACCAATCGGCTGACGCAACCTTCACGCCGTCTTCGACACCCGTCGGCCTACAGATCTGTCTCATGTCCCGTGCAAGTTCCAGCGCAGCGGAGGATGCACGGCCGGGTCCGCGTGTGTGTTCTCCCACGCCCAACCAGAGACGGGCCACCAGAAGCAGCCGTGCCAGTACTTCCAGAAGGGAACATGCAAGTTTGGGAAAAAGTGTAAGTGCACCAACTCTCGGGTCTCTGTTTGGATTGAGTGGACGGCCAAACCGAGGCGACAACAGCGGACGCTCAATCTCCTTGGATCCTGTCCTGAGCCATCGCGGCTGACTCCATGCTGTGGCCTCCTTCCAGGCGCGCTGGCCCACATTCTACCTGGCCAGCCGATGAGCTTTGACCGCAAGAACAAGAAGGCAGCGGGCGAGGCTCTAACCCAGGCCGCATCCCAAACGACTCTGTCCCCTCTCCCTCCCATCCCTCGCACCCTGTCCAACGGCACCTCGTCCAACTCACACGCCATCCCAGCCAAACCAGCCTCACCTGCTCATCCCAGCGGTCTCCCTCCAAATTCAAACTCGGCGAGCAACACGACCAACGAGCTCTCTCGACCATCGATCCGATCGTCCGGCGAAGGCTCGACCGCCGTCGGCTCGTCCTCCTCCAGGTCACCACCCGTCTCAGTCAGGGGCTTCACGCTCTCGTCGCTCTTCCCGACTTCTTCGGCGACCAAGGCGACGAGCAGCGTTCCAGGATCCGGCTTGCCCTCCCGTCCCTCAGCAGTCGCAGTGCCCTCGGCGGGTCCGAGTCTGTCCTCCGCACAGTCACCCAGCGACGGCACTTTCTCAAGAGGATCACCCTTAGCTTCAAATCCATCAGCGGCTTCAGCATCTCCAACTATAGCGGGCTCTCTCGGCGAGACTCTACGAAGCTCGTTTCCGACATCTCGCCCTCCACCAGGGATGTCGCTCGCGTTCGGGTCAGCTGTACGTCCTCCCAACGGGACCTCGTTCCCTCTCGTTGCACGGAAGGACATCGTCTTTGGTACGACGGATCGCGAATCCCCTACCGGCTCCTCACCCCGATCCAGAGGACCATCGGACGAGTCGCCGCTCTCCTCGTCGCTCAACCCGTCCTCCTCCGGTCTGGTCAACCTATCACCTCAGCGGTCGGCAGCATATCCCACACCCATTGCTCCTCCTCCTCCTCTTCGGCGCCCATCGCATGGACTCAGCACCCCACCGACTGTGCTGTCTTACTCGCCGCAACACTCTCACCTCGCTCCCAGTCTGGTCTCGCCACCGAGACGGCTGGTCCCTCCACTCTCGTCGTCTGCGTCGTATCAGACGACAGGATCTGGACTGCTCAACGGAGCGGGAGCCGGGGCGTCTCCGTTCTCGACCTCGCCGTTCTCCGGTCCTCGGGGGCTGTTCCTCTCCTCCTCGTACGACAACCACGTCCTCGACCGTTCGGACTCGTTCGCTTCGACTGGTCAAGTCGCCGGGGCTGCGTCCATGGTGGACCGTCCAGACGGCCGTTGGGGTGGTCGACAAGACGGCGGAGAAGACTTTGACGGATCGGGCGATGTTTTCGACGACGACGACGACGGAGAGGACCTCTTGCCAAGTAGTCTTAACGAGCTGCTGACCGAACAGGAGATGGAACGGCGCATGACTCGCAGAGGATCGCACAATGGCAGCCAGCAACCAACCCTCGGACCCGATCGTCCAACGCCACTCTCGTCCATGCACCTCGCACCGGGTGGGCACACACCCTCGTCAGGTCTGTCTCGACCATTTGGATCCCAAGCAGCTGACGACCTTCGCGCGAGGATGGTGATGGAGTTCAGCCCTCTCGCACGCGGGCACAACTCGGTCCCTTCCTCAAGCTTTACCGTCCGGCCAAGCGCGCCCGCCCCAATGCGCTCGCCCTGGGACGAGAACGACGGAGAAGGCACCGGTCGGACGGTCGGAAGAGGACGAAACGCCATCCGCCGACCGCCCGTGCCGTTCGAGTCGTCCATCACACCCACCACGAACGGGCACCGAGACCCACGCATCGACGGCGAGGGCGACGGAAGCTTCAAGCTTGGTCCATCGCACGCGAGCGTTGCTTTCCTACCCAACTTTGGCGAACGGAGACAGCCTTCGGCTCCGACAGCGACGTTGACGGACTCGTTCGGCCATCTCACGACCGGCTACCCTCTCACATCCTCCTCCTCGACCAACGCGACGGCGTCTCTCCTCTCCTCTTCTCTACACCGTCCATCCGTAACAACCACAAGCCATCTCTATGCCCAACCAACGACCTTTTCCTCCTCCTCCACCGCCGCCTTCCCAAACTCGTTCACCAACCTTACCGCTCGTCCACCTCCCTCCGCACCCGCCTGGCCGCCCCGACCACACGCTCCACCGCTGACGCCCGCAGAACTGGCTGCCTCGCACGAGCCGGGGATGAGTCTTCCGCCCGGTTTGGGGATCGGACTGGGGAGGACGAGAGGTCCGACGTCGACATCGACGCCGGCGCCGATCTTTGCTGCTGGAGGAGGCGGCGGGGTCCCTGGATCGATCTGGGGCCGCCCTCTGCAAAGGCAGGAGAAGAAGAAGGAAGAGGAGGAAGCCCAGGAGGAAGACGAGATGGACGACGACGTGTTGTTTGACTAAACGCTGGGTTCCGGTGGGAAGAGGATGATCCAAGATGAGATGCAGGAGTTGTATAGCCGGATGGGAAAGGGAGTCGTCGATGTAATAGACAGAAGAGGACGGAAATGTGACATCCTTATACGATCGCGAAAAGAAAGACGTGAGAGGTAGATCGACACGAGTATGAGTGAGGAGGTAGACGAGCTAAGGGAGCAGAAGAGAGATTGTGCGTTTGCCGCCAGAGGAGAGAGGTAGCTATATGGTCTAGTTGGGTGGATGGGCAACCGGACAGAGATGAAAGGCCATGTGGGTTGTACGCAGATGCGAAAGGGCAGCGTAGAGGATGATCTGTCTACTTCCACGCAAGCAGTCGGTCTGCCCTCTCCCCCTGACCCGCTCGCTAGTCCCGCTGTCCATCGGTCTTCGGCCCATCTACCTGGTCCAATCTTCCTCCTCCCCCCCCCACACCATCCACACCCTGCACAAGCCCCTTCGTCGCGGTCGCAGTTGCAGGCGCGTTCATCAGACTCGTCAGATGAAGCGGGTGGCTCGCCGGACTCGAGGGTCTCTGCAGCTCCGGGTCCTGTTGAGCATCCGGTCCCGGTGGGCTTCTCGGTCGAGCCTGAGGCGTCAACTCCGGTCTCGGTTGATGGCCGTAGAACGACGGCTGATGCTGCTGCAACTGTTGCGAGCTCGCCGCCGTGACTGGTGACGACGCCGGCAGCATCGGGCTCAGGTGGTTGTAGCCGGCGTGGCTCCCAGGGTGGTTGCTCGTCGCCGCTACAGAAGGTGCTCTCGTGTCCGTCGACGCGAACGGCGGTGGGTGATAGGACGGGTAGAACGGTTGAGGCTGCTGGGACGGATGGGACGCGCGCGGCTGAGGCTGATATGAGGACGGAGGGTACATCGATTGCTGGCCGTACACGTTCGACGGCCGCTGCTGGGACCGGTCAGGCGCAGGGAAAGTCGGAAAAGGCTGCTGGGGCTGTTGCTGATAGCTCGACAGCGTCCCGTAGGGCTGGGCGAGGTAGGGCAAGGTTGAGCTGGAGGTGGGGAACGTGTGGGCCGGGTTGAAGCCGTAGGACGGGTAGCTCGACGTCGACGAGGGCCGTTCCGACAGCAGACGACTGTCATACGCGTTTGGCGGCGGGTTCTGATGCAGAGGCGCCCAGGACGGGTGTTGAGCGGGTCGATTGCCGTCTGGACGATAGCCGTTCTCATGTGGACTGTCCCGTCTGCCCAGGTCGAGCAGCACAGGCGGGTAGGACGCTGGAGGTCCGTTCGCGTAGCCGTCCTCGCCGTCCGAGAACTGCGAGTCGGCGGATCTCGAGGACGACGCCGTCGCGTTGGTGTCGCCGTTGAGCGTGTTGGATCGTCGTGCCTTCTTGGGCGGCCCGGGGACGGCAGCCTGGGTGGACGAGCTGGGAGACGTCGAGCGAGCTTGCTTCTTCTTGCGCGATCGGTTGCGAGGATACGTGTCCGGCGCCTGTGAACGCGAAAGGAAGCGCACAGTCAGCGACACGAGCCAGGCCAACAGACGAGTCGCCCGTGACGATTTCGCACTCACGGTCAGGTCGACGGTCCAGTAGCCTGGCAGGGCGGGAGACAGGCAGAGAGAAGGAAGGGGGCGGGTGGGTTGGTCAGTTTGACCACCTCGCTCGTTCGACAAAGGAGATGGGGCGAAAATGACATCGGACGCACCTCCTCGCCCAGGCTGAGGGAACGGCTTCTCCTTGAGCTGGAAGCACGGCTGCATAGACAGACAGTGCCGAGTCGTGTTCTGATGATGCATACACACGCACAAGGACGGGTCGGGGTCAGTCGCCAAGCGCCGAGACGACTTGGGCCGCATCAGGACTGACCTTCCATCCAGGCCGGTTCGCGCTGATGTCGGGATGGTCCCGCTCCATCTGGTCGTAGATCTGTGCGCAGGACAAGCGGCAGGGTAGACGAAGATGATGGACGGAAGGGATGGATGGGATCGAGAGGATGGGATGAGCGGACGAAGTAGAAACGTCAGCACGACCTCAAGCGACGGAAGGACCCGCAGGGGATCAGGATGGCAATCGAGGGACGTACCTCAGTCAGAGTGAGAGCCTGGTCCTTGGACTGAGCGAGCGAGTTCCGAGCATGAGGGAGGTCGTCAGCCGACGTTCCCGACCGGCCCAAGCGGGGGAGGAGGGAGGCTGAACAGTGGACGGAAGAGAAGGTTGGGGGACTGACCGTGAGGATGAGATTACGTAAGAGCGACACATAAGTCGTCGAGCTTGAGGCTTTGCCGTTGGGATTGGAGGCAGCTGAAAGGTGGGCGGATCAAGCGAAAGAAAGGACGAGGTCGGGACTGGTCAGCTTGAGGACTCCAAACCCGCCCAGGTCGGACCCGCTCGCTTACTGAGCGACGAGCGAGATACAAGACAGCGTAGTATCATAGAGAGGGGTGTGCTTACGAGATTGTCCCGGTTCTGTTGCGCGCGAGAGTGAGGGGAATGGAAGGAGGGGGGGATTGGCTTGATCAGTTTGAGGACGTCCACCGACCGAAGCACCGAAGCAACCCGCCCAAGCCGGCCAACGCGACCATGAACGAGACAGGGAGCAGAGAAAACGACTCACGAGACCCAGCGGATTCCATCACGGGCAGATTTGAGTCCGGAGGGGCAAAGATTCGAGGGATGGTGAGCCCGCGGGAGGGAAGGTGGAGGGGGAAGGGGAAGGGGGGGCGAGGTTGGGCGCTCGAAAGCGTAGGCCGAAACGACGACGCCAGGACCAGGGAACGGGAATCGAATGCGCAGGCGGTCGCTCTCTTTGGACACTCGGACCAAGCACGACAAGCGACACACAAAGGCGGGCCGACAACAACCCAACCCAACCCAGAAGAGAACGTCAGGCGCTCGGCAGATCAAACGTCGCCCCTCAAACGCCGGACCAAGGCAGACCTGATGATTCTGCACAGAGTGTGCACGACCAAGATAGGAAGCTTGGGTCGTGCGTGCCCGGCAGAAGACGAGGGCGAAAAGGAAGCCGAGAACGGGGTAGGGCTGGGCGGGACGAGAGACCGCGAAGGAGAGCGCGGAGCAAGGTGTTTGACCACTTTGAAGAGCCACCCTTGGAGGCGACGGCGGTGAGAGTGGCGACCGAGGCGAGACGAGGAGATGCGATGCGAGGACTGAAAGAGGAGGGTGAGAAGGGTGTCGAGTCAGCAAGCAGTCCCAGTGAGCTCGTCCGCACGAGGTGAGCTCGACAGCTCCTTCCCTCGGACGACAGACGTGTCATGAGTTTGACTCGAGGTTTGTCGGGACGGATGGAGGGATCCGACAGAAGCGGATGGAAGATTCGATCGACAAGCCAGCGCCGACTGGTCTGGCAGTATGGATGCTTGGATGTGCACAAGCAGACGAGTCGATAGAGTGGGGCCGACCTTAGCCCGCCCGAGAGGACGGACACGTCGCACCCACGAATGCCCGCCGGCGGATATGTCAGCGCAGGACACTCACAGTCGGTCCAGACCTATCCCATGCGGCGTTGGAGGTGACCGCGACCTGTCCTGCAATCGAGGCGGGCGGGAGGGTGGCCAGGAACCCTGCAGACGAGGTGGCCAGTCTCGCTGAGTCGACTACAGCCGATCCAGAGGGTCCAAAGTTGTTTGCTAGAGGTCTTCTTGAGATGCCAGAGTTGGCTTTCCGCAGTGTCCATAGACTGAGGATGCGCTGAGCTTGACGAGGCGCGCGATGGACGGCAGAGGTTGAGAGGCAAGCTTGCTCCTCCACTCGTCCTGACCGAGCCCTTCGCGACGGCAACACGCTCGCCAGAGTCGGGCTCCAACGACCACCTCAGCCGCCCACTAGCCCAGGCAGCCTCATTTTTATCTCATCTCCCTCTGTGCTCTTGCACGTGTATCTTTGAACCATGGCGAAACCTGCTGCTCGAGGACGAGGACGAGGCGGCGCAAAGCGAGGCGGGAGCTCGTCGAGAGGAGGGCCCAGGGGAGGATCCACCAGAGCCACCCGAGACCGGTACGCCATCGATGAGGGAGGACGACCAGCCAGCGCAGTAGACGACAAGCCGGAAGGGTTCGCAGACGAGCACGGTCAGTCTGCTCATTCACTGCTCGCGACGGACGAGCTCCGCAAATGAGCGAGCTCAGGCCGAGCTGACATTCTCGTCTCTGCTGCTCGCTCTCGCCCGCCTTCGCGTTCGCCTCTGCCGCATCAGATGAGGACGATGAGAGCGGAGACGAGCTCACAAAGATCAGCGTCCCTGTCGGCATGTGGGTCAGTACTCGGTCCTCTCTGGTTCTGTGAGCCCGCTTGAGCTCACTTCTGCCACCCCTCCCGTGCTCTCGTCCTTCAGGACTTCGACCACTGCGACCCAAAGCGATGGTGAGTCACATGACTGGCTCGTCACAACCAGCCCAGTCTGATTGCTGACCTTCCTCGGGATCGCTGTTCCGTAGCTCTGGCAAGAAGCTGTCCCGGCTGAGTTTGATCAAGCCGCTCAGGGTCGGAGCACGCTTCAGAGGGATCGTCGTCACGTACGTCCACGACGCACCCGACTAGATTCGAGAGCGCTTTACAAGTACTCATCAGCCATCACTTTTTCAATGGCTGACTTCTGCAGACCCAAGGGAGGCCAACCCGTCTGCCCAGACGACCGCGACATCGTGCTCGCCTCGGGTCTCGCCGTCGTAGAGTGCTCGTGGGCACGGCTCGACGAGGTCCCCTGGGGCAAGATCAGGAGTCCGAATGAGAGGTTGCGTGAGTGGCACTCCATCGTCGCCGTCTCAGTCCCTCACAAACGAGGCCGGACGAGTCAGCAAGCATGGATTGACCGTTTGCCTGCCGTCCTTCTCGCAGTGCCGTTCCTGATTGCGACCAACCCTGTCAACTACGGAAAGCCTTGGCGTCTGGTGAGTGCAAAGGTACTGCTACATCTCCGGCTTGAGCCGAGGCTGATCTCGTCCTCCCTGCCGCGACCCTCGTTTCAGAACTGCGTCGAAGCGCTCGCCGCCGCCTTCTACATCACTGGGTTCGCTGCAGAGGCCGAGCTGTTGTACGTCCGATCACATCTTCCGACAGCAAAGGAGACGCTGATCTTCCTCTGTTCAATGCGTCTTCGCTCAGGCTGTCGAAGTTCTCGTGGGGTCACTCGTTCTGGGAGGTCAACGAGTAAGTCCCTCATCGTTCTCGACACCTCTCGTACGGTCAACTTGCTCGCAGTGCTGACGCTCCCTTCCCTCCTGCACTTGTACAGGTCTCTGATCACTCGGTATCTGACGTGCAAGTCTGCCGACGAGATCTGTGCGATGCAGGACACCATCATCGGCGAGATGGAGGCTGAGCGAGACGAGAGGAGGAGAGAAAAGGGTCAGTACATGCGAGCCAGTGGCGAGCGCGTCCTATACTACTCCTCGCGTTCGATGCTGACGGCTTGTACCTCGGACCGCTCGCTTCGTTCGCAGACCTTGAGCTGGACCCGAACCACGAGCCGACCGATCTGCTGGTCGAGAACCCGAACCACCAGGGCAACATGTGGGGTGCTCCTCGGAAACCCAACAAGGCCGCTCAATCAGACGACGAGGACGAGGAAGAGAGCGGAGAGGAGGAGGAAGACGACGAGGAAGAGGAAGCAGGAGAGGTCTCACGTTTCGTCGGGGTCGGTGACCTGCCGAGCTCGGATGACGACGCAGTAGAAGAGGGAGTGGATGAGCGTGCAGAGAGGGAGGAGCGGGAAGAGCGTGAAGCGGTCGAGAGGGAGCTGGTGGGTGGGCTCGAAGGGATGGAGGTCAAGGCAAGCAGTTGAGCGGCGACGAGATCGTTAGTGCGGTGAGTGCGAAGCCATCTTGTATCAGATGCTGAACATTTTCGGCCTACCACTCCACCTTTTGTGCTCCTCACGACACAACAGGTCTTGCTGCGACTTCTTCTTCTCTCGACCTGATCTCCCCGATGCCACGACATCTCCCGGACCACCGACAGCACCGCCGAGCATGACTTTGCGGCTTGGGCGCACATGATCTCGCCGGCATCGGGTTACCAGTGCGCCCTGTACAGCGAGATGGCCGACGAGGGTGACAGTCTTGTCGGATGTCGTTGGCGGTTTGTTTGGTCGCTCGCCCCGCCATGGCCCCCATGTCGTGGGCTCTGCCTTTGCATGTCTGCCCTCCTCTGCTCGGGAGCTGCCTGGTTGAAGGACGATCCCAACCACCAGCTGCCTATCCCTCTTGAGATGGCGAGCTCGTCCTCGTACCAGCCTCTGCCGCTGCACTCTCCGAGCACCCCCTCCCACCCGGCTGGCGGCGGCTTCCTCCGCAGTCGACGGCCACGGAGGATGGCCCTCATTGTGGCAGCCACCGCCGTGCTCGCACTCGTATACGCGGCCCATCAGTCGGTCGTGACAGTCCAAGGGATCGCGCCTGCTGTGAGTACATGTGACCATGTTGGTAGAGTCGGCCAGAGCGAGATGGACGGTCGGTCAGCTGGGCGGGAAACCTGCCCGGTTGAGCTCGAGCTCGCGAGCTCACACCCTCCCTTCCTTCTTTCCACCCGCACTCTGGTCTCTTTCATCGTGCCAGAACCGACTCAACGTAGCACACATCTATCTCCCTACCTGGCTCGCCGACCTTGCCTACCCGATAGAGCCTCCGGTGTTCTTTGTCGAGGACTACCCAGAGATCACCTCGCTCGACAACCCCCCACTTGCTTCGTATGCGTGCCCGTCGACACACGACCCTTCAGCAGGTGGCGAGCTCAGCACACGACCGGTTGTGAACCCGCTGTTGCTACTCGCTACCTTCTCTGTCGCTGTAAGTCCATCTCGCCATCTCTCATATCAAGATCGACCCCCTCAAGCGTCTCAGACACGCTCTCGTCCTCAGCTTGACAGAACAGCGGAGCTCACCCGACTCCCCTTTTCTTTCGCCCTTGCTTGCACACACAGAAAAACTTCAACACCCGCGCAATGCTCCGGGATCGACGCCGGTTCGGTCTCCTGCCCAAGGACGACCCCTTGGTCGAGACAAAGTTTGTCATCGGTGCTCTGCCCGCGTTGGGACCGGACGAGAACGTGCTGGAGAGGGATGAGTTGGAGGCGAGGTTGCAGGAGGAGCAAGGGAGGTATGGGGATCTGATGCGGTTGGAGATGGAGGAGAATATGGATGGAGGGTGAGTTTTTCTCGCGGTGACAAGGCGAGGGAGAAGACGAAAGGGGACGAGCAGAGGAATGGAGCGCTGATTCTTTGATCGACCCACTTTCTGGCGACTTGGGACGACACAGGAAGACGTACGACTTCATCAAGCATCTGTACCGGCGAGGGGAGGAGACTGGGCCTAAGCCGCAGTTCATCGTGTGAGTTGCCTTCGCGCTCTCGTTTCGTTTTGGCCATCGACATTGGGCCCGTTTCACTGCTTCTATCGCTGACCAGACCCGCTGCTCTTCCATGTCAACCACCAGTAAAACAGACGAGGACGTACGTCCCCCTACATTTTCCTGCTTTCGTCCACCCTCCCGCGGCTGGCTGACCTCTTCTTCCACTTGCGCCGTCCCTCCCACTCACAGACGCTCCTCAACCTCCCCAACCTACTCGACTACTTCGCAAAGCTGGACTGCAGCGAGGGAGTCTACTGGGGTACCACTACAGGCTGTCAGTCCAATCCCCTCCGCAAACCTCTTTCTTGTCTTCCGTCTCGTCCGCCACCCATCCTCATCTTTCTCCTTCTCACCTGTGCACGCTCATCCATCAGCATGCATCTCAAACTGCTTCCCTAAATACTTCCAAGGTCCGTCCCTCTTCTTCCTCCCCTCGCCCCTTCACTCCCCAACCTGACCCCCTTCACCTTTCCCCTTCACCCTACAGGCCTAGCCTACGCCCTCTCCTACCCGCTCCTCGCCCATCTCGCGCACTCGAACCTCTCCCTCGCCCACTCGGGAGGGACCGAAGATGCTCGCACTGGCTCGTGGATGCGGGCGGTCGACGAGCGGACGCGCTTGGATGAGGAAAGAGGGGGAAGGGGGAAGAAGGTGCAGTGGAAAGATGTGGGGAGCATGCTTGGTGGGGAAGGGCCGTTTGATACGCGGAGTCCGGGATGTGAGTCGCCGAGCTCGGAGCCCGATGGAGGAGGTCTTACGCACATGTTGACTTGTGTCTTTTTGGTCCTTCAAAGGGATCGGGAAGCATGCGTATAAGGATCCGGCCGTGAGTCGTTTGCCCCCCCACATCACATTTGCTCGTGCCCTTACGCTCGCTCACCCCTGACCCTTCTTCTCTTCTCTTCTCTTCTCGTCGGCCCAGCTCTGGCTCGCCCGCTTCTCCTCTGAACTCACCTTCTGGGCCAAAGCAGGGAAGCCGTACGTCTGGCTCGGTGGGGACGAGGTCGCGAGGCGGCCATGACGCCCGTCCAGTTGCGATGGAGATGAGCAATGACTCTCTTCCGATCAGCTTTCGGATACCAACGCAAAGGCAAGCAAGTCGTGAAAAAGGTCGTTAAGATCGGACTGAGACTCGGAAGACTACAAAAAGAGAAAAGAAAGGGCATAGACGGCGGACGCGACTCCCGACGACAGAAGAACGCGTCGAGGCAGGAGCGAGGCGACTTCGCCTACTGGTGCTGCTGGGGGTCCTGTCGGATCATCGTCACCATCCTCGCGGTAGGAGGGCCCGAGGCTGGACACGAGAGAAGTTTAAACGGTCAGCACTCGCCGCGGTGGTAGAAAAGAGTGAAGAGACGATATCGACCTCGGATCTTATCGAGCGCCTGAGGGATCCCCTGGAGGCCGGTCTGCTCGACTCGCTCGATCGGAAGGCCTCGCCACTTCTGTTCGGTCATCCACTGCTGGAGCGTCTTGAGGAACTGCTGGGTGTTGTGCGCCTCGTTGTGGTGGGGCTGTGAAAAGAGGGACGAGATAAAGTGATGCGAGATGTGATCAGCGACGACTCGCAGAGATGGGAAAGTGACGAAAGACGACCGACCTTGTAGACTCGGTTTGCCCACTGGCCCTCGTAGCCAAGGAGCGTGGTCGGGAGTCTCTCGATGACCTTGATCTCGACGTCGGTTCTGGTCTCGGTGTGGGTGACGTGCTCGCCCGGAACCACAGTCGAGATCGTGCCGCCAGACTTCCCGAGCGAATTGACAGCGACCTTGAGGGTTGCGAGCTAAAAAAACAAAACGAACAGGAGGTAGCGTCAGTGAGTGACATTTTGACCGAAAGGAAGAGATCACACTCACGTCTCCGTCGGCGTGGATCGCGAAAGTCAGGTTGCTCTGAGTCGCAGCTCGAACTTTCTCCTCGACGTTCTGCTCCTCGAGCGAGAAGACCTGATCGGCGCCGAACTGCTGGGCGAGGTCCTGCTGAGACTGAGGGCAGACGACAATGACTCGGTACCCGGTCAGGTGTCCGATCTGGATGCAGTCGAGGCCGATCATCCCGTTCGAGACGACGAGGACGTAAGAGTGCGACTTGTCCTGGTGAGGCCACGAGGTGAAGCCGAACGACTGGAGATTTAGGGCACGAGGAAGGTGTCAGCGATCCTCCTCGGTTTACAAAGGACTATAGATAGCGATGGGAACGACTCACCTGGTAGGCGACGAGAGCCGTGTACGGGGTCGAGGCCGCTTGTTGGTCCGAGATGTTCTGAGGGATTTGAAGGAGATAGTGCGCCGAAGAGATAGCATACGTCGCGAAGCTGCCGTTGTTTCTAAATCGCTCTCGCTCCTTGTCTGAGAAAGAGAGAGAACGGACAAGGATTAGCCCAGTTGGGCGGGAGGCGAAGCGAGACGAAGCAAGGTACGCACTGTCGGTCAGAGTTCCGGCGAGGCCGCCAGTAACCTGCAAACGAACGAAAAGACAGTCAGCGGATGGAGACAATGTAAGCGAGATGGGGAGAGAAAAATCAAACGTCAAACTCACCATACCAAACACCCTCTCTCCCTCCTTGAACCTGCCCGAGTTATTCTTGACGACGACCCCGGCCATGTCGAATCCGGGAGTCGAGTTCTTCTGCTGGTATTGGAGCACCTCGACGTCAGAAGGTCCGAGGGCGACGGCCTGCGAAGAAAGAAGGGAACCGGCCGGTGGTCAGCTGATGAAGATCGAGTGCGCAGAAGAAGACGCAACATAACGGACTCACTCGAACTTCGACGAGGACCTCGTCCTTCTGGAGCGAGGGAAGCTGGATCTGCTCAATCTTGAGAGAGTCGTTGAGGTTGCCTCCACCCTAGGAAGAGAGACGAAGCGAGGAAGCGAGGCAGGATGGTCAGCTCGACATCCAACGGCGGAAGGAGCAAGCGAGAGATGGACACTCACGATGTTCTTTCCCTCGGTGGTGAGGACGAGAGACTGGATCTGCTGGGGGACGTTCTGCATGTTGATCGTGATTTGAAGCGGTAGGTGGTGCGTAAAGGTTTGTCGGTGTTGCTGGTGCGAGATGGTGGATGCGAGAGACGATGGAAGGTGCGAGGCTCGCTCATTGCAAGTTCGCAGCAAGGTCGGCAGGGCTGCTTGATAAGTTCCGTCCTGGTTCCGTTCACATCGGCATCTAGACAAGGGACAGAAGGGCGACGCCGCCAGAAGCCGGAAGGTCAGCTGGATGTCGGATGATCCGTCCTTGTCGGCGCAGACACGCGTAGAACCGGCTCTCACCTGCTGAGCGGAATTGAGATATGACCCGAAAGAGGAACCCTGCTCCTGCACGTCTCGAGGCGGGGCGACATTCGCACTCGTATGCGCCAGATGCGCTGACCGGGCGGAAGTCCGTTCCAAGGGAGGCGAGAGGTTCGTCCGGCCTATACGGAACTGATAAACAACCTACCGCCACTGCAACAATTAACGGGTCTTGAAGAAAGAGACGTCAGAAGGGCATCGTGACAGGCGCTGACAAGAGAAAGAGCAGAGAATGACACTCTCACCTTGCTGGCCTTTCCAGAGGACGAGCGGGCCCCTGGGCAAACAGACATCACATGTGGGTTCGTAAGATCGTCAACTCGTAAAAAGATCCCCTTCAGGTCTCGCACGCCTCGTTCAACTCCCCAGGATCTTCCACCCTCTCCCGGTCGACTCCTCGAGCCACTCGCCGTCGTCCATCTTGTTGAGCACGCCCTCGAGGACGGGTGTGCTGATGTAGTTCCACCGCTCGTGACTCGCCTTGAGTCGTCTGAGCAACGTCTCTGTCGGGATCCACACTGGCGGTGCTCGGATGCCTGGGATCTTGCGCCCGGCTGGGGTCGATCGGACGCGAGCCGTCTCGACGCGAACGAGATGGAGCACGAGCGGTCCGAGGGTGGGAACGCAGATCGGAAGGTAGAGCTCCTTCTCTGGCGCTGAGGAAGTTTGGTGAGAAGAGTGCTGGGTCCGTTTCGGGGTCGAGGTCGACGGTCCGGCTCCTTTTGCTCGAGCAGTGTCATCCGCGACGACGACGATCTCGCCCTCCCTGACGAGCGCCCGGAGCGCGCCCTGGACGAGGGCAGACCTCTTTGCCTCCCTCCAGTCCTTCCAGACCTGCTCCCTGCTCTTGAGTCGGGCCGTCCAGTCGACCTGCTCCTTGCCTTCTCCGCGTCGAAGGCCATGCTCGAGATCGCGATCCCAGCTGCCAGTCGCACGCGTCTGCGGCTTGGATGGCCGTTTCGGAGGTCGCAGACGATCGAGGATGGCTCCTTGGACGACCTTTTTGGCATAGGTGTCGATGTTGCCGACCTTGAGCAGATGGGCGAGCGAGAACGGTGGCGCGGTCATTTGGGGCGGCGAGGCCGAGGTCCGAGGCGGGGACGAGTAACGAGATGATGATGGATGAGGTTGCGCAGATGGTGGAGGTTGGTTGTCCTCGTCACTGTCGTCGTCGGATGAGTCCCAGGATGGCGAGGGGGAAAAGGTGGCTGCGCGAGATGGGCTCGGATCCATCTCGTCCTTGAACCAGCGGTAGACAGGTGGCTGGTCCCCGTCGCCGTCGTCGAGATCGATGTCGTGGCCCCAGTCAGACTCGACGATTCCTCGCATGTAGTCGAGCAGGTACGTCTTGAGTCCGTCCTCGTTCGCCGTCGACGACGACACGGTGGACGCGTCCGGGAGCGAGGACATCTAGGCGGACGAGAGGCACACGTCCACTCGATCAGCTTCAAAGGAAGAGCAACGACACGAGATAGCCCTGAACATGAGCCTACCTTTTCGTCGAGAACGTATTGCGTTCCGGCAACGGAGGAGAGGTACGACATGTCGGCCATACTGAGTGAGGCCGACGGATGGTGATCAGACGGCTGAGACCAAGCTGGCAGGCCAACATCGAGACTCGATATTCGAGTCGTGCCTTGCTCTACTGTAGAGAGACGCAGGCTCGTTGTTGACGGCGGGCGGACGAGGATCTTCTTGGGTCGCGGCGGCGGCAGAAGGTCCGACTCGAGGTAGGCTGCTCGGTCAAAGTCCGGGTACACCTCCTCGTGCAACCGAACAACGGCTTTGATGTGTCGAGTCTCTTGTACGGCGTCGACCTCGACTGAAATCGCACACCCATCCAGGTCAGCTGGCTCAGCTTGAGAAGGGCTGTGACCTCGACAGCGTTCACGAACGAAAGCTCCAAAGAGCGGACTGACCAATGTCGCTCTCTCTGGCCAGCACGAGACAGACCTTTCTAAAGTCGACGTTGAGTGACGCCCTCACTCTGACGGTGACCCCGCTGGCGAACCTAGGCGGACGGGGGGCGAGCAGAGTCGCTTCTTCCTCCTTGGTGAAGAAGACCTTTTCGGTCACCTCGGCCATGACCGAAGAACCATCGTCCACTACATCGGTCAAGAGGAGTTGTGCGCATGTCAGCAAGACTCATCTGCGGGAGGACGAGAGGGAGGATCGGACACGCGAGCTCACCAAAGTAGGTCCGCCTCTTCGCGTCTCGTTCAATGTACATGAGCACTCCGACCAGCTCAATCGTCACACACGGGAACGTTCGAAGTGTAAACTTGTCGCTCCCACCTGGGAGTCATCATTCGGTGGTCAGCTCGTGACAGGTGAGCGAGGCGGGGAGACGCGACGGACCTGATCTGTCCCACTGAATGGTCGGGATGTCGTCCGCAAAGCATCGCGCGACGGCCTCGTCCCTGTGCACCCACGTGTCATCCGTGATGGCCAGCTTGCACTTGGGGTAGGTCCGGGTTGGCGACGGCACGCGAGCAGGGAGTGGAAGCGGAGGCGAGGACGACGGCGGGGAGGACGAGTACCGCTCAGCAGGACGGATGGGCAGCTGGGGCCGAGACGACTGACTACGGTACGCGTTTGACTCGTCCACATGGTCCAAGGCCTGCGAGACTGCCGAGATTGAGCTCGAACCTGAGGAGGAGCTCATCGAGGAGGGATGGCCGAGAGCCAGGCGGAGGTGGGGTTGGAAGGCAACAAGCGGTGAGCTCACCCTGAGCTGAAATCAGCCGGGTCGGATCCAACCTCTTCTCGCCTCCAAGCCTCAACGCCGACGGTCGGGAGATCAAGCTGTCTCGTATGAGCATCTTCTAGTTCGAACGCATCTCTCGCCAATGCCTGCCTGAGGAGCAGGTGCAGGGGCGACCTGTATAGGCTCCGTCCACTCGGATCGGTCGGTGCGTCTGCCTGGCGTATAGGCTCATCATGCAGCCCTCGCCCACCCCTCGCGGACTTGCTGTGCTGTCGACCCAGTCCACCTGCAGCGCAGTGCTTCCCTCGCTCGCGAGGCCCCAGCGCTGGGTGACCACCAACTGTCGTCGACCATCGTCACCACCTCGAGCTCGTCCTTCAGCTCAGCATGTCCCCCTCGTCGCCCTCGCTCAGACCAGCGTGGCTCGCTCTGCTTGTGCTTCCGCCCGTGAGAGCTGCCATCTCGTCGCTGCAAATGTCCCCTCCTCGGCAGTGCGAGCCGATCGTGTTCGCCTGGACGAGCTCACCGGCGTCCTCGTCGACGGCTCTGTCCGACAGCTACCAGCTCGTCATCGTCCCTGTCGACGAGACATCCCAGGTCAGTCCACGACAGTGTTCGTGTTGGACATGTCCCGTCCTCGTCAGCATGACTGCGTGTCTGCTGGTCAGAGCGTGCCTCGAGCTGACCTCTGCTCGCTCCTACGCCCGCCATGTCTCCTGTCCCCTCAGAGTTTGCGCAATTACTCGTTCACCTCCACCAACAACCGATACGTCCTCTCCGAGCTCGTGTTGCCTCAAGGGGTCAAGTTTGTGGCTCTCGTGCAGGACTCGGACGGGCCGGACCATGGGCGGGTGTCGCAAGTCGTCCAGGTCGGCCTCCCCGTCCCAGGCGGGAACCGCTGCTCACGCGAGGAGGTCAACGTAGACGACTACTTCTGGTCAGACCCACAACCATTGTCCACCCCGTGCGGTGCAGACTTTGGGTGGGGACCCAACGCGACGGATCCGATTGGCGTCACTGGTCAGTCTCCCTGTCGATGCCTGGCGTGTCTAGCGAGCTGATCGTGTTCTCTCGGGCGACCTGCAGGACTCATACCAGGCGGTCAAAGCTTCAACGTGCCCGTCACGGACCCGATGGGACACAAGACGACATCCCCATGGCGCATGGCTCCAGGCTCGAGCGTCCTCTTTGCAGTCTCGGATGGGGCGGGCGACGGCAGAACGTCAGTATGCGCTCAACCCTCGTGAAAATCGTTGCAAGCCGACCGCGCTGACTCGACACCATCTTGCTGGTTCTGTAGGGGCACGCTGGGCTTCTCTCGTCTGTACAACATCTCGGCCAACGCGACAAACTGCCCGAGAGGTGGGCCGCTCTACATTCAGCCTTCGTCGACATCAATGTACGTCCGCCAAGCAGATCTGCTCTTTATCTGATGCATAGACTCTCAGGCTGGCTGACATGCTCATACCTTTGCTTCCTAGGGTCTTTGCGACGTTGACAGAGTCTGTCATCCGATCCAGCTCTGCCTCCGCAACAGCATCGTCCGTCCCATCGAAAGGCGAGGGCCATACGGTCTCGATCGTGGCTGGTGTGCTTGCATCGATGGTCATGGTCGCGGCCGCGGTCGGGCTCGTCTGGTTCTGCATGCGACGGCGGACGCGGAAGCGGGCTCAAAACCAAAACAGCTGTGAGTGGTAATTCATCGCCTTCCCACCTCGGACTCTGGCTGACTTTGTCATTTCTGATATCTCTTACCAGACGACCAACTGCTTCTGGCCGACCCCGAACCGAGCGTCTCGCATCGACCGACGCTCGTCTACTTTGACGCGTCTGTCCCGAGCCCTGCCTCTTCGACCGGAACGTTCCCTCCTGGGCCGAACCGTCCTGACTCGAGCCCTCGGCCGGACAGAAGGCGGCTGGGCACGTCCGAAGTCTCGCACGTGAGCCACGGACGGGAGTCTGAGGTGTCCGAGGTCGAGAGGGAGCTCAAGCGGACGAGTCTAGGGCCGCGCGAAGGCAGCTCGACCAGTCAGTGGAGCGACCGTGAAGCGAGCGAGACGATGGAGCTCCTTGGGCCGTCGGACGAGAGGCTGGGAGAGGAGGACAGCAGGCGGTTCTCGCGCACGAGGTTCGTTCGTCACGAGGACGCCGAAGTAGCGGCAGGAGAGTCATCAGCAGGACAAGAGTTGGTCGTCGACCTGCCGCCGTTATGTGAGTGCCCTTTCTCGGAACCACCCTGGCGACCTTGAGCTGACGGTCGCACCTATCGCCCACAGATCAAGACGCGAGCCCACGCGAACGAGCGTTCTCCTCGACACCGTCGCAAGACCCTTCCAGCACCCCATCGGCAGCAAGCAAGCTCGCAGCCGCCGTGCAACAACCATTGGCACCCTCGCCATCTCGTTCGCCGCCACCTTCTTGACTCATTCGGGCTCGATCTCTCGCCGTGACCAGCCCTTCAGCTCTTGCCCTTCGAGCTTTCGAACGCCACTTGATCTCTTCTCCCCGCTCCTTTCCACGGCTCACTCCGGCTCACTATCTCGGCTGTTGTGTATGCTCAATGGTCTTGCTATGTGATTAAAGCACTTTTACGACAACGTGCTGAAGAAGCTGCCGTCTGAAGCCTTCACCCCCTGCTCCGTCAGACAGGGGTGACCCTCCCTCGTCTGTTCCGTTCCTCTCTGTCTGCTCCCCTTCTCTGAAGCGACCACCATCCTGATTCGATGCTCCTCCCTCTCTCCTCCCGTCGGCTTCACCTGCTCCTCTACCTGCTCGGAACCTCGCTCGCGCTCTTCGTCTACTCGTCCTGGGAGCATCAGGGGTTCGAGGCTCGCCTCGCTCGAGAGGGGCTCGAGCTCGCTCTCAGTGATGGCCTCTGGACCAGCGGAGACCAGATGAAGGTCATGCCCATCCTGATGCCGGTGTGTGTGAGTAGCGAGCATCGTCTGAGGTACTTTGAACAGGTGCTGGATGGGTTGGCGAAGATGGACCGAGCGAACGAGGTGAGCTTCGACCGTCGTCCTGTCTCTTCTCCGCTCGCTCTTCACGACTCTACACGAGCAGGAGCTTGGCCCTGCCGTCGATCCTCCATGACTGACCTCCCATCGCCTGGCCGCCCCACCTCTCTCGACGATCCCACCCTCGCCTCCCCCGCTTTGCCACCCCCTATCGACCGAACCCTCAGACCCTCCTCGTCCTGTCACTCGACTGCCTGCCTGCCTCGCCCAAGCTCGCAGATCTGATCGCCTCCATCACGACGCCCTCAAAAGTGCTGGTGCTCGAGCACAGGCCGCCGTGGTTTGGGATCCCGGGGAAGGTACACACGAACGAGTACGCGACGAGCGCCAACATCAAGTTCCTGCTCGGGTTCGCGTTCGAGGAGCTGAAGGTACGTCTTGATCGGCTTGTTGACGAGTGTTTTCGAATGCATTGGATGCTGATCCGAGCGTGGCACAGGCGAAGACGGCCATCGTGCTGGAGAGCGACCTCGTTCCTGCACGGGACTTCTGTACGTCCACCCCTCCTGACCCGCGGCTCTATTCCTAGCGTACTCACTTCTGTCTCTTTCCACCCAGACAGATACCACCTCTCCACCTCCTCACTCTTCACCGCGCACCACTCCCTGCTCTCGATCCACTCGTTCCACTCGCCCTCCACCCGCTCATCCCCTGCCCAAGCTCTCTTCTCCGGCCCGTTCTGCTCGTGGGGATGGGCCACCTCCTCCCTCACTTGGCCTCTCCTTTAGTCGCGCTGGTAGTGGGTCAACTGGGACATCAATATCCGTCGATGGACAGGCTCAGAGTCGGGCATCGGCGAGGGCGGTGCGGACGGGAGGATGCTGAGCTTGGTTCCGGAGCGAGCGAGGGTGCGGATGGTCGGGTTGAAGGGGGTGAATGTGAAGGAGGAGGAGGGAGGAGAGAGGGCGAGGGAGTGGGAGGTCAACTATGTTTGGGAGGGAGAGAGCGAAGAGGAGGGCGATGGTCGACGAGGGCAGGAGGAGGGCGAGGGATGGGAGGTCGATTGGCGGTGGAGGGCGAGCTAGGAAAGACAAGAGTGAGCATATCGATTCAACAGCAATCAGCTCTGACACCAGAGTACGCGAGGTTGGTCTGGCGAGACGGATGGACGTTGGACGGGCTGATGCGAGCTTGTTGACGTCGGGAGGGAGAAGAGGTCGCGAGCTCACCTCGGTCTCTTCCCCTTCTTCCCGCAAGCGACGACTCCCGGGCTCGACGTTTCGCAGGCTCACAACCCAGTCGATCCAGGTCACTCGTCTCACGCTCATCGACAACACGCATGTGCTCGCCTCGATGTCTGTACGATCCATGAGCACCGAGGCTGCCCTCTCGCGAGTGGACCGGAACAAGTTGGATCCGCCTGGACGGATCATCCCGACCCACCTGGCCGCACTCGCTCGGCGCCGACAGAGAGCGCATCAGAGACCAATGCGGCTCAAGCCACACGCTTGCTCTTGCCCAGAGCTCAGGCTCGACGCCTAGCGGTCGTCAGCTCGGTCGCAGGCGGTGTCGAGCGGTGTCTGGCCTCGTCGCAGTTGCTTCCGCTCTGTCCTCAACGACGACGAGGGGTCTTGCTCGCTTCCGGCTGCTCTGGCTCGTGGAGAGCATCGAACGAGACTGTTGACGAGCTCGTGCATCCTTCCCGCCAACCACATCCTCCACCCTCGCTTCCCTCACCCCGGCGGCCTCCTCGCCATGCTCGCTTCGATGCTGCCTTGGGCCATTGCCCTGTGCCTTAGCCTGCTCTGCCTTCCGCTCACTCGAGCGTCCATCTCGTCACTGCAGCTCTCGCCTCCTGCGCAGTGCGAGCCGATCGTGTTTGCGTGGACGAGGGACTCGACGCCCGCTCAGGCGCCCGACAGCTACGTCCTCGTTATCGTCCCGGTCGATAGTCAGACGGCGGTCAGTCCAGACAACCTCGCTCCTTCATTCGTCCTGGTGGCTTCGCGAAGCTGACGTCCGTCTGCCTGTTGTCGTCCTTCTCGCGTTCGCTGCCGTTTCGATTTTCGTCGAGCAGGGCATCCGCAACTACACCTTCGAGACCACCAGCAACCGGTCAGTACCCATTTTACGATACAGCTCGTTGCAGCCCTGACCGGGTTCTGTTCCTGTACGCCATACAGATACGTCCTTCCTGAGCTCTCTCAACCGTTCGGGCTCGACATTGTCGCCCTCTTGTACGACTCGGACGGACCGGATCGCGGACGCGTCAGCGACATCGTTCACGTCGACATCCCCGCTTCGGACGCGAGACGCTGCCTCGGGCTCGAGGACTTGACGCCGGACGCCTTCTTCTGGTTCGAGCCTGGGCCGACCCCGACGAAATGTGGAACCGGCTTCGGATGGACCGCCAACGCAACAGGTCCCATCGGTATCATCGGTGAGCGTCCTCGTCTCTTGTCCTGGTCACTTCTTTCCAGACGCTGACCAAGTTGCCATGATGTCCTTTTGATCCGACAGGATTGCTGCCGGGAGGCAGAAGCTTTGATGTGCCGATCACGAACGCGTCCATCTGGCGAACCTTTTCGCCGTTCCAGATCGCACCAGGCTCGAGGGTCATGTTTGCTGCGTCTGGTGGGACTGGTGAAGGAAAATCGTTAGTCTCCTGCTGTGTTGATTTCTCGAGGCGGAAGCGGATTGACTAACCAGAGTTTGTGTCCGCCAACCGACTTTTGCAGGGGCACGCTCGGGTTTTCCAAGCTGTACAACGTCTCGGAGAACGCGACGTCCTGTTCCAGAGGTGGACCCATCTACTCTAAGCCTGCTTCGACCTCCATGTACGTCAGCTGACGCCGGAGAGGTGTCCTGCCAACAGATCATGCTCACCTCTTCGGTCTTTCTTTCTCTGCAGAACCTATGCGACCCTGACCGACGAGATCCCTCGCCCTACCCTGAAGGCTGCGTCGTCAGGTGGAGGAGGGCATCTTCAAGCCATCCTCGCCGGAGTGCTCGCCTCGCTCGGCGGGCTGGTCGTGCTCATCGGACTCGGGTGGTTCTGCCTACGAAGGCGGGCGAGAAGGAGGCTCTTGTTCCAGAGCGCGAGTTAGTTTGAACAATCTACTTCCGCAGTTTTTGTAATCTGCTAACCTTGACGACCACGCCCGCTCTCTTTCAGATGGCGAACCGATCCTCGCTGAGCCAGAGATGAGCGAGACCCTCAGGCCGACGCCGTTCGCGCCCGACGTGGCCCGACCAAGCTTGGACACATCCGGCGCCGTCTCGCCGCTGGGCCCGAATCGCACGGTGTCTGACGAACGACCTACTCCGAGCAAAAGGACGAGCAACGTCGGCAGCGACGACGACTCGACGAGGAGTCCGAGGAGCGACCCAGGCGAAAGCCCGACAGGACAGTCTTTTGCCTCGGCCAGGGAGCGACCTGGACGCAGCAACAGCCGACACTACTCACGCACGCGGTTCGTCGACCATGAGGACGCTGGAGTGGCCGAGCGGGCCGAGGGAGCGACAGAGGAGGGAGTGTTTGTTGTGGAAGTCCCGCCGAGGTGTGAGTCCATCTACTCCTTGAAGCCCCTCCGCCTGGTGGAAACCTGACGTTTCCTACCTTGAATGCTTTAGATCAAGACGCCAGGGTCGAAGAGCGACCGAGGGCAGTCCCGAACGACGTCTCTGCCTCGGCGGAGGATTCGTCCGAGAGCCCCTCCGCCGCTGCCTCTACATCGTCCGTTCAGCATGGTCACTCGTTCTAGCTCGCCTTTCCCACACGTGGTTGTTCCTTTCGCCGTCATGCATCCTGTCCTTGGTCCTCACGTTGTCTTCTGCCGACTCTCTCCATGCTCTCAACTTGTTTTCCTATATACGTCGCGCTTTTCCAGTCCTCTCTTCTCGCTCCACTCTTTGAGAGGACTCATACGTACGTATACAGAGTCCTCCTCTGTACAAGGCGAAGGCATCTGCCGGATCATGTGTGTCCGCCAGTCTAGGCAGGCTGCCTGGGTCTTCTGCTGCAGGTGTCTGTCGCGGCCTCCTCTGTCTTGGATCCATCTCCTACCCAGATAAACGCCAGGGTCTGGGTCCATGATGTTGACCTGCGGGAGTGTATGTGTGTCTGCAGGACTGACGGTCGTCGAAAGAGCGACGTCGGGACGTCATCTCCTGCGCGAGCTCACCACACCCGCAACACCCATCTCCTGCGCGCCAGCCCGCGATGGCTACCTACACGGCCGAGAAACTGTCTGTACTCGTGCAGGCGCTAGACTCTATCGACCTCCCTAATCCGTTCCACAAGATCAAGAAGAAGAACAAGAATGCTCAAGCTGGGTCCTCCACCGGCGGCCTGCGACTGTCGAGGTCGTCAGAGTCGTTTGTTGTCGTCCCAGAGGACGTCAACGAACCCTCCAAGCGGACCATTCTCCTCCAACAGTCCATCTCTGCCCTCCCACCATCCAAGCCAACGACCGCTCAGCTCAAGGACGCCCTCCGAGCCCTCGACCCGAACCCGAGCTCGTCCGAAGCGGCCGCGAGCTCGAGCTCAAGCTCACCTCCTCCCTCCGGCACAGAGGCCGACGAGGAGGAGCAGCTGCTCGCGTGGACGCTCGTGGGACGCGTTGTCCTTGGTATCTACGGGCAGACGGTCGAGGATCTCGTGTTGTGCGCGAGCGTGTGGGAGGACGAGATTGCCTGGTGGAGGGCCCTCGACGGCCGGGGACGATGGGCCTGGGGCGGTATCGGAGGATACCTCTTCTCGAGTCAGTCAGCTACCCTCGAGGCGAGCCATGTGGCGTAGACGATGCAGTACTGACTACCTCCTGTCTGATCTGTCATGCAGCACTTCCTCAGCGACTGTCGAAGCTTCCCATCTCGCTCGTCTCGTCGACGCTGCCGTCTCACTTGCGGTCCTCGTCGTCCCAGTCCGAAGACGAGGCAACGTCGCTCGCCCGGTCGAGCTTCACGCCCACCTATCTGCTCTCGTCCCTCTTCCCCACGACATCAATCCCTCGGTCTACGTCGGCCACCTCGACAGCCGTCCTCCTGCTCGACCCTCGGACACTGCTCCGCATGACCCGCCGCGAGGTACACGGTCGCATCCGCCATCTCGAGCGCGGGAGAGACAGGATCGTCCGTCGGCTGGGTAAGCTGACCGTCGAGGCACCCGACTTTGGACTCGGTGGATCCGCGAGCCTGAGCGGAGAGACCGCCGCCAAGGCTGGAGAGACGGCAAAGACGTCTGCGGCCCTCGACACGACCGTCCTCGGCGACGAGATGAAGCGCGTGCTTGAACTCGTGTGGGAGACCTCGCTCGGCCCGCTCGAGCACCGGCCAGAGTCGGATCATCAGCCGGCCATCACCAGCTCGGCCGCACCGACCTCATTCCTGGCTTCCCTGCACGCCCACCTGTCGTTGCCGCCCTCGTCCCCCATACCGCCCTCGCACCTCACCCGTCCGACGGCGCTCACTCGTCTGTGGCCCCCTCTGCTGCTCCTGCCGTTGCTCATCCCGCTCCTCTCTCCTCACATCCCTGCGCTCAAGGCGGCCGTCCGCGACGCGAGGGAGACGGCGCGAGGGTTCTGGAAGGGCTGGGTCGTCGAGCCTCTGATGGGCATCATCGACACCGTCCGACACGGAGGGGGCGAGGGTGGAGGGGAGAGCTCGCTGAGCGTGATGAGCAAGGAGGGCATGAAGGGAGACATGGACTCGCTCGAGAGGATGGTCATCTCGCTCGCCCAGGACAAGAGAAACTACTCGGCAGACGAGCTCGCCGCTTTGACCAGGCGTGTCAGAGAGGGAGATCTGACGGACGTGCTCAAGTTGTACGAGGACGACATCAAGGTCCGATCGTTCATTTGGGCCTCAGTGCGATGCAGCCGTGCCTGACTCGTTGCTTTCTCGTCGACAGTCGCCCCTCAAGTCTGCCCTCACTGGCTCGCTGGTCCGCTCGCTCCTGATCCAGGTGCAGAAGACAAAGGTCAGTCTATCTGCTCGGCCTCTCCTGCTTCGCCTCTGTCCAACGCTGACGACGTGACGATCTCTGCCTCCGTCTGTCAGGTCGACGTCGACTTTGCGCTGCAAGGGATCGACAAGCTTCTTCATTCCCAGGAGCTGACGTTTGCGTTTGTGGGAGTGGCGCCGTCGTTCCTGATTGTCTACCTGCTCGGAGGATGGTTCCGTTCGTTCCTCTCCCAGGCTGGAGGTGGGTTCTCGTTCACCACCGGCAAGGGCACCAAGGGACAGCGCAGGAGAAAGAGCTGGGACAGCATTCGGTCAGTTTGCCTCCACCTCTTCGGATGTTCAAAGCCGCTGGAGTAGCTGACGGTTGCTCGCGCTTGTTCTGCGACCACCCCAGCCGAATCGAACGCCTCCTCACTCTCCCGCCTCCGCCCGCGCCTCAGGACAACAGCAAGGACCAGCCGACGTCGGATCTGCCGTACGAGATCCAGGGACTGCTCCTCGTCTCGATCGCCGGTCTTCGTACCGTCGGCAAGAACGAATTCAAGCGGAGCGAGGGGGAGAGGAAGACGGTCAGCCCATCGTGCTAGTCTGCGACCTCAGAAGCACAGACCCGCTGACTGTTTGTGCCTGTCTCTCGCAGGAGTTTATGCTCGACCTCTTGGATCTCGAGAACCCGGAGGTGAACCGGGAGGCCAAGCTGCGGGTCGTCCAGCGCATGTGGCGCTGCTGGGGAGTCAGGCTCGGCTGGGTCGGATCAAGTGTGTGATCATCAGGCGATCGGTGCTGCTCGGACGAAACCTGTATGTATGCTGTTTTTCATCTACGTGCTCTTTTGACGTCGGTGCACCGCAAACACAGGGGTTGGGTGTCATCCCCGCCTTCAGCGTAACCCCGGCAAGTCTCCCCGCCGGCGATGCACTTGACCTCGATGACCCGACAGCGGCTGCTTGCCGTCTCTTGTGGTGCAACGTCCACTCTTCCACCCATCCCCATCGACCAATCGCCTTCGCGGCATGTCAGCCGACTCTGACACCTCGAGCCTCTGGACACTGTCGGACTCGCTAAAGGAGTCTCTCTACCGATTCCGGGGATCACGGCGTATCCAAAACTTGAACGAGGACTATCGGTCTGTCCCTCGAGTCTTCCTACTCCTCGCACAACTAAGCGACCCTTTGGCTGAAAGGCCCACCCTCTCGTTTCTCGCTGCAGGTGGCCCTGCGACGCAGCTGCAACACAACTCGAGTTGCTCGCGCACACCGCTCTCAGCATGATGTTCAAGAACAAGCTCCACTACGAGCCGCGCGAGGGCGAGCTTCACAAGGTGTTCGAGCGCTCATCTCAGCCACGGACGCTGGATCTTGGTCTGTCCTCGTTTGCGTTTGGCTTTAGACCGAGCGGCATTGACATCTATGTCTGACTCATGCTTGAAGGCAGTGGACAAGTAGCTGCGTGGTGCATCGCAATGGCGGACCGATTCCCTCAAGTCGAGGTCATCGGAATCGGTACGATCGTCCGCTCCCCTGTTCCGCGGCGGACTTGCCCATGCTGACTCGACCCGATGTCTTCTCCTTTCAGATCTCGTCCCTGTAGAGCTCTCGTGCGTAAGCCTTCTGTCGGGCTACCCGTCAGTGTGCTAATCTTGTACATCATTCCGGTTTGTCTTCCAGCTACCTGCCTCCGTTCGTCCGTACACTGAGCAACCTACCCCGCCCAAGGTGCTGACTTAGCCCTCGATCCGACAGCAACCTCTCGGCCGAGATCGGCGATCTACTTGATGGCCTTCCTTTGTGAGCGGCCCACCCAAGCAGCGTGTCCCTCACTTACCCACCCCGCGCTGAGACTGTCGCTCTCCACCATCAGCCCGGATGACTTCTTTAGCTTGTACGATCGCGCATTGATCATCCTCTTGTGCACCGACAATACTGACAAGCAATCTCTCGTCGCTTCAACCAGGATCCACTGCCGCACAGGCATCAGCGCGTCGTTCCTCCAGAACCCCAACCGCGACTTCTTGGGCGACGTCGCCCGATGTCTCTCCCCGGGAGGCGTCTTTCTCGTCGAAGACATCGAGGTCAGTCCTTCATCATCTATCTCATCCTACTCACCCGCCGTCTGACTGCCCTTGACCTCTCGATTGCCCACAGGACATGCGAGTGCTGATCCACTCGACCATCCCAAACAACCCATACCTCGACCTCGCTCGAGGACGGAACTCGATCCGGATCGACCCCATCCTCGTGCATCAACCCGAGGTCCGCGCTCGGTCCGACTGGGGAGCCAGGATGGGAGACATCCTCCGGGAGCGAGATGACTTTGAGCACGTCGAGGAGCGAACGCTCGACATCCCCATCGGACACGATCCTAAGCTCGGTATGTCCGCATCTACCTACGTTACCGTGTCTTTTCTCGTTCTGACCAGCTCCATATATGCCATCCCTCCTAGGTCCCCTCGCCACGCAGGTGGGTCCGATCGTCCGTGAGGCCTTGTTGGTCGCGTGGGAGGTACAGGGGGCTGCGCTTGGGCTGAGCGAGGCAACGCTTTCTGAGCTGAGGGAGGTGGACGAGCAGTCGCTGCCGAGAGAAGACGTCGATCTCGTGGCAAGGTACAAGGTCGTGTGGGCGGTCAAGAAGGACCCATTGGCGACGGCGACAGACGGCTGAGCGGGCGATTAGGACCGGATGATGAGTTTATTTCGCGTGACACCAATTGTGTCCAATGTGCCATTAGTGAAGCGTCTCATGATCCGCTCGCTGCTGTTGATGGGCCGCTCGACGGCTGCCTCTCGATGAGAAGCTGGGCGAGAGTAATCCGGCTAGAAACGGGTCGAGCTCAACACGCCGTCCTTCCGTCCTTCCCAACCTTCTCAGCCCACTTTACCCACATGGCCCCTATCTCTCCCGTTCTCGCTCGCTCAATGTCGTCTGCTGCTCCTCGGAGAGCTGCTGCTGGAGTTGTGCGGTCGTTCTCGCGTGTAGCCGTCTATGCTCGTCCGTCGATGGCTTGTCGGGTAGGAGCTGGCCTCGTAGGAGCTGGGGCCGTCGCTGCCGTTGGTTTCTCGGTCTGGAACGGTGAGCATGGGTTTCAACTCTTGCGCTCTTGTTCGTTGCGCGAGTTGAATGGTGCAGAGATGGCTTGAGAGAGGGAAACCGGAGCCAGGGAGAGGAGAGGAGCTCACGGGCTGAGCTCGTCTCGAGCTCACCCTCTCGGCAGTCCTTGGGCACTCGTTCCAAACTCGAAGGAAGCTGCCTACTGCAGAAGGGTTCCTCCGCCTTTCAATTCCTTGGGCGCTGAGTCGCATGGTCCTCGTGGACGGGTCTTACTGTGCTCAAAGAGCGATTCCGGAGGGCTGACCTCTCCGTTGTCGCCCTGCCTTGCTCTGCCAATCTCTTTTCCGGACCAGACTCTCCTCTCCTGCCCGTCCTGGCGCTCGAGACTCCTGTGGATCCGTCAACACGCATAGACCCCTCGACCTCGCTTCCGTTCCCGATCTCGCTCTCCCCGCTCTCCCTCCCGGCCGCGTCGCCGGCGCTCTCTCTCGTCGGTCTCGGCGTGCGAACAGTCTCGTTCCTCAAGGTCAAGGTTTACAGCGTGGGCTTCTACACACAAGCAGCGGCCAAGGAGTTAGAGGGAGTTCAGGGAGTGAGTCCTGTTGAGACCGGTCACGCGAGATTGGTGGACTAGAACGGGCCCTGACCCGCCTGCTTTCTTGCTCTGTGGCGTGCAGGACGAGGAGAGCATGGCAAAGTTCCTCGCCGGACCGACCGCGTGTGCACTCCGGATAGGTGAGCAGCATCGTTCAACATGCAAGGGTCTATATCCTTGTCTGGTCGCTGACTCTCGCTCCTTGCCCGTCGATCAGTCCCAACCCGCAACACTGGGTTCGACCACCTGCGCGACGGCTTTGTTCGATCGATCCAGGCTCGGTTCAAGCTGCTCTCCAAGCAGGGTCTGCTCTCGGACGAAGAGAACGAGGTGCGTCCGATTCCATCTCATCTCGCCCGTCCGTTTGCCCACTAGGTTCGCGTCCTGACCGCCGTCGTCCCATCCTCGCCACCAGCGTCTTTCCGAGTCGATCAACGCTTTCAAGTCTATCTTCTCCTCTGCTGCGACGGCGACCAAAGGCCAGGTGCTCACGCTCGTCAAGCTGCCCAACGCTGGCGGGCTCGCGGTCGAGTTCGAGGGAGAAATCCTCGGTAAGGTCGCCGGCGCAGAGGGAGACGTGCTCGCCACCCAGCTCATGACGGGATACTTTGTGGAGAAGAACGCAAACTCGCCAAAGGTCAGTCAGAGCCGGCTCAACTACACTTGACTTGGCTGGTACTGACGCTCTCGCACCTCTGCTTGACCGGATTTGACAGATGAGAGACAGCGTGCGAGAGGCTCTCAGCCGACCTGGCTCTCCCGTCGCGGCTTGAAGGAGGTCAGATCTGAATGGACCTTCAGTCCTCGAGTACAAGCGGCCGATCGAGGGAAAGCATCGCGACTCCGAGTTCGTACGTGGCCGGCTCCATCGCCTCGTCCATCGCGCCATCACTCGAGGGCAGAGAGCTCGCTCTCCGTGGCGCCAGTACGATCATCCCAACATCAACACCTTGGCGGCCTCGAGTCCCCGGTCGCGACTGGGCGTACAGCGGCTGTTGGCGGGCGCGAGGATGCAAGCCCAAAGATCAGCGGTCGAACGCGTGGCAAGTCGAGGTCAGCGTGAACGACTCACCTGCCAGTGCTCCGCGCCCATGGGTGAGCTCCTTGACGAACTCTCGTCGCTCGTCTCGAGGGTGACCTCGGTCAGCTCTGGCGGGGTTGCTGACGTACGCCCCTCTGGAGCAAACTCGTCTCGCAGCAGCCAGAGCACCTGCCTCTGCGTCTGGCCGAGCGTGAGATGTTCGTCCGACTCGCCGTTGAGCCAGCGTGCTCGAGCGCGAGCCCGTTGGCGGAGGAAGACGATCCCGGGAGCGAAGGCGAACGAGGCGAGGAGGATGAAGGCGACCGTGAGCGCGACCTGAGCGGCGGGGTCGGGAACACAGTGACAAAGAGACAAGAGGGTTCAGCTGAGCAGTTGAGTGCGAGCCTTATGCACGTACTGACCGCGCGTGTGGTATCGATGGGCATGGTTGAGGTGTTGGTAGGCAGAGAAAAGGAGGGAGGATCTCGGTGGGTCCTCCACCTCGGAGAAACGCTTGATTGACCCCTGTCTACTTCGGATCAAACACGTCGATGGTTTTCTTTTCGACCGACTCGCTGACCTCGCGACCTCGACTCAGTCTGACTGCGCTGTGGGGGTCTCTCTCTTTGTTCCGCGGGGTCAGTAGCACGCAATAGTCTGTGAGCGGCTGAGGCCGGCAGAGGTGAAATCGAGCGGGTCCTCTGTCGGCAAACGTCAAGCTCACCGTCGACTTCCCTCCGACAACGTCGACCCTTCCTTGCAGCCCACCATGTCGTTCATCAAGCCCACAGTTGGTCGGATAGCCTCCCGGTCACCTCTGTCTCCTCGCTCGACCCGCCTACCGTGCCGGCCATCGACCCGAGCGTCGTCTTCTTCTTCGTCGTCGCCTCGGCCGAGCTCGAGCTCGTCGTCGTCTTTCCCTCTCTCGACCCTGCTGGCGACAGGCTTCACCGCCTCTGCTCTCACCTACCTTGCCATCAACCCACCTCAACTGTTCCTGGATGTATTCAACCCGATCCCTGAGCCAGCGTTCATCTCCCCTCGCTATGGGTCCGAGAAGGACTTTGCGAGTGCGATCACCGAGCTCAAGTCCGCGTTCGACCACCTCGGCAACGGTCAGGTCTCGACAGAACCAGAGGACCTCCTCGGACACGGGTAGGTCACACCCCTTTCTTCTCTTCGAGTCATAGCCTGTGGTCTGCTCGATCCTTCAGGTGGGAGGAGGCCAGCTGGGGTCGAGCGGGCCAAGGAGGTCGGTCCGGTCGGTTGATCGTCCGGACTCGCGAGCTGACCTCGAGCCCTCCTTCGACGCGTCCAGCTTCTCGCCCAATACCTACCACGCTCCTCGGGTACCAGCCGTCGTCGTCTACGTCGAGTCAACAGAGGATGTCGTCAAGGTGGTCAAGATCGCGAAAAAGTATCGCATCCCCATCACGCCCTGGTCTGGAGGAACGTCCCTCGAGGGACATGTCACTGCTGTACGTACAAGAGCCAGTCTTGAGGTCCGCTAGTCAGCCTTAGAGACTCACGCGCATCTCGTCTGGTCTGCTTGACTCCCGCTCAGCCGTTTGGAGGTATCTCTGTCGACCTGAGTCGGATGGACAAGATCCTCAAGATCAATGTCGAGGACTCGGATGTCGTCTGCCAGGCTGGTGTCGGATGGGAGGATCTCAACTCGCATCTCAAGGAGGAGGGCATCCCTCTCTTCTTCCCGCTCGACCCTGGACCAGGAGCATGCGTCGGTGGCATGGTCAGTCTCTACTCTCGTATAGCCGCTCGTGTGCTCGCGCTCAGCTGATTCGCCTGGCATGCCTTCGTCTTCGTGCTCCAGATCGCCACCGGATGCTCGGGAACGAACGCTGTCCGATACGGTACCGCCAAGGCCGAGTGGTTCCTCAACGCGACCGTCGTCCTGCCGTCTGGAGAGGTCATCAAGACCCGCTCACGTGCCCGCAAGTCGTCCGCCGGTTTCGACGTGACAAAGATCTTTATCGGAGCCGAGGGAACGCTCGGAATCGTCACCGAGGCTACTCTCCGACTTGCGCCTCTGCTGCCAACGTCGGTGGCGGTGTGCTCGTTCCCCGACGTGCAGCACGCGACCGAGTGCGCGCACGAGGTGCTCAACGCTGGAGTGCCGATCCAGTGTGTCGAGTTGTGCGACACGACGATGATGCAGGCCATCAATGCCGCTGCGTTGACGGACCAGCGGTTCCCGAACCGGGACTCGATCTTCTTCAAGCTCCAGGGGTCGCCGGGAGTGAGTCTGCTTCGTCGTTCTGCTGCTCTATCCTTCGTCCACTGACTGCTCTTCGCTCGTCGCCCTGCAGATGATTGCCGAGGCTGCCTCGATGGTCAAGAAGATTGTCGTCAAGCACGGCGGGAACGACATCCGGTTCGCCGAGACGGACGAGGAGTCTGCAGAGATCTGGCGAGGACGCAAGGTCGCCCACTGGAGTATCATGGCTCTCAAGCCGCAGGCAAAGTCCTGGTCGACCGACGTCTGCGTGCCCGTTTCCCAGCTGCCAAAGCTGGTCAAGGCCACTCAGGACGACCTCAAGGAGTGCGGACTGACGGCTGCCGTGCTCGGTCACGTCGGGGATGGAAAGTGAGCGCTCCCGGTCTCGCTCTTCTGGTGATCAGCATCTGGCTGACCGCTGTCTCCTCGCCCATCTCTTTACTAGCTTCCACTGCGGAATCGTGAGTCCTTTCTCTCGTCTTTAACGTCCTTCTCAAGCTCGAGCGTGCGTGTGTCTGACCCTCCTCGTCTCCTCTTTCCTCAGCTGTTCGAGAACCAAAAAGAGTACGAGATCGCCGACGGAGCCGTCCACCGCATGGTCGAGCGTGCGATCGCGCTCGAGGGAACCTGCACCGGCGAGCACGGCGTCGGAGTCGGCAAGAAGGAGTACCTCATCTCTGAACTTGGACTCGGTACCGTCCAGCTGATGAAGGTTGTCAAGGACGCGATTGACCCGCAGGGGATCATGAACCCGGGAAAGGTGAGCATCCTCCTCTCTTCCACCTTCTTAGACTTGTATAGCCGTGGAGAGGCTGACCAGTCGCGTGTCGATCTCCTTTCAGCTGTACCCGGACGAGCTTCCTCAAGAGCACGTGGTTGCGACGTGGGGACCGGCGAACTAGACGGCTTCCTTGCCTGTTGTACTTCTTCACACATCTATACCTATAGGAACAGGAGAGGATTTGCATCTGCTGTGCTCAAGTTTTGTATGCTATGTGCTCGATTACACGACCTGTCCTCTCCAATCTCACACGTCGCCGAGAAGAGATGCATGCTCCCGGCACAGAAGAGACTCAAAGCTATCTACAAGTTCTTCCCGGGTCGTACCACCCCCGGCCCACCGACTGTCTCTCCCTCGAGCACCCAGACCTCGGGCATGTCGTTCACTGGCTCGGCGTCGGTGAGGACGCACGTCCACCTCACGAACTCGGTCGTGTCGTTTCGCCATGCGTGGACTGTTCCTCTCTGGACGACGACCTCGCCTGCAGAACCAGACGCAGAAAGAGTCAGCCTCAGACTACATGGAATAAGCTGGTTTGCTCCGATTGCAGAAACTTACCGGCGTGAACCTTTGTCTCGAGCACATCCGGGCGCGACTTTTGAAAGCTCGACGGCGGCCACTGAGACGGCGTCGAGGGGTTGAGAGGAGTCAAGAGAGTTGCAGTGCCGGCTGTGATGATGTTGTAGTCCAGGGAGCTAGTTCGGTGCTGATGACGTGAAGATGGTGAAAGCTCAGCACGGGCGGGATAGCCAGCCAGGCCGAGTGCGGAGGCTCACCATGCACGAGACCTGTCCTGGAGCGAGAGTAGTCGTCTTGCAGTGCGATCCGCCTCGGACCACGAGATGAGCAGGTGGTGTCTGGGCGAGGTCGACGCTGCAAAGCATCGAAGGCGGACCGAGCCGAAGACGTCAGCGACAGCTCACGCGCGCCCTAACGGAACATGGAGGCGATGTGCTCACTTTGCGGGGTCGTGTACTGCTGGTGTTTTACCCCACCAGATGTCCTGGTTCTTGGCTGCCTGGTCGTCGTCAAACAGGATCTTGACCGCGGGCTCGTACAGCTCGCCCGAGTCAGGGTTCCGCTTGCCCTCGAGCTCGGCAGGCAGCGTCTCGTGCGCGGTGACGATCCGGCGATGTGGTGGCAAAGCAGTGGGAGAGGACATGTCGGAGGAGGATCGAGTTGTAGGTTTGGGCTCGTTCAGGGTGGAGATGATGGTCGAGAGGAGGGAAGGGAACAGACGAGCTTGTGGGAGGGACGTCCTCCGGGCCGCCATTAGGCCGGACCTAGGCTCGCCCATCTCGGCCGGAGCTCATCCCTCTCGCAGCAGAAGGTATCTGGTCGTAATCTGAGCTGTAGACGATGATCTACACCAGAGAGAAGATACGAGCGAGTCTGGTTGTCGCCGAGAGCCGGAGCCAAACAGAGCGGTCGAGTGAGCTCGTTTGTGATCTCGCGTCTTCTCTCGTCCTCAAAGCCTCAACGGTCACCCTCCAGCAGTCAGCCTTGGCTCCCTGCTGTTCTCGTTCATTCTCTGACCACACATGACGGACGAATCGACATCCTGCTGGACGAGAGACGACCGTTTGGTTGCGATCTGGGTGCCTGGCGGCGGTGTCGTTCGGCTGGCCCTCATCGCTCGCCGCTCGCCACCGTGTAAACAGATCAGCCCCTGCTCAATTAATCCCCCCATCGGGGCCGAGCACATTCTTCACATTGGCCATGTGACCTGTCACTAGCGCAGAGGGCGAATGGGTCGAGGCCCGGCTGACCAAGCCTACTCGAGGGTCGAGCTCACCCCTCCCCCCTCTCCTCTTCGGTTCCCGCCCTGCTTCCACCAACGTTGGATCCACCGCTCGACTGCTCATCGACCCCGCTCAATGGACACGCTGTCTCCACCTCGCTTCCCGGCTTTGGCGTCTCCGATCGTGTGTCTGCAGGCGCTGCCGAGCCCTGTGGGAGCGCAGGCGAGTCCTCCTCTGTCCATCGGCACGGCTCGCTCATCCTATCGACCGTCGCCCATCGACACGCTCGCTTCCGCCTCGACTGCCTCCCCGTCTCCGGTCGATACCCCGTTGCCCGACTCGCCCGTGTACTCGCCCAAGATCGCCGGTGAGGAGGGTGACATCGGCTTCAGAGACGTCGACCCCGCGCCCCGGGGATCGGTCCTCTTTGCTGGGGATGGGACGTCGCCCGTCGTTGTCGAGCTCGCCGGGCTGGACGTCGAGGACAGGGCGCAGATGGACGAGCTCATGGGACTCGGATCGAGCAAGGCAGCATGCGGTCAGTCGCTGTTCCACACTCTGGCATCCCTGCGCCCCTGACCGACTAGTTTGGTTCGGTGAAACGTCCCTACAGAGATGGCCAGCGAGGTCATTGGCATCATCCTTCCTGCTCTCCCAAAGGGCCAGGGCTTCTCGTCGACCCAGAGAGCGCAGGCGACGGTCGTCCAGGACGGCAAGGTGGCCGAGGCACTCCGACTCTGGCTCAGTCTCACCCCATCGCCGGTGAGTGCCCTTCCCGTTATCGGCCCGTGCAACTGCCTCATCAAGGCTGATCGTCAGACTATCTATGTTTAATTCTCGCAGCTGGTCAGCTTGATCGTGACAGTGATCCTGCTTGAGCGACTGGCCGAGAAGTTTCCCGCGATCGGTGCAGCAGGTGAGCGCGATCTACCTTTTGCTTGCCTTCGTTCTGTTTCTCTGTACCCTTCCAGCTCACATCCGCTCGGCTTTCCTCTACAGGAAGTGTCATCCTTCACGACGCACCGCTTCGATTGACGTTCGCTGCGTTTCTTCTGTCGATGAAGTGGACGTGTGACGTGTCGCACATGAACGCCTCGTTCGTTCGGTACACGCCCTGGTCGCTCGCGGACATCAACAGGATGGAGCGAGAGCTGCTCGGCTGCCTCGAGTGGGACGTCTACGTGTCGGCCAAAGAGTGAGCGCGTCCGAACCTCGTCCTCTCGACCCCGCAACGCTATTCTCCACCTTTGGCTGTGCACCCGAACTCTCTCTGATCTTGCGCTTTCTCGAGTCACACGCAGGCTGCTGCACCGTGCTGCTGGGTTTTGGAAGGAGCACGAAGCTTTCATCGCTCGATCGCACGGATCGGACGCAGGAGACGTGTGTCCGACGTCTGAGCTGCTCGGCAACTACTTCCTCATGAAGAAGCGGCCAGGCATGAACAGGGAGCCCCTCTGGAAAGGAGGTCTCATGCGACCCACCGCCGAGGGAGGCAGGAGGATGTCGGCTCCGTACGGCGAGCATGGCGGAGAGGGCGCTCAGATGGGGGACGGCGGAGAGGGCGTCACCGTCTGGAGGGAGGGCAGGCTCGAGAGGACGGGCAGCGTCAGGAGTCTCCGAGCTAAGTCAGTCAGCGAAAAGTCCGAAGCGAGATCATCGTGGAAGATGAAGTAGCCTCAAAGTGAGTGGAGTCGTGTCAAGCCGTCCGAGACCCTGTTCTGATGCGCTGTCTGACCAGCAATCTGCCTTTTCAGTATCGCGTTCGGAGCAGCGTTAGTTGGTCCAGTCAGCTTAGGTAGGGTTGTACATATGGTTCTACTCGTCTTCCTGCTTCCGGGCTGCAGGCGTTCCGATCCATGATGTAACGGTCGAGACGCACGACCAGGACGTACTCTCTCCGCGTGCACCTACGACCTTCTTTGCCAGTTCCTTTCATACTTGCGATTAAGAAGCTTCGCTTCCGCCGCTCGAACCTTCAAGCGAGCTCTGATACCGCGTCGAGGTTGTGACCCTGACGACGGTGTGTGTGCGCCCAACCGGCGGCAACGAGATTCGCAGACGAGAGCTGATCCCTCACCCACAACCTTCCCTCCCTCTCCTCTTCTTCACTTCTCTCCCTTTCTACCATGTCCCTTTCCTCCAAGCTCTCTATCAAGGACGTCTCGCTCAAGGGCGAGCGGGTTCTTATCCGAGTCGACTTCAACGTCCCGATGGACAAGAAGACGAACGAGATCACCAACCCGGCCGTGAGTGTCTGCCTCCTCGTCTGTCCGAGCACGTTCTCGCGCTCTCTCGTCCGCAGACGGCCTGCTCTTCGCGGTAGGACACACGGACAGGCTTGACCTGTCTCGTGCAGTTCCCAGAGGGCGGGCGAGTCTCGTACTAGGAGCACGTAGATGGAAGCGGTCTGCCTTTGAGCTCTGGACTGTCCTTCGCCCGTCTTCCGCCGTCAGCATGGACCCGGCCAGTCCATCAGAGTTGACTGACTCGTCCCTCTCCGACTTTGATATCTCTAGCGAATTGTTGCTGCCCTCCCTACGATCAAGTACGCGCTCGAGCAGGGTACGTTTCCGTCTCTCTGATGAGCTCGAGCCCATCTCTTTTGCGTCGCCCTCTTCCCCACACTGACCGCGTCCCCACCCGATGGCTCGTTCGCCTTCCTTCGTGCAGGAGCTGCCTCGGTCATCCTCATGTCGCACCTCGGACGACCTGACGGACACGTTGTCGACAAGTACTCGCTCAAGCCTGTCGTACGTACAAGCTCTCGTTGGCCCACGCCGTCCGACGCCTCTCCCCATCCTGACCTGATGCACGCGGGCTGACGACTTCCCTCGCCCGGTCTTTTTTGTCCTTTTACAGGCTGCCAAGCTCGAGTCTCTTCTCTCGACCCCTGTCACGTTCCTTCCCAACTGTGTCGGTGAGGAGACCGAGAAGGCCGTCAAGGCTGGATCGAACGGACAGGTGTTCCTGCTCGAGAACCTCCGATTCCACGGAGAGGAGGAGGGATCCTCAAAGGACTCGGAGGGAAACAAGACCAAGGGTATGTACAACAGACCATCCAGAAAGTGGGCTGACGGGCAAAGAGGCGTTGGGTCGAGGCCGCATAAGGCCGACCGGAAGCTGACCTCGCTGCTTGCCTCTCCGCTTGTCTGCTCTCAGCCTCGTCCGAGGACGTGACCGCGTTCCGAAAGTCGCTCACCTCGCTCGGAACTGTGTACATCAACGACGCGTTCGGCACTGCCCACCGAGGTCACTCGTCCATGGTCGGAGTCGAGCTCCCCAAGCGAGCCGCCGGATTCCTCATGTCCAAGGAGCTCACCTACTTCGCCAAGGCGCTCGAGAACCCGGACCGACCCTTCCTCGCCATCCTCGGTGGAGCCAAGGTCTCGGACAAGATCCAGCTGATCGACTCGATGCTCGAGAAGGTCGGTCCCTTCGCATTGGCTTGATCCGCACCTGTCTTTCCTCAGACTCAGCTCACCTCTTGCTCTGTCCCGCTTTCGTAGGTCGACTCGCTCATCATCTGCGGTGGAATGGCCTTCACCTTCAAGAAGGCTGTCGAGGGCATCTCCGTGAGCCCTCTTTCCTTCTCTTCCAGCCCGCACCTCTCCCGCTGACCTTCACCCCTCCTTCTTCCGTCTTTCCTTCCAGATCGGAGACTCGCTCTTTGACGAGGCCGGAGCCAAGCAGGCCAAGGACATTCTCGAGAAGGCCAAGAAGAACAACGTCAAGATTGTCTTCCCCGTCGACTACATCACCGCCGACAAGTTCGACAAGGACGCAAAGACCGACGTCGCCACCGACGCGACCGGCATCCCCGACGGATGGATGGGTCTCGACTGCGGACCCGAGTCGCGAAAGCTGTTCGCCAAGACGGTGCTCGAGTCAAAGACCATCCTCTGGAACGGACCCGCGGGAGTGTTCGAGTTCGAGGCCTTTGCCGGAGGATCGAGGGCGCTCCTGGACGCCGCTATCGAGGCCGTCAAGCAGGGATCGACCGTCATCGTCGGAGGTGGAGACACCGCTACCCTTGCTGCTCAGCAGGGAGCCGAGGACAAGCTGTCGCACGTCTCGACCGGAGGAGGAGCGTCGCTCGAGCTCCTTGAGGGCAAGCCCCTCCCGGGAGTCAACGGCCTCTCGTCCAAGTAAACTTTGGGACGAACTGCTGTCTTCTGCCATCTCTACTATCTAAAAACCCCACTAGAAATAACGACCCGACCGATCTGAGAATCTTTCTGCTCTGCTTCCTTCGGCATCGACCCGCAAGTTGACCTGAAAGACTTAGAGAGAACCACAAGGAAGAGAAGGGACATCTCATCCCGCTCGAGTCCATCCCGCCCAAACAGAAAAGTCTACCGCCCCTCAGCGTCCGCCCGCTCTACAGGAAGTCCAACAGATCCCCTCCTCCTCCTCCACTCGGTTGCGTCTGCGCTGTTGCAGGTGCCGCCTTCGACTGCTGCGGCTGCTGCTGAGGCGTCGAAGTCGGCGCACTCATCGACTGACTCGAGAACAGATCCAGCATGTCCTCGAGCGCGTTCCGCTGGGAGGACCCAGGTGGCGGAGCAGCCATGCCTGCGAGCGGGTTGATCGACGCTGCGGCTCCTGTGCCTGCAGGCGCACCGAACGCGGCGAACGAGTCGCCCGGTGCGGCAGGGTCGTCGTCGAAGTCGAGCCTGGGTGAGAGAAAGCGGTCAGTTGGTCCAAATGAGAAGGAGAGGGATGGAAAAAGAGAGGAAGGGGACGTACAGGTTCTCGGACTTTTGGCCCTGCTCGACGACGTGGATCGCCTTTTCGCGCGTGATCGAGATGTCTTCGGTTCTGGCAAGCGTCAGAGGAAAGGAACACGGGTCAACACAGAGTCGAGCTTGAACGCAAGGGAAGGAGCCGACGAACTCTGTTGCACGCTTCTGCAGCTCGTCGATGCCGATCCGTCCTCGGCCGACGAACGTCTAGAAACAGGCAGAGACAGGAACATGATCAGAATCTGGCAAACAATGAAGACCGAACGCCAAGATGCGAGGTGACTGACCTCTGCTGGCTTGTGGTACACACTCGCGAGGGTCGAGATCTCTCCGAGCAGCTCCTCCAGGATCGGAGGCGGCACGCTCGTTTGAGGGAGCGATATAGGTGGACGGTCCGCAAGCACGACAGCCTGGCCACGAAGAAGGAAGGCGCGATCAGCCAAAGGACAATGATCGTCTGCGCGCAATCGGGAAGGCTTGGACTGACCTTTGCCGCGGCAGGATCTGTCGAGAGCAACCTCCAGTACACGTACGCCCTGTCTCTGACGTCTGGCGAGTCGCAATCCTTTGTGGCCATCTGGAGCACCTTCTGGACGATCGCCTGGGACTCGTCCGGCTTCTTGAGGAACAGCTTGACGATCGCGGTCAGCGTCTGGAGTTGGACCTGGTACGACTCCTCCTTGAACGTCTTGAGGAAGATGCCCAGCAGGTCGTCGGCGTTGTCAATCTTGTCGGCGTATTCCCCAATGATCCAGATGAGCGACGCCTTCGCCTCGGGCTCGTCCAGCTCGTCGAGCGAGGCGCACAGGGTCGGGATGATGCCCTCGTAGCTGTGCGGGTACTTTCGGAAGATGTCCTTGATCACGACGATCGCCTCTTGGACGACGTAGCTGACTCTTGTGCTGATGAGGTCGAGGAGGACGTTGATGCATCGCTCGGCGGCGTCGTCAATCTTGATGGCCGTCTGTCCGATCGCCTTGATCGACTTTCGGACAAAGTCGACGTCGACCTCGGACGCGTACTCCTTGAGCTCGCTCAGAAGCGTGTCCACATTCTTTGGCTGCGCGAGGCGGACCATGATGTCGAGCTTCTCGACCTTGACGTACGGCGGGTCGTTGTACTTGCAGAAAAACACGCGCATCTCGTTCGGGAGGATGTCTGGACGCTTTTGAAGGAGCAGGTTGATGTTTCGGAGGGCGACCCACTGGATCTCGGGCGCAGATGAGACGAGCGTGACTGCAAAGAAGAGATTGATCAGGGCTGCCGCCTAGCAAACATCGAAGGCGGAACGACGGTCTCTCACCGAGTGGAGGTGCCATCTTGCGGATGAGCTGCTTCATCAGGTCGTCCCGCTCGACGTTCTTCATGTGGATCATCACCACCTGCGAACGCGAAAAAGACGGATGCGAAGTCAGCGATCGCTGCAGGTCGGTCGTGTGCGTGTCGTCCTTCGGACTGACCCTGACGGCTGTGAGAAGCACGCTCCCGTTCGCGTGCTGGAACTGGGGCATGACTCGCTCGCAAATGTGTTCGCTCTCCTCGACGTCGGCAGCCTTGTACTTTGCGAGCGCGGTCAGGATGGCGATCCGTCCCCACTCGGAGCACTCGTTCAGAGCGACGAGCAGCTTGTTGAGCACGTGCGAGTCGATGATGAACACTCCCTGTGGGATGTTGGCAGAGCTTGGTGAGACGGGAGAGGACGATCCAGCGGTGGCGTTGGCGGCAGCGTAGTTTGCGAGCGAGGTCTCGTGGATGTCCGTCAGTGCGGCGACAGCGTTGGCCACGACCTGTGGGAAGGCAAACAACGGGTCAGGCTACATTATGCAAATGCTGAAGTCGTGCTGGACTGACCATTGGGTTGCTGTCTCCGACCATGTCCTTTAGCTGTTCTACGAACCCGTTGTCGACCGCGAGTTCTGGCTTGAGGTCGTACAGCTTTGCGACCGCGAGGGCTGCCGTCTTTCTCACGTACGGGTTCTCGTCCTGGAGACACTTTTGGAGCGGGTCCGCGAGGTAGTCGATGATCTTCTCTGCTCGCAGGCAGCCCATGGTCCGGATCGCGAGTGCTCGCACGAGCGGGTTGGGGTCTGCCGTGTCCTTGACGAACGTGTTGACCGCGAGGATGACGAGTTCTGGTTGTGTTGCTGCATAGTTGATGAGGTACAGGTAGACGAGCTTCTTCTGCTCGAGGTCGTCGGTTTGCTGGGAGAGACGACAGACGAGGAGGGGACGGACCGGTCCAGATGGGAGCTCGTCAGCTCAGGTCTCGTCGACAAACGCATCACACCTTCTCCTCAGCGCATCCAGACCAGCACATCTCCGTCTCGGTCGACCTCGCCAGAGCGTACATGCTCTGGAGGACATGCGGTGTGCTCGACGGCGTGCTGGTGTGAGCTCGAGATGGGGAGGGCGAGCTCAACTGTCGCACGCTCCCTCCCTCGGGCTTCCTCGAGCTCATCCCACCAGCCAGCGTGCCCTCGCTCGAACCCCAGCATGTACGTTTGTCCAAAGAGGGCGTGTGAGACTGACCATGTTTACGAGGATGTCTGGGAACAGTCCGGACACGTCCTTGCCTACGGTCATGGAGGCGACGGTCCGCTTGATCGCGTCGGCTCGCTTCTCCTTGGACTCAGAGTGCAGATCAGACTTGAGCTCATAGTTCTCCCCTAAACGCACGAGAAGGCAGAAAGCTTGTCAGCAAGTACGCTAAGGGGGCCGAGGACCAAGGCCTGCGACCGGCCAGCGAGGACGAGCTAAGCTCGACAAGGACAGGACGTGTACGTACCCTTCTTCGGAGCAGCTCCCGCGCGACCGTTCATGCTGAAAGACTGTCAAGGACGAAAGTGTGGCAGATAAGGGTGCTGGCGAGAGAAGAGGATGGGCGGCCCTGCAGAAGTGTGAAAGGCGGAAGATGGAGGGTCCTGAGGGTGGTCGTTGAGGCGAACGCCGGCCGACCGACCGCCGTGTCGGATATGCTGCCTTCTGTACGACGACCTCTGGCCCGTTCCTCGTCCGGCAGAGCAAGAGCACCAAATCATGGTCTTTCGAATTACTCTTTCACCATACTCCCAGATCAAGGATGCCACGCGCAGCTGATGCCGGGCCCGAGACCAGAGTGGAGTCTAGTACATTGCATGCAGACATAGCGCGTTGTACAAGTTACGAAAAGAAAAAGGAGACCAAGTCTATATGATTGAAATCTGAAGCCGAAGTGTCCTTGCAATCTACGGAGCCCACAACCGACGCGTGTCCCAGCACGCGACGCGCCTCCTGTCCCTCAACAAAAGTCCCATACGCCAGGCCCATCAGGGCTCTACGCCACGAGAGCACTCCGATAGTCTAGTCGTTCATCATCGCCCCCCAACTGAACGGACCCCTCCCTTCGCGCTTCTCGCTGACGCTCTCCCCTCGCGCCCGGACCGCCCTCGGTTCGCTGCTCGTCTCGTCGCTGGGCGACGACGGGCCCGTCGTCGTATGATGCGTCGAGTACGAGTGACTTGATACCAACGAGGGCGCTCCTGATGTCTCGAGTCCTCCTCCGTGCGACTGAGCGCGAGACATGGACGTCGGCGGATGCACATGGGCTGACGAGAGCGGTCTCGCAGAAAGATAGCTTGCTGAAAGAGGTCTCGTTGCTGGCTGGTCGGCCGAAATTGCAGAGGAAGGCAGTCCAAAGGCGAACGGCGGTGCTGGGGGGAGAAGCAGTCCGCCCGATGTTTGGGACGACGACGGACGGCCGGTTGGAGGCGAAGTACGGGACATTGCTGATGACCACGGTCGCTCGTCTTGGCCGAGATGCTTTCGCTTGAGAGACGTCGGCGAGGCGGAGGCCGGATGAGACGAAGGCCCGAACGCGTACGGTTGGTTTGCTGCTGTTGAGTAAGACGGGTACGACCCGGATCGAGCAGGACTGAGTTCGTCTGTCGAGGCGAGGATAAACTCGCGGAACGACGGCAGCGTGATCTGATCTGTTCGTTCCTGTTGCAGCCCTGTCGAGGACGAGTTGGACGACGGGGACGGGTGGCGAGACGACCCTGGCGACCCTTCCGGAGGCGTCTGCGATCCGACGCGAGAGCTGCGAGGTCGTTCAGAGACCGATGCACGCGTCTCGTCCATCATGTAGCTCTCTGTGCGTTCTCCCTGCCAGCGGGATCCTCCGCTCGACGACAACGTAGGCGGCCGAGGTGCGGTCCCTCTGCCAATCGCGATCGGTCCCTGCCCGGCTCCGCGACTGGCATGGTCGTCTGACCAAGGGCCCAGGGACTCTCCGCTCTTTTGCCTCCTGTGGCCCCAGCGGTCGACGCTGTCGCTTGGATGCGTAGAGTTTGGGTCTGGCGGCCTATCCGAGCCGAGAGGTTGGCCGGAGAAGTACGACGGCCGGCTTGGTAGTGGACCCGACTGATGGAGGTGACGTCCGACCTCGGATGGACCGCCTAGCTGAGATGGATAGCTGGGGTAGGTCCCCACAGCGGAGGCGCCAGTGGACTGTCCGGCTTGCGAGAGGTCGTATGCGTTCCGCATGTCGTACGGAGGCCCAAACATAGGACTGCTGTACGAGGACCGTTCCACAAAGGCAGGCGCAGACGGATCCTGTCGCTCTGCTTCTGTGAGGACAGCAATGGAAGGGTCGAGAATTCAGCGACGATCATCCGCAGGGAGACACGTCTGGTTTGAACGGGTACTCACCCATCCGGCGGTGCTTGCTCCTCTGGTTCTGGAACCATCTGGAAAGAAAGCGTAGATCGTCGAGGAAGAGAAGACAGGCAGGTCAGCCGCGAGCCAGAAGAAAGTCTGGGCGACGAGAGAGGATGCGCGCGGGGGCAGTCACTCACACCTGAACTTTGCGACTTGTGAGGCCGATGCTCGCTCCCAGCACGTCCCTCTGTCTCGTCGAAGGGAAGCGCGACTGCGAGGGGAGATCAAAAGGAGCAAGGGGGCGTTCGATGATGCAAGACGAGTGGAGGGGTTGGACGAGAAAATGGAAGAGGAAGGTCGGGGTCAGTATACGGCCAACTTCGCGCACTACTCCGCCAGCCCCAGGAGATCGAATCTCCCCGCCCGCCCGACACGCCGACCAGACAGAGTCCGAGCCAAAACGTGCTATCGTTCAAGCAGAGCGCCCATCATGCCCGCGGAAAAAAGAAGAAGAAGAGAGAGCAGCAGACTGACCTCTGCCCAGAGACCCTGCAGACCGGCAAGTTGGGCGGGCGTCATCAACGTTCGAGCTCTGCAGTACGACGAGAAGAGGGGTTACGGAGCAACAGACAGGAGCAGCAACGTTCTGTGAGTCGAACATCAATCCAAGGGTCAAACTCGGGCAGGGGGTGCGAGCTCACCTCGAAGGTCGTTCAGGCGAGGTCGTCTGCCCTCCACTCTGCGCTCGCTGGCGAGAACCCTCAGCCACAGATGCTCCCTCGTCGCTGTCGTGCGCTCCAGGATCAGACATGGCACCCGAGGATAGCGAGCTGGATAGACTTGACGGTCGTGAGCTGAAAGGGCGAGCTGTGGGCGGTCGCCCAGGTGGGTGGCCGCGTGAGTGACTGGGTCGCTGGGAGGTGTCCGGCTGCGATCTTTGGGTGGGAAACCGCGGGATGGAGGCGAGGGAAGCAGAGAGAGAGCGTCGAGGTGATGGTTGAGGGACTAGGTCCAAGGAGAAGAGAGGGACAGAGGGAGGACACGGAGCTTTAATCAAGGGTCTCGTTTCTGCAGACCGGATGAACGTTAAGATCGTCAAAGAAACAAGGTCGGCCCGCCTGCTCGCGTGGTTTCGCTAGCACGCACCGGATCTCCAACACCGGGAACGCCGCATGTTCGTTCCCGGAAGCGAAGCGGGGGGGGGGGGGAGAACGAGTTGGATGAACGGGCCTCGTCCGGCCGTCGCCCGACGTCGACTGGCCTCGGGGCCTGGCGCCTGCCCTACACAAGCATCATTGTCCAGGGCAGGTACAAGAGGGTAGGCAGCTCGGAAGCAGCAGATAGCCGGCGGCTATGGAAGCAGAGCCCAACGTGTGGAAGCCAAGAAGCTCGAGAGGAGAGAGGAAGGTGAGCTCGGGCGACCTCGCCGTTCGGGCTCTTCCCCAGCTCCCCGCTCTTCTCCGCACCCCAACACTCCGTCCGAAATGAAAGGGAGAGATCGAACACCCCGGCCCGACTCGTGCCAGCAACGTGGCTCAAAGCAGTTTATCACGATGAGACTGACCCCGAGACGCGCATCTGGCCGTCCCCTCGTTCGCCCGCGGTCGATCTGCGTGCAGTCGAACACCCTCGACGTCGTGAGCGGTGTTCCGTTGATCATCTCGAGACAAAGGGCACCGTGCGAGGTGACAGAAGGTTGGTTGACTGACCGTGCTGTTCTTGTCATGTTCTGCAGAAAGGGGTGGAACGAGTTCGGGGAGAGATGAGGTCGAGACAGGTCGTTGCGCCCTCCGAACCTCCTGAGAGCTCCACTCCGCCACTCGCGCGTGCACACACTTGACGTGGCCCCTCGAAAGAGCGCTCGGTCCCTTCCGAGCTCACGACAGGAGCACGGTCAAATCGATGGCGTGAGGATGCTATCATCAGAGGGGAGAATGGAAATTGTGGTGCATGCAGAGGAGGAATTAGTGAGTGAAAGACGAAGGAGTTAAGCTGGGTATCAAACAACAAGGGCAGAAAAAAGGCAGAGAGGAACGCGAACGGATGAGAAGAGAAAGCAAAGGACACGGACGGAATAAAACAGAGAGAAAAGCTCCCGACTGGGCGAGATCAAGAGTCGGTCTCTAACGGCGCCCGTCCAAGGTCAGGGACGCTCCCAGCTGGTAGGTCCACGTCCCAGGACGCATCCCTCGCGACGGCATATCGATCTCCGACCTTCCAGCCTGCCCTCTTGGAGAAGGCCTCGCAGATCTGTCGAAGCTCGGCGTCGGTGCGGTTTTCCTTCTCCTCGAACGACAGGTTCCACAGCAGTATCAGCTCGAGCGACGGGAACTTGTCCTGCACGAATCGAGTATGGATTGGCTCGTCAGTTCCGTGTTCAACAGAACGGCGGTCATCATCCCGAGTGCGTACCTTTTCTGCTGCGAGGACCTGCCTGACTGCGTCCTTGTCGTCGTCGGTGAGTCTGATCTGCCTCGTCTCGGCCTCTGCCCAGTCGAACCGTCCCGACTCCCGCTCGATGCGCTCAAACTCGTTGGCCGTCTCGTTGTGGTAGCTCCAGGGGTCGCCGAGTAGCCAGTTCTTGAGGTTCGGGTGGCCTTGCTCCACCAGCGGCTCCAAGTCCAGCCCGCTCACGCTCAGCGTCACCAGATTCGGACAGAGGGTGAAGATCTCTGCAGAGGCGAGAGGAGGACGGACGTCATCGTTAGCGGTGGCAGCAAGCGAGCAAGAAGCGAGACCGTGTCCATCACTCACCTTTCGGTGCTGGGAGAATGTCGAGTGAGCACTCGTCGATGCGAAGAAGGTGGAGTTGAGGTCCGACGTGACCGAGGATGGCGAGCAGAAGGCGATGGTCAGCAGGATCGGGATCTTCCTCGTCCTCCTGGTGTAGAAGATGGAGCTGAAGAACAAGAAAGACGAAGTAGAACGGTCGTCAAGGTCAGCTCGAGTGCCGCTCGTCACAATTGGACGGGACAACAGACATACCTCCTGCAGATGTGGGAACGAGGTCCCGTTGGTCGGCAGGATGTTTGCGATCGCCTCGAGCCCGACGAGCGCGAGCGACCGAAGCTCCTCGAGGTCGGCCCAATTGTCGACGCGGGCGTCCCTGTACTGGCCGCTCCCGTCGTGCACGCCCGGGTCGATCTCGAGGGTGATGAGCTTTGGGCGAGGCTTGGACTCGTCAATGTCGCCATCTGGGATCGAGTCGGCCGCCGCCTGGGAGAGAAAGTGCTCGAGGTTGGGCAGCTTGTAGAACACGTCTGGGAGGAACCCAGCGGGGAAGACGGGTCCGTAGTAGTGGAAGTAGCTGCACAGACAGGACGAGCCGGTCAGCTCGGGTGTTTGACTGGGCTGGCCCCAGAGAGCGGAGCGGCTGCTTACCGGGTCCAACTTCCATACTCTGACTTCTCTGCGAGGGTGGCCGTGAACCTGGTGAGATGGACAGCCGTCGGGAGGGAGACGTTCGAGTACAGCAGGGGGTACGCCATGTCCTGCAGACGGAAGCAGACGCAGGAAGATGCAGTCAGACATGGACGGGCAGACGAGCGAGTCGGACGGGGAGGATGGCAGAAGACGGATCCGACCGACTGACCTTCCATTCCTTGCAGACGAGACTCAAACGAGCGAGCGTACGCGCCTGTTTTCGCATGCTAGTGAGCCAGACAGCCACGTCGAGAGCGCAGACGTGGAAGGGGGGTCCATCAGCGAGGGGGAGAGGGTCAGCTCTGAGCTGATTGGTCGTGCGAGCTCTGGTCGGATGTCTGTGTGGACGAACCTCTTTCCGTTGTCTTTTGGGCAGATGTACTGTGCGTGCTCCATCGCCTTGAACAGGATGTCGCGCTGGACGTCGAGAGGGAGGGAGACGGCCCTGCTCACGTTCAACCACCCAACAAGAAAGCGGAAGAGCAGGTCAGTAGAGGAAGGAGCTCACGAGAGCCCTGCTCGCTCTCGAGACTGGTCGCTCTCGAGCGGGAGCAGCAGACGAAGGGCGAGAGCGCAGAGCAGAGGAGGAGACTTGTCGAGCTCGCACTCACTCGATCCGGATCGTCTTCGGCGTGTCCATCTTCGTTGGGCGAGCGTCGTGGTTGAGAGGACACTGCATGCTGTCTGCAGCGCAGCGGGACCCCATGACCAACAGTCACGGGACAGGTGGCGCATCCGTCAGTCGACGTTCAGACAGAGGAGGTCGCCCAGCTACCTCGGGGGAGCCCGAGACGGCAAAGAACAGTCGCGCCAGGGCAGGAGGACAGAGCTGTGCATCGATGACCAAAAGAGGAAAGACTCACAGGCGTCGGATCGGGATCAGGCCCTCATCGGCTCGCTGGGGGCTCAGGCGGGCGGAACTCGGCACTGGGCAGGTGCGGACGGGAGGAACTGGGCGAAGAAGGTGGGGGAAGCACGCCGAGCTGTTTGACCAAGCAGTCGACTTTGGCACGGATGACGGGACAATGGACCTGGGAGCTGAGATGAAAGGCTCAGAAAGGCAAGGTCCTGCTGGCTTAAGGGCAGTCGGTTTTGGGGTTTTCAAGGGGCGGAGGGAAGAAAGGGCGGAGCGACCTCTCGAGTTTGACCATCATGCGCCGCGTTTGGCTGCCTGGAGGAACGCCCTCTCTCGTTTTGACAGCGATGGAACATGTCTGGTCAACGCGCATGCATACATATCCTCTTAGATCAGTAGATATATCTATACAAGAGTCGCAATCCCCATGGCCAGCATCGCCATCCCAGCGGCCGACGCAGAGAAGCTGAAAACCGTGAGCGAGCCGGAACCCTTGGGCGTTTCGGTCGCAGCTGGGGCAGAGGCATCCGTCACGTTGAACGGGTTCGACTCCTGCACAAGACAGACAAGGGACGATCAGCTATCGAGCGGATACATGGGTCCAGCTGGAGGACGAGAGCAGATGGAAGCAGGACGTACATGCTTTCGCGAGGTCACGCTGCCCGAAGCCGAATCGTTCGAGTACAGACGCAGTCTGGAGGAACGCAGAGAGCACGATCAGCACCATTCGTTTGTGTGACAGTCTGCGCCAGGAGATCCCTGCTCGCGTCAACACGTAACCTGCCCCGACAGGAAGGTCCTTCGGTGCGGTCGGCGCACTGGGGAAGGCCGGACAGACAAACAGGATCGTCAGTACGAGGTCGCTGATCCCGCCGAGTGCGATAGCACGAAGTAACAAGAGACGATGCAAGAACGTATGTATGAGAACTCACGAGCCTGGGAAGACGGTGTATCCGACGGTGTGCTCGGTGTCGAGGTTGTCGTTCGGCGTGACGGTTTGATTGGCCACCATCACGAACGTCTGTGTAGCTCCACCCTCGGTCGGGAACTTGAGCAGGATGTCCATCGTCAGTGGCTCGGTGTCGTTCTTGGTGAGTTGCGCACTGTGGGACAAGTACGTCAAGGGAGAGTGAAGGGAGGGCCAGTCAGTCCCGGGAGATGCAGCTCTGTCCACAGAGGGAGACTCGGACGCACCCAAACTCGACCTGGTTGGGTCCGGTGGTGGTCCAGTTGGTCGGCGTGCTGAGCAGCGTGTTGGCAGCATTGGCGACCGTCGAGGCGAGTCCGAGGAGGAGGAGGGACGAGCAGAGCATGGCGCGAGGCGGGCAGACGTCAGGAAGAAGGGCGGGTGATGGGTGGGTGGCAGACTGTCGGTCTGTCGGATCGCACCTTTATTGCTTTGCATGAGAGGGTGCGCATGGGGCATCAAGGAGGGCTGTCGATCCCGCGGTGTCGCTCGAGCGATGCGGTTCCCCCTCGGAGGAGAACGTGAGGGGAACAGCTTCCCTCCTCCCTCCGCCAGACACCGCCAGACGCCGGCCATCACTCCCATGCGCCACTCGAGACTGGCACCTGGATGCGGGGGTTCATGACTGTCAGCTCAAGCAGGAGGTGGTCAGGCTGGCTCCTCGCACCCGAGCTCGTCGCTCTTTCAGACGCGAGGCGGACGCGAGAGAGCAGAGCCGCCAGGGACAAGGAACGCTACCGCTGCAACGGCGGCAAAAGGCGGACGTAGAGCTTGCTTGGCGAGAGGAAGGGGAGGGCGAGGGGTACGATCTGCGTCGAGGGTCTTTTGGGTTGGCCGCTGGCAGGGGGTGGAGGAAAGGGGCACGACCAGAGGAGGGAACGTCGAGCTCAACAGACGCGCGTCCTTCAGAGCCCTTCTCTCTCGCTCTGGCCAGACGACTTTGTTCATCGTATCATATGCAAAGGAAGGTTTAACGATCCGAGATTACGATCCAGAACCTCGTCTAGACGAGAGCCGCGCCCGACGCGAGACCGACCGCGAGCATCGTCAACGCAGCGACAGACGTCGAGGGACTGACAGAGAGCGACCCGGCACTCTTCCCGGTCCCGGACGAAGCGAGAGGGTCGGTCACGTTGAAGAAATCCGTCCTGGCATCCTGCGTGGTGCAAAAGAGGACCAAACGTCAGCCAGACAGTTGGCGTGAGAGGTACCCCACCCAGGGACGAAGCTCACCCGCCGCTCTCGAGTCGCATTGCCCGAGCCCGCCAGGTCAGAGTAGAAGCGCAAGCTGGCCGATAGGAAGCGGGACCAGTCAGCACTTGCGAAAGATCACGTTTGTGCCCGCGTATACTGACAAGACCTGGTACCCCACTCCCGCTCGAAGCTCTTTCGGCGCGCTCGGTACACTGGGAGGAGCACACATCGACAGGCAGAGAACGTCAGTAAGATGTTGCACGGCTTGATGTGAACGAGAGCCGACTCACGAGCCTGGAAAGACTGTGAGCGTGTTGCGGTCCCTCCCTTCGGGCACCGACTGATTGGCAACCATCAATACGTTCATGACGCCTCCATCTGCCTGGGGAGGGTACGCCAGAAAGATGTCGACCGTGATCGGGGCAGTCTCGTTTGTATCCAAGCGCATACTAAGACGAAAGTCGGGAAAGTAAGGCGTGAGCTGACCCTGGTCAAGAAGCGGAGGAACGACCGGCACAGAGGGACGTACAAGAAGTAGATCTGGCTCAGTCCCTGTGTGGTCCAGTTGGACGGTGTCTCGATGACTGGAGCGAGAGCAGCGGCGAGCGTGGGAGCCAGCGCGAGAAGGAGGAGGGGAGCTAGGCAGGATGGGAGGAGCATCTTGTCGGAGAGTCGAGGGAGCGGAGAGGAGGATGATTGTCGGTGTCGGATGAGGTGTTCGTACGGTCTTTCCTGGGCAGTAGCTATTGGACCGAGGTGGTCCGCATGGCTCTGTGACCGCTCAGGGGTTCCTGCTCTTTGTGTTGAACCTCGTGACGCGACCGAGCTTGAGCACCACTAGCGGAAGCGAGCGGTCTCTGCTTGGCGGTGCAGAGACAGCGAGCGAGGAGGGTCGGAGTTCTCCTCCTGCAGTGGTCCGGAGCGATACAGTAACGTGACATACTGCCTGAGGAGAAGAGCACACTTGCTGAGTCGGCGTTCGAGGGTGAAGATTAGCTTCGTTGACGAACAGGTCTGGGTCTCGCCGAAACGGAAGCTCAGATGGGCGACGATCGAGCGCTGTAGACTCGTTCGCCTACAACGACCGCCTCTTGCCCGTGCTCTCGCCTCTCTCTTCTTCTCCGTCTCGCCTTAGATGGCGACCTCTCCTGAACCACGCCTGGTCGCGCTTCCTCCTTCACCGTCGTCCTCTCCTGGGCGGTCGAACGGTGGTGGTCGTCCGCGCCGACCTACGCTCCTGTTCTCTGCGAGCTCGTCAGGCGAGGAGGACACCGGCCCGTCGTCGTCGTACTCGTCCTACGGCTCAGCCAACGACCACATCGACTCGGACCACGACAGCAGACACACAGCACAGGACGACGACATCCGTCCGTCATCCGAGCACAACGCGGACGCTGGTCGCCGGACGCGTCGAGGGCCGGGAGGTGAGCTCGACGGTCGCCCCTCCTCGCACGAGGTCGACCTCTCCGAGGACGGAGGCCTCTTCTCGTCCGTATCGCTCAAGTCACCACCACCGACAGACGACAGTACACCTACAGCAGCTCACTTTCAAGAGATCGAACCTCCAACGCCCAAGCAAGCGGCGGCCACCCCAGCGTCGGCCGACCTGGCCGCTCTCGCCCGTCCCCCGTCGTCGTCCTCACCGGCGTCGAACCGAAACTCATTCATCCTCTCCAACCTCGCAAAGGTCCATCACTCGCCCAACTCGTCCACTTTTACGTTCCCGCAGTCAAACGGGAGCTCGAGCACATCACCGCACGAGCCGACCAGCAAGCGAACCTCGCTCGACGTCGGGGCGCTGCTCGCTCAGGAGAAGGCCAAGCGACGGTCGAGCTCGATTCAGGGAGAGAGCCCGATCCTGAACGGGAATGGGATCCCGTCGTTTGCTGCGAGCCCGCTGGTCGGGCAAGGCGGGTGGCCGATGGAGCAGGACGAGCTCGAGCTCGAGGCAGACGACGGAGAGCTCGAGGAGGAGAGTCTCGTAGACGGACAGCAGCCTCAAGAGGGAGACGTAGATTGGGACTTTTGGGGTGCAGTAGTGTCAGGTCAGTCGAATCAAAGTCCCGACGTTGTGACCGGAGGCTGGCCATTGACTCGAGGTTTACCGCCTTGCCGTCCCCATCTCCGCATGTGATCTCGTCGTCAAAACAGACTACGAGGCCGTCGCGCGCTCTCAACCTCAAGAGCTCTCCCAGGCGATCCAACACGGCATCCCGGCCGTCATTCGAGGGTCCATGTGGCAACTGAGTCAGTCGACCGTCAGCTGCTCTGACCGCATCCTGGACCGTCTCGCTGACCATGACCCGCGGCGCTACAGTGTCCTCGTCCAAGGATCCAGATCTAGAGGCTCTCTACTCAAGTTTGCTCCACCAGACGTCTCCGCACGAGAAGGCGATCCAAAAGGATCTCGCCCGCACGTTCCCGTCCCACAAGTTCTTCCAGCGCCCAAAGGGCGCCCAACCCGCAGGAGGAGGAGGACCAGAAACGGCCGAGGACCGCGGGAGGGGGCAGGACGATCTGTTCAACGTCGTACGCGCGTACAGTCTGTATGACCCCGAGGTCGGCTACGTCCAGGGCTCGGCCTTCATCGTCGCCGCGCTGCTTCTCAACGTGAGTGACAGAGACTGCCACGTACAGAGCGCGTCGGATCAGTCGCTGACAGCCTTTGCTTTTGCGTAGATGCCGGATGAGGAGGCATTCTGCGTGTTTGTCCGACTGCAGCACGCGTACGGCTTGCGGACGTGCTTCGTCCCAGAGATGCCTGGCCTCCAACTTCGTCTGTGAGTTGATCATATTCGCTCGTCTGCTTTCAAACGACGCTTATGTCCATTCTCATCCGCCTTTTTCTAGCTTCCAATTTGATCGGCTGATCGAGGAGTTCCTCCCTCTGCTGCACATCCACTTCGTCCGGGCTGGGATCAAGAGCTCAATGTACGCGGGCCAGTGGTTCCTGACGCTGTTCTCGTACCGGTTCCCGCTCGCGCTCGTGTACCGGGTGTTTGACATCATCTTTGCCGAAGGGGTCGAGGCAATCTTCCGGTTCGCGCTCGCGCTGCTCATCAAGAACGAGGACAAGCTGCTCAAGCTGGCCAGCTTTGAGGACATCCTCCCCTTCCTCTCGGTAGAGCTGTTTGACTGTTACAAGATACCGCAAACCGAGACGGCCCAACCAGGAGAGGAACCGGCCGAGGAGGTCTGGATGGAGGAGGCGTTCGTCACGGACGCCTTCGCGGTCAGGATGTGAGTCGCATCCATGAACGCTCGGCGGTCGCCCTCTTTATCTGCTGACCAGCCGGCTCCATTCCTCAGCACGCCGTTCCAGCTTGACGGACTTTCTGCCGAGTGGGATGAGACGTGTCGAGTGCAGAACATGCACGCGGACGAGGTCGCTCAGCTGCGAGCTGCGAACAGGCATCTGTCCTCGCAAGTGTACGTCCCACTCCGTCTCAACCGTCTCGGTCCCTCTATCTGGCGCTCATCCTACATTATCATTATCTTGCGCCTTTCACAGAAAGCAACTCGAGTCAAGCATGGCCATCCTGAACAACGAGCAGTGAGTCTCGACTCGTTCGGCGCACCCTCCGAGCTCTCTCGTCCGCTCACTCGTTCGGCTTGCCTGGCCTCTGTCCTTTACAGTTGCGAAGTCGTCAACTCTCTCGTCAAGAGCAAGATAGAGAACGAAGAGATGGAGGCCGAGCTCATCAAGTTCAAGCTGCTGTGAGCAGACGATCATCGTCGACCCGGGTCGTCGGTCGAGACCGTGGTTACTGACCTAGAGTTTGCCCCCTTTCCCTTTGCAGGTACGCCGAGCTCTCGCACAAGTCGGACTCATCCAAACAGCGATCGTCTCAGTCGTCGTTCTGGTCCCTGGGCAGGAGCAGCTCGACAAGCAGCGGACCCTCCGCAGACGCATGAGCACACACTCCCCAGTTTCAGTCTCTTTGCGTTCGCTCCCTTCCCACCCCACCCATCCCCTTCCATTGAATCCTTCCTTCCTTTGCCGTTTGCCGCTCCTTCTGTCGATCTGCTCGTGCTCCACTATCTTTCCTCTCCCACTTCCTCCCAGTCTCCGGTAGAACCCTTCGTCACTCATCCCCTCATGCATACACCGTCTCCCAGCATCATCCCTTGCGGCTTCCATCTGATATCACTATCCCCTTTGCATCGACGTACCTTCTCTCTGGCGAGGACGACTTTCCAGGTCGCGTGTGGTGTGTGGTCCTGTGCGCCGCTTCCCCCGTAATTGGATGGAGCCCGAACTGACAAACAATGCTCCGAACGAAGTCGATGGCTTTCCTCTTCCCTCCGCCCCTAGTTGACTCGGTAGCAGTCGTTTGACGTTGACTTGCTGAAGATCCTACAAGACTGAGACTCTGGAAGACTTGCGAGTTGGTATCGTTCGTTAGCAGGAGCCAGCTGGGGCGCGAGGGCTGAGATGACAGCCTGACGATGGCTGGAAGGTAATCAGCTTCTCTTTGGCGTCGTTCTGTCCAGGGAGCTGTCGACCGGGAAGGTGATGGAGCGCGGAGAAAGGGTGCGGCGGGTGTCAGACTGGGGACAAGGTTCAACGGTCAACGGTTCCAAAAGCCGTGCTCGCGGAAGGCCGCTGCAGCTGGCTTGTGCCCTCCATCCGTCACCGCATCAGCCATCTACCCCTCCCTTCCCTGCATACCCACACCACGAGCACTTCTCTCCCTCCCACCTCTTCCTTCTCTGCGCGATGCCTCGTCCTACGACGTTGCTGTCTCTCCCTGCCGAGCTGCACGCTGCGATAGCGCTCGAGCTGGCGGTCCTGTCTCCTGTCGGCCCTCCCGGTCTGACCTCGCTCCTCCAGTCGCACTCGATCCTCAACGACGCCCTCTCGTTCGGCACGAACCCTTCCCTGTACTCTGCCATCCTCCATCGCTCGTGGGACACTGCAGCCGTCCAGAGACGGTTCGGGGAGGACGCGCTCGCCTCGGCTCCGGTCGCGGCCCACGAGCTCAAGAAGCGCTGGAAGCTCATGCACCGCATACGAGCAGTCGCAACCAGACAGACCTCGCTCACCGTCGCAGGAGGAAGGGAGAGGGCCGGCAGGGACATGCTCGCCATCTGGCTTCTGTTGACCGAGTCTGACGGCCGCAATCTGGCCCAGCTGCTGTCATGGGCGTGAGTCGTGCTTTCCTCCGGCCCTGGCCTACCGTCTCGCCCGAGCCCACCGCGTGGGCAGAGCTGCTTGGCCGTCTAGCGAGGCTCGTGTAGCCTGCTGCATGTGTTCATAGATATGCTGACCAAGTTCCGTACCTTCTTTCGTGCAGCTATCTGCCTCACTATGTGCTCGTGTACCATCAATCGGTGCTCCTCCCTGCCGCTCTCGAACCAAACGCGTTCCCGGCCGAGACACTCGACAACTCGCTCCACGTCCTCCTAGGAACTTGGCTGGACGAACTCGGTATGTACACCTTACACTGCAACGTCGCTTTTGCTGAGAAGTGGGCTGACCTCTATCTCGTGTCTTGGTGTTTCGGGTCGTTGTCTCGTTTGGGCCAAACAGGGCACGAGCTGAGATGCGCAGCCATCGACGCGAACCCGGCCTCGTCAGACGTCCCGCACGAGCCTGTCGAGCAGGTAGACGAGAAGCTGTTTGTGCTACGGCCGTTCGCTCTCGCACCGTTCAAGGTGAGTGCGAAAGATCTCGAGGAGACGAGTGCGCCCTCGTAGGACGGCCTGGCTGACCGTGATGCTCCCCTCTTGTTTCTTTCCGCAGTACAACTCGACCTTTGCCCCGTGGGACTTCAAGACGATCTCTCCGTCCTCGTCCAAGGGCAAGCATGCGCCGTCGCAGGCGATGATTGACTCGCAGCCGCCCGAGACGTCGTTGGCGATCAAGCGGTTCGGCAAAGATTGGATGATCCGGCCGCCGTGAGTGTCGTTGCATCGGCCCTACGCGTCTCTTCCCCAGCAGGCACTGACGCTTGCGAGCATTTCTCAGATTGATGATCTCGTCTGCGGTCCCTGGTGTGCTCAATCAGCTCGACCGAACGCCCAACATCATCACCAACCCCGAGGACCCGCCGACGGCGTCAAACTCGTCGACGCGAAGTCTCGTGTTCCTGTACACAGGCTTCAACGAGGCCGAGGCAGACTCGACGCCTCTCTACTACGACGACGACCACGGCTCGGTCCTCAGGAGATCGATCCCGCGCATCCAGCTGCACTCGCAGTACCACGACACAGACGTCCGCAGGTCGCTGCTTTGCTCGGACGCGTCTCTCGAACCCAGACTCGGCCCGTTCGGTGGCGTGCGAGGCAAGGTCGAGGGCGTCTGGCACGGGTCGTACTCGTTCTACGACTTTACCTCGTACCGCGGCCTGCTCGCCGGCGAGGACCAGAACATGCACGAAGGAGGCGTCGGGCAGCAAGCACAGGAGATCATCCTCAGCGAGACGGTCGTGCGCGTGCCGATCCATCTCCTCGGTGGGTCAGGTTCGGCTCTCAACGCTGGCTACCCGGAGAAGGACGCCCCGCCCGACCCGCACGAGACGCTCTACTCGACCGAGGACGAGGAGGCCGATGGACCGGAAGGGTCAGGCTTCGCCAAGGAGCTGCTCATCCACGGCTGGGGTAGGAGTCGGTGGGGAGAGTGCAAGTACTACGGTCGCGTGCGAGCGTACGACGGTCTGATCACGCTCGTCAAGGAGTACACGGTCAACGCGCTCCACAAGTCAAAGTGGTTCTACCGAGGCTACATCCATCAGGACTCGCGCTTTGTCGGCGTCTGGAGGGACACGTTCTCAGAGATCGGCACGCACGGTTAGTCTCGCAACCAGTCATCGTGTCTTCCTCGCTCGCGTCCTGGCCTGTTTGATGTGCATCACTCATCCTTTGCAGGCTACGAGTCTGGCTTCTCGCACCGCAAACAATTTCCTGAGTTTCTTGTCCCGACCGAACGTCTCCCGCCACGGGACGCACCCTCCCAGCGTCAGATCTCGCTGGTCGCTTCCACCGGCTCCATCAAGACCGGGACCGGGACCCGCGACCTCGCCGTCCAAGAAGACAAGGGCGACGGAAAGTACGGCGCCCACGGGGAGCGGCTGAGCCCGCCGTCGGTCAAGACGACGGGAGAAGAGGTCCGTCTTCCTTCCTTGCCGATAGAGACGTGCGGCTGGATGTTAGACTCGTCCTGATGTTGATGGCCTTTCCTTGTCTGGTCTTCTTAGGGTCCGGAAACTTCAGCAAACCATCCTGCCACCGTCGTCTCTTCCAGCAAGGACAGGACGGACGAACACGCCGCCACTGCGTCCGCCACCGCCTCGTCCTCCACCTCTGGGCGCCCCTCCGACACCCCACCAGCCTCTTTCTCCTCGGACGCGGCATCGTCAACCTCGGCCGTTCCTCCTCTCATCAAAGCCGTAGGTCCTCCCAGCACTCAGCCCGAGGAGAAGAAGCCAGCGACCCGCCCGCTGATGGGTCTCGAGGAGCAGTTTTTTCACGGGCCCGAGTTCGAGAAGGGGAGCGCTTGGGTGACGATGGAGAAGAGGTGGAAGTGGTTGGAGACGGGGAAGCATTGGGATCCGGAGCAGCAGCGGGAGTTGGAGGTTGAGAGGGAGAGGAACAGGACCGAGAGTGGGGGTGGGGCGGAGAAGGTGGAGTAGAGTAGGAGAGTGTCTGATTTGGGCTGTGTATCTTTTTGGGAGGTCCTAGTGGTTGTATCTGTCTCTTTGTCGGGAAGGTGCGCGTCCTTGTATCGTCTCCTGTTCTCTCTTTCGGTTGTGTGTGCCGTAGTTTTCCGCTTCTCTTTTGGTCTCTTCTCCCCGTTGTATCTGTCTTCCTGAGAATCGAATGCATGTCATCAAGTCAGGCAGATCCAATGGAGAAGAGGTGTCGAGTTGCCTCTTCTCGTCTGGCTGACGGGCGCTTCTTTTCAGGTCACACAGGCAAGACTGGTTGGCGCGCGCCAGGAAGGGACCGGGCGGAAGGCAGCTCCTCGTCGACCAGCGGAGTTGTCGACAGACAGCCTGTCCAACCTTGGGGAGCCGAGGATCTCTAGTGGCTTTGAAAAGTTTGTTTCGCGGTCTTTCCTCTGTGTGACCTCGGAAGCAATCCCTCCTTGTCGCGCGCGCAGCGGATGCCCAATGTGGGGTCCGTCCTCTGGACTCTGGTTGGATCGACGCGGCCGGTTCTTTCTTCCCTCCTTTCAATCACCACCTCCCGTCTCGGTCCTCTCTCTTCCCTCCCCTTCCCGGCTGGTTGTTGGTCTCGTTGCCCGTCTTTGTATGTTGTGTTGTCCGAATGCAAGCGAGCAGTGGTGATTCTCTTTCTGTCCCGAGTGAGTGCCCTTCTGTGCTTGTTCCTGCCGTCTGTCTGAGCCGGGATTCCAGCTGGCTTTCAAACTCAACGACGCTTCCCTCTCCCTTCCTTCCTTCGCTGCTTCATCTCCGCCCTCTGCCCCTTTCGTTGTGCAGACGTGCGACCTCAGCAGACGTTTGTGACGATCCTCAAGGATCTGCTCGAGGGCCAAGAGCTGTCGCTCTCGCAGGTGAGTGCTCGTCCGTCGTCGGTCGACCGCGTCCGAGCGACCCGTCTGCTCTCGCTCCTCCCCTCGCTGACGTTTGCGTGCATGATGGTCGGGTGTGTCTGTGTGCTGTCTAGATCTACGAGGCTGTTCAGTCCAAGTATCCGTTCTTTGAGGCGTCCCAACCTGGGTGGAAGGTGAGTCTCATTCAGATCAGGGAAGGAACCACGTCTGTCGACAGACCAGACCCTCTCCTGCTGTCCTGCCATCGCAACCCTGGCCGGTCCTGACCCTGTCCATCCATGCGCTGGTTCTGTCCAGAACACTGTCCGGCACACGCTCTCGCTCAACCCAGCGTTCCAGAACGTGAGTCGAACCCCCCCGTCCCGCCGCCCTTCCGACCAGACAGCTTCCTTTGCCTTGGCTCGACCCTTCCTGCCGAGCCGACGAGCACACGATCACCGACTGGCTGACCGGACGACTGCATGCGCTCCAGGTCCCTCGACCGCACCCTGCCCTCGGCAAAGGCGGCCTGTGGAGGATCGACCCAGAGGTGAGTGAACCAACCTGGTCCCTCGCTCGGCTGGCACGCTCGAGACAAGAGCCAGCAGAGCCGTCGACCCAGCCGGCTCGTCTGACTTGGTCCCTTTCGAGCAGGCTCCCGAGCACTTTACCCGCAAGCGAGACAAGAAGAAGAAGGCGACACCAGCGGTCGCTCCAGCGTCCCCGTCCTCATCGCCAGAGACGGACGCCGACAGAGACCCAAAGAGGTCAAAGCAGACCGGACGGACCAGGGGAGCCTCGGCAGGCCCGTCCTTCCATGCGACCTCCCACTCGAGACCAAACTCGCGCTCGGGCGGTCGAAGACAAGTTGACGAGGACAGGCCGAGCGACGACGACGACGAAGGCGAGTGGGACAGGGAGAAGGACCGTCGCCTCCCGCCCGGACCCGTGCCCGTGCCGATGGCGCAGACGTCTGCGTCGATGGATCGAAGAGAGGACCTCGTGCCCTCCTCTGGCCAACCCAGAGAGCGTGACCAGCCAGAGCGAGGGCCGGAAAAAGGCAGGCGACCGGGTCTAGAGGTGACCTCGTCCTCGTCGTCCTACACTGGCGGCGAAGGATCGTCCGCGTCCTACAACCTCCCGCAGATGGCTCGTCCCGACGCGGCTCCGCACCAGCACCGGTACACTGGCTTCGGACCCGGACCTGAAGGCTCGTATCGATCCGGCCAGGGAGAGTCGTCGTCCGGGTCGGGCTCGTCGTCTGCGTGGTCGGCGTACCAGTCTGGCCCTCCCTCCGGCTATTCGTCCTCGAATCCGGGACGATACGCAGGACCGTCCTATCCGTCGTACGAGTATCCGGAGTCGTCCTCTGGCTACGCGTCCGGATCGAGCTCGATGTACGACCCCCACCCGGCGTACCGACGCGAGGGACCGGGAGCATCCTCCTTGCCGTACGGACCTCCAGGAGGCTACATCCCGCCCTACCACCAGCCGCACCCGCACCCGTACTCGAACCAGCCTCCCCAGCCGTGGCCGACGTCGGCGTACTACGCTCACCACCAGCCGAACCCGCCCCCGCCGCACGTGACGGCGTCGTCAAACTCGTTCTTCCCCCATCCGCCTCCGACGATGGCCCAGCCTCCAGGCCCAGGACCGTCCTCGTACGGCCAGCCTCCGAGGGTGTCGTACTCGAATCCGACGTTCGCCTCGCAGCCGTACCCGCCCGCGCCACCGCCAACTCAGGGAGAAAACCCGCCGCCGCCGGCCGTGCAACTGCCGCCGATCCAGCACCTCGAGCTGAGCGGTCGTCCCGCTGGTGGGCATCTGCACGTGGCCTACACCTACCACGACTTTCGACAGCCCGCTCTGTCGCCCATCCCTCCGACGCCGTACCAAGGAGGAGGAGGAGGAGCAGGGCAAGGCGAGCGACGACGGTCGCCCGTCCATCTCGGTGGCGATCCCCAGCAGCCGCCCCAGAGCGGAGGCGCGAGCACAGAGGCGATCGCTCATCCTGCGCCGGTCCATCTGAGGGGACACTCGGGAGGGTGGGACGACGAACCTGCCGCCAGAGGTCCTGGGTCGGGCGGTCGCAGTGTAGGGCCCGGGCCAGAGGTGTCGTTGCTGAGGCGAGAGAGCAGCGAGCGGTCGGGCGCGGTCGAGAAGACGAGGGGCGACGACGAGGAGGGCGAAAGGGAAGAGGAGGAGGAGAGGAGACAGGCGTAGGGGGAGTCTGGGCGGGATCGTGGCAACTGGTACTGGCAAGTGTCGCAGAAAGGGAAGGAGAGGGAGGAGGTGAAGGTGAGCATCGTATCGAGGAAGAAAGGGGGGCCTCGAGCAGTCTCGGGGAGGGTACAAAGGAGGTGCGAAGACGTACAGTTCCAAGGGGCCAGCGTGCTCTTCAGCCATCGTCCCATCAGTTTAGGTCCGGTTTCCAGGTCTCCTCGTAGTTTATCGTTTCGTTCAGTCGTGTCCCGTCATATGAATCCCAAGTTTTCGTTTCCTTGGATGGTTCGGCAGGGTTTGGCGGCGGGCAAGGAGAAGAGAGGAGAGGTGGGACCCATCCCATTCCAGCCCCGAGGAGAGCGAGATAAGGGGTGGTGAGTGGTGTTGGCGTTGCCGGAGCGGCGGTATCTTCGCTGCTCCCATCAAGCCGGAGTGGAGCTGATCGATCTGAAAGGTCCTGTTCCGCTTGAGGGTGAGCTCAACTCCTTCCACAGGAGGGAGCGAGCGAGCGACGCGCGATGAAGACAGCGACAGATCAGCCAGCGTCGTCGATGCCTCCGAGTTGCTCCATCGTTTCCAACGCGGACACCGCTCTCGAGCAGGTGCGTCCTAAGGATCGGTGCCAGCATAGGTGAGCAACGAGGGACAGGGCGAGCAGTTGGAGGGAAGGAGGAAGGAACCGGAGCTCAGCTCGAATCCAGACAGCCCGAGCGAGATCTGTTTGGCGGGATTTGGCACCCTCACGCGCAGTCCCGAAGGATTCCAGTGCCCTCGCTCGCTCACCTCTCTTTCTCTCTCGCGCTCTTGCAGATATCGTGGTCTTACTCTCGGTCGATCAGGTGGTGGGTACGTACGCGGAAGCCAGAAAGGTAAGGCAGAAAGGAAGAGGGATCAAGATCGATGCGCGGGCAAAAGCAAGGCTAAAGCGATTCCAGCGGGGTAGGGAGAAAGGGGTTACTACTGCACGAGAAGGAACGAACAGGAGCAGAGGGGTATATATTCGCAGAGGGAGCGTGTAAGAGTACGGCTATGGGACTGTGGGGTGAAGGGTGGAGATTATGGACGGGTCGAGGAGGGATGGGCGGATGGACAAGGAGCAGAGGGATCAAGCTAAGCGAGAGGGTCTACTTGTTGGCGGCCTTGCACTGAGTCTCTTGCGCTGTGGGAGATGGAAGAAGAATATGGAGATGGGAAACGGTCAGCTAAGGGTGATGGGAGTGAAGGGAGGGAGGGAAGTGGGAGACGGACCTTGGCAAGCGGTGACGGACAACGACTTGTCTCCGCCGTTGGCCTTGTCCGAGCAAGCTGATAAGACAAATGGGAGCAGATATTGAGTATCAGCGAGCAGAGAAGTGGAGGGATCGGACACCAAGGCAAAAAGGACGTACTGTTCTGCTGAACCGCGCACGACCGGTCGATGGCCGCGCCGGCGTTGTTGAAGCCTACTCGTTCGGCCGCCTCCAGGGTGAACTTTCCGATCTGGTTGGGTCCGGTGACGGGAGGAGCGGCTCCTCCGAGGGCGCCGGTGAACTTCTGGAGGTTGCCACCGGCAGCGGCGGCTCCTCCCCCTCCCCCTCCTCCTCCATCGGTCGCTGCTCCTCCTCCGCCAGCAGCCGCGTTGTTGGCGTTCCCAGCCGCTCCAGCACCGTTGTTACCACCGTTCTGCTGTCCGCCCTGCCCTCCGCCCTGACCGCCTAGAGAGAGAGGACGGGATCAGTCGAAGGTCGCTTGAAAGCCTGCAACGCCGACACCGACGAGCCACAAGAGATGGAATTTACCGTTGCCACCCTGGTTCCCTTGCCCTTGACCCCCGTTGCCCTGACCCGCGTTTTGCTGGCCTCCTTGCCCGTTTCCGCCTGGAGAGAGTCGAACAAGAGCAGGTCAGAAACTTGCGATGCGATCGACGAGCTTCAGGACGCGAAACTTACCGTTACCGTTTTGGTTTCCCTGGCCACCGTTTCCCTGACCGTTGGCGGTCACAGTGAAGTAGACTGCATCGTCGATGCTTCCGTGCTGAGCGACTCCGACGAGCGCCGGCTGGTGGTTGGCGGCAGAGTTGATGGACGACATCTTGTACACTCCTACAGGGAGACCTCCAGTGACCTCGGTGGAGAGCACACCGTTCTGGTCCTTGTCGTTGAGTCCCTTGAAGAAGGCAAACTTGGTCGTGTCGGCAGGGGTGACCGAGTTGAGCGCATCAATCTTCTCGATCACGACGTGCGAGTGACCGATCAGGATGCCTGAAGGCAAGGAGAAGAGCAAACGAGAAGAAGATCAGAGCAACCGAAGGAAGATCAGTCAGCTTGAAGTTACTAGGGGTAAGCAAGAGGAGAACGTCGGGACTGCACTCACCCTGTCCGTTGACCTGCGCCGGAGCAGCGAAGTAGCTTTTTTGCGCGTTGACGAAGTTACCGGTCTGGAGGTTCTTGATGGCCATCTGGATGTCAAGTTCAACGGAGGCGAGAGAACCGAAGACGGGGAGATGGTCAGCGCAGGCGCGAAGTATCGGGTCTGGTCAGGAGGAGGGACGGACCGTCATCGTGAACGTCTTGTCCGCCTGGATGGTGTCTCCGTTCTTAGGATTCGTGAACTGGGCATCGCGAGAGAAGAGGTCAGTGGCGAAGATGAGAGCACCGTGTCGAGGCTAAGCGGACTGACCTTGCACGACGGGCTCTTGTTCGCGGCGACGATCGCTCCCATCGGTGTCGGGTTGCACGATCCTCCAGTCACTCTGAAGGTACGGCGCAAATCAGACACACGCAGAAGAGGTGAGGATGGAAGATGGAGTGATCAGTCTCGTTTAGCGCGGCCCAATCAGGCGGGCGACACAGACGCGCGGACTTACTGCTCTCCGTTTGTGAGGGGCAAGTTCTGAGTCAGACAGTCGTTGATGAAGTTGTTGGTGCTCGTTCGAGACGCGACCTGGCCAGCTGGAGAGGATCGGCGGTCTCGTCAGCGCAAGCAGCGACTCAGCGAAGAGAGAAGAGGATGGGCGGACGCACCGACGGGCGGGTTCTGGCCATCGTTTGCGAGGTTCTTCTGGACCTGGGACGGGTCGAGAGCTGTGAAAGAGGAGGCGGTCAGACTCTTTCGCGTACTGTATAACGAGCGATCACTTGGGGGAGCTTACTGAGCGAAGTTTGCGCGTTCCCGCCACCCCCGTTCCCGTTCTGCCCAGTTTGCCCCTGCTGTCCGTTCTGGTTCCCACCCCTTTGCTGGCCCTGCTGACCGTTCCCTCCATTCCTATTCTGCCGCTTGGAGAAGGAGGAGCCTCGATGGTCGCGTCCGCCGGCCGCGAGCGCGGCTGGGACGAGCAGGAGCAGAGAGAGCAGGGTAGCGGGCGAGGCGTGCATGTCGAAAGGTCGTCGAGTAGATGTATGTGTTGATTAGGGAGTGGTGTAGAGAGGGACTGTCAAAGCCTGGTGGAAGCACCCAGCGACGAGCGAGATGAGCGAGGAGAGGAGGAGGGGTCAGCTCGTCGCGCTTCCTTCTCGCGGCGTTGCCTCGGCGAGTCCAGACAGACACCCTGGTGCTCACCTTGTACCAAGATGTAGTGGAAAGAGAGAGTGGTGGAGGACTAGCCTGTGTGGAAGGGAGGGAGGAAGGAGGACTGGGGAGGAGGAAGGGGAAGGTCGGCGCCAGGCTCGAGCTGAAGGAGAAGGGTCGAAGGAGGACGAGAAGGTGATGGTTGGAGGCGAAGAGACAGCGGGGGGATTAGCGACTCCCTTACTACTCTTTCAGAGGGGGGATCAGCTTGACCATGCCGAAATAGAGGGGGGAGCTCGTCGCGAGGGCGGAGGCACGAGGGCAGAGAGGGGGTGTGTTTGGAGGGATCAACCAAGTTCAAAGTCCGAACTCTCGAGCTCAACACCCTCGTCATAGCACTCGGGCAGGCTCTCCACACACACCGACCCTCCAGACACCTCCGCCATCGTACCAGGATGCCCTTTGGACTCCCTAGCCAACGCCAGAAGGACCTCGACCGCAAGGGAGGCTCATCGCAGCCCCCTCCATCTGCGCGGACACCGCCGAAGGGAGGGCGACCGAGCTCATCTTCCGCCGATGGCCCCACTCAGGAAGAGGAGGACCTCGCAGAGCAGATCGAAATAGGAACCCTCTCGGCAGACCCAGAGAAAGGTGAGCAACCGGCCGGCCTCCGAGACAGAACACGAGCAGTAGAGGAGCGGTCTCGAGCGGCAGTTGACCGTCCAACTTAGGATGACCTCGTCATGCCGGCCCGGCAAGCTGCCCTTCCCTCCGTCTGAGCTTGTCCGACTGACACCCCTGCCTCGGTCGCTCGCAGTCGACTTCTCGACGTACAAGCTGTCTGGCTCTGGTCTGGCGTCTCTCGCCAAGCTTGCTCCGGATGGACGGATCGTGATTGACCTCTCGCTCAAGAAGTCGCTCCCGGATCTCCCTGCCGACTACGCCCAGGACGTGTACGAGGACTCGGTAGAGAAGGAGCGCACAGAGAAGAAGGGCAAGGACAAGTTTGGCGGGGTACCGAACCTGAACGTGCTCCTGTGCATCGTAGGGAGCAGAGGTCAGTCCAGCTCGACGTGAGCTCCCCCCGAGGCCACGAGCTCTGACTGTCGTCTGACGTTGCTTCTTGTCACCTTCGCAGGTGACGTTCAGCCGTATATCGCTCTCGCGATGGCCCTCGTCGATCATGGCCATCGTGTCCGGCTTGCTACGGTACGCAGTCAGCCAGTCCGCTCGTTCTGATGTCCGACCTGACCCGACCATCCCGCTTATTCCACTGCAGCACGGCGAGTTTAAGGACTTTGTGACCGAGTCGTCGAAGGGCAAGGTCGAGTTCTTTGATCTGGGAGGAGACCCTCGAGAGCGTGAGTCGACGACATCTGGCGACCTATGTAGCTCTCACCTCGACTAACGAACTTTCAAATCCTTTCTGCAGTGATGGCGTACATGGTCAAGAACCCTGGTCTCATGCCCGGCTTTGAGTCTCTCACGAACGGCGACATTGGCAAGAAGAAGAAGATGCTCACCGAGATCATGAACGGATGCTACAAGGCGTCCTTCTCGCCCGACCCTACCACCGGCCACTCGTTCGCCGCCGACGCCTTCATCTGCAACCCGCCAAGCTTCGGACACATCCACATCGCAGAGGCGTTTGGACGTGAGTGCCTTCCTCGTTCTTCCGTCTTCCTCGCAGCCGGGTCCGCTGACTGGACGATCCCTGGCGACTACGTCTCTCTTACGTCAGTTCCGCTGCACTTGAGCTTCAGTAAGTACTCGGCTAGCTGTCGTTCTATCCGCTGCAAGCTCGTCTTGCTGACTTTTCGCATCTTTGCGTCTCGCTTGTCGCTCTCTAGCGATGCCCTGGTCGCCGACGACCGAGTTCAACCACCCGCTCGTGCAAATCAACTCGTCCAACGCGCCAAAAGGCCTCACCAACTATCTGTCGTTCGCGCTCGCCGATCAGATGACCTGGCAGGGGTACGTCACACGCCGCCATCTACCGAGCCCGGCTGCCTCGCTCTGGCTCACCTCACACCATGCGCACCTGTGTTCTTCGCACAGTCTGTCCGGCATCACTAACGCGTTCCGCACGACGACTTTGGGGCTCGCACCGCTTTCTCTTCGATCGGGACCGTCCGTCACCGACCGGCTCAAGGTGCGCCGTCCTGTCTTGCTTCGCGTACCCTTGAGGGACGCCCCAACTTGACCGGTTGTCGTCGTCTGGACTTCAGATACCATACACATACTGCTGGTCAAACTCTCTTATCCGTCAGTGATCGCCCCTAGAAGAACTCATGTCTAGGCGAGCCACTGACATTATCCTCTGCCGCACAGCTAAGCCCGACGACTGGAGGAACAACATCGGTGCGTGCTTGAGCGACACCCTCGTCCGGCAGATCTCATACTCACGCTTGAGGATGTCCCTTTCTCTTTTGCAGACATCTCTGGCTTCTACTTCCTCGACCTGGCATCCGGCTACAAGCCTCCCGATGACCTGGCCGCTTTCCTGGACGCCGGCGACGCGCCAATTTACATCGGGTTCGGCTCCGTGCCCGTGTCGGACTCGAAAGCGATGACCAAGACCATCTTCGAGGCCGTCAAGGCGTCTGGCGTCCGCGCACTCGTCTCGGCCGGATGGGGAGGACTCGGCGGACAGGAAGTGCCCGAGGGCGTCTTCATCCTCGGCAACGTCCCGCACGACTGGCTGTTCAAAAAGGTCTCGGCTGTTGTGCATCACGGAGGAGCAGGAACGACTGCTATTGGACTGCTCAACGGACGTCCGACGGTGGTGGTGCCGTTCTTTGGAGACCAGCAGTTCTGGGGGGACATGGTCGCCAAAGCTGGAGGAGGACCGCCACCGTAAGTGCCGTCGCGTGCTTCTTTCGAGGGTCTCTCTCTGCGTCGCTAACTTGCTCTTACAATCGTCGACGTCCAACGACGCTTCAGGATCCACTCGAAGGTGCTCAATGCTGAAAACCTCGCCGAGGCAATCAAGTTCTGCATGACCGAACCGGCTCAGAAGGCGGCGAAGAAGATGGGAGAGCAGATCCGGGCGGAGGTACGCAGACTTAACTTAACAAACACGCCTGATGACCCTTCCAAGTGCAAGAGCTGACGCTTCTCGTTCTCTTTCCAGGACGGTGTCGAGGAGGGAGTCGACTCGTTCCACCGGCATCTTCCGCTCAAGGTCATGCGGTACGGCCCGATCCTGATCAGAATGCTTGACGCTAAGCTCACTAGTCTCGTTCTCCTATGTGCAGATGCGACATTGAGCCGTCCCTCGTTGCCGTCTGGTGGTCGGACGCGCTCGCCCTGCGGCTATCAGGCTTCGCTGCCCAGACGCTCGCGGACGCGAAGAAGCTCGATCTCAAGAAGCTCGAGCAAGCTCGGCCCAAGGAGTACGACTCGCGAAAGCAAGCGACGGATCCAATCACCGGCGGAGGTGAGCAGACGCCCTCGTGTCTTCGACTCCTTTATCCTCACTGACTCATTGCCGTCGCCTTTGTCACAGGTGCGGCCATCCTGAGCACGGTCACCAACTACTACGTCGGCATTGGAACAATCTGTACGTCCATCTCCTCGCTCCGAAGATCAAGCCGCGAAAGCTGACTTCCGTCTTGTGGATCCTCGCCAGTCATCAACCCTCCCAAGGGCATCATCAACACCGCCACCGCCATCCCCAAGGGCATCCTCAACATCGTCGGCTCGATTCACGAAGGGTTCGCCAACCTTCCAAAGGCATACGGGTCCGAGGTCCGTAGCTCGGGCAAGGTCAGCGACTTCAGCAGTGGCGTCAAGGAGGGCGCAAAAGGCTTCTTCTACGGATGTGAGTGCTCATCTCGGTATTGCTTACTCATGTGGAACGCCTCTGACTGACTTTCTGCCCTGCACGTCCGATCGCAGACTACGACGGCATCACCGGTCTCCTTCGTGAGCCGATCGAGGGAGGGCAGAAGGACGGTCTCGTCGGGGCCATCCTCGGCGCCGGTCGGTCGTTCGCAAACGTCACCATGCGACCAGCAGCAGGTGCCATCGGTCTCGTACGTCTATTCTCTCTATTCTGTTCCAAACTCTCCGCTCTTCGACCTACCGCTCACATCTCAGCTTTACATCTCCGTTGACGTTCCCTCCGCCAGGTCGCCCACCCCGCCGATGGAGCCTGGAAGTCGATCCAATCCCTCTGGGCCCGCAAGTCCGTCTCCGTCACCCGCCAAACCCGGATCGACGACGGCCTCGCCGCCTTCCAAGCGTCCTCCTCCTCCGACCGCAAGCGGGTCCTCGCCACCTTTGCGGAGGTCGACAAGCACACTACCGAGCGAAAGAAGGCGCTCGAGGATCGGGCGAGGCAGATCTTGGAGGGGAAGGTGAAGAAGGGCGATAGGGAGGAGGAGAAGGAGGAGATGCTTACGTTGAGGGATGAGGATGAGAGCGAGGAGGAGGAGAGTGAGGGAATGAAGACGCCGAAGGATGGTGAGAAGCCAAAGGGAAAGGGTGGGAAGGTGAAGCCGAACCAGGAACTGAGCGAGGGAGACATCAAGCTGTTGAGGCAGCTTGCGATGGCCGAGCAGAAGGGGTACGAGCGGGCTCAGGCTGAGGCAAAGTCGAAGACGGACGGAGCGGCTTAGACTTTCTTCTCAGGAGAAGAGACGATGTACACTAAAGACAACTTGCCCTGCCCTACTGGTTTTTGATAAACATGACATGACACACGACTCTAACGTTATACGTCTAGATCAGACAAGTCCGCCCTCCCTTCTCCTCCCGGCGCCAGGCGCGCCCCTCCCTCCCGCTGCGCCACTCATCCCGCCCATCAGAGCCTCTCGCCTCTGGATCCGTGCGAACGCCTCGCGCACGTGACTGGCTCTCAGGGGTGTCCGAGCAGGGATGCCTTCCTTTCCCGTTACCGTCGACGGAGGCGCAAAGAGCGAGGTCCACCCTGTCGCGGGTCCCGTGGTCGTCGTTGAGGAGTCTGTGCTGGGGCGGGTGCGTTTGATAGGTGGTTGAAGCGGATCGGGAGAGGTTGCGCGTTTGACTGGGCTTGTGGAGGCGGGAAGAGGTGGTGGAGCGGGAGGAAGGTCCGGTTCCGGTGCGGGAGGAGGGGAGGCCGCAAGCACGTCGGACGTGCTAGCTGTCGGTGAGGGTGGTGGTGGTGTGAGGGAAGGTGACGGGCTCGGTGACTTCTTGCCTCGTTTGCGGCCTCTAGTTGTGCGAGTTAGAGGACGGGCAAAGAGACCTCCTTTCTTGTCGTCGATCTCGGCTGGGGGGTCATCTTCAGGTTCCGGCGGCGGTGGCGAGAGAGGCGTGGGAGAGTCGAGGTCGATGTCCATGGCCACCGCTGTGATCGTGGGTGGTTCTTCTTCAATCTTTTGAGGAGGTGAGACGGGTATGGGAGGAGCAGCAGCAGAGGGTGATGGGAGAGGAGGTGGTGGGTCGAGTTCCTTCTTGACCTGAAGGGCTTGGACGCCGAGCGTGTGGACAACCTCGAACGCGAGAAAGCCGAGCAGGTCGATGATGTCGTCCGACGGTTTCACTTCGAGGTACAGGGAGAAGTTGATGAACTCGCGAAAGCGTTTCGCTGTTGGAAAGAGGCACAAGGGCGATCAGCAACAATGGGCGTGAAGCTGTGGCACGCGACAAGAGGGACACGGACGAACCTTTGCGGAAGGTGAAGCTGGCTTGGCGACAATCTGAGTAGTAGGCGTACTCCTCCGCCGACATGTTCTTGGTCACTTCGTCGGCAGTCTGCAGTGCAGTGGGAGAGAAGCGTGAAGAGGGGTTCAGCCCAGGGGTAAGACGGGAGACACGACGACCGAAGATGGTCTAACCTTGAGCCGTGCGAGGCTGTCACGGTAGAGCTGATGGAGTTGCTCGTCAAGCTCGGTCGCAGACGTCAACGAGAGGTCGTCTATCCCGAGGTCGACATCGTCCGGGGCAGCCCGATGGGCAGACGAGAAAGTGGCTCGATGACGGTCGAGGAAGTCAGAGTAGATGGATGTCACCTCCCAAGGGAGCTTGACGACCGTGCCAGGAAGAGAAGTCGTGAGCGGATCTGCGTGTACGAAGGACCGAAGGTCAGCAGCAGCGAACACTGGGTTGAGCTGGGAAGCGTGCGAGCTCACCCGCTCCTGGCTCCTCAAGCCCGTCCTGCCCGTCGGCAGCGACGCCCGCCCCGACCTGGACAGGCAGGGTGCCAATGTTCTCTGTCGTATGTTTGGTTGCCTTCCTGACGGCGATCCACGAGAGAAACGTGCGGAGACGGTTGACCTTTGGCTTGTCCTGTCGGATGAGAAAGATGAGGTCGTCCGGGACGAGAGCTCGCGAGCCCCGTCGGTTGGCGATCGCACGAGCACGCACAGCCTGCAGCATACATGAGCAAGTCAGCAAGGTACTTGGGCAGCTGGCTAGGCCGAGAAGAAGACGAGCTGCGGACTGACGAGCTCGACGACCTGACTCCGGACAATGTCCTCGACCTGATGAAGCGTCTCCGGCAGAGGATCCTTGACCTCCCCGGCCACAAAGAGCTGCGCAGACAACCAGCAGATGTCAGCTCGTGCTCGGACGTCATGTAGTCCAGCATACATCGAGCTCACCATCTGCGAGATCTCCTGCTCGTACCGCCGGAGCGCGGACGGAGGCGAACTCGCCCTGTCCGGGACACCTCCGCCCGACCCATTCTGCGCCCGGTCGAGAGAGACAGCAGACAGCTGGGGTTTGCTGATCTGCATCTTGGTAGAGGCCATCCAAAGTTGTAGAAGAGGATGTATGCGCCTCTGGGTCGATAAGGTGTGGGGTGATCGTTGGCCGAGGCCTGGACCGATCGTTCGCAGAGTGCGTTCTCTCAACCTGTTGCTCTCCTCGTTGAGCGCCCAACTCCCATCCGACGCGACAGCACCTACCCCTTCTCGACCCGGTCTCTCTTCTCTCGACCATGGCAACACACACAGCAACCTTCAAGTGGTGCGTCTTGACCTCGTCTGCAGGCGGTGAGGGTGGCCGGATGCGGGAGGAGATGTGCGTCTGACCTTCCCTTTCGGCGGCTTCCTTCTCTCTCCCTAGGCCCAACTCACACCCATCCACGGTCGTCGTCACCGGAACCTTCGATAACGTGAGTCTAATCACTCCTCTCTCTTGTGGTTGTGACTGCTATCCGCCCACGTCGTCCCATCCGGCGCTGAGAGGGTGCCGAAACGGGGTGAACCGAGGAGCTGACCGCGTCCTTTTCGTTGGGGTCTCCCAGTGGTCGGGAAACACTCACCACCTCCGCAAGGGGGAGCACGGCTTCGTAGGAGAGATCCCAGGCCTCGAGTACGAGAAGGCTTACGACTACAAGGTAAGCTGGAGATCTTATGCGGTGTTGACGACGGCGCGACTACCGTGGACGAGTCGGACGCGGCCCAGGCCAGCCTGAAGTTCAACTAGAGGCTGATCCCGACTTCCCACACCTGATCAGTACGTCATTGATGGCAATTGGCAGGTCCGCGATGACGAGTCGAAGTCGTGGGATGCGTCTGGAAACACCAACAACGTGTACCGCGCTCCCAGCGCTCCGGCACCCGCACCCGTCGCGGCTGCCCCCGTCGCTGCCGACAAGCCTGGTCAGTCCTCGCACGCACATGAATTGTTTGTCGGGTCCAGCTCTATGGTAGTCTTGCTGACTGATCTCGCTGGTCTGCTGTTCGTTCAGTCGAGTCCAAGGCCGCCGACGCGACCCCTACGGCTGCCTCGCACGCCGGTCTTCTCGCCTCGACCCTCCCCGGGTCGGCCGCATCGATCGCGCCTTCCAACGTGGCCGTCAAGGACGAGCCCCTCGCTTCGACTCCTCCTGCCTCGATTGCTCCCATCGCGTCCGAGAAGGCGAAGGAGGCGTCCGCCGAGCCGACTCCCGCTCAGGCTATCGTCGAGGCTGCCCACCACAAGGACGACGTCAAGATTGCGGCTACGCCGTCCTCTACCACCGCTACTGAGTCCAAGCCCATCGTCGCTGCTCTCGACCCGATCGCATCCACGACTGCGTCTACCACTGGAGATGACCACAAGCCGCTGGCGGCCTCCCTGGACCCGATCGCGTCCTCGCCTGCACCTGCGACCATGCCCGCTTCTTCGAGCTCGGTCGCTCACTCGAGCACGACCGAGAGCAAGCCGTTGACGAGGGCTCTCGACCCTATCGCGTCTGTGACGACCGTCGACGACGCCAAGCACTACCTCGCCGACAGCGACACCACCCTCGCCGGCCTCGCTGGAACCGCCGCCGCTGTCGCTGCCGGACTCGTGCACGAGGCCGAGCAGATGATCTTTGGCCACGGACACGCTGCCAACCCGGTCGAGAAGTCTGCCGAGCACCAGACCGACGCGCTCAAGGGCGTTGACGCTGTCCCTGTGCTCCCTGTCGCCCCCACGGCGAACTACGTCAACCAGGACTCTGCCAAGTCTACCGACGACTCTCACGCCACCGTCCACACCAACAAGACGGCCGACCCTCTGGCCATGTACAACCTCGGCAAGCCGATCGGAGTCGACTCGTCCGTCCCGGAGATCAAGACGGTCGCCACCCCGGTCTCCAAGCTCGCCGACCCGTCCGTCGTCGTCGTGCCCGACGAGTTCTCCTCCAAGGAGATTAAGCAGGTCCAGAAGGAGGAGAAGATTGTCGCTGCTCCCATCGAGCATGCTGCTCCTGCCGCGACCGCAACTGCACCCTCTGCCTCTGCCTCTGCGCCCAAGTCGCAACACCCTGCGCCGATCCCCGGATCTGGAGAGCCCATCCCTCCTTCCGTCCCTGCGAAAGACGACACACCCTCGGCCAAGACCGGCCCTGCCCACTCGGAGGCTCGCGGTCCCCAGGGCGAGTCGCTCACCGCTCCTCTCGTCCACTCGGAGCCGACCCCGTTCCCCAGCACCACCGGCGAGACCTTCAAGGACTCTACCGCCGCTGCTGCCCGGTCAGGTTACGCCACTCCTCCCGCCATCGTCGAGCCTACCAAGCCCGTCGTCACCAACGGAAGCACACCCGTCGTGTCTCCTCCTACTGCCGAGTCGACCCCGGCCAAGGCTGGCACCGTCCCTGGTTCTTACCCGAACATCGACTCGGTCGACTCGACCCCGGCTGGGACGCCTAGCAAGCTGTCGACCAAGTCGGCCAAGTCGACGGCCGAGGAGGACAAGCTGAGGAAGAGGAAGAGCTCGATCTTTGGAAAGATCGGGAGCATGTTTGGCAAGAAGGACAAGGAAGCGAAGTAGATGGTGCGTCGTCCTGCTGCCCTTGTGCCCGTCAGCGGTCGATGTGCGGTGCTCGGCTCCAATCGAGTCTTTGGATCTGTTTCCCCTCTCAGTCGCTCTCTTTTCCGCTTCGGTCGTCTTCCCTTTGATACCTCCTTATCTCACACGGTCCTTTTGGTCTTTCAGTCGTCTCCTGTCCCTCTTGAGGGATGTGTCTCTCTCTCTTTTCTCTTTTCCTTTCTCTTCTGCTACGCGTGATTTTTACTTGATTCTTTCCGGGTCTCTCTCTCTCCCTCTCCTTACATAAGTCTCTCTATTGCCATGCCCTTTCCTAATGCTTTCACCACGACGAACGACCACGAGCTGAGAGGAGAAGAGGGCATGAGATTTGTTTGGGTTGGTCGTGTGCAGCAGAGGGTGGGCGTCAAAGAAGAGACGGGGGCAATCATGTAGGTCAAGGAAGATTCGTGTGTGGCATGTAGGTAGCATCAGAAGCAAGGAGATTAGACCAGATGGAGAAAGCAAAGCAAAATGTCCGTGGGGAAGAGTATGGGATGCTGAAGGTCGGTACAGGGACAAAAGGGAGACACAAAGAGATCGAGAGCAGACCTAGAGGGGAATATGATATGCGGAAGCGAGATGAACCCGGAACAGAATCCTTTCCACGAAAAGAGACTGCGACCGCGAAAGGAGTATCCGAAGACCTATCGAGCGAACGCAAAGCGACGACGAGCCGTAGGACGAGTAGCGCTGTTGTGTCCTGGGGAGGAAGGCGAGGCGGGGCTTGAACAGGGCTAAGGTAGCCTTCCTGTTGGGCCGGGAGGAGGCTTGGCCTTCCGAGGTGGCGTAGGCGCGTAGCCTCCCACTGGAAGGATAAAGCGGAAAGGAGGGTGCAGGCGACGATGTCAGCAGGCGGATGACGACCGTGATGTAAGGAAGACGGGATACCGACAGCTGAAGCCGATCTTGGGTTTCTGCTCGACGAATGACAGAGGTGCAGAGTCAGCCGAGATCGTTCGTCCACTCGGTGATTCTGGCGAAGCAAAAGAGAAACCAGCGCTGACCTTGACAGCCGGCTTGAGGATCTGGAACGAGCACAACAGCGACTCGTCGACCGACATCATCGCCGCTGCGTTGTCGAACTCTCCGGTGTAGTTTGGTGCGGAGAAGAGGGTGACGAGAGATCGGTTGGCGAAGAACTCGAACCCGTCTTCGACGACTTGGTGGCCGCGGCAGATGACGTGGAGGTCGTGTTTGTCGAGGAAGGCTTTTACGACGTCGGTTCCGAACTGCAGTAGAAGGGTGAATGAGTTAGATCAGCGAAAGGCGGTCCGAGATGGACGAAGACAGATTGGACTGACGGTGTACGAGACTCCCCGGTCGTTCGGTCCCCAGCCCTTGATGCCCTGTTCTGGATCCGACCACAGCAGGTCCGACATGAGACCTGAAGGAGGAGAAGTGGCGTCAGGGGCGATCTCGGCTCAAAGGAGCGGGCGAACGCTGCCGCTCACCGGTGTCAGGTACGTCGGTCGGACGAAGGATCCGGCGGACTTGATCAAAGTGTTGCAGCTCGGGAGACAGGCCTCCGTGCATGCAAAGTATCCGGTCGTCGATCTGGAGGAAAGCGAAGGCGAATCAGGTAAGGGTCAGCGCCGAAAGCAAGCTTGACTGGAGAGGCAAGCGGACGAAAGGGAGACAGACGAAGGGTCAAACTTACGATGGCCGCCACCGGGAGACAGTTGAAGCAGTCTGCGAACGTCTTCCAGACCTTTATGTTGAACCTTCTCTTGCACTCGTCGTAGAAGCCGTAGATGCGGTTGATGGACGCGCTCTCGTGGTTGCCGCGGAGGAGGAAGAAGTTTTCCGGGTACTTGATCTTGTACGCGAGCAGCAGGCAGACGGTCTCGATCGAGTGCTTCCCACGATCGACGTAGTCGCCGAGGAAGAGGTAGTTGGCCTCCGGAGGCTGGTGGTGCAACGCGACAGGCGGATCAGCCTGGTAATGGGTCACCCGTCGAGGCTCACGCGAGAGAGGGCCGCAGCGTTCGTACTCACAAAGCCTCCGTACTCGAACAGTCTGAGGAGGTCGTAGTACTGTCCGTGGATGTCACCGCAGATCTTGATGGGTGCTTCCCTTAACAGACGACGGACCCGCGTGGACGAGGGTGAGCTCGGTTAGATTGGTGACCTCGGTCCGCGGGGCTGGCTTGTGATGGACTGACAGCTCGAGCAACATGGGTTGCTGAAGGAGGATCTCCCTTGCTGTGATGCATAGGTATCTGAGCTCTGCCTCTGTCAGGTTGACCGTCTTGCCTGGCTTTGATCCTCGTACTGGACGAACGAGCACGCATGAGAGCGAGGTCAGCTCGGGCACGACCGAACAACACTGCACGGCCATAAGCTCACCTTCGAGCAGCCTGTCGATGATGCTGTCGATGTCTGCGGCTGGTTCGCTCATTCTGAGGCAGGGGGGATGTGTGCGAAGAGGACCGGGACGCTGATGACGATTAGGCGTTTGGACGAGAGAGGGGCACAGGACGAGGTCGGTCCGGGCGCACGCGAGTCTGACCCGACGAGGACACTGGGCCGAACGGAGGACCAGGACAGGATATCTGATCTGTCCTTTTGCAACCTGCGTCTCAACGCAGATGGCTGCGTAATCAAGGGTCAGATGGTCGATGTTTGTGGATGGGAGCAGAGCATCGAGCGTGACAACCCAGGTCTGTTTCGAGCTCAACATCGCAGCCCGCAATCACACCCTGACGTCCACCATCGCGACCTCACGACGTACCTCGATTATGATCGCACATGTCTGCCGACCAGACTCAACAGTCTATGGGCTACTGGTGTCGTCCTGCTTTCTCGGCGATCAACAAGCCCGCTGGGTGCCAGCACGACCAGTCAGCCCTCGCCTGGTCCAAACTTGTCCGTCTGCTCTCGACGAGCTATCAAGCCGACTTCACAGGATCCAGCGCCCTTCTCCCGACTGTTCTCCACCGACCGCCCGCGCTGGACGAGCTCAAAGCTCGGTTCGGCGTCGGCCGCATGATCGACGTCCCTTTCATACCGAAGAGCTTGAGCTGGCGAGCTCTTCGTACCAGGACGAAGGATGAGGCCGTTGAGTCAGTCGACTTATCATCGTGGCGTCTAAGGGCACAGATGGCTGATTTACATGGTTCATACCACGTCGTCAGTCGGTTTGTGCGAGCGGAGTCCAGCACAGGCCGGGGGACCCTGTCAGCTATCAGTCTAGCTCTACAACCCCAGCAGTGCAGCGGTGATCGACTATAAAGTATGTTATGAACTTATGAACCTCTCCAAAGAAATGTACCCTCCCCAAGAAGGGAAGGGCAGAGGAGAGGGGAGATCCTCTGATGCGGGGTAGTCTCTCGCCCTTGTCTCACACGGTTGCAACTCACACCCCCCTGGCTCTCAGTCTCAGATATGATAACCCTGTTGACAGGGGCACGACTCGTCTCCCTTCTCCCTCCCTCTTTGCTGTATCGCTGATGATGGCTGAGTGATGGTGATCTGGTCCGGTAGCGAGTTGGGGCTTCCTCGACCCCGGACTGTCAACAGCCCTCAGCCGACCGACCTGTGCGTCCCGTCCCCAACCAACGCCATCCCCGCTGGCCTCGCCCAGGACTCTGTCTGGATCCTCGCACCCTCCTTCTTTACTCTCGGTCTACGCTCGCTTGATCCGTGAGTACAGACGTGCAGCTCTTTCGCTCTGTGCGCGTGCTCGATCTGACTTTGCTTGTTGCGTTCCGTGCGGGCTCAGCCTGCCTCGTCTCTTCTGCCCTCTGCCCTCACTCCGCCCACTCAGCCCACCGGCACACACCGCCTCCCTCGCCCATCCTTCACCTCTCCCACTTGCCCCTGTCTCACTATCTGTTTCGTTGGTGAGTGTTGGCCTGTTGTAGACGTGTCTGCCGCTCCTGGTGAGGTGGAAGGGACGCACGGGCGAGCTCGGCGGCGGCGTTTGTTCCTCCCCTGGTGGGCTCACCTTCCTTCTTTCTACATTTCTGCTACGCCCTGTCTTCACAGATGATGGCCCACTACCATTCACAGCCTGCGGTCGTCCAGACTGCTGCGTATCCGCACGAGTCTCGGTTCCTGCACCTGCACTCGTTCAGTCCGTCTGCGAGCTCCCTCCCGCCGACGCCGTCGTCGTCGAGCTCGCCGACGCCTCCCCTCGACCAGGACCTCGAGGTCCTCTGCACCCTGTTCACCCACGCCCTCGCCAACCCAAAACTCGCTCCTTCGTTTACGCTTCCCAAAACGATCCGGATCACGTTCTCGTCCCTTCCGCTGGGGACGAAAGTTGCGCAGGCCCCACCCGGAGCGATCGCAACCTCGGAGGAGGACGAGGACGGCGCCCAGGCGCTCCTCCTCCGATGCAAGATCCCAACCAGGCAGCAGGTAGAGCAATCGGGCACAGTCATCGAGGAGGACGGCAAGGTCGCCCTCTACTGCGAACTCATCGCCCGCTCGCCCCAGGGAGAGGACACCGTCGTGGATCGCGTCTGGTTCGGCGACTTTGACTTCAACGGCAACAACGACCAAGAGCTCGCTGCAGAACGTGAGTCTCAGTCGGCCGCCGCGCTATGGCTCGCACGGACATGAAGGCTGATCCCTCGTCCATCTCCACCCCTCAGTGGAAGCCTCCTCGCGCAAACGAGCCGCGTCCCCGTTTGAGGATGACGATACCGCTCGCTTCAGGGTCCGATACTCGACCCACCCCACGTACGAGGCCGGGCCACCTTCAGACGGCTATGGACTAGTAGACGCTGGAGCAGGCGGTGGGCTCAACGTCCAGTTTGGGAACGGGCGTTCGACCACGTACAGCGGAGACGGAAGTGAGTGCCTCCTCTCTTTCTTCTCCGGCCACGCGACTTGACTGACCATGCCGTCCTCTCCTCGCTCTGAACAGTCGTGTACACGGATCACTCGCCCGACCCCGGATATCTGGTCGACCAACCACATCCGTCTCACCTGCACCCTTTCCAGCCTCAGTCGTTCCACCCTCACACCCCGACCTCTCTCTCGCCGCCCTCACCGTACGAGCCCACCCCGCCGATGGCCTACGCACCCCACCCTGACACTTCAAACTATCAACCTTCGTATGTGTCCTACCAACAACCCTCTCATGCCTATCTCCCACCTCCACCTCCACCGCCCCCGCAACCTCAGCAGCAGCCGCGTTCCCGCGAGACGAGTGCGTCGGCCTCGAAGGGCATCTACGGCGAACGAGCCGCCGAGGGGACCAAGGCTTCGCTCATCATCCACGGCGATCTGTTTTCGATGGCTGTCGGGTGGACCGAGCAGGAGTGGCAGGCAAAGCGTCGGCTCGTCCAGTTCTGGCGAAAGATGGAGGGCTCCGTCATCCACGCCTCGTTCGCGCCGATCCGCCAGGAGGACTACGAGCAGCGGTCGATCGTCATCTCGTGCATCTTCAGGGAGGAGACGAACGAGTGCTACGTCACCTCGGTCGACGCCATCTACCTGCTCGAGGGACTCATTGGCGCGCGCTTCTCGATCGAGGAGAAGAACAGGGTCAGGCGGAATCTGCAGCGGTGCAAGCCGGACACGATCTCAAAGATGAAGCCGCAGACAGAGGATTTCTTCTCGGTGCTCATGAACTTCCCGACACCAAAGCCGAGGCACATCGAGAAGGACATCAAGGTCAGTCAGCGAAGCGCGCAAACTCTCTGACGGCGGTCACTGACCGCCCTACCTGCTCTGTCTCTCCCCCAGGTGTTCAAGTGGAAGGATTTTGGACCCGCTCTCGAGCGCACCGTCTCTAAATACGTCAGTCCTCTTCCCGCTAGATGACACGTTCCGGCCCAGGCTGACCTTCCTTGCTCCATCCTCTCGTCCCCGTGCAGTCGATCGGCCCGACGGATAACAGCCAAATCCCTTCGCCTCCCCTTCCTGCGCACGAGGGGGGCTCGGATGAAGAGTGAGGGGCTCTTCATCCACCATATGGACTTTCGGACTTTCTCGCCAGGACTTTCTACCTCTTCGTTTTTGCTTCTTCTCTGTTGCTTTTCCTAGCTTTCCTCTCTACTCTTGGGCCCATTTACGATTACCGCTCGATCTACTACTACTATTACTACCACTACTACTGCTACCTTAGTCTCGTTCTATCCCAGGGGTTTTGACTTCTTATCTGCAGCGGAGAAGAAAGGGATCGCCCGGCGCGTCGTCGTCCGAGGCGCCTGTTTTCCTCGGCTCGCCAGGAGGGCCGCAACGACGACCTCGCCTCTCGGACGACCCGGCAACCTCCCTGCGTCACAAGCACACCTGCCTCCTCTAGGCCTGTCTTTCCTTCGACCTACCCTCCCGGCACCCTCTGCATAGTCTCTCCGTCTCTGTGCGTCTGCTGTCGATGGACGGCCACCTTCACCCCCCCGTGTCGCGAGCTCGCTCTCCTCCGCGGCCGGTCAAGAGGGAACGCAAGCCCACCCCTCCGAGTCCACCTCTGCTGATCAAGGACTCGGTTCGTCAAGTAGAGTTCCAACGTCTCGGCTTCCTTGGAGAGGTGAGTCTGCTCTATCTGTCTGTCTGCTCGCTCGGCTAGCCGTTCAGTCAACATGGGCCCTGGGTCGTCTGAGCTCACCCGTTCACCCCTCTGTGTGTTTCGTCCCCGTGCCCAGGGTGGCTTTGCCTGCGTGTACGAGGCGCAGGATGTGTCTGGTCGTCGGCTCGCTCTCAAGGTTGTGTCGAAGCGGAATCTTGTGACGACAAAGACAAAGACAAAGGTCAGCTTGAGCTCCCCTCCCTCCTCTCCCTTCTTCCGAGCTCACTCGTCTGCCCATTGCACCCTTGTAGCTGTACGCCGAGATCCGACTGCACAAGATGCTCGACCACCCGAACATTGTCGGCTTCAAGGACTGCTTTGACGACGACGAGAATGTGTACATGGGTCTCGAGCTCTGCGAGAAAGGGGTCAGTCAGCCCGAGCTGAGCCGTGCCTGTCCCTCTCTCTCCCTCGCTCTCACTCACACCTGGCCCCCGTTGACCTCACAGAGCATGATGGACGTCCTCAAGAAGCGCAAGGGCATGACGGAGCCCGAGGTGCGGTACTGGCTCGTCCAGCTGATCGGCGCTTGCTCGTACATGCACGAGCAGAACGTCATCCACAGAGACCTCAAGCTAGGAAACATCTTCCTCGACCACAGGATGGACGTAAAGGTAGGAGACTTTGGACTCGCAGCGTTGATTGAGAAGGAGGGGGATCGCAAGAAGTGAGTTTGAAGCGGAGAGAGAGAGAGAGAGAGAGAGAGAGAGAGAGAGAGAGAGAGAGAGAGACGGTGAGCTCGATGAGCCTGGCGAGGCAACGGAGCTGACGACCCTGCTGCTGTCGCTTTGGTGCATCAGGACAATTTGCGGGACGCCCAACTATATCGCTCCGGAGGTGCTGTTCGATACAGCGAATGGGCATAGCTTCGAGGTGGACGTCTGGTCGATCGGGGTCATCATGTCAGTCCGACCCGGACACCGGTCTGCCACTCTCACTGATGGGCTGACCGCTCGATGCTTCTGGTACTGCAGGTACACGCTTCTTATCGGCAAACCTCCGTTCCAGACGAAGGAGATCAAGCAGATCTACAAGTCAGTCCCTGAGCGCCAGCCCGACCCGTCCCTGGTTGCTGTCCAGCTCACACTTCTCTCTTCTCTGCGTGTGCGTGGCTCGTCAGACGGATAAAGGACAACAATTACGACTTCCCTCCCGAAAAGCCGATCTCGGAAGACGCTCAAGACTTGGTGACCCAGATCCTTACTGCCGACCCTCGTGCGTTTCTCCCTTCTCTTCCAGCCAGTAGACTTGCAGTGCACGCGTGCTGACCCCTTGTTCTGGCCGACATCTCTTTGACCGACTGTACACTAGGTCAACGTCCGACGCTCCAAGACATCCTCCTTCACCCGTTCTTCCAGTCTGGCCCGTTCCCGTCCTCGCTCCCGTCGTCCGCCTCTGTCTCGACGCCCGACTTCCGACACCTGACCTCGCAACAGTCAGCCATCAACTTTAGCCGCGTCAAGTCAAAATCATCCCAGACTCGTCCGATCGCGACAAGTCGTGTACGTGCGAGCCTCGGTCCGTCGGTCGCCCAGCAGGAGCGCGAGTTCAACCGAGCCGTCCAGCCAGACAGCCCGCTCTCTGCCCTGCTCTCGTCGGCTCGGCAACCGCTGCTCGTCTCGCACGAGACCAACCTCCATCGAGGTTCTCCTCTGCACCGGAAGCTGGCCGCTGCGTCGCTCAAGTCGGACCCCAGACGAGATCGGCACTCTCCCCTCGCCCGAGCGGGCAAGACGGCGATGGCTCCCGTCGGGGAGGGGTCCGACGGCGAAGACGACATGGAGCTGGAGGAAGACCCGCAGGAGGTTGCTCGGCAGGAGAAGGAGCTGGCCGAGCAGAAGGTGCGAATCGTGGCCGACATGGCAGACACGCTCGACTCGCGGGCAAAGTCGAGGGACCCATCGCCATCGATGGCACCCCCACCACGCCGCCCGACATCACCGGTTCGACCGGCGCATCGACCTGTGACAGTCACAGGGAGGGAGAACAGCGCGAGGATGCCGCCTCCGGCTGGACTATCAACCCACTCGTCAAAGTTGTCCACGGGTCCTTCAGGCAGCAGAGACCCGACCGAGGAGAGGTCAACGACATCGGCGGCTTCATCCAGAGCTACATCTTCGTTGAAGCAGCACGTCGTCGGACGAGGTGACAGGTCGCCACGGGCGGCCAGCGTTGCAGGAGCAGCAGCGAAGGTCGACAAGACGACGCCAGGCGGGACGTTTGACGTCTTCTCGACCACTCTCGCTCGCGCGCTCGAGGATCACGCTGCAGGCATCGAGAGTCCATCAGCTCGTGAGTCCCATCTTTCACTAGAGGGCGAAGGTGAAGCCGTTGGATCCCAGGCCCGCTGACTCGTGCCTTGTGCTTCGGTCGGCTCTTCGCTCGCAGATGCCGACTCGTTCCCTCCTCCACCCGAGGTGTTTATCGTCTCTTGGCTCGATTACTGCAACAAGTACGGCATGGGCTACGCCCTCACGGACGGCTCGATCGGCGTCCACTTCAACGACAGTAGTTCACTCATCCTCGCACCGGATAGAGAGTCAGTCCAGACCCCCCTCTTCTATGCCCATCCCTCCCCAGCGCTCACACTTCCCCTTCGATCCTTTTGCAGACACTTTGACTACCTCTGCGCCCCCGCCCGGACAAAGACGCTCATCCGACGCAACTACTCGCTCACGTCGTTCCCGGAGGACCTGACGACCAAGATCTACCTGCTCAAGCACTTTATGGGTTTCATGAAGGACAAGCTCCTCAAGCAGGAACCCTGGTGCTTCCAAGACCTCTCGCGCACCAAAGGACTCGACTTTGTCCAACGCTACCTCCGTATGAAGCACGTCATCGTCTTCAAGCTCCGGGACGTCCTCCAATTCAACTTCTACGACCACGCTAAGGTGATCCTCTCGGATGGGGGCAGGACGGTGACGTACCTGAGTAACAAGGAGGATCCGGAGAGGCCACCGGTGTTGAAGACGTGGAGTTTGGCGTGGTTGTTGAGTCGGGAGGCGAGCGAGGGGGAGGAGAGGAAGACGGTCGCGGGGGTGGTGAAGAAGCTGAGGTACATGGATGTGTTGCTCAAGACGATCAGGACGGGGGCGGCACCTGCTGCAGGGGGTGAGAAGGAGAAGGGGTTGGAGAAGGGTGGGAGGGAGGTGCTGAGGTGAGGGGAGGGAGGAGAGGGGGGATGCATCTGCTTGGGGTCTCGTTCGGGTTTCGCACTTTCGTCTTTGCTTTTCTTCTCTCGCTTCTTCGCTTCCACTTTCTATGCGTCATCTTTTGCTCTTCGGCTCCTCTATGGATCATGACACGCATCAAGGAACATCTATCCGGCTGGGCTCTCTATGACGCCTGCCAGCGAGAATGAAGAACTAACGAGCGCATTTGCCCCCTACCCCCGGTCTCACTCACCCTGACTAGTACTCCCTCGGTAATCTATCCCTGCCCAAGCCAAGTGATAATCTCCTAAGCGTGCAACACGGCTCCCTCGGCGCGGCACGGACGCACACATCATATTCGGCAGAGGAATCCCTCCTTGGAGGTTTGGACGGTCTGATCGAAAAGGAAACTGAACCGGCTCACCACGTTTGGACCCCTCCTCTGCTTCACTTTCACATTTACTCCACCCCTCCACCTTTCCCCCGCTTTATTCGCCGAGCGTGCGTGTGCATTTAATCCGGATCGTGAAAGGGGGTGTGCTGCTCATCAATGTGAATGACGATGGGGATGGCGAGAAAGAGGAAAGGAGGGACAAGACGTTTGGATGGCGTCCGCATCCGGCGAACGTCGTCCCTCCGACCTCTGCTGCCTCGGAAGCGAACATCATTCGCAACACGTGGTTCCCTCTTTCTTCCTCTCGTTCTTATCTCCGACTGACTGACTCGACCCCCCATCTCTCCGACCGAACGCGTGGGTCGACTCCGCCTGCCAGACGGTTGGTCGGTCGGCCCACAAAACTCCGCGATCGGGGCCGAGCAACGTGGTCCCAAGGCCTGATCGAGTGAAGCCTGTCTGAACACATGTTTCGGGCAGGGTGCCCTCGCTCGCTCCTTCGGTTCCTTGCAGGAACAGCTCCGGCCGCCGAAGGGGATGCCGAGCTCCGGCAGGGCTGACAAGCGAGTCAGGTTCGTGTCTCGTCGAGCTCAACTTCCAGGGGGAGGCGAGCAACGCTGAGCGAAGTGAGTGAAGCCCGACATGGCCGTCCTCGCCCTGGGCCACGTTGCAAGGAGGGACGATCAGTTCAAAGGCCTGATCGGATGTGTTCGATTGATCGACTACTCGCACCTGGACGAGAGGTCAGAGGAGGGAACGACTGCATGAGTAAGAGATGGAAGAGATGGAGCTGGGATCCGAGCAAGAGCAAGCAGGTCGGTCTCTCTCTCTTCGCTCCACACGGCTCCGCAAAGATAGCTCCGTGCGCGCGTGGGTATGGTCCTGCCGGGGAGATTGGGCGACACTGATCGTTTTTCATCCGGGGCGGGGGGCGATATGTCCGAGGGGCAGAACAGGACTCACGATCGCAGGTCTCGGGCAGTGGCCTGTTTCATCCTGCTTGACCTGGACTGGGCAGCGCGCGCTTTTCAGAGCTCGACACGCACACTCGGTTCGCTCCCAACCACTACCCCTCCACTACCCACTCTCGCTCTGCTACACACTCTCTGCCTGTGATGACTACGTTCTACTCGTCCGACAACCTGTCTGCGTTCACGTCGACCCACCTGGACCCGACGTTCTACTCGTCCCACGCGCCGTCGTACGCGTCGAGCTCGAGCTCGATGTACCCTCCTCCGTCGCCCTCGCTCTGTGGATCTGCCTCGTCTCGTTCCTCTGGAGGACGCAATCGGGTCAACACTGCCTGCTCGTACTGCCGCACGAGGTGAGCCTGCGTTCCGACCGGCCTGCTGGGTCTGCTTTTGAGTTCAGCCTCGGGCGAACGGAGCTGACCGTCGCCGCGTTGCGTTGCTTCCGTGCCCTCTGCCCATCCTACAGGAAGATCAAGTGCGATGGAGGAGTCACCTGTGCCAACTGCCACCGCACCAAGCGAGCGTGCGTCTACACCGAGGTCTCTGACGATGCCAACCGAGGTCAGTCCGATAGCTTCGTTCCTGGCGTCCGCCCTCGCTCCCCATGAGGTCTCCCGCGACGCCTCTTTTCGGAGCCGGATCTCGCTGACAGGTTTCCCTTTGTTCTCCTCCCGCATGTTACCCTGTCTCGTCTCGCCATCTCTCTCTCTCTCTCTCGTCATCGTCATCGTTCTGTCGTGCAGCCGCCAAGGAGCGCAAGGCGTACCTCAAGTCGCTCAAGACGGCCTCGCCCTCCCATCTTTCGGATCGCTCTGCTCGCGGCATGACGGGATCGTCTTCCTGCCCGCAACTGCTCCAGGGTTGGTCGCCCAAGAAATCGGTGAGTCATCTAGCTTGGATCTCAGATTCCCGTAGGGCTCGGAGGTCGGAGGCTATCTCCCTCCGAGTCCCAACAACAAAACGCCACACCTTCCTCTTTCGCGTGACCCGCGATCAATCTCAATCTTTGCTGACCCGGCTCTCTCTCTCTGCTCTCTCTTTCCCATCTCATCTCTCCAGCCCTCGATGTCTTCCTTCCCTCCCTCCTCGCCCTCCTCTCGCCCGTTCCCCTCGGTCCTCCTCCCCTCGCCCTTCATCGCTGTCTCCCCGTCTCCCTCAACCTGCTCGACGTACACCTCCTCCTACCCACCTCCCTCCCCCTCACCCTCGACCTCCTCCTCCCGGTGCTTCACTACCCCTCCGACCTCCCCAAGCTACCGCTCCTCCCACCCAGCATGGATCGTCCCCTCCACCACCACCACCCCGCAGTTCGAACCCATCAACTACGGCTTCCCCGTCCCTCAGCAGCAGGCACCGACGTACCACTTTGATCTCTCTGCCAGCCCCGTGGGACTCTCCGAGTTTGCACCCCTCCCTGAGGACACGACGCCTCGCCCGTCCATGGCCGGTCTCGGGTTCTCCTTCTCCGGCGGCGCGATGGAGGGCATGAACAACGCGATGACGACGGTTACGGAGGGAGAGGCGACCGACCAGGCGGTTTGGTTGGACAACTTGGACTTTGGTGGGGAGGCTCAGTGGGTGATCGCGGATGTGCAGGAGGAGCACCCGGGGGCGCAGGAGCAGCAGTGCGAGTGGGTCGCGGTGCCGCAGCAGGAGATGGAGTCGTTCTGGGTGCCGACGGTTTACTAGGCTAGGTGGGCTTCCTAGCGATGTGGACTTTTTGTGCTTTGCTTTTTCTTATCCTATCCTGTCATTCGTGTTTGGTCCTCTCACTTTCGTTTGGACTTTCTTTCGTTTTTACCCTTTGCTTCGCCTTCGTTTCGCCTTGCTTCCTTTGCTTACTTTTGCCACTCTCGCTTGCTTTCGACCACTCTCCTTTTTTTTCGCTTTTGCTTTCACCCTCCTGCTTGCTTGCTTCGCTTTTCCCCTCGCAACCGCTCGTTTGTCTCTATCTATCTTTCGATCTCATGCTTCCAATCCCAAACCAACTCTTCGCCTCTCTCTCTCCGGCAAAGACCCCACTTCGAAAGCGGATCAGAGTCCACAACAACCCGGGAGCAGCAGCAAGCAGCAGCATGTGGTATCTCGGAAGGACAGCGAGGGGGTGATAAGTAAGAAGACGACGATCGTACGTATCCGATGAGCGAGATGATGGGTGAATGGATTAGGGCAACAGGTCGAACGTGCGAGCAGAAGAAGAAAAAGGTGAGAACCTAAGCATTGGGCAGCAGAAGCGAGAGGGTGAGAACGAAAGCGACGTAGAGTAAGAGGTGGGGAAGCGAAACAAGACCGAAAGGAGTGTGATAGGTCGGGAGAAAGGGGGGATCAAGCAAGCTGGTACGGGTATAAGGAGGAAGCCAAACGGTCCGACAGCGGCACCTTCTTCTAGATGAACCCCGTATCCCTCAAGTTGACCTTGAGGATCATATCGTTCACCGCGCTCAGCACAAACTTCATGCTCGTCGTATCCACCGCCGACGTCTGATGGACGTAGATCTCCTTCGACGAGCTCTGGTTCAGCCTCGTGAACTGGTCCGAGATGAACCCGACGGCCGAGTTGTAGTCGTTTGCGCCGTGGTAGTCTGGGAAGTAGCGGTTCAGGGGGACGGTGCGGAGCTTCTCGATGAAGAGGTCGGTCTTGTTGAGGAAGAGGATGATGGACGTCTTGAGGAACCAGCGAGAGTTGGAGATGGACTCGAACAGGATCAGGGCTTCCTCGAGACGGTTCTGTGAAGGCACGAGAGAGAGGAGGCTAGATCAGTGTCTTGTTGAACGCCTCGTTCAACTCGACTCGGACGAGGGCGAGGGACTCGTGAGAGGGACGACTCACTTGACTTGAGTCCTCCCGTAGGCGTTGGTCGTACTCGGAGATGGCGACCAAGAAGAGGACGGCCGTCACATCCTCGAAGCAATGGATCCTGGCGAGGCAAAGGACAAAGACAGACTGTCGGTCAGTGGGAAGCTGGAGGAGATCGGACAGGCAGACCATGGTCGACTGACCACTTCTTCCTTTCTGACCGTTGACCTCCGACGTCAAACAACAGGTACGTCAGGTCGCCGACCTTGAACTTTGTCTCGGTGATACCCGTCGACTTGACTCGAGAACGCTGCAAGACGACGAAGACACCGGGTCAGCTCGAGCGTGGAGAAACGAGAGCGCCTTGGGCGACTTACGAGGATGTCCTGGTCATTTGGCTCGTAGTGAGGGTCCATGAGCTTGTCCGCCATGTCAAAGTAGTAGGATGCCGAGTCGTTGAGCTGGTAGCGGGCCCGCTGGTCGTACGCCTTTCGGACCCCATCGTCCTGCCAGAGCGAAATGATGGCCTGTCCGAGCGGGACCGGCAGCGAGACGGCCGTCACCTGTGTGGGTGCGTCGAGGATGAGCTCCATGTGCGAAAAGTTGGTGGTCCGAGAGGCGAGAGGGATGTGCAGGATCTCCATCGAGTCGAGCAGAACACTGTAGTCGCAGGTCGAGAGAAGCACGTCGAGTCAGCTGTCAGGGCTACGGGAAGGAGCGTATCGGACTGTAGGATGCGGGACGAGACATACCGCATACTTTGCAGCGTGTTGGAGAAGATCTGGGGTCGGGACACATAGCCGGAGAGGCTCACGGGTCAGGCTTCGCTAGGCCAGAGAAGAGGCGGGAGACCCGGACGTGTGCTCACAATCTCCTTGTATGCTGCACGCTCCTCGGGGCCATATGTTCTGCAGACGATCAGGAGCGAGGCGGAGCGGGGTCAGCGGCTGGTTGTAGCCGGCGGACTGTGGGTCGAGGGGCGCGCGAAGGCGACGAGGGGTGGAAGTGGAAGCTCACCCTTGGTTGATCAGCCGGAACTGCTTGAGCACCGTAGACTTGCCAGACTCTCCAGCTAAGAAAGGAATACACAGAAGCGAGGGTCAGTGAGGTGTCGACTGTGTTTACCAGCCCAGAGTAGGCTGCCGTCGTCCTAGCAGGGGGACGGGTGCGACCCCTTGCCAAGTGGAGGCAAGAGACAGGCTGCAGCAGCTGGTCGGCTCGTTGCGACAGCATCGAGTGCACGTACCTCCGAGAAGAAGCATCTGCAAGACCAAGGACGAGATGCGTGGTAAGCGTGTGTCTTGCTGTCTGGTCCGTGCAGCGACCCGTGCGGGCGAGGGGCACAGGGAGGGCGAGGAGACGGACCTTGATCTCGTTGCCCATGTTCTGCCGGTCCTTCTTGAGCTGAGACTCAATCTCCTTGTTGCCTGCATGTGATTCGACCAGCAAGAACGATATACCCGTCAGCCAGGTCAGAGCGAAGGCCGTGCGAGCGAGACGCAGGCGGACGTACGCTGGTCAGCCGCGGGGTCTGATATCGACGAAGCTCCGCATCCCATCCTGGACAGGCAACCGAGACGGAGAGAGGAAAGAGAGGAAGGTCAGAGGAGGAGAGAGCGAGCTTGACGCTTTCGCACTGGGCTTGAGGGCAAAGGAGCGTCTGGTGGTGGTGGTAAAGGGAGGAGGGAGGGAAATGTCTGGGTGAGGTTGCTTGGTTGCTGGGCACGCACCCTTCGCAGACACTCTCCCCCCTTTGACACGAGGGGCCCTCCCAAAAGAGCACCTCCAGGCTGCAGGGAGTGAGCGCCGAAGCTAATCTTTTCTTTGTTTCTCCGCTGATTCGACAGCGAAGTGAAGCTCAGGTCGAGACACTTCCTCCAGGAATGGAACACCAACGAGCGAAGAACAAGAGGGCGCCTCGTTCGGAAGTCTGCTCGCGATCGTCCGGTGCAGGCCCGGCGGCGCGCCTGGGAGGCGACCCCCGCTCTCTGTTGCCCATCCTCTGGTGTGGCGAGTGGGTAGCAGCAGTTTTCTTGCCTGCACGAGATGAGCCATCTCCCGTTGCTTTCTGAGCATGAGCATCTTGTACGCTCATCTATCATAGGAGCGCATTTGAGTCCGTCGAGGCCGCTGCTCTCAGCCAAAGCCTGCTGTTCCCGGTCGCGCCTGGTTCATGCGAGAACGGAAGTTGGGGTTGAGGCCTTCCAACCCTTCCGTTCAGGCTCGAATCTCGACTCCTGCTCTCTGTGCTGACTTTCCGATGATGCTCCTTTGTCCTGGCTCCTTTGAACCCGAAGCTTGGGGCCGCTTGCTGTGTTTCTGTGTTCTGTTTGATGGCTGGCTCAAGACAGCCTCCGAGCGTGACGTCGTTTGCAGGACAGAGGCGCCCAGGCGCACAGCTGAATTCGACGTGCCCTCCCTGCCTGCCCTCCAACGTCCTCGCCAACGCACCTAAAGTCCCTCCACAGGGCATCCTCAAGCCCTTATCTCGACACCCTTATCGATCCACCATGTCCGCGTGAGTGCATAGCCCTGCTAGCCTGCTGAACGCTCGACACGGGTCGCGTCTGATGCTGACCCGCCTTCTCTTGCGCCCCTCCCTCTGCCTCCTCTTCCCCACCTCGTCCTGTCCGTCCACCCCGTGCCTGCCCTTCACTCGGATCGCCGTGCACGCTTGCTGTCTCTGTCCTGCAGCAATCGAGACTCTGCGACGTCCTCGTCCACGGCGACGTTTGTGACCGCGTTGGTGTTGAACGTTGCGATTGCGGGTGCAGAGATTGCCATCTTTACCCTCATCCGACGAAAGTTCAAGACAATCTACGAGCCGAGGACGTTCATCCCTCAGGATGAGAAGTGAGTCCCTCCACCTTGTCGCTGTCGTCGTCTGGGTTGGGCGAGCAGGGTCGTCGGCGGTCTGGGCGGGGAAGCAAACGGTTTGATCCTCGCCCGCCTGACCGTGGATGTTTGTCGGGCTGCCTCGACGGCCAGATGGACACCTCGTCCTGGGTGGAGAAGGCGGGCACAAGCCAGAGGATAGGTGCGATGGATGGCACCCGATCTGCCTGCGAGGGGCTGTCCGACGTGGGTCTATCTGTGGATGGACCTGCAGTGTGGGCCGAGCTTGCCCGGCGGGAACGAGCTCAACTCTGTTTTGCCCGCGACCACCCGCGGGACGACCGCAAGCTCGAGGCCGAGCTCGCTCCAGGGGCAAGCAGGCGATCGTGCACTCCCTTGGAGTGCTGCTCGTCGTCGCCAGTAGGGAGATCCGCACGTAATGGAGCTCGACCCGGACTGGGAGAACGGGAGCAGTGTCTCGCCTGGCGCGTCTTCTCTGGCCTCGCCGAGTCCATCGTCTCGACGCTACTGCATCCCATGGCACGCACCTTCCACCCTGCTGAACCACATGACTGATCCGGTCTGCTTTCGCTCGTTTCAGGAAGCGACCTACGCCGATGTCGAGCGCTCTGCTCGGGTGGCCGCTCGCCCTCTGGCGTGCGGACCCGGTCCATGTGTGGGCGATGAACGGACTGGACGCGTACGTCTACCTGCGGTACCTCAAGATGATGATCAAGATCCTGCTCCCCATCTGGATCCTCTCGTGGGTCGTCCTCCTCCCCGTCGATGCGGCCGGAACGAGCGTGGATGGCAAGACTGGCCTCGACAGGCTCACGTTCGGAAACGTCAGCAACGGATCCCAGTCGAGACTCGCCGCCCACCTGATCGCAGCCTGGCTGTTTACCGCGTGGATCTGCTACAACCTCCAGACCGAGATGAAGACGTGGGTCACCCTCCGACAGCGTCACCTCGTCTCCCAGGAGCACTCGTCCCTGCCCCAGGCGCGAACCGTCCTCATCACCGGTATCCCCAAGAAGTGTGAGTCCTTCGTTCGCCGGCGTGCACTCGACCAACGTTTGGCTGACTGGTGTGTGGTCTGTCCGTTGTGCCATTGTAGACCTGGACGAGGTCAAGCTCACGCAGCTGTTCCACCACCTGCCCGGCGGGGTCCAGCACGTCTGGCTGAACCGAGACCTCAAGGACATGCCCGACACGTTCAACAACCGACTCAGCGCGACAAAGAAGCTCGAGTCGGCGACGACCAACCTGATCAAGACGGCCGCAAAGCTCAAGATCAAGGACGAGAAGGCGGCAAAGAAGAAGAACGGCCCGCTCGACGACAAGTGGACGACCTCCAACCACGCAGAGTCGGACTCGACCCTCGCCGAGCGACTCGTCCCGGCCAACAAGCGACCCCAGCACCGGAACCCGCAGTTCAAGTGGCTGCCGTTTGCGCTCCCGTTCTTTGGAAAGAAGGTCGACACCATCGAGTGGTGCAAGGACGAGATTGTCAAGCACTCGGACACGCTCGAGCAGCAGCGCAAGCAGCTCCAGGCCGACATTGACGAGCCCGGGATCGGAGACGACGAGGTCTACAGGCCTCTCAACTCTGCGTTTATCCTGTTCAACCAGCAGATCGCCGCCCACCTGGCGGTCCAGTCGCTCGTCCACAACGAGCCCTACACGATGAACGGTCGCTACCTCGACATGTCCCCGCCCGACGTCATCTGGTCCAACCTCGGGCTCAACCCGTACGAGCAGCAGATCCGAAAGGCAATCTCGTACGCCGCCACCGCCGGGCTCATCCTCTTCTGGTCGATCCCGACCGGATTCGTCGGTATCGTGTCCAACATCGCCACCCTCTGCAGTCAGAGCTGGCTCGCGTGGATCTGCAAGCTGCCCTCGGTCGTCCAGGGTATCATCACCGGAGTGCTGCCGCCCGTCCTGCTCGCCGTCCTGTTCATGCTGCTGCCCATCATCCTTCGACGTGAGTCTCAGCCATCAGTTCATCGACCAAGTCTACCTGCGGTTCAGTGACTGACACATACTCCCTCCTGTGATCCCCAGTCCTCGCCCGGTTCGAGGGTATCCCCCGAAAGACGGGAGTCGAGCTGTCCTTGATGACTCGCTACACCATCTTCCTGACGATCCACGGATTCATCATTGTCACCCTCGCCGCCGGAATCATCCCTGCCCTGACCGACATCTTCAACAACCCGGCCTCGATCGCAAACGTGCTCGCCAAGCAGCTCCCTCAGGCGTCGACCTTCTTCCTCACCTACATCACCCTCCAGGGGATCGCAGGATCGGCCGGAAACTTTATCCAGTATGTCGCGCTCGCGCTCTACTACGTCAAGCTCGTCCTGCTCGGCTCTACGCCTCGAAGCGTGTATAAGCTCAAGTACACGATGCGCAACGTCTCGTGGGGGACCGTGTTCCCAAACTCGTCGCTCATCACCATCATCGCGCTCGGGTACATGATCATCTCGCCCATCATCAACGGACTCGCCTGCTTCTCGTTCTTCCTCCTCTACTGCGCGTGGAAGTACCAGTTCACGTGGGTGTACGACCAGGATCCCGCGTTCGACACCGGAGGACTCTTCTTCCCCAAGGCCATCACCCACGTATTCGTCGGCATGTACATCGGAGACGTCTGCCTCGCCGCGCTCTTCTTCCTCGCCCGGAACGAGCAGGGCAACGCGTCGGCCATCCCTCAGGGAGCGCTCATGATTGTCCTCATCATCTTCACCGTTCGTTCCTTACCTCTCGAGTGATCCATCGTTGACGGCACTCCAAGCTGACGCTGCATCTCTCTCCTTCGCGTGCCTCAGATCGGCTTCCAGTACACCCTCCTCGACTCGTACGGCCCGCTCAAGACTGCTCTCCCTCTCACGCTCGCCCACAAGGCCTACGGCATGCCCCACGAGTCTGGCCACGGCGGATCCGTCCTCGGCGACGACGACCAGGAGAACCTCATCGGCAACGGCCGACCGTCGACCTCGACCGATAAGGAGCCCCTCCGACGGCCCAACGACGACCGACACGCCGACCAGCCCGGGTCCGTCAACGGCTCTGGCACCATCGAGGGTCGATCTCCTGGTCTGCCCGACCCGGACCACCCGAACGGGAAGCCGCCCCTCCAGAGTCGACCTTCAGGCATCGAGATGGACGACCATCCTCACCAACAGCCGATCCAGTCGTCCTCGCGTTCGTCGCTCGACGACAACATGCGCGCCGGAGGCATGAAGCGCAAGGACCACGCGACGGGCACGACGACGCCGTCCTCGTCGAGGGAGGAGAAGAGGATCGCCAGTGCGTTCGCCCACCCGGCGACCAAGGACGGACAGCAGATCATCTGGGTCCCGAGGGATGAGCTGGGTCTGGGTCAGGAGGCCGTGAGGTTGATGAACGAGAGGAAGATCGAGGCGACGGACAAGGACGCGAAGGTGAACGAGAAGGGTAAGGTGGAGATTGAGGGACCGCCGCCTGATGAGGACTCGCTGGAGGTGTAAGCAAGCAACGAGTCGGCTCGCGTAACTACTCTTCTCTTGGGTATCTTCACTTCGTCTTTCTATTCATTCTCTACTCGTACACACACGGTGCGCGCACTCTCTCCCTCCCTTGTGCCCTAATCTCTTTCTTTCAACATCTCTTGTTGCTCCAGTCTCGCTCTACCTTTACTTACCTTATACACACGTTCCGTCCTGGGTCGTCGCCGTCTAGTTTACTGTTCTGTTGATCACGATAGCATGCCTGCCTGTTCTGATGTTTCCCAGTCGAAGCGAGAAGCATGAAGGGGCATTCGTGATTCGTGTACGGGGTATGAGGAGCAGGAGACAAAGAGGGAAGGAAGCCAAGTCCAGCTGATGTGACAGATCCGTGTGTTTCTACGTAGACATTCCGAGCTGAGATGAGATGGGATGGGGTGGGATGAGACGAAGAGAGAAAGGGCAAGCGAGCGAAAAAGCCGACAGATCCTGTGTCAAGATGGTCGGTCTACTTTTGCGCTTGCGCTGTGGTGGAAGGATCAAAACGTGGAGAAATTAGCGTGCGTTTTGGAACGACAGGGTAGCCCGAGGTTTATTTAGGGGAAGGCAAGGCAGGGAGAGAGTGTGAGAGGGACGTACCAGACTTGACAGACTCTGCCGTTGATGACGCCGGGTTGGCGAAGACCTCGGTCAGGAGGAAAGCGGCGAACGATGGGTCGGTCCAGTATGATCCGTGAGCGGTCAGGAGATCGACGTATTCCGAGATGGAGGTGGTCGGTTTCGGGAGGAAGAAGCTGAAGGGCGACACAACGTCAGCGAGCTGAAAGAGTCCGACGAAGCGGCATGGAGAGCAAAAGGAGACGGAAGAGCAGGAGTTGACTGACTCGATGTTTGCATGCCTGTTGAGCGCCGAGAACCTCTGCTCCGCCAAACTCGTGTTGACCCTCTCCTCGACCTTTGTCCGCTTCGGCTTCCGATGCTCCGGGAACCTCGGTTCTGTCGCGCCCTCTTCCGGCTTGACATCCAACTTGGTCTCTGAGCTCCACGGGTTCAGATTGAAGTTGAAGCCCGCCACCAAGTTCTCGACACTGCCGTACATGGCTCCCATCGACTGGGAGAAGTCGTCGAGGGTAGACGCAGCGGCGGAGGGAATCGAGATGGGTTCCTTTGCGCGTCCGAGGTCGGCGTCGACGGTCGCGTTGAGTTGGTAGGCGACTGGGTCGGCGGTGCTGAAAATGTTGAAGACGCTGTCGCACGAGAAGCAGCCGAACCGACCTGCGCGATCGAGAGCGACCCCGGTGGACGAGTTTTGTGTCCGGGCGCGACCCTGTAGGTGGAGGACAGAGCTTCGGTCGGCATGATGGCAAACGGAGAGGTTTACGGTTCAGATACTTACGCGACGAGGCACGATCTGGGCTTGCTCGATGTGCATAAAGAGGCCGAGAGGGCTGCCGGCGAGGAAGAGGGCGTGGCTGGAGACAACCGAGACGGAGCGTCAGTCGGAGAGCAAAAGCTACGAGAATCAAGCACTCAGGGCTCACGTGTTGAAGATGAAGCGGTCTCTTGTCTTGTACATGACCTGCTTTGGGAGCTCGGCCATCGGAGGCAGCACGGTCGGCTGATTGGAGAGGATGTTGGCGATCAACGCGGAGCCGAGCGAATGGCCGATCAGGTGGACCTTGCCACCGTTCTTCTCAAAGTTAGGGTGCCTGAAAAATGTGCCAAGATGGGTTTGTGTCAGATGGAGCATCGGAGGCGCGGATCAGGAAAGACGACCGACCTCCTGCACCAGAGCCGATACGTCCGGTTTGCCTCTTCTGCGACGGCCTCGATCATCGCTTGACGGTGCTTGCTCAAGTAGAACGGGACGTCGATCAGAACGTTGTTGATCACCTCGCGCACATAGCTGAAGACGAAGGCAGGAAAGTTAGTCTCTGCATTCGAAAAGGCGAACACGAGGGACTGACGGGATGCTCTTGTTCAGGGTGATGTCCTCGAGCGCGAACCGATTGTTGAGGCTGTGAGTCTGGTCCTCCTCAGAGAGCGCCTCGTGCTTGAGCTGCAAGCCCGGCAGACATGGTGTGTCAGCCGCAAAGCGTTGCCGAGCGGGTTCTGCAAGACCAGACAGGACCGACCTTGAGGGCTCCTCTCCACTGGATCGGTAGGAACTGGACTTGGTTGTCGCCCATGAGCTTAGATATCGACTCTTGTTCGGCAAGATGTCTGTCAAATGCCGCGACCACGTCAGTCTTGCGATCCGACGTGTGACTCCGACGAGAGCAAGGGCTTACTGGGCCTGCTTCCGAAGACTGTTCGAGTCGTAGACGCTGCTGAACGACTCGTGCGTCACAGCGAGCTCTGAAAAAGGGTGATTGATCAGCTCCAGAACGGCCAAGTTCAAGTGGAAGCGGTGGATATCACTCACGCTGTCCGATCCCGTGCACGACGAGGAAGAGATGTTTGACCTCTTCCGCTGCAGGCTCCCCAGGTTCGCCATTCTCCTTGTGAACCGGAACCTCGACTCCCTCCTCGAGATTTCCCTCGGGCGTCCCGTCCAACAACGAGTCTGGATCTACATCCAGCTGACTCCCTCGCACCGCCGCCTCCCAACCTCGGAACACGAGCGTCCCACCCGAGAACGTGCCCGACGAGTTGAGCGCACCCCAAAGCGTCTGCGATATCCGAGAGGTGATGCTTCCCTTGTCGATGACGACCTCGGCGACCTCCCCGTCTTGATAGAGCACATGCGAGCCGAAGCCGAGTGGGGACGCGGTGGGAAGGGGAACAAAGACGGACGCGTCGTCCTGCTTGAGCCGGTCCGTCAGGTCTCGCGGATACGAGGGAAGCCAGCTCTTGCTCCGTCTGACAAAGTGGCAGGAGGAGCGACAGAGGGTCAGATGGCGGCCCATTCAAGCGAGAGATGGAAGGCGGGCGAACGTACTGATAGCCCTCCTCGAGGTCGTCGCACAGCTCATCCGGTACTGGAGTCTTGCTGAGAAGCACGAGTAGAGGCGGGATTTGTTAGCGAGGAACACGGCTCGCTTTGGAAGAGGTCATGAACGACTCACTGATCGTAGAACCACCTGCCTCTCCGGACTGGGATGTTTGGTCCACGGTGGATCCAGAAGACCGGGTACAGCTTCATCGCCTTGACGTCGACCTCAAACAGTCCATCCTTTGCTATCGGCACTCCCATCTCTCCCTCTTCGCGCTCGAGTTCGTCGACAGTCATCTCGGTGTCCTCCGCCTGCTCGGCACGAATAACCCGGTCTTCCTCCTCCTCGAGCAGCTCATCCGCCTCCTTCTCCTCTGACCGAACAGCCTTCGCCTCCTTCTCGTTCTGCTCCTCGACCGCCCGCTGCTCGGACGCGTCTAGGCGGGCGAGCTGCTCCTTGGACGGGTTCTTCCATCGGGTCGCCGCCTGGTCTTGTGGGGAGAGCGCATGGAACGACCGTTCGAGCGCGGCAGACTCGGACTTTGAAAAGGCGGCATAGTGCTCGGACAGAGCAGAGACAGGAGCGCCCTATGCACGAAGAGCGAGTACAGGAGGATGGGCGTCAGTGCTGGACAGAGGGACATGTTCAAGCGGGGCATGGGCCAGGCGAGGGACGAAAGCGCGAGCTCGCAAAAGGACGCACCGACAACGAAAGATACGGCTGGCCGAGATGGAGCCACCGGACATCTGGTCCAAAGGAACATTGCAGCAGATGAGAGCGTTAGCTTGCTTGGTCTTCGCCTTGACCGCTGGCCATCGTGCGAGCGGTGACGAATGCGAGGGAACCAGGAGCCGAGCTCACCCAGAGGAGGACACCCCTGCGTCTGGTCGTCTGCCATGCTGCTCATCCGCCGCACGCTCACAGAGGCTGATGGTCGAGACTGGATACGGCGAAGAGCGTGCTGGACGAGTCTCTGGTTCGTCCCTCGCATCCGGTGGTCGGCGTTGGAGGAGCCTCCGAGAGGGACGACCGCTTTGGATTTCGGTGGGGAAATCACCGTCCTGGCGAGAGATGTCATCGACGCCTGACCATGAGACCCACGTGATACTGCTTCCGGCCTTTCGACGCACTAGATACGGGAAATCTCGCACATGCTGCTCAAAATCGTTACGGTCATCAGATCAGAGCAAAAGATCGAGGGACATAGGTTCACCGCAAGCTCTTGTCCTCCTCGGCATCGTCCGCGTCCTCGATGGACGTTGCGCGGCGGAACGTCCGAGGACGCGACTCTCCGGCTGGCAGTCCAGACACGTTCTGGGTGAAGGCGATCCTCAGAGCTTGAGGTGGGGTAGTGGGCAGAAGGATCGAGTTCTGTGGCGACTGAAGAAGACGATCGTGGCAAGAGTCAGTCTCGAATCATGTCTCGATCTTCGCGGACGTTTCCAAAGAACTCACCAGCAGTCTGTCCGACTTTTCTATCCAGCTCTCCTCCTCGTCGGCCGGTCTCGTCCTGCTCACGACCGCGCTCGTCTCCCTCTCCCCGTCCTCCTCGAGCTTCTCCGCCGACGCCGACCTTGGCTTCTCCTCGACGAGATCCACCCTCCCACGTCCGACCTTGTCGATAGCCCTGTTCATCTCCCTCTCACCTATCCGGATCCTCCTGATCGAGCTCCTCCACCCTTCCAACATCCTCCCCCAGATCTCGGGACCCGAATGCGGTGCGGCGTGCGAGCAGCACAGACAACTGCACCCGCTGCCCCACGCTGAAGAAGCGAACGAGCTCGGCTCAGGTGTGGCGTCCGGGTCCCACGAGGCTGCTGATGTCGCCACGGTAGAGGCTGCGAGTTGAGGGCGCGGAGTCGAACTGTAGGCGAGCACGGCGATGATGTACGCCTGAGGGGCGAGCGAGGTGAGGATGCCCGTCCAGGCGCGGATCCCGTTTGAAGAGAGAATCGTGAGGTGGATCGCATACATGTGGCACCCGTTCCGAAGACAGATGAACCAGATCCGAGAGACGAGGGCGAGCTTCCTGCCGGGCGGACGCGCGCTGGTCAAGGCGAGGACAGCAGCTCGCTGGAGATGTGGACCAAGTGATCTACCAGTCAGTCCTTAGGCGGGACCAAGGCAGTGAGAGCACGTCAGACTCGCCTGTTTGTGGATGTTCCACAAGTCGATCGACAGGATGGGGATGATGATCAAACTCAACGTCTGCAGAAGACGCAAGGGTGATCAGCTCGAATTGGAAGGGTCCCATACGCCTTCCAGGAGCGGCCGGTGCAATCACGAGATTGGTTGCGCTCCATAGATTGGCGAGCACCAGTGTGACGGGTATCTTCTGTCGGTATGTCCGGACGAGTCCGAGACTGAAGCAGTCGAACATGCAGGCAAAGTCAGCCGTCTACAGTCAAGGCGAGCGAACAGCACGTGGCGGACTCACTAGGAGCCAAAGTTCTGTCGCAGGCGAATTGAACGAGAGAGAGTCAGCGACTAAGGACATCGGCTCGGCTGCCATGATTATCGAACTCACATGCAGGTACGAGAAGAGCGCGAGCCCGACCGTGAGGGAGACGAACGCGAGAAAGTAGAGTACAACTCGGATCACGAGACGCAGCGTCCGTGTCCTAGGGTTTGTCACAGCAGCGAGTATTTCGGAGCACTGGGTCGCTCGCGTAAAGACGGAGACACCGACGATGATGGCTCCCCTGGGCACCCAGACCGAGAAGAAAGGAGAGAGGGAAAAGGATCAGTATGACGGAATTCGGCGAGCGTTCGATAGAGCGTTTGACTCACGCGACGAGGATGACCGGATCCTGAAGATGTCTCCGCCAGTAGAGGCTGTACACCTGAGCCTCTGCGAGGTGGACGCCAAAGACGAGGATGAGCCGCCAGAGCTCGCAGACGACCTTGATCGTCGACAGCGTCACCAGCGTGCCGATCGAGATCTTGAGCCAGCGCCGGTCCCGCTTGCACGTCCCAGAGTAGAGCCAAGCCTGTGACGGCGACGCAAGGGGGCGGAACAGGGCAAGAACAGGGACAAGGTCGATGGTCAGCTTCGTGCCAGCCGCTCTCGGGCGAGTTCGACCCGAGGGACGGAAGACGGACGACGCACCATCCCCTGGAAGCAAGAGACGCAAAGCAGGGAGGAGAGAGGTGTCAGCGGGTACCTCAAACATTCTTTCAAGGCCGAGGAACGAGCACACGCCGAGCACAGGGCATCGCCTAGGCAGGACAAGAGGCAGGTGAGACGGCTGAGCGACTCACGACAATCATCCCGTACGCCTGGGCCGAGAGGTAGAATGCGGTCGTCTGATAGTCCTTGTTTGCCGAGGAGGCACCCCCGGTTGGTGTGCCAGGTGAAGCCCGCAATAGCAGCATGGGTGCGAGCATATAGATGAGGTGGGCGTTGACGTCGGCGACCGAACGACGAGGGTGCGGCTGGTGAGCTTCGGATGAAACGAAACCTTGTACGTCGGCTGGTCGCACATCCGTCGGGCCTGATCGCTCCTCTCGAGGGCCTGCCCGTCCAAGCCGACCAAAGGGAGCAAACCCCATTCAGCTGGCAACGCACAAGACATGCTCGCTTGACATTCGAGTCTCCGTGCCATCGAGGAGGGGGACAAGCAGATGGACGGACGCAGGTTGCGCGTGCCCACTCTAATTTGTTTGGTTCTCGATCGCCTCGGACGCCTCGCGCGTCAACTCACGAGAAAGAAGAGCGTCAGTCGAGCTGATGGGAACTAGAGGATACATACAGGTTCATCCAGATCATCGAGAACGTATCCCCGCCTAGACAAAGATCTCCATGAGCGCGGAGAGGAGGGTGAGTCCCCAACCAGCGTACAGCTTGCCGGTCCCCTCCTCCTCGCGGATCGTCCTGAATGCGTCGTAGAGTCCAGTGTAGGGCTTGCTGTCTCCACGGAGGGCGATGAGCTCTCCTCCCGAGGCGGCAGACTCGGCGGCCTTCTCCTCTGTCGAGACCGGGAGGGCAGGGGAGCCGTCCTGCTTCTGCAGAGACAGTCGGACGATGAGGACCGAGAGGGGGCAGCTGGAAACGTGTGATGCAATGTATGTCAGTCAGCTACAGACAGATTGAAGAGAACCGTGCAACTCTTGACTGACATGATGAAGGTGCTGAGCGCCTGGAAGAGTCCAAAGCCGATGATCAACTCGATCCCTCCGTTGGCCTCTCCCTGCTCAATCAGCTGCACGGCCACGAGCGCCTTGAGCGAGTTGACGACGACCGTAGACCAGACAGCCTTGAGCGCGACTGCGGCAAAGAGACCAGGTGCTTTGAAGAGGGCGAGAGGGGACGATCGCTCATGCTTTGTGAGCACGACCGGGGCAGCTCGCGTGGGCGAGGTCGGCAGGACGGTCGGGTGGGTGACGGCTCGGTTGAAGAAGACGGTGAACGGCAGAGTGAGGACGGCGGTGGCGAGAGAGATGGCGGCGAGACTGGAGAAAGAGAGGAGCAGGCGTCAGCGTGGTCAATTAGAGTCGGTCGCGAGAGGTCGGCTGGGGACTGACCGGATGCCTGCCCGGACGAGGATCTGCTCGTACGTTGCTCCGGTGGGACCTGCCGATGCGCGCATGATGAGTCCGCTAACGGCAGGGACGAGCATGTTCATCCCCAGGTAGGGCACCAGACCTGATCCAGGAAAGGAGTGAGTTGAAGTCAGCTCCGCCCGGTGACGTCTCTACTCTCTTGCGTCCACGGGTACAATTCCAGAATGCGTCCGTTGAAAGCCAGAGCGAGACGGACGTACCCCTGTGGAGACCCTTCCATCCTTCCTGCGCCTTGACTCGCTTCAGAGTGCCCCAGATCGAGGTCGGGTACGCGCCCATGGACAGTTCCCCGCCCGTCTTGACGCCTCGGACGAGGGGCGAGTAGTGCGCCTGCAGACGGACAACAGATCCGACCACCGGAGTCGCAATCTCCGAGACGGCCGCAAACGAGACGAGGGCCAAGATGGCCGGGAGGGCGACGGTGGTGGTGAAGTCGGACGGCTGCTGGTAGCCCGTCGGAGTGGGTTGCGGGTAGCGAGGCTGGGCCATGCCGGACGACATTGATGGATGTGAGACGACCGAGGTCTACAAAGAGAGAGCTGGATGCAGATCCCTGAAAGGTGTGGAGATGCGATGGTGATGGCTGGAAGGGAGGAAGCGAGTCGAGCTCACCGTGAGCTCGGACGGAACAGGACGAGCTTACCACCTCAGCCTGCCTTCGACTCACGACACTCACGACAGCCCTCTGCCATGGCCGCCAAAGTCGAGTCGATCTCGTTCCTCAAGGCACACGATCGAGTGCCAATCTATCCTCTGGGACTCGTCCTTGTCCATCTCGTGTTCGCCCTGTACTGGCTCGCCAGCGGGCCCACTCCCTCCGCCAACGTCCCCTACGCGCTCTTCTTCCTCGCCGCGACCGTCGCCATCGTCCTCCTCACCGACACGCTCGTCATCTACATCGGCAGACCCAGATCCGCACTCGAGTTCCTGGGCCAAAAGTGGACGGCCACAAACACGCACGCGTTGGCGTTCGTGCTCGTCGGAGGGGCCGTCGCTGTTCCCGCTGATGGAAACTGGACAGATGCTCGAGCGGCCATCGTGGGGACGACGGCCTTTGTGCTCGGCCTTGTCGCTTTGGTGTACAACCTGAGTCAGTAGCGATACGTTGCTTTGATGCAGGAGAGGGTCCAAGCGCTGAACAGGTCCTCGGGCCTCGTCTGTGGCCGTCTTCTTTGTCCGTTCAGTAAGCGGCGATCACTACAGCGACGAGGTCAAGAGGCAGCAACGAGAAGGGGAGATTCCGGTCACCAGAGCTGGCGCGTCCAAGTCTAGCGAAGCGGGCGAGAGCGAGAAGGCGAAGTGAAGACGGGCGGTTTCCGGGGTGACAGAGAGACGTTCATATCATAGAGTACTGTTGCGGCGAGGACGATAGTCAGTCGCGTATAGATGGACCGTATAGTACCACAGCCATACGCATATGGTACTCACGGATGAAGGTACAGAGCTCGCAGGCGAGACCCTTCGATCAGACAAGTACCATCCCACCGCTCTCAGAGGCAACCGACCTCCAGTTCGTCGCCTCATCTCCTGCGTCGCGCCTCTCCCAGACCTGGACGCACGAACCAATCGAGTCAGCCGGGAACACCAGACCGGTTAAAGGGCAGGACCTTGAACCTACCTTCTCGAGCGTGCCCCAAGCGGCCTCGATGGTGAAGCAGCAGATAGGCCTGAAACGTAGACAAACAAAGTCATCAGTCACTTGGCCGCCACGAGAATCACCTCGAGCCGAAAGAGGGACAGACCTGTAGTACTGGAGTGCCTTGCGCACAGAGTCTCGATCCTCCGGTCGCCAGAACGTTGAACCGGCAATGACGACCGGCATCATCCAGCCCATCAGGTACGGACCGTTGAGTCGCTTGCACTACGGGACAGGGGAGAGAGCAACGGTAAGTTGTGATGATCAGATCGCAAGCTCTCACGACTGAAGAGAAGGACCCGGAACCGCGACGGACCTCGTGTACTAGTCTGACAATCTCCTTGGCTGCCCACTGGACGTCCGGATTCCAGATGCGATATCGGAACACGTCGAGGAAGATCAGGATCTGGAATTGGAGGAACGAGATCGGACCAGTCAGTGCACGCCCTGGACGAAATGTAAGTTGGGTGTGGACTGATCGTACCTTGAAGAACTGCACGTAGATCTGGTTTCCAAAGTCGATCCTACTTCCATGGACAGCCATCCTCGAGTCCTTGTAGGCCTCTCCCCATCGATCAATCTCGCCGAGGAGCAGGTTGGCCTGCTGGATCCACATCTCCTCGACGTTCCCGCGCCCGTCCCTGCTGTTGGCCGGGCGCGAGACCGAGTAGAGCGTGCTCACTCGGTTGAAGAGCTCCATGATGCCGCGTGAGATGCCCATGAGCGACTCGACCGTCTCCCAGTCCGCCGAGAGGATGTGCCGCGGCGTGTTTGACAGAGGCGCGTAATCAAAGTACCACGACGCCAGAGGTTCCGACCGTTCGGGCAGCTCGCTCGGAAACGAGACGTCCGGACTTGTCGCTGAGGATAGACAGCCTGCGTGAAGGACAAAGCGGGACACCCGTCAGTAGATGAGGTTCAGTCGTCGCGCTCATGATCTCTATGCGCCGCATCGACTCACTGAACAGATCGTATCCGACCAAATGCTCGAGAGCGCTCCGTACCCTTCTGAGTCTGTTGGGATCGCTGCTGGTCTTGGCGCTCCTGATCAGACAGCAAAGGTGGTCCGCGCTCGTATCAGTGACCGACAACGTCGAGCGGACCGATAGATCGCATGGGACGTACTCTAGCATCCTCTTGGGTCCACCACCGATGCCGATGAGCGTCTTGGCTATCGAAAGAGCTTCCTGATAGCCTGATCCTCCACCGAGCGTCCTAGAAAGCAGCGCGAACGAGGCTGCCGCGTTGAGCGTGTCCAGGACGACATCATCCCGCTGCCCACCCTTGACCTCGAGTAGACTCGCGGCCGCCCGCATCGTCGCTACGGCCGCGTTGAAGAGCGAGTTGGACAAGACGGTGTACTTTCTGTGGTTGTCGCCCGAGCTTTGAGCGGCTGTGTGGTTGCCGTCCGACGCGTAACGGGCCGAGCTTTGAAAGTGCAAATAAGAGATCTGGACCGCTCCGACGGCGAGGAACGCGTACGAGAGTGCGTCGTTGGCTATTGAGCCTCCGGTAGTGCGGGCGGTGAGGAACAGGTGGAGGTTGAGCATCGGGAAGATGTGCGAGAACGTTTGGGGTGCGGACGAGCTGGGTGCGGCTGGCGACGCGGGATCAACTGGGCCGAGATGGTTCATGAGCGATAGCAAGTTGTGAGCCTGGCCATCGAGGTAAGAGGATATCAGTTCCTGCTATTGTACAGGATTGGGCGAGAGCGAGGGGACTGACGATGAATCGCTCCTGGTGATCTGGAAAGCACAGCTCGAGAAATGGTGTTGGGTTCTTGTGAAGGATGACATCGAGCTCATCTGGTGATGGTATAGACGGGCGTGGCGGTGGAGGGGGAGGAGGAGCAGGGATGGCGGCAGAAGGCAGGGCGAGGTTGGGCAGAGACGATGAGCCTCGCGGAGGGGGTGGAGGATGAGGCGACCCGTTCGAGGTCGACGGTGAGGCTGACGGTGGCACAAACGAGGTCGACGCAGTCTTGTCTGGGTTGTACGGCTGGAAGAGGGCCTGCTTGGGCACCTCGAGCGGCCACAGACACTGCGAGGCGAGAACGAGGCCGGACGAACGCGAAGGATGCGACGTCAGCGAGAGCGGCACGGTGGGGCCGAGCAGGACGTGGCTCGAGACGGACCTCTACGTTGGTTCTCATGCATCTCGAGCAGATTGGCTTGACCTCGTCGCATCTGATGACCAGCCAGGGATGATGAGCGCGCGTGTCAGGCGGGCGTTGGACTGCGTTTGATCCAAGCTTCGGGGCGGTACAGAGACGTGGATGCTGTCTGAGCTCACCCATCCACGCCCTGGCCATCCCCGCCCCTCGGATCCGAACCAGACAGACAGAGACCACTCACTTGTGTCGACGAGCACGACAGTTGGCTGCAACACAGGCAAGAGCAAGCAAGCGTCCGGGCAAAGGTGTCAGCAGCGAGGAACGGCTCCCGACCTGTCTGGCCTACGACGACCCTTTGACCGGTCTGCAGTCTGCTTCGACTCGATGGCCGCTGTACTCACCGCATCCGTTCCTCGTCCTCTTCTGGCCTGGTCTCTTGGGCACGCTGCGCGAGGAGGGGGGCTGCTTCTCTGCGGGCATGGCGAGCGGGTGAGCTCGAGTTCGTTTGGAGGGACCTGCAACGGACGGGGCGCCTCCAGCACGGCTCGCTGACGCCCCTCCCTCTCTCGGGTCAGGATGGCCAGCGTCCACACGCTCTGGACAATACTCTGGCAGCAGGACTCATGTATCTGGAATCAAAGAGGTTGACTTGATGTACCTGAGTACCTCTGATGTGCGAACTCAGATCGTCACTTCCAAAGAGTGGCGTCGGACAGAACTCTGCTAGAACGACGCCTGCTCCCTGATGATCAGCCATCCCAGCACAGGGCGTACCAGCTATCCAGACTCGCAGGCGCGTCAAGAAAAGTGAGCTGCGAGTTCAAGCTGAAGAGATCATGACCAGTCAGGCAAACTCACGGGCCTCTCAACTTCAGACATGTCGCTCGTCTTCAAAGCCTGTCGCGAACGAAATGTGGTTATACGATCATACAAGCCGAATAAGACCTCAGTACCTCTACTGGACAGTCTGACCGACTGCCTGAGTCAACCTGACTTGCGAGGCGTCCGGCAGGCTCGAGCGCGTACGGTCTGCAGGGAAGTTGAGTTTTGGCCTTCGACTTCCGTGCAGCGGAAGCACGACGCGTCATAGCATTTGACAGGTGCCTGCTGTCCCGTGTGCTCGAGCCCATGCAGATCCGTTTGGTTCCAGAGATGGGAGTCGAGCGTCAACAGGGTGGGCAGCCAGGCTGGCCTGTTCCGTTCCGTCCTTTCGATGTCGCGCTCCCCCAACCGTCGACCCATCTCTCTGCCTCCGCTTCTTCCCCTTCTCCTCTCCCCTTCCTTCTCTCTATCATGATGCGCGGCCAGTCTCTTGTTCGGTCGGTCGTCTCCAAGGGTACGTCGACTTCGCCAGAGGGCGAAGGAGAGCTCAGTAGAGAGAGAGAGCAGAACGAGTCGAGCTGACCTCGTCCTCCCTTCCGGTCCTTAGCTGCGTTCGGAACCTTCCCGGCATGGGCGGCACCGACCGGTACGTACATAAGACAAAAGCTCATCATTCTACCTGCTCGTCCTGATCTTGCTTGATCCGTCTCTTGTTTGTGGACAGCGTTCCGGTTCCCTGCCATGTACGTTCAGCTCCCCCACGTTGAGCTCTGGCCCTCTGCCGGCTCACCCTCTCCACCGTGTGCCGACCTGCTCTACGTGCTTCTGACTCTCTTTGCAGGTCTCCTACGATGACCGAGGGTGGAATCGCCCGCTGGGTTGTTAAGGAGGGCGACTCGTTCGCGCCCGGAGACGTCCTGCTCGAGATTGTCCGTCCGACCCTTCACGGTCCGCTCCTGCCGTCGCACCGTCTTCAGACCAGCTGACGCCCATGCGCCCTTCCTTGATGATGCTGCAGGAGACTGACAAGGCTACGATGGACGTCGAGACGACCGAGGAGGGTGTCATGGGAAAGATCATCGTCAGTGCAATCCCCGTCTCGACCTTGACGAGCCCACAACCAGCTGACAGCGTCTTAATTCCTCTGTCTTGCTCCTCTCTGCAGATGCACGACGGAGCCAAGGAGATCCAGGTCGGCACTCTGATTGCCATCACCGCCGAGGAGGGCGACGACATCTCGAACCTGAACCCGGCCGACTTTGAGGACGCCTCGGCCTCGTCCTCCTCCTCCTCCGCACCTCCTCCAGCCGAGGAGCCCAAGAAGGACGACACCCCTTCCACCCCTGCTCCCTCTTCTTCCTCGTCATCCTCTGCCTCCTCCTCGTCGTCTTCGTCCCACCCGAAGACCTTCTCTCACTCGCAGCCGCTGTCGCCCTCGGTGAACCGTCTCCTGCTGAGCTCGTCGTTGAGTCAGGAGGCCATCTCTGCCCTCAAGGGATCAGGCATGCGAGGAGCCCTCACCAAGGGGGACGTCCTCAAGGCGATGGGCAAGACGAGCACCGTCTGGGGGAGCAAGGAGGCCGAGGGACTCGAGAAGGAGGGACTCAAGGGAGTGTCGGCGAGGTACAAGGTCCGTCGCCGCTCTTTCCTCTTCGACTTCTCATCCGTACCCCGGCCGGAGACTGACTTGCGACCCTTGTTTTAGCTCCCCGCCTCATCCTCCTCCCCCTCCTCCGCCGGAGGCAAGCCCGCCGCCCCTGCCCCGGCCCAGGACCCCGTCTCGGTCCGACGAGCCATCATCGCCGGCTTCTCTGTCCCGCCGACGTCCATCTCGTCCATCTCTGCCGCGCCGGAGCCCAAGCTCAGCTTCGACAGCTTGATCGCCGACTACGCCGTCAACCAGAAGGCGAAGAAGGCGCCTGCGTCGACCCCTGCGCCTGCTGCCGCGCCCAAGAAGGCCGCCAAGGTCGATAGCGGGGTTTACGAGGGGATCTGGTAGAGCTTTATCTTTCCCTTCCTGTTGTTTCTCTTTCCTTTTGTTTCTCTTTGGTCTTGGGTCCCAGTGGTGGTGTGAAGTACATGTGCGGTCGCGGTGAGGAGTAGAGCCCTTCTGGCGTTGAATACGCACGATCTAGATGCACATGCTCGATGGCTTTCTGCTGTCCTCTCGTATAGGGAAGCTGCATGGTGTGTATATCAATTTCGAAAGCAAGGCCCAACGGCTGAAAGACCAAATAATGAAAAGAAGAAGAGAAAGAGAAAGAGGGAGTCCGGGTATGGGTGAAAAAGGAAGGCGAGGAGAGCGGGTCTAGCTAGATGTTGTTGTACGACCAGATCCTCGCGTTGAGGTCGCCCGAACCGGACGCGAGCAGGCCGGACGATTTAGAGAGGTCAATCGAGATGACTGCAGAGAGAAGAAGGAGATGTGTCAGTCTGGGAATCAAACGTGTAGCAGGTGCAGCGCAGAGGACGTACCCGAGTTTTTGTGTCCCTGGACCATGAGCTGGACCTGTCCGGTGATGGAGTCAAAGAACTGGACGGTCCTGTCCTTGGACCCAGAGACGATCCATCGGCCGTCGTTGGACACTGAAAGGAAGGATGAGGCCGGGTCAGTCACCTGAGACTTGTCTGTCTTTGAAGGAGCTCGAGGAGGAGAATCCAAGGACTTACTGCCAACGCTGAGGACGTAGTCCTTGTGCCCTGCAAGCACCCTGATGCACCCTCCGAACGCCGATCCAGCATCACCATTCGGAAGCGGGTCCGCTCGCCGAGCGTTAGGCGCGACAGGAGGCCTCGGGCCCGAGATATCCCACGCGCGAATAGATCGGTCGAGCGAACCCGAGCAGAGCGTCTTGCCGTCCGGAGAGAACGCGACAGAGTAGACCGAGTCCGAGTGCCCTGCGAATCGACCAAGCTGGACGCCAGTGTTGGTGTCCCAAAGTCGGACTATCGCGTCGAGAGACCCGGCAGCGAAGAGGCGACCATCAGGCGAGAAGGCTACGCTGGTGAGACCGGCATCGACCGGTCCTGCGTCTCCCTCGACGAGGTCCTCGACCTTGAGGTCGAACACGCACGCGCCGGTCTCGATGTCCCAGATTCGGGCCGACTTGTCTCCGGAGCCAGAGACGACGTGTCGGCCGTCGACGGAGAAGTCGAGCGAGTAGATCTCTTGGACATGGCCCTGCAGCAGATGGCGGATTCGACGCGCCTTGATGTCCCAGATCTGGTAGAGAAAAAGTCAAACAAGGCAGGCGATCGGGAAGCGAGTCTTCGTCAGCCTCTCTGAACTGGTCTAGGAGGACTCGAAGCACGACTGACCCTGATCTGGCGATCCTCGGCTCCGGTGGCGAGGTACTTTCCGTCCGGGCTGAAGCAGATGGTCCGGATGTACAGGTCCGTTCCAGTCGGTGATGACTCATCTTGCAGCACACTAGATTGGGATAGGGCAAAGAACGGATGGTCAGACAGGTCGGTAGAAGCGCCAAGGCAGAGCGAGAGATGTATGCAGGACTGACCAGCTCTTTGCGCCCGTCTTTGAGTCAAAGATCTGAACCGTCCTGTTGCAACCTGTCGCAAGCCACTTCCCATCGTGCGAGAACTTTACGCAGCAGACGACGCTCTCGTGCACGAGCGTGTGCACGAGGCCAACGTCGAGTACCCGCTTGGCGGTCGGACTCCAGAGAGCGACCCAGTCGCTACCCTCCTTCTTGAGCTCCTTGACGCTCGACTCGGGGTCGATGTCGCTCGACACCACAGGCGGCTGGCGGGTGGCAACGGCCTGTTCGGGGTGCATGCCCGCTCGCGGAGGTTGGTGTCTAGGCGGTGGGGGAGGCGCGTTGGCGGAGAAGGGCGTGTTGGACGAGGTCGCAGGCGTGGCTGATGGTGCTGGGTGAGGAGACGAGGCGGACTGGATGGCAGGCAGGGCGGATGAGCCCGGCGCCATGGGAGGGAGAGCGGACGAGCCAGAGGGCGTGGACGAGTGCTGGCGGTTGATGGACGAGGCGGCAGAGGCTGCAAAGTCGTGGGGACGGAAAGGACAGAGTCAGTAGAGACATAAGCGCGCAGATACTACTCGGAGGCCTGTTGGACTCACTCTCTGCTGTGCTCTTTGGTTTTGATCCCGGAGGGGCTCCGAGGAAGCCGACTCCAGACTGCTGATGCTGGTGCTGGTGCTGCTGTTGAAGCTGCTGGAGCTGCGAAGGCGCACCCGGGGTACCGCCCCGCCCTCCTGCCATTCCAGGCAAGGGTGAGACTCTCCCTCCGAGCGCAGGCAGCACAGGGGCAGCGGGTGCATACGACGCGGCGGCGGGCTTGGACGCTGCCGGCGCACCCCCAGCCCGGTTCTCGAGTTCACGACGCAGATGCACAATCTCGGCTTCGTATCTGCAACGAACCAGGGTCGATGGAAGGCCGTGTCAGCATGAGAAGACGCGACGGGCGCTGCAGAGCGAAGGGAAGGCATGCGAGACCTGCGAGGGAGGTTGAACTCACTCTTGCCGGATCCGAGAGTGCTGGCTCTCGAGATCGTACAGCGCCTGACGGATCACTTGCGACTCCTGAATCTGCTGCTGAACTAGAGGCAGAGTCGCACAGAAGAGACGTCGAGGCAAAAGCAGGCAGAGAGAAGGTAGGAGCGATGGATGAGCTCGACGAGATGGGTGGGCGAGCTCGGGTCAGGAAGGAGACGGATGAGCTCACTTCTTGCCTCCATCTCGTCCCGCTGGTCCTTCCACATGCCCGCGTCGATCGAGATGGCCTCGCACTCTCGCTTGACACCCTCGAGCATGTCTGCCAGCTTGGCCATGTGCACAGGAGGAGGACCGCGCGAGGGCGGAGGGGCCTGCTGCTGCTGAGACGGGCCAGGAGGACCCAGGCTTCGGTGCTGCTACGGCAGAAGGGCGAGGCACAGACACCGTCAAGGCAGCAAGTCAGGTCAGCATGGGTCTGGTGCACATACTCGACGCGTGGATGCCAACAGAGGAGCAGGCTGCCTCATCCGGCAGAGCAGAGGCGGTCGTCGGCCTGTTTGCTGGCCGCGAGCGTCCTTCTCTGCTCGCCCTCTCCTGCCTCTTCTCTCTCGTCTGCCGGCCACGTCGGAAGCGGATCGCTCACTCACAATCGACGTCGACATCGCACGCTAGAGGAAAAGAAGAAAGAACAGGGATCCCTGGTACCAGTCCAGGCTAGCGCAGAAGAGGGCGAAACGGGTATGCGGGAGGCGAGATGGGCCGGATGAACGGGTGGATGAGTCGAGGTGCTGGTTTGGGGAGCACCTGCACGGATGAAGAGAGAGCCTTCCTGTCGTTGTTGGGCCAATTCAAGGGGCGCCCTTGGGGGATCGGCCGCGCCGCCCAAGAGGAAGACAGCCAAACAAACCGCAAGCTCGCGTGGAGAAGGAGGACGAGTCGATGAGTCCTGAGTCTCTAATCCTTTCTATATTAAGCTGGAGAGCAGATCAGTGTGGTCATCGTCGTTTCCTGGACACCGACAGCTCATCCTCTAAACCTGTCGCACGCAAGCTCAGGTCGGTCCAGATCCGGGCATACCGCTGGCTCGTGATCCCGCGGCCAGGGCAGAAAGCTCCGGGCTCATGTCTGATGAGCAGTAGTCGTCGACACCGTCCTGGCCAAGTTCAGGCCAATCGCGAGTCCCATCAGCGTGAATGGCAGAAGCCCGAGGGTGCGAGAGGAACGGCTGAGGCAGGTTGGTGCATCCGACCAGAGTGTGTGAGCTCGACTGTTCCTCCCTCTCCTTGAGGCTGTCACCCGACAAGCAGACCCATGCGGTCTCACAGGCATCCAAACTGCACCTACAGCCTCTAATCGAGCCCGAGAACACTGTAGCTGCGGTCCCATGCGAATCATGTCCACCACAGAGCGACTGGCACAGCGAGCTAGCTGACCTCCTCCGATGACCTCGAACGTCGACATGCCTCTCACCGCACAACTCGACATCCCCTACCCGCCTCCGCCCTCAGTGGCCAAGCATGCTCGACACAAGCTCGACCTCTATCTCCCGCCGAGCACGACAGAGCCCAAGGGTCTAATCGTGTTTGTGCACGGCGGCGCCTGGCGGACGTCGTCCTCCCAGCACGACACCCTCTCGGACCTCCCTACGCTCTTTCCTCAAGACTACGTGCTCGCGATCCCAAACTACCGTCTGAGCGACCAGAAGGGCGAGGAGGAGCTCAACTTCAAGCATCCGTGTCATGTGCAGGACGTCCAGGCGGCCGTCGAGTGGTTGGCGGCAGAGGGAGCTGGCGGTCGGGTGGGGGAGGCAGCGAGGGGGAACATCTGGCTTGTTGGGCACTCTGCTGGGGCGGTGAGTCTCTCTCAACGTATGCAGCGGCTGGTGGTCTGATGCTGACACTGCTGTGGACATGACATCTCTCCAGCACGTGCTCGCCCATCTCCTGCTCGACACTCCCTCCGTACCCCCTCTCTCACCCACCGCCCGGTCCCAGATCAGGGGATACTTCTTTTCGGAGAGCATCTCGGACGTGAGTCCCTCAACTTCTTTACTTTCAAGACCCCTGCTGCCCACTCGTGCTGACAACGAAGCCCGTCACTCTGCCCGGCTCGCTCCGCATCACGCGTCCTAGATCGACGCCCTCGTCTCCGAATACCCAGACTACCAGACCTGGTTCATCACCGCCGCCTTCGGTCCTCCGCCCTACCTCTCTGTCTCTCCTGCCAACCCTGCATCACGTACGTCCTCCCCTTCCTTTTTTAACCCCTCCTCCCCTTCCTTTTTTAACCCCGGCCTCCTTCGCTCACCCGTTTCCACCCTTCCCTCCTACCCCGTCTAGCCTTCTCCCTACCCTCGTTCGAGCATCCGCCGTCCGTCCTGATCTCCCACTCGCCACAAGATCACCTCATCACCGAGCGGCAATCACTCGCCCTTCATGCTCGTCTCGTCGGACTGGGCTACCCGGCGGATCGCCTGCGGTACGAGGGGGACCGGCTCGGGAAGGACGGGGAGGATGGGAAGCATGATGAGTTGCTGAAGACGAGGGGGTTTGGGGAGCTGGTTGGGGAGTGGGTGAGGAGGGGTTGAACGCTTGGATCTGTGTAGTGGGCGGATGAGGGGCTGGGCGGAGGATGGGATCGCACGGATTCGAGCGGAAAGAGATTTGTTTGCCTCTGATAGGATTTTTTTTGCGAGAAGCGGAGTGGCAAGAGAGGGCATGACCATTGAGCAGAGAAGACATGAGCGAGTAGGGAGTAGTAAAGAGAGTGCAAAAGTTGGACCGTGCCATCTGCTCTTTCCGCTCGAGGCGGAGAGCAGACGACGGAGTCGAAAACAGAGAAGCCCAGAAGAGAAAAGGTAGAATAAAGAAAGGGAGGCTGAAAGATGAAACGACCTGAGAACCGTACAGGGAGGAGCAGACGATGCAGCCGCTCGATTAAAGCTGAGAGACAGCGGAGAAAGGTAGAGACGCTGGTCAGCACAGGACCAGGAGCAGAGACAATGTATCGAGAGATGTTACTGACCGAATACACGAACCTGAGAGGCCGCGAGGAAAGGTAGAGGCGCATGTCAGCACCGGATCAGGAGCAGAGACAATGTATCGGCCTGGTCACGCACTCATCGTTCTCAAAGTCGGTCATATCCAACAATCCGTTCGCCCCAAGTACGACCCTCGGTGCGCCCGCGTTCTCCGCGTCCACGGTTGAGTCGTCCTCCTCGGCGGTGTTGGCAGCGTACTTTGCCTCCATCGATCGGTCGTGGATCTTGCGAGGCTTGCCGTGCTTGACTCGGGTCGACTCCTTGCGCTTGTTGGCGAGCACAAAGACGGCGGCGAGGATGAAGACGCAGCCGACGTTGGCGATGAAGATGCCCATGACCGCGCGGGTTCCGGGCTGGTAGCGAGGTCCGTCGGCGGCCTTGAAGAGCAGAGGGCCGACAATGTTGCCGACTGTGTCGAAGGAGGATCAAAGACAGGGTCAGCTCTGCTAATCCGCACCCGGAGGTAGCGTAGACGAGAGTCGAGGCTATGACTCACCTGAGGATCCAGCGTTGAAGAGCGCCATCGTCACGGACTTCTTGGTGGTCCCTGCGACGTTCGACGCGATCCACGAGACAATAAGCGGGTTTCCCTATGCAAATGAAGCCGATATCAGGTTAGCGCGAAGGCCGGCTAGGTCTGGACGGCATACAGGGAAAAGAGACTTACAGCGAAAAGGAAGCCGATCTACGAGAGCGATAACGGGTCGAGGGATGTCAGCGTTCCGCGTTCCTCTTCAAACGGATCACCCAACGGGACTCGACTCACAAAGTAGTATCCAAAGAGGAGAGGACCCGTGTTTCCAGCTCGGGGCAGCGAGTAGAGCAGGGAGGATCCGATCACGCAGGGGATCATGAGCGCTGCGAGGATGACGGCCTTTCCCTTGAACCTGGTGGCGAGCCAGCACGAGAGCAGGATGACCGAGACCTGGATGGCTCCGAACGGGATGTTGAGCAGGAGCGTGCGACGGACGTCAAAGCCAAAGGTGCCTGGGGACGAGGAGGGGACGAGACAGTTGAAGGTCAGCTCAAGCAAGGACGGCCAGTCAGCTTGAGCTGAACTCACCGATCAGGATGGGCCCGAAAACGTTGGTCACAGCCGCTCCAGTGTTGATAGCCTTTAGAAAAAACAGGGCAAGGGTCAGCGAAGCAGATTCGGGCGACAGGGTGCCTTGTACGACTCACAAACGTCATCGCCACGAAGAGCCACGAGATGGGCGACCACATGGCCTCTCCGGCCTGCTTCCACTTGAACCCAGGCTTCAGTCCGTTTCCTGCGTTGTTGTCACGTAGCCGCTCGACGGCCCATGTTCGCTCCTCCTCGGTCAGGAACCGGGCGACGGCGGGCGAGTCGTCGAGTCGCCAGTAGATCAGAGGGCCGGTGACGATGGTGACGAGTCCGACGATGAGGAACAAGATCTGGTACGTGTACAGCTTGGGGTTCTTGATGTACGACAGCAGGAAGGCGAGGAACGATCCGAGGATCGAGGCGACTCCGTTGGTGCCGTACCAGAGCGCGACTCGGAGGGGCTGCTCGCGTCGTCGGTACCAGGTCGTGGTGATGACGGCGAACAGGGGCAGGCAAGAAGCCTCAAAGAGTCCGAGGAAGAATCGGGAGACGAGAAGACCGGTGTACTGCGATTAAAGAGGAAAGGCCGTTAGCGACGAGCTTCGCGAGATAAGAGGGAGCCGAGAAGAGGGTGGACGTACGTTTGTCGAAGCAGCGAGTCCAACCATCGCTCCACCCCAGAAGACGACGATCAGAGTGAGTAGGATCTTGTGAGGGACTGGTGGGACCGAAACGCGTCGCGTCAGCTCAGCATCAAAACAGACGGGCAAGGTGTTCGCGACTCACTCTTCACAATCAGGTAGGCCGAGATGGGCTGCCATCCGAGCTGCGCCCAGTATCCTGCACTTCCGATGATCGAGTACTCGTTGCCTTTGAGGTTGGCCTGCTTGCGGAGTCCAAGCGCGGCTCCGTAGCCGATGACGGACTGGTGGGCGGTAATGGGGAACGAGGGACAGGAAGTCAGTGTCGGATGCAGAGTGGTCCAGAAAGAGGCTAGGGAGATTGAGCTGACCTTGTCGAGGATTTGCAGGAAGTAGACCCACATCCTGTGAAGCGTACAAAGAAGGAGGAATGGTCAGTGAGGCTGTCGGTTTGGAGAGACGACAAGCGACCCAGGGCCGGAAGCGACGACTCACAGCAAGGGCAGGATGACCTTGTCGATCTTGCGGCAGACGAGTCGAGACTGCTCATCCGTCAGCTGGTAGGTTGAACAAAGCACGGAAGAGAAAGAGCAAAACACGCGAGCGATCGAGGTCAGCCGACAGTCTGGTGATCGGTTTCGCCTCGCGGGCTAGCAACTCAGGCAAGACCACTCACGAAGACTCGCTCCTCGGTGGGATCTACATCGTTGAAGTTCCTGTGACGGGAGAGAGTATGAGCAGATGAGGATGGGGCGAAGGAAGGATGGAGAGTGGTGAGCTCAAGCTTGGCGTCCGTCCCGGGATCCCGACACCGACCCCTCGCTCCCTTCAGCCCGCGAGAGACCACACTCACTTTGTCACGTACTCGTCCTGGTGGAACTCGGCCTTCTCGAGAGAGTTCTTGTGAGACATCCTGCCGTCAGCGAGGGAGGGAGGGGAGTGTCGAGGGTTGGTCGGTCGGGCGGGTCGGGGGAGGTTTGGTCGGGGTAGGTTGTGTGGTTGAGGTGGTGGATGAGGGGCAGACCACATAGAACGTGGTGCTCCTCGCTTTCAGGTCGTGTTGCCCCGCCAAGATACCGACGACAAGCGCACCCGAACACGGTTCTTGTCGGTCGTCCAGGCGTTCGGTCCATCGTTGGGTCGGGGCGGCCAGTTTCGCGCTGCGGACGCGCCCGCCAAGGCCATCGACCCTCGAGAGAGCGTGTTGCGGTTATCGCAGGGAACGACAGGCTATCGAAGGCGATCGACACCTGCACATGCACGAGCGTGTTTGTCGAGCTTGGGGGACGAGCAGATCAGCAAAGTCTCCGAGTCGGTGTCGAGGTCTCCAGACTCACCATCGTCCGCGCGCCTCGCCTGCTGCTCCACCTGCTGGACGACTCGACGAGAGCCTGAACCGCGTCGACCATCCAACCTGACCTCGGCCGGCAGGACACCCAAAAGTGACTCGTCGGAGTATCCGATCCGACGTTCCGAGATCAGGCGTGGGCGGGCAGCTCGTCTGATAACTGAGTCGAGTGGGGGCGAGGCTCAGCCCTCGCGTTTTGCTCCCTTGAGTCGGTCCATTGTCCCGGATCCGCCAAGCAATCACGGTCCATTCTGACCGGACGTCGGCGGCAGTGGACAGAGCTGGTAATCAGCTGATCGTCGGAAAATGAGGACGAGTCAACAAGAACCATCGTCAGCAGAGAGCGGTCGGGCCGGGGTGGCGGTGGTACGGTCGGTCGCTGGGAAACTCACCTTCGAGCTACATCCCCCCGCCCACTCCTTCCGGTCGAACAAAGTTGAGCTTACAATCCCAGAGCCGGGGTCAAATTGGACTCATCATGCTCATCAAAACGTGAGTGGACTACAGCCTCGTGATTGAGCTTCCGATCTCGACCCCGTACCTCCCTCGCTCGAGCTCGATCTCCTCAACTCCTCGCATGCCTCGCCCCTTGTCCGACGTCTTGCCGTCGCCTCCGATTCCGTCTCCGAGTCCAGGACTCTTGGCCTGCGGCATCGAAAAGGGCAGTCGGGAGATGTCAGCAGTGCGGCCGGGACCGCGCGAGGCACAAGAGCGAAGCAGAAAGGAGACTTACGCCACCGTGGAGGATGTGAGCCATCGCCTTGATCGAACCCATCACGTTCTTGGACCCGTACATCTTTGCCGAGATGTCCTTGATCCCGCACGCGGTGAACATGTGGTGCAGCGTCGGCGCACATCGCAGTCCGAAACCTGGACGGGCGAGGGAGAACACGAGAGCAAGAAGGGGGGCAGATCAGCAGTTGAAGAGCGAGGTAATAACTCGGCAGCTTCTCTGAACTCGTTACGCTTAGGTAGACGTGTGCACTCACCTGCTGGCCTCGCCCTCATCTGGATCACGGTCGCTCCGTACTTGATCCTCATGTTCTCCCCAGCTCCCCAGACCGTCCGGTCCTGGTACCGTCGGACGGTGTCCATGTTCTTCAACGCTGATCGCAGAGCAGATAGCAAAGAAGAAGAGGGTTCAGCATGAGACGAAGGTGGCGACGACGTCTGGAATGGACTGACCGTTGTTGAACGCCTGGTCCGACGCCTTTCGCATGATTGGGTTCTTTCCCTGCCCGATCCCGAGCAGACCCTTGGACGGAGACCCGACGATACACATGATGAAGTTCTGGGCACTGGTGGACACGCCAGCGAACGAGAGTTGATGAGCTCGAGCGACGGCAGGAAGGGAACCGGTGAGCTCGCAAGGGGAGCTCGCCGGGGGTTCAGACTCACACTCGTCCTCCCTTTGTGACCTTGATGACCCGCTTGTGGCCGAGCACAAACTTGTGCATGTCCTTGATCTCACCCTCGGACAGGCCGACCTGGGCAGACAGGATCTGCTTGGCGAGCAGCGAGTCGTCCGACGACGAGCCCTGCGCAGGGAACCGTTGAGGGATGATTGGAGGGTCGTTGGCGATGATGGGAGCGAGAGGGTCAGGGTTGGAGGCTGCAAAAGGTAAGAGTACGACCGTGTCAGTCGATGGCCATGGCAGTTGTACTCGACCGGATGCGACAGCCACGAGGCGAGCTCGGGAGGGAGGAAGGGCGAGCTCGTCCGAGCTCACGCCCTCTTTTCCCTTCCCAGCCTGTCGCCCTCCACGCACCCGAAGCAGCGCCGCTCGCTTGACAGAGACTCACGACCACAGACAGAGACTCACGGATGTCAAGGAAGGTGTCCCACTTTGCGAGCGGGTGGACAAAGCCAGGCTCGGAGGGTGGAGGGTTCTCCCTCGGGACCGGGCGGAGAGGGTCGTACGGCAGGATAGGCCACGGCATCGACCCCATCGCTCGACGAGAACAGCTACCAAGAGACCCAGCAGACGACTTGGAGGACGACGCTATTGACGAGCACGTCTGTCGCAGCAGAGAAGAGAGGGGCAGAGAGGGAGCCATGGCAGGCAAGCGGGCGGGAGGGTCGTCGTTGAGGATCGCTTTCGACGCGGAGACGTCCAGAGCCAACCTCTCGGACATACTAGATCGGTGGATCACGTCCTTCGCAACGTCATCAAAGGAGACATTCAAATATTGAACAAGAACGTCTAGTCGCAATCAGATATCTGGTCAAAACGATCAGAATCCAAGACGAGACCGTACTTCGCACACAAGCGCGAGAGGCAGAGATCGCCTGGTCTGGACAAACGCGTCTTGGACCAACTCTGACCCAAAGCCGGTCAAGAGCGGCGACACTCTCCGACCATGGAGCGTAGCCAACGTGCTTGGCCTTCGGATGTAAGGGTGCTCGCTCGAGCGTGCGGCTCTTCCCTCTGCTGTTCTCCCTGCCTCACCGTTCCACCAGCACCCAACTCGTCCCGTTCCCGGCCCAACAATCCACCACTCTACCTCCTACACCTGCCTCGCCCTCTCCGTTCCACACTCTCTTCATTTCCTCTCCCTTCCAGTCGTCTGTCGTCCCATCGCCCATGTTTCCATGCTCGTTCCATCCCCAGCCCCAGATCTCCCTCTTGTCCTCCTTGTCCAGCATCACCAGAATGTGCTCCGATCCCGCTCTCAGCTCCGCTTCTCCGTCTGGGAGAGCGAACGTCTTGGGTGGGCCCGTCTTGGGGAAGACACGAAGATCTTGTGCAGAGAGGACGAGGGAGGCGGACCAGGTGGAGGCGATATGTTCGATGGGGGAGGATGGCGGAAGAGACAGGTCGGTGGCGGGGTTGTTGGGACGACCAAGTATGCGGAGGGTTGTCGATGTCGGATCACGAGAGAGAAGGAGCGTGTGTGCGAGACCGAGGGCGAGTTGAGTAGGGGACGAGCCGGGGAGATCGAGGACGGTCGGGACGAGTTGGACCGCCGGTCGGCTCGATGTAGGGTCTGATGCAGATGCACTAGCTGATCCTTCCACTGCTACGATGCCCTGTCCGGTCGGTCCGAGGGTTCGCAGAGGTACAGACGAGAGTTGGCCGTGTCTCGCCGCCCCCCACCCAAGCACCCGCTTGCGGCCTCCTCCCCTTTCTTCGACGACGATCACCACATGCCTCGGTCCGGCCTTGAGTTCGACTACCCGCTCGTCCTCAAAGACGTGCCACCTGTGGTAACCACCTCCGACGCCACGTTGTCCGTTGGCGAGTTCGCCAAAGTCGTTTGTCCCCATCGCGAGGAGCAGACCTGGCCCGTCCTCGTCCGACTCGAACGCGACAAAGGTTGTCGTCCACGAGCAAGCAATCTTGGTGGGTTTCCATCTCCGAGGCAAGAGCTGAGATGGGACTGAGGGCAGACGGAGCGGTCGGAAGCCGGTGCAGTGGTCGTCGGACGGGTCGCCTAGCTGGCCGGTCCGGCTGTCTCCGGTCGCCCAGACTTGAGAGCCGGACTTGCGTTGGAGGAGGGCGACGGTGTGGTTGGCTCCAAAGGAGAGATCGACGACTGCTGTCGTCCCAGGTGGAGGGAACGTCGAGCGCGAGCTTTGGTCGTCTGAAGACGCGAGCTCGCAGAGGAGGAACCGGTGCGAGTCCTCAGTCCCAGAGTGCGACAACTGATTCTCGGCGTTCGAGCCAGCAGACAGGAGCACCAGGCGAGACGTTGGCGTTGAGACGCTCATCTCGAGGTTTGGCGGGCGATGGCGGACGGTGGGGAGGGAGATGCTCGGTCGAGCTCGAGCTCGCCAATGAGTCGCAACCGTCCATCTCCCGACCTCGCTCATCCCCACCTGTGCTCAGATGGATGGCCATTGACCTCGAGCTTGTCATCACCGGGGCGAGCTCTGCTGGTTGCTTTTGTCTGAACGCATCTGGCATACCGGGACGGTCGGATGGTTGACGGCCTCCAGGGGCCAGTGTTTGCTCCGTCCTGCTCGGCCACCCGCCTTCCTCGAGATCCAGCCGGTCAGCACCCCTCGGACCTAGTCGCTCGCCGCTGGAGCAGGTTCTAGCTCTGCATCGCTCGCGATAGGAGCCTCAGTTGGCCTGACGATACTCTCCGGTGGGCTCTGGTGTCCCTCCATCGGAACGACGTCCATCTCTCGGATTGCTCTTGTCCAGGTCGTCCCATCTTGGAGACGCTATTCCGACCGATCTCCTGCCGGGTCACTTGACCCGGTCTCGTGAGGCGAAGCTGATCTGTCGACTCGCTGGCAACTGCTTCTGAACGTCCACCATCGCCCCACCCATCCCCTCACTCAGCACACAGCACTCTCACATCCAGCAAAGCCAACCTCAACACTACATCATGGAGTCCGTCCCTCAGCAGATGCGAGCCCTCACCACCGTCACAGACGGAAAGAACATTGTAAGCTCCCTCCCGTCTGCTTTCCCTTCCGAGCTGGCCGGATCTGACCTCGTGCCCTTCGCTTTTGGTTCTCAGCGAGAGGGTTCCTCGATCAACGAGGTCGTCAAGATCCACCAGGAGAGGGTCCAGGAGATGCAGGGCTTCGAGACGCTCGTCCAGGTCCGAGTGAGTGCGCTGGATCGTATCCTGACGAGTTCGGGCGTGTGACTGACGTCGCCGTCTCGACTTTTGCTCTCCCTTACAGTACGTCGGAGTCTCGCCCGCTGATGTGACGTGCCTCAACATCCAGCACAAGAACACGACTCCCGGCTTTGAGCTCAGCGGAGTCGTCGTTGAGGACAACTCTGGCCGATGGAACAAGGGAGACGAGGTCTTTGGCATCGTCTACGGAGGGCTCGGCTCCACCCTGAAGGACGGTGAGTGCACTGTTCCGATGCTTCATTATCCATTCCCCTTTTCTGACCTGTGTCTCTCGTCTTTGATGTCTGCAGAGAGGCTGAGGAAGGCCCGAGAGGACAACGGAGCGTTCGCCGAGTTTGCGGTCGTGCACTCGGACCTGCTCTGCCGAGTTCCTCAGGGTGTCTCGCTCCCTCAGGCCGCCGGACTGCCCTACGCCTACCTTGTCGCGTACCAGGCGTTCGAGTTCTCCAAGTGGCCCGCCAAGCAGGCCGAGAAGCACGAGCCGGTCCTCATCTGCGGAGGGTCGACCATGGTCGGACTTGCCGCGATCGCCATCGCCCACCAGCTCGGACACCGAGTCCTCTGCACCACCTCGCCCGACCACTACTCTCTTTGCAAGTCGTTCGGCGCCGATGAGTGCTACAACGTGCGTTGTCTCGTTTGATTCTCGGGTGGCGATGCTTTGACTGTCTGCTTTGCGCTCACGCCTGGTTCTCTTTCTCTTTTTGCACCAGTTCAAGGACGACAACGCGTACTCGAAGATCCAGGAGGACACCTCGAACGATCTCCAGTTTGCGATCGACGCCATCTGCATGTCAGTCTCCATTCTCTCCTTGGCCTCTCTTTACCATGCATGCGCGAGGCTGCTTGTCTTGACGTCCTGACTTGTTTCATCTCTTCTATCTCCTCTCTATTTCCTCTCTTTCAGGGGCAACTCGACCACAACCGCGTACAAAAGTCTCGGCAGATCCGCCGGCAAGATCATTACTGTTCTTCCGCGAAACCAGACCGAGCTCAGCACCCGATCCGACATCACCATCGAGATGAAGTCAGTCGAGGCGGTCATCTCTTTTCTTTCGTTCTCTGTGACTGACTCGTTCTTCTCTCCTCTTCTTTCTTCCCTTCTTTCAGGCTCTTGACCACTGTTTGGGGACACGAGGCGGTGTGGAACGACATTGACTTCCGACCTTCGTCGAACGAGCACCAGAACGCCAAGGCCTTCTTCGCCGATCTCGGGAAGTACGTCGGCGAGGGAAAGTACAAGCACATCCCCGTCAAGGTCCACGCCAACCACGGCCTCGACGGCGTGCTCGAGTGCATGGAGCAGATTCGACGAGCGCATACCTCGGGATACAGGCTCATCGCCTGCGTCAAGGAGCACTAGTCTGAGATGCGACAAGGTGATCAAGTCTTTCCTGTAGTCTAGCCTGTCCTCTCCACTTTCGTCTCTTCGATCAAAACTCATAACCAGTAACGACTTTCTTCTCTTTCCAAGCCTTCGTAGCTTAGCTTTTCTGTCGCTTCTCGATTTCATGCCTGATGACCTTTCTCTTTTTGTAGCGAGCGAGAACCAAAGACTTTGAAAAGAGCAACATGTATCTCGTGCTCGTAATCGAGACGACCACAGAGACAGACGAGAAAAAAAGACCGCAGCGCCACACAAGCGCCTGCCGTCGGCAACCGCCCGCCTCAAGCACCAGCCCTAAGTCAACCTAGACAGAGCGAGAGATACCGGGTCGGCCCAAATCCAGACCCAAAGTCTAATCGCCCTCTAAAGCTGCGTCTTCTCCGCCTGCCTCACCTCGATTCCCTCCCCAGCCGGGTGCATCGCCGACGCATGGTGGTGATCTCCCTCCTCGCTCGACCCGGACCCAGACCCCTCCTTACTCAACACCTTCTCCACCTTGTTGTCCCCACCCGTCTCGTCCTCACCCGCGACCCTCCTCGCCTCCCTCTCCCTCGCCGCAGCCGACTTCTTCCCAAACAGCGCCATCCGTCCCTCCTTGAACTTGAGGTACACGAGCGTCACCGCGATCACCAACCAGTAGAACACATACGACAAGATCGTCCCGTACGTCGCCGTGCTCGTCCATCCAAGGATAGCGTTGAAGATCATCCACCCTCCGTTCGAGGTGATCTCTGGGTTCCCGTAGTTGACGTGCCAGACGACGTTGCCCGATCCGACGTCGTACGAGCCAGGGCCCTCACCGGTCTCGGCGACGTCGCCTCCTGCTCCGTGGAGGAACGGGTAGAGCTCGAGGTATCCGATCCCCTTGGAGAAGAGGCCGGCTCCGACGAGGAAGAGGATGCAGGTCGAGATGATAAGGAACGTGTGGAGCGCGAAAGCGGATCCTCCTCGGTAAATGAGCCATCCGACGAGGAATCCGGCGAGGAGACCGACGATGACGGCGATGGGCGTGGCGGAGGCGGGTTGCGAGATCGAGACTCCGGCGACGAAGATGACGGCCTCGAGACCTTCTCGGAGGACGGTGATGAACGGGAGGAGGAAGAGGGCCCACTTTCCACCCTGGGCCTCGGCCTCCTGCTTGCTGTTGTCGACTCCGACGGCGTGCTCCTCGGCGGAGGGGGTCGTGTGCTTGTGCGACTTCTTGAACATGGACTTGAGCGAGGTGTTGGCGTCCGGGTCCGTCTGGTGGAACGCAGCCTGGAGCTTGATGCGCCACTTGGCTCGGGAGCGGTCCATTCGACTGGCAAAAAACAAAGCAGGGTAGCATGCGAGGGTCAGCGCGAGCAAAGGACGGAGGAGAGAAAGAAAGGAGACTGGATAGAGTGACTTACAGGAAGGCGACTCCCATGATGAGGATGACGAGCGAGGCAATGATGGAGAAGACACCCTCCCAGATGGCCTCCGAGTTCTGCCACAGGTTGGACAGCTTGGTGTAGAAGACGGCAACAAACGCAGCTCCGATCGCGAACGCGATCAGGAGACCAGACAGAGCACCGGCCCATATCTGCGAGGAAGAGAAGACAGATCAGGCAGGGTCAGTACGATATCGAATGGTTGTGTCTTCTCGCTCAAGGGGACGTCGAAAGACGACTCGGGGAGCCAAGAAGGCCGGGCGAAGCAGATCGGATCGCGTGGGGAAGAGAGAAACGGGCCGCGACTGACCTGAACCCGCATCCTCTTGATGAGCCCTCTGACCCGCTTGTCATTCTCCTCCTTTGTTCCCTCAAACTTGGATCCATACACGAGCTGCTCGACGAACGAGAGCAGCACAGAGATGATGATCGACGCCTCCTGTGGAAGAGAAGAGGAAGAAGAGAAAGAGGAGGAGCGAATGGGAGGAGGGCAGGTCAGAAAAAGATCTCGGGGCCTCGACTCGCATGCGAGCTAGCGCACGACGGGCTCGGAGAGGGACGAGAGCAAAAGAGAGTGCAAAGGAGGGACGTACGATCGTCTCTCGGACTGAATGAGCATAGCAGAAAGGTAGGTGGACAGTGGAAAGAGAGTGCGAAGGGCGTAGGCGAGAAGGAAGAGGCGTCGAGGGTGCAGGAGAGGGAAAGTCGGGCGAGGTTGGGGTCAGCTCGCGACGTTTTGTTCGGCTCACCAGATCGTCCACCTCCAACGCAACACACTCCCCAGATGAGAAGGAAGAGGTCGAGGACGTACAGATGATGAAGAAGATGGGTACGGAGAAGAGATCCTTGGCCATGATTGCAGACTACCGGACGGAGGAAAAAGGGAAAGGGAGGGGAGGTCTGTCCGGCGAATGGCGCGACGCGAGAGCAGAGGGCAGATCGAAGCAAGGGAGAAAGAGTGTAGACCAGGTCAGCATACGACTGAGCACTGGAGGAGAGTGAGAGAGGAGGAACGTACAGGTTGGGTGAAGAGACGATGGCTGTTGAGAGAGGAGAGAGAGGGACGAGCGGCAGAACGGGCGCATTCTTCTTCCTGTCCGCCCATCAGATTGGAGGCAGGCCAATCGGGTCGAGAGTCAGATTAACTGCGCAGAGACGGCGACAGGGAGGAAAGCCGGGGGCAGATGCGGGGAGGCGAGGGCGACAGGCGGACGAGGTCGGCCGACTCGACCCTCTGCGCGAGCTCACTCGTGCCTTCTCGCTTCCTGCCCACCTCTTCTCCTGCCCTCCTGCCATCTACTTGTCCCACCCAACCGTCTGCTCCATTGAGGTCCATCGTCGATGTCGGTCGTGCTCTAGATGTGAGATCTATTCGCGTCTGCCTTGCCAAGCGGCGGTCGCTCGGAGACAGACGATCTCCCCTTGCGAGGCCGCCCCACGCCCCGCTCTCGTTCGCTCGTCTCCTCCGAACGACCATGATTCGCCCATCAGCAACGATCCCTTCGGCAGCTCGTGTCCGTGGTGGTCGGAAGGAACCACCACCATCACCACCCCTCGCAGGTCACGAGGTCATGCAGCCGATCAGGTGACTTCGGGTCGACCTCAAACGCGGAGGAAACCCCACCGACGGAGCAGAAGTTTCTCGAGCTTTCATGCTCTTTCCCCTTCCTGCGCTATATAAGCTGACCTCAGCAACTTCGCTCTGATTTACCACCACCACTGATCTTCTACCCACTACACATCCCAGCCTATCAGCACACCCGACGCACTACACATCCCAGCCTATCAGCACACCCGACGATGGCCCTCCGACGACCTTTCCTGCACGCGTTCGACTCTCCCGCGACGTTCCCCTCCTCCTTCTGGGGCGGCTCCTCCCTCTTCCAGACCCCCTCGTTCGAGCATCTCACCAACCAGGCCGCCTTCCCGCCCGTCTCGATCGAGGAGAAGCAGAACGGGTTCGAGATCGTCGCCGAGCTGCCTGGGATGAGGAGGTACGTCCATTCCGCCTTGTCCTCGATGTGTGTGCTTGTAGGCATGTGATGGACCAGCTGACGACGTGTCGTCTCTGGACGTAGGGACGAGATCAACGTCTCCCTCGGCGACCAGAACCGAAGAATCATTTTCGAGGGCAACATGCATCGATCGACGTCGGCTGGCACTCCAGGCCAGATCAGAAAGGTCGAGCAGGGACAGGCCCAGGCGCAGGACGGAGCGAAGCAGCAGCAGCAGCAGACCGCTATCGCTCAGCAGGGCAACGGAGCCGCTCCGGGTGAGTCTTGATTCACTCCCGGTCCTCTCATCTTCCTCACGCGGTGGAGCCTGACCCTGTTTTGTTGTCTTGTGGATGGTCAGATGTCATCACCCGATCGACCCGAGGTAACTTCCTTGTGGACGAGAGAAGAGTCGACAGGCAGTTCCATAGGTCGTTCACCTTCCAAACGTGAATCGGCCTTTCCTCTCTTTTTCTCCTCTTCAGCACGTCCGCTTCCTACTGACCCGTCACCCTCTCTCCGTGTGTCTTTTTGTCAGGCCCCTCAACCCCTCCTCGGTGAAAGCCAAGCTCGAGCACGGCATGCTTAAAGTCTCTGTCAAAAAGGCCACTCAGGACGAGGGCACTCACTCGATCCAGATCGAGTAGACGACGCCTACCGACGTGTGTCTCTTCCTCACCTTCTCCACCTTCTCTTCTTTCCCCTTCCATGTAGTCGCTCTCAAACTCACAAAGCAGTAACGACCTCTTCTCCGTCTCACAATCTCATGCCTGACGTGCTCTTCTTCCAGTCCGTGTATGCAAGTTCGCGAGAGCAGCTGAATTACATTCAAGGGATGATATAGAGACGTGCGAGAGAAAGAAGTACGGCGAAAGGGACGGTGCTGATAAAAAGATAGATAGAAGTGCGTGGGAAACGAGAAAGAGTCTAGAGTGTGTGTGTGACGATGCGAATAGGGGGAAAGTAAGTAAGAAGCGAATAGCGAAGGACAGAGAGAGAAGAGAGGGAAAAGTCCAAAGTGAATGTGCCAGAACGGGCGGTGGGTGCGAAGAGTCCTACACGGTGAGGGGTAATAAGGGTCGGCGGGAAGTAAGTAAGAAGAGTAGTGACCGTCCAAGAAGAGTGTCCAAGAAGTCTAGTCCCGTCAGGGGTCCATCAACCCACTCGGACCTGCCCGCGTCTCCTCCTCGTCCTCGTCGTCCTGCTCGTCCTCCTCCGCACCTGACGCAGACGCCTTGCTGACCTCGTCCATCCTCACTCCTCTCGACCTGCTTCCATCTAGATCCAGCCCAGCGATTGTCGTCGGCAGCCCAGCGAGCGAAGCCTGCTTTGGGTCGAGATCAAACGCCTCGTACGTCGGCGCAGATGAACCCGTCGCCTGCGGTCCTCCTCCCGAGAAGGATGGCGTCGGTACCCCTGACGAGGCGAGGGTGGTGGACGTTGTCGAGGACGCGTGGTACGCTGGTGTGGACGACGAGGGAGGCGTCTGCGCGTCCATGCCGACGACAAAGTCGGTAAAGTCAAACGACCCGCTTCGCTCTGTCGGCACGGGCTGGTAGGCCGGCTGGAGATGTTGCGGGACAGACGACTGAGGCTGATGGAGCGTCGAGTGGTAGGCGGTTGGAGAGGTGCCGTGATGATGATGGGTGGCATTCGAGGATGGGTCGTAGATCGAGGGGGACGGAGCCGGACCGCTGCCGTCTTGCCGACTGCCGGGATGGGTGCTGTATCCAAGGGAGGAGGCGCTCGAGCCGGCAGACGGGTTGAACTCGAGCGAGGTCGAGCCAGACGTGTCCGAGCCGGTCGAGCTGTACCGCGTCTGCAGCAACGGCTGAGTCGGGCCAGGGAAGTCGGCCTGTGGGTGCTGGGGGGGAATAGGGTAGCCGGCAGGCTGGTAATGAGGCGCGTGTGGTGGAGGAGGGCCCATGTGCTGCTGCTGATGTTGAGAGAACGGCTGGCCGGCGTAGGCGGGCGATGACTGGGCGTGGTGGGGGTTGTTGACGGGCACTTGCTGGAGCGGTCCAGGCACTCGAGGAGGCGAGGGCGGGCCTCGTTCAGGGTTGTCGTACGCAACAGACTACAGGAAAACAGACAGCGAAAGAGTCAGTTCGGAGAGAAGAGGATCAAGCTGGCAGAGCGAGACGGGGACTGACGTATTTGCTGATGATTTTGATGAGCGCGTCCCCAAAGCTGTTCCACTTGAACACCTTTACGTCCTTCTCAATGTTTCTCGGCTTGGGTTTCGGGAGACCCATGACGAGCTTGAAGAACTCCTCGGTCGAGGGCTTGTTCTTTGAGACGGTGTCGGGCTTGAGGCCCTCGAGGTTGCGTCGGATCCGGTTCTTCTCCTCGACCGAGAAGCGCACGCCGATGAGGGCCTCGAGCAGGTAGATGGTGTCAACCGAGGTGACGTAGCATTCGTTCGTGTCCTCGCGGTAAATGCACGAGATGACGATCGAGTTTTCGACGTAGTCGGCCTGTGCGATCGGCCTGAAGGCGGCGTGGATGGTGCCCTTCTCGTGCCTGCGCCAGAACTGGATCAGACGACGCCGGCTCGCCCACTCCTCGGCGTTCCAGCCGATCGCCATCTGCGCGAGGTCGCCCTGGAGGAGGAGACACGCCTTGGTCGTCCCTGGCGGCTTGGATCCGGGCGGGCCAGCCTGGACGGCAAACGTCTCGCGACCGTCGACGGCCCTGGTGACCATGCCAGGACTGGGGTGCTTTGCTCCTCCCGAGGTCGGAGCCGCTCGCTGTGCCTTTGGCGTCCGAGGGAGCTGGAACGTGCGGACCATGAGCGGGGCTGCCTCGGGGCCGGCTTGTTGACGCATCTGCTGGTTCCCGCTCGGCGGGGTCGTCGGCGACAAGCTCTGCGGGTTGATGGTCATCGGCTGGCTCGGTGAGGGAGGTACGATCGCAGCAGGCACGTTGTGATGGCGGGACGACGACGACGACGGGAGCGGGGGGGGAGCCGACCAGAACGCGGGGGACGCCTGCCCTCCAGGCTGAGTAGACAGGTACGCCTGCGAGGTAGACGACCCAGACGTCGCAGACGGAGGAAGAGGAGAGGACGACGTGTACTCTCGGCCCGACGAGTGGGACGGATCGGGATCATACGAGTCTGGGGAGGAGAAGAGGACGAGATGGGCAGCCGAGCAAGGAGGGAGGGGGGCGGACCCGTCAGCCACAATCCACGCTCGATGGGATCCGATCGAGCAGATCCCGCTTGAACGAAACGCCACTCACAGCTGCCTCCCTGTCCTTGCTGGACGTCAACCTGCAGATACGGAACAGGTCCTGCACCGCCGACGACGGTAAAGTCCTGGGCGGCCCCGTAGCCAAAGTGGTCGTGCTCGTGGGGAGGGGACCCTCGACGACGAGGCGAGCCGCCGATGAGTGGCGATCCGGGACGCTTGTGCGAGACGGGCTGATGTGTCGACGCTGGAATCGCCATAACGAAGGACGGGAAGGGGTGAGCGGGCCAGTCTGGACGGGAGCGGGACGCGTGCGAGCAAGGGAAGGAAGGAAGAGAGCGAAGAGCCAAGCTGACCTCGTACGTGATTGCGACCCCATCCTCCGACGTCCACTGACGGAGGCTGACCAGGTCCACCTGCTCCAGAGAGGTACTCAAACTCTCCAAACCAGACACGCTCGAGCACACGCTCGTCGTCGTCCGAGGCGGTCGCCCCGAGGATCTCGCAATGGATCCCGACCCGACCGCCGATGCCGACCTTGCCTGCGGAGACAACCTCGTCCCAAAGCGGGACCGTACAGCTGAGCGTGAGGTCCTGTCCTCCTGGTGCTGCTGTCGCTGATCCTGGCGAGCGTCCGACCTTTGTGGCGAGCGGGAGGGCGCCAAAGCAGAGGCGGATCGTCTTTGCCGGCGGGTGGGACGGATCCGACTTTGACCCTTGCTGGGGGAACAGCGTGCACTGCACGTCGAGATCAATCACCGACGTGCTCGCGTACCCTGCCGAGGGCGTGTACGTGTGGATCTTGAGGTACCGAGAGTGGTGAGGGTACGCGCCCGTCAGAGGCTGCGTCGCCGGCATCAGACTCGAGCCACCTGGCGGTCCCCCTTGGTACGGCGCCTGGTACGACGGCTGACCAGACGACTGGTAAGGCGGTCCGTACGAGCTCGACTGGTACGACGGTGACGGCTGAGACGAGTAGTACGACGTCGAGGAGGACGGATGCGGGTTGTATGCACCCGGGGCCGATGGTTGGAGGTGCGAGGGCGCCAGAGCAGGCGGCGGAGCGTGGCCGACCGTCGAGGCGCGGACGTGAGCGGGATGCGGGTCGGGATGGTACATCGTCTGGAGCACAAGAAAGAGTGCAGGCCGAGTCTAGATCACTGCTGACGACGAGCGAAGAGAGCGAATGACCTGGGAGGAGGAGGAGACGAGGAGGAGATGGAGAGGTCAGTCTGAGGTCTCAGACCGGACGAGGTCGTCGGACGAGATCGTACAAGCACAGACAGACACTGAACCCGAGCAGAACAAAGACAAGGTATGTAGGCTGATGGAACTACTGATAGACGAGGGAGAGCTAGCCTCTGTGACCCTCGTCTGCAAGCGCGTCGACGACAGTGGCCGTTCAGGACGGGCAGACGACCAACAGCTCGGTCGCCGGATGAGGACGCCCCGACACTCGTCCGTCGCGAGGTCGCATCGTCGACTCTGGCCATCTATCACTGCATTCCCATCTGCTATCAAACACAGTGACTGACGAGCACGATGATCGCGTCGACAGTAGCGTGTGGCAGTTGAGCTGCTGACAGCGATCAGGCAGAGCGGAGGGCGTGGGCGAGACACGGTCGCCCTCTGTGTGATCCATCCTCGTTCTGCTCGCCTCGTCCTCCTCTGCTGATCGTGTCTGACTACATGATGAAAGGGAGATGGTAGATGTTGACTCACTGTATTAGTCCTGATTAAGGTACTGGTCCCGGTTGTTTGAAGGAGAGGGGGCGAGGGAGGGAGGGAGAGACGGGGGGGGGGGGTGTCTGAGTCGCTCAGTCGGAGGTGAGTGGAACTCGAGCGAAGAGGGGTCGCTCGCTGGGAGAGGACTGCGAAATCGGAGGGGATGATTAGGTTGGGGGTAAGGACCGACGCTGGCAGGGCAGAAGGAGCGAGACACCAGTCTGACACCCAAAGGTGGTTCACCGCCGGATGGGGGGTCTCACACCGTCTGCTCTAGCAAACACGACAGAGACCATCCTCTGACGCCAGATGAGAAGATCCTACGTACCAGACATGATACGCAGACCAACAAGACCTCCCGTTGGATAGCACATGGGCTAGGTGGCTGCGAGGGTGATGACCAGGGCCGTGCGGGACGGGATGAGGGAGGGAGGGAGGACTGGTGAGCTCGAGCTCTCCTTCCGCCGGATCTGTTCGCGTGGCGATCCACGCTCTGGTGCCCCTCCAATCTCCGCCCATCCGACAAAGAAACAACAACACCCTGATCCGGACAGGGCTCATCGTCACCTGCCTCGACCCAGACACCAACATCACTTCACCCGAATCACGATCAGTGCGCGTCGCTCAACCGACCGGCTCCGGCGGACACGACAACAGATCGACAACCGCCTCGCTCTTCTCCGACGCAGCTCGCTCGCTCGGCACAGACACCGACAGGTCCTCAGCTCGGGATCCATCCTCCCAGCTAGTCCTCCCAGCCAGCCAGACAACACCTCGGACGTACTCGTACGTCTGGGCGAGCTCATCACCCACGAGTCTGTCAGTGGCCGAGTGGGCCGGTCCCAGCCGTGGTGATGTTCTCTCCGCGGGCTCAGAGAACACCAGACGCTCCGGTTCCGCATGAGCTTTGGATCTCACGAGCTCTGCTACTCTTGTCATGCCACCCATTCGACTGAACGTCCATGCTGCTTCCCTCTGAGCGTCTGCGAAGTGAACCATCGAGACCACCTGCCGCACGCATCCAGGCCAGCCGCATGGGAGGTAGTAACCCTGCCAGGTTCGGGAGTCTAGCGACCATGACTTGGCTGAATCAAAGATTGCCATGCCTATGAGGCCTAGCCCTTGGCGGCAACACGCAAGCTACGACTCGACAGAGGGTGAGCAGGCGAGGCCCACTGAGCTCAACGATGCGAGCCCACCCTCCGTCGACCGGTCCTCCAACCCCGATGGACCTCCCCTCCTCCCGTCAGCTTCTGTTCACGTCCACGACGGACGCAGCGACCACTGAGGAGGTACACTCGAGTGCAGTTTGGGACGTCCATCCCGGTCTGAGGGCGGCTGAGCTGTCGCGAGTGAAGGGACGGTGCGCTCTCCCTCTCGCTTGACCGCTGCCGCTTCTCTTGGGCGACACGCGCTCTCACAGCAGTCAGGACGACTCTGCCCTCTTCAAGGTCTGCTCGCCGTGTCTTGGAGCCCCTGCTGGACCATGCGGATCTTGCCAGGAGGTGTGATGGCCGTCTGAGGGGGGACCTCAACGCCTGCTCCGACTCGAGACGAGCGACGGGACCTGCCCTCTCAAAGGTCCCACCTCGCGCTCTCGTCGTTCCTGGCCGGCGTCTGGGCCTGATGGGATGCGTGCTCTCTCTCGCTTTCGGGTCAGGCTTCCGTCGGAGGCCGACGGGGAACAATCTAGGTGGTTCTGGCGTGCCTGGCGAGGGAGGCTGCCCCTGGCCATCTGGTGGTTTGGTCCGATCCTCCTCCTCCCCGTACGGACGACCATCGAACCCGACAGCAGGACGAGGTCACTCTCGTCACTCTCCCACCCCTCCCTCCCAACCACCACCACCACACCGACCTGATCACCAAGAGCGTCCCTAGCACGCTTACGTTTCGACTCGCGCTCGTCCCGGATCGTCCCCGCCTCATCGGCCTCGCCGGCTGCTTGCCCCGTTGCAGCCCTTCCCCCTTCCGCCCTCCCTTCCTCCACACATCTCACTTCCCGACTCTGCCACTCGACCTACCCACCATGTCAACCTCTCAGACGTCAACGTCCTCGACCTCTTCTTATGCGTACGAGCTGTCGCCACTGTCATCGTCCCCGTCCCCACCGGCGTCCGATGGGAGCCGACCCGTGCCTGGCAGGACTGCGCTCAAGATGCAGCGATCGGTCTCGTCCCATCCGCTGTCGAGGACGACCTCGTCCGCCCTCACGCCGCCGTACACGCCCTGCAAGCACCTCGAGGACCAGGAGGAGGCCACGCTCGTCGGTGGAACCGATCAGAGGCAACCCCCGTCCAGGGCGCTCAACGTCGACGACCGAGCGCAGATGGACGAACTCATGAGCCTCCCATCCACCAGGAAACACTGCGGTCAGTCTGATTCTTTCCGGTCACGTTTGTGCCGAAACTCCACGCCTGACCTGCTCGTATCCATCCTTGACGTTTCACTTTGCCACGAACAGACATGGCTGCCGAGGTCATCAACCTGATTGTCCCGGGCCAGTACGCGAGCTCAACCCTGACGGTCGTCCAGAAGATCAGGGCTTCGGAGGAGCACATCCGCAGGCTCTCTCGAGCGATTGAACGATGGGCTTCCATCTCGCCTCATCCCGTCAGTCACACACCCTCTCTCTCTCGCCACTCGCAGATCACTCGAGTTGAGCTGATCTTGGATCTCCCTTTCGTGAACCTCTCTAGCTCTGCACCCTGATCACCAGCGTGATCTACCTGGAGAGGTTGTCGGCCCTGCATCCCGGCATCTTCAAGGAAGGTGAGTGTCATCCGGATACATCGCTGTTGCTTCGACAGTGACTCACCTGGACTGATCGCCCCTTTTTCTTGTCACTCCCAGCCACCTCGCCGGATACGCCTTCACGCCTAGCCTTTGCTGCGATGATCCTGGCGCTCAAGTTTACCTGTGACGTCTCGCACGTGAACGGGTCCCTCGCTCGCTTCACCTCGTGGACGGTCGAGGATGTCAATTTGATGGAGACCCAGCTGCTCGAGGGCCTCGACTGGAACGTGTGGATTTCGTCCAAGGAGTGAGTCGCCCTACCCAGTCCAGTCTCGCGACACTGGCTGACCCGGTCGGTCTCATTTTCCTCGTATCAGACTTCTTCACCGAGCGGAGCGGAAGGATTCTGGTCCATCTTCAGCCTCGCTATCCACGTCCGACGCGCGTCCGCGCCCGCACCGCTCAACTCGCAGACAAGCTCGGCTTCGATCTCGGCTCCTGGGAACCTATTCCTCATGCTGCCCAGGGCGGGCGTGCACGAGAAGCACTGGCGAGGAGGACTCGTTCGCTCTCCCGGCGAGGCCGGCAGTCGGATCGAACGAGGAGAGCCTGACGAGACCGTCTGGAGAGCGGGGAGACTGCAACGAGCGGCCTCGTACCCACCCTCGAGCAGGAGACGACTGAGCAAGACGGTCGCGCCCATCCTGCCAGAGGTCTTGCTCGAAGGAGGAGAAGCCGTTGAAGCCTCACATAAGACCTTGCGAAGACGGTGAGTCCATGTCTGATCGTGCGTGAGCAAAGTTAGTGGCCAGCGCTGACCTCTGCTTGTTGCCGCCGCTTCAGAGACTCGCTCTGATGAGGCATAGTGGCAGCTCTCTCTTATTCGACTCCTTCCAGATCGCTCGCACACTGTATCGTCATTGTACATTCTTCCGTGGCCTCGCTTTATGTTTCGTATCCCTGTCTTCTCTCTTTCGTTTCGCTTGACTCTTTTACCTGTCCAGTTTCGCGCTCTTGTGCCTGTCTTGGCACGGACCTACTCTATCCCGTAGCATAGCACGTCTCAAGTCACCTTATATACGATATCCGAACACTCGGTGAGGCTCTTTGCGGCAGTGCAGACGAACAGACGGACTGACGAGTCCTGAGGGGAGTTGCCCGGAGCGGACGCATGAGGTACAACCGAGTCAGCCGCCAAGACCTGTCCCGTCTCTGGAGCTCTTCTCTACGACGGACCAGAGGCAAGGGAAAGTCTTCCTTCCGTCTTTGCTGACTGAGCAAACAGGCTCAGAGCCCGGCCGACGGACTTCCGGTCGTGCAGCGCCCGCGCCGTCGGACGTGCCCTGTTTGGTCCTCCTCCCTTTTGAAGTTCTCGCCGCTACTCATCCGCCAACAGCATCACCTCTAAATCCGAGAACAACTCTCTTTCACTCAAACCACCCTCAGACCTACCTAAGCTATGAAGGTGCGTCCAGCGGTCGACGTCTCGTTGCTCAGGACTCCGTGAGAAGGGTCCGGAAGGTTGACAGTCGAGCTCACCATCATTCGGATTCATTCTTCCTCGCCTGCTTCACCGGTTCCCCCTGCCTCTCCCAGATCATCAGTCAAGGTATGTCCATCCTCGTCTTATTCCTCTCGCCCTTGTGCTCGATCTCGTGTACGGCTTGGCTCCTCCCTCAGCCAAACCGACGACGAACGAGGCTTCGCTCATGAAACTCGAGCTCACCCCTCCCTGTCCTCCCCTACATCGCATGCCTCCGCTCTGCAGAGGAAGCCGATGAGCACCACCGCGTCTCCATCATGGGAGGAGTCCGAGGTGGCATCGGAGGAATCACAGCCTCAGCCATCATCTTCCCTATCCTGTACAAGTACACAAACTACTACCGGTCAGCCCCAGCTCGCCTTGCCAGGGCTCACTCACCATACCTGGACCCTCCTGACACCCTCTTCGCTCTGCCTCGTCACCAGGACGCTTCCTGCTCCGCTGAAGGCTTTCGGAGTCGTCTTTGTCGTGATCCCTCCCATGGTGCGTTGTCTTCTCTGTCCGCCCGCTCGCTTGCCGGGTTCCGTCACCACCCGTCGCGGGGGACCCCGTCCTCCTCTCCATCGACCCACTTTTCTCCTCTCATGCTGACCTCTCCCTCTTACCCCTTCCTCCTCGCGCCCTGCAGATCATCAACGCCGAACACGCCGGCACAGCTTTCGAGAAGGCCCAATGGACCGGCGTCGGAAAGCAAGAACTCGACGCCCAAGCCGCCCGCTCAGCCGCCGCCCTCTCTGCCCTGTCCGACTCGGAACGACGCACAAAGTGGATCGTCGACCACAAGTACTCGCTCGTTGCGGGAGCGTGGGCCGGGTGCATGGCTGTGACGGGGGTGGTGTTGTGGAGAAGGAAGGATCTCACGGGGATGCAGAAGGTGATCAACGCGAGGATCATTGCGCAGACGGCGACGGTGGCGTTGATGGTTGGCGCGATGGGGGCGAGTCAGTTGGGGAAGGAGGAGAAGGTGGAGAAGGTGAGTGGTTTCCATATTCCTGGTCGGTGGCTGAAGGACTGTTCCCTGACCCCTCCATGCCCGTGTCCGTCCTTCCTCTGCAGAAGGAGCCCGACCACTCCTGGGCCAACATCCTCGACGCCACAGAACGAGAGAAGCAGGAGCACGCCAGGGAGAAGCTGCTCCAGGCCCACGAGCTCTTCCGACAAGGAAAGGAGGACTCCGCAAGGGTCGTTGCATAGCCGACATCTCGCCCACGCGTCTGCACGTAGTCGACAGTCGCTACGCAGCTTCCCGCAGTCTTGCACGCCTCTCTCTCTCTCGAGGGAGATCCCACTAGACGATTCATGCCCAACACGCTGTAGCTTTACCCTCACTCACATCTCAACTTTCTGTACGATACAATGCACCTCCTACCGATGCGCGAGTCCAAAAGTTATGATCATCATCTCCTGTCCATCCCGTTCCATCTCAGTCAGCTAGCTGCCCATCCCTAGCTCGACCCCACCAGCTCTCGAGTTCAACTCGACCCTTGCTTCACCCACGACCCCGTCCCAACTGACGCCGCCGTCTGCGACCGTCTTCCCTGCTCCTCCTTCGTGAACGTTGAGGTTCACATCAGGCACTCGACCTTCGATGGGTGAGGATGAGAAGCGGGAGGGATTGAAGCGTCCACCGAAGCAAGTCGAGAGGAACGTGCCGGAGAAGGTCGGAGGGAGGATCACTGCGATGTAAAAGATCAGACGTCAGTGAAGCAAGACAGAGAAGGATCTGAGGGAGATGGCGAGGACGAACCGGATATGGATCCGATGAGAGTCGAAGCAGTGAGTCGGAGCGCGACAGCGAAGGGTGTAGTCTCGGCGAAGCCGAGAGAGATGACTCCCGAGCGGGTGTGTGCGTCGAGGGTGGCGGTGGCAGCCTTCACTTCAGACCAACGTGCGCGAGGAGGCAGGATCACGGATGAGGAGGAAGAAGAGTGGGCGAGGGTGATGTTTGGGAGGAGGAGATGCCCGCTGGGGTGGAGAACAGAGCACGGGAGAGGAAGAAGTCAGCGATCTGGACGGGCGCCAGGGAATTTCGGCAAGGGTACGCACTAGCCGAGAGCGATCGTAGAGGTCGAGTCACTCCCCAATGTAAGAGGCCTCCGCGATGCGGGGTCCGCTTTGACGAGTCCCGTTGCGATTCGAACCTCGAGTCGATCATGGACGGTCACGTTCGAGAACGAGAGGTCGCCGGCGAGTGAGATGACAGACAGAGTGTCTGCTCGTACGTCGAGGAGGTCGGCCGATCCAGCTGTTGCGCTCAAGCTGAGCAGACCGAACGACGTCTTGGAGGAGGGTGAAATAATGAATCGGTTGGACAATATGCTGAAGAATGAGACGTCGGTCATCCGACGGGGCGGGAGGAAGATCCTGAGAGAGCGGAAGACGACGTCGTGGGCTTTGGACTTGGGCTAGCACATGAAAAGAAAAGGATGTCAGTCTTGCCTCGTCAACCTAATCAAACAGGGCGCTACGGTTAAGACGAACGTAGATGCCGACCCCACCCGCTGCCCGTCCACGTCGCCTCTCCTCGGGATGATCCATCCTGCACACCTGGACCGAGTCCAGCTCAGACCGCTGCTCGTACGCGACTGTAACATCCACGACAACCAGATCGTGCTGGCCAGTCCGAGAGGGCTCGACCGAGACGGAGTCGAACGAGGGGAGGTCTGATCCGTCTGCGCGGACGAAGAAGCGGTCCAAAGGGGTGTCGAGAGCAAAGTCGAAGCGAGCGGTGGTTTCTGACCGGTCGTCTGTGAGGTGAGCGTGCGATGAGGAGGGAGGGAACGGGTTGCATCTGATTGGGGAGCCTTGATCGGATGGAGGGAGCGGCTGGGGCAGGATGATCAGAGATGTCAGCGAGGGACAGAGAAGCTGCACTGACTCTTGAACACAGACGCAGACGTACGATAGACCGGTCCCAGCTTCACAAGGACGAAAGAACGGCATACAGTGAGCTTAGTCGAGCGCGTCAAGGTGAGCTCGACGCAACTGACCTCTTTCCGTATCTGTCCTCGTCCGACCGATGATCCCCACCCGGAGTTGCGGAGGCAGACGGCGTCGCGCTCGCCGAACTCATCCATGTCGAGTGCCTTGCCTTTGACGTCGTCGTCGTCTTCTGTGGTTCGTCCGGCGACCTTCCTCCTCTCGCTGGATTGACTCGCTCTGCCGCCCAGAACAGCACAAACACCGCCACCACGACGACGAGCACGAGCAGACAGTGGCCGACCTGACGGACAGGCCACGAGCGCGGGAGAGCCAGTCTAGTGTAGCGGTGCTCTTCCTCCGGCGGGGTGTAGGCAGGTGGAGGGGCGTCGGACGTCGAGGATGAGCTTCCCTCTGTCGGCGTGGGCCGATCTGCTCGAGCCGACGAGGAAGCGAGGAGAGCGTCCCTCTCGGTCGGAGAGGCTGATGACGCTCGTGGTCGGGCTGGTTTGCTGTCGAGAATCATCCAAGAACCGTTCGCCGCGGTGTGCTGGTCGTTAGGACGCAGGCTAGCCCATGACGGCCAAACCCAGGCGAGGTGAGCTCGACCAATCTCCTCTTCCTCACTCTCGCCTCCCACGTCCATCAGCCGGCTCATCACCTTGTGACAACCTCAGCGATCTCTTGTGGGTCGACCTGAGCTCATCAGCTTGGAGAGTTTCTCGCAATGAGGTTGAGGTACCAGAGCTGGCGCGTCGGATGGTGGTCCGGCCTGAGTCCTCTCTTCTTCACCCCTCTCGACCATCCTCTTCACCGCCCTCCCCGAGATTGTGAAGCGTTGGGGCAAGCCTGTCGGTCGAGTCAAAGTCTACGCTGGCGAACAAGTCGTCATCCGAGCCGAAACGGACTGGGCTGGAGAGGCTCTAGGACTTCGGCTCTGTCGGCTCCCATTGCCTCTGTCCATCGGTTCGGTCGACGTTGATCTCTCGCGCAGGCGTCTCCGTCAAACGATAGCTTGACGCCTGATTGATAACGCGGGTTGGGTCATGTCCAAAAGCGGGTGCCGTTCGGCGTGGACGGTGGACCGACCGGCTTCTAATGCCTCTCAGGTCAGCCTGCTTACGCTCAGGTTGCGACCGGTCGATCCCTTATGGTGCACGACAGAGACGGTCGACCCCAAAAGCCTTCCAACAACGACATCGACATTCAAGTCGTGAGTTTTTGCTCTTCGTTCTTGCCTTTCGTCAAAAATTGTCCCCTCATTCATCCTGGGGCTCGACTGACGCTCTCGTCCTCCGTTTGGTCCTCCTCCGCCTTCGGCTGCCGGCCCTCCCCAATGTCTTCGATCCGAAGCCATGTCCTCCCCGCATACATCCTCCCGCAACGCATCTCAAGCTACGCTGGCGGATCCTAGCGCGCTCGAGCAGGGACCCGAGCGAACCAACATTGAGCACAAGGACGAGAGCAGCAGTCCTCGGCTGCACCGGGTCGTCTCGCCGTAAGAGGCTATTTCCCTCCCTCCGTCGTCCTCTCCTCTTGGCCGCTTTGCTGACCGACCCGTTCCCTGCCATCCTTCCTCTCTCCGTTGTTGCTTATCAGAGGTGCGATAGGACCGTTTGGATCATCCGCTCCCGGAGCTGGCGATACTACCGGCCTCCCCCCGCCGCACTCAAAGGCGGAGGCGGACGAGGAGCAGCGCGAGCTCGATCACGCCGATGAGGTCAGGGAGGAGAAGGGGGAGAAGAACTGGGAAGTCAAGTTTGAGGAGGGAGACATGGAGAACCCGATGGTAAGTCCATCCAAGATACTTTACAGATGGAGGAAGGTCTGCTCGCGAGGAGGGGTCTTCCTTGCCGGGGTCGAAGCGTGGGCCGGCATCGATGCCGGGGCGGACTCAGTGTCATGCACGACCCAAGCTGACCCCCTCCGACTGCCTTCCTTGCTTCTCCAGAACTGGTCCAGTCGTAAACGCTGGTATATCTGCTTTTGCAGTGCGTTAGCGGTTTTGAACTCGACCTTCTCGTCCTCTGCCCCGTCGGGAGTGGTGCCAGAGATGATGAGGCATTTTGGGATGAGCTCAGAGGTCGCGACGCTCGTCATCTCGGTACGTGCACAGACCTCGCTCCTCCTCATGCCAACGCATCTAACTTGCTTGTCTGTTTTGCAAAGCTCTTTGTCGCTGGCTACGTTGTGGGACCGCTGTTCTGGGGCCCGATGAGCGAGACGTACGGCCGACGGAACCTGCTCATCATCGCTTTCGCCATCTACTTTCTGCTTCAAATCGGCTCTGCTCTCGCACCCAACACGGGTGCCGTTCTCGTCTTTCGGTTCCTGGGGGGGATTGCGGCGTCCTGTCCTCTGGTCGTGTCCGGTGGCGTGTTGGGGGATGTTTTCCCCCCTGCCGTTCGAGGAATGGCCATCTCAATCTTCGTCGTCGCTCCGTTTGCTGGACCTGCTATCGGACCCATCGTCGGTGGATTCCTCGCGGACGCTGGCCAGCCGTGGGATATCTTGTTCTGGGGTGAGTCAAGCTCAGGTTGTCTGGGTCAAACCCCGTGTGCTCTATCTTGTCGGTACTCACCCTCAGACTCCCTATGTCCCAGTACTCTTTGCCTTTGCGGGATTCTGCCTTGCTCTGATCATCTTCACCCTTCCGTACGTGCCCTCTTCGTCTGCTCGATCGGTCCATCGCTTCGGAACCCTGACTGCCTTCTGTCCTTGGCGACCCTAGTGAGACATACGCTCCGGTGTTGCTGGTCAAGAAGGCCAAGTGTCTGCGCAAGGAAAATCCCGGCCAGCCTTGGTTCGCACCTTTGGAGAAGAAGAAGACGGGCTTCAAGGCGCGCGCGAACGACGTCTGCGTCCGACCGTTCAAGATGCTCATCGAGGAGCCCATGCTGCTCGCCATCACACTCTGTGAGTATCTGTTTGGCCTCCGCAAGGCGGTTCAGTGAGGGAGCGATGGGATGCTGACCGCTCGGCTGTTCCGCCCCCTCCAGACATGTCCGTCATCTACGGGGTAAGCAACGCAGCCCCATCCACTCCCGTCTGATGCCCACTTGAACTGATAGCTGCCGCGCTGCCCCACTGGCAGGTCTTGTATCTTAACTTCGTGGCCTATCCTGTGAGTATTGGACTCTTGTCGCCTCTTGGCGGCCGCACGAACTTTGGCAGCGGTACAAACTGATCTGTCGCCCGGTTCGCTCCCTTCCTCTCCAGATCATCTTCCAGCAAGGCCATCACTTCAGGGCAGGACCCTCGGGACTGATGGTACGTCTTTCCGTCGCGTCTTCTACCGGTCTCTGCTGACTCAACTTGTGGCCGGTCAGTTCCTGCCTTTGTTCGTCGGGTCCATCTCCGCCGCGCTCCTGTCGGCGTTTTACTACAACCCTCGGTTCATCAAGGCGAGCTCGAGCTACCCTATGTTCAAGTCACCGCCTGAACTGGTCAGTCCATATGTGCTGCCATGGTGCGCAATGCCTGTTGCTGACGTCTGTGTTCCTTTGCGATTGCGCCGCTTCGACAGCGGTTGGAGGCTGCTTTGCTGGGTGCCCCGATGCTCCCGATCGCCATCTTCTGGCTCGCGTTCACGTCGTACCCAAGGTTCGTGATTCTTGCCTAATCGATTGCGTTGCAATGATGCATTCTCTTCTGACCCCTCCTACACGTTCCTTTCGTACCCAAGCATCCACTGGGCAGCGCCGATGATGTCGGGTCTCCTGCTCGGCATGTCTCTCATCCTGCTCTTCCTGTGAGTCTTCATTGCGCGATGGTATCTGTATCTCTTTGGGAGACGTGCAAACTGACCCGGTATCGTCGCTTTGTCGTGAAGGCCCTTGATGAACTACATCAGTGAGTCCCGGCTCCCCTCTCGCGCACATCCATTTCTTCTCTGGATGCTGACGAACGTCCTTTGGGTTATATAGTCGATACCTACCTCTTCGCTGCCGCTACTGCTCTGGCGGCCAACACCGTTGTCCGGTCGCTTTGTGAGTCCTGTGGCGAGTCTGCCCTGTCGCGGACAGTGCTGACGGATCCCGCAACCCTTTCTCTGCTCTTTGTATAGTCGGCGCGGGCTTCCCCCTCTTTGCTAAGGCGGGTCTTCATGCTTGCCTGACATGCGTCATTCGTCTGCTGACTCCTCCCTCGCGTTCATCTCTTTTGTTTAGCAAATGTACGTTGCGCTCAACCCGAGGTTCGCCGGGCTGGTCCTCGGACTCGTCTGCGTCGCTCTCATGCCGATCCCCTTCGTCTTCCTGTGAGTCCTGGCGGGATATCTGGTGCTCTTTGCGTTGAATCTCTGTGCTTACTCGTGTTTCCGTCTTGACTTGCAGCAAATTCGGTCCCGTTCTCCGAAAGAGGTCGAAGAACGCCGCCAACAAATAGACTTTCGCTCGTCCCGCCTCAGACACGTTCTTTCCCGACCTCATCTTCACTATGCACCTGCGTTTCTACCAATGACCTTCACGCGTTTTGGGCCTTTACATCCGAGAAGACGGCCTCCCGCAGCCGGAGCCGAGAGCCAGCGCGTCGAGCTCACCTCGGTCCGACTCCTTCTTTGGCTTCCAACAAACACCCGCGCCCTCCTCGCCCAGCTCGCGCTTGAACTGTCTGTTGCTGGGATGAACGACATCACTCCCAGCCTGGCCGAGGAGGGTGGGCGGTCTCCTCGTGACCGTCGCCATCGGTCCAACTCGATCGGAGGGCGTCCGCCGTCGTCCCATCTGCTCCAGCTCGTCACATCCAAGCTCAACCTCTCGCGCAGGTCGCGAGGCAAGAACGTCATCTTTGGACTGTTAGCTTGTGAGCGGCCGGTAGTTTGGATCCCTCTGAGGGCGGGACAGGGCTGACATGGCCTGGTTGTGCAGTGACGTTCGTGGTTCTCGTGCTCGGAAAGATGCCCACCATGTGAGTCTTTGTCGAGCTCACCAACCCCTGAAGCGGACGCCAAGCTGATATATGATACTTTGATGTGCCAGCTATCAACTCAAGACGTTCTTCTCGTACTCTACGCGTCCATTGTGGGACCATCCGGACGGTCCCCAGACGGTGCTCCCCCACTTCTACGCCGAGGGCATGCTCGACCCGCAACAGCCAGAGAGCATAGAGCGGCTGTGTCACCTGCACGGGTGGGAGAGAAGGAAGCAAGGAAGCGAGGTCGAGGTCTGGGATGCCGTCCTGCTGGTGCGTGCGCTCACGAGCTCAGACGCAGGAGGGACAGATTGGTTGAGCTCACCTCTCTCCTTTGACGGCCGTCGCCGGACGACTTTGCAGTCGACAGAGCTCGAGCTCCTCGAGGTTCGGCTAGCGGAACTTGATCCGTTCGTGGACCGGTTCGTGATTGTCGAGTCGTGAGTGCTGTCCTAGTCGTCTGCGTCTCGTCCATGTAACTCCAGCTCACCTCGAACGCTTGTCCTGGACGTCCAGCACCCACACCTTCACCGGCACCCCACGCAACCTTACCCTCCCACCTCCGCCACATCCTCTACCTCCCACTCTCGAGCCGTTCGCGTCCAAATTGCTCATTCACCCCCATGCTGGCCGACCGCTCGCGTATCCGTCCGAGGACCCGTTCGTGCTCGAGCGGGAACAGCGCGCGACAGTCACAGACGTCCTCAACCAAGAGACCGGTCGCCGTGGCAGAACAGGGGAGACGGTCGTCGTCATGGGTGACGTCGACGAGATTCCGAGGAGGGAGGCAGTAGGGATCTTGAGGGAGTGCGTGTGGGAGAATGGCGAGCCAGGGAGCGAGCTCGTACGAAACACAGACCAGGGTTGGGGCAAGCTGCATCTCCAGCTGAGACAGTATCTGTACAGCTTTGAATTCCCGACAGTGAGTCCTGCGGTCTCAATCCTTGTGGCTTCAAAGGCGCCCTTTCTCGGACCCAAAGTTGATTGCCCATCTGTCCCGCCCGTCCATCGTCTCGCAGGACTTTGCATCCTGGCGTCTCCAAGCGCACATCTGGATCCCGGGGCGATCGGCATACATGCACTCGCAGAGCTCGGACAGGGTGCTTGCGGACTCGGGCTGGCATTGCTCGTGAGTCGCGTGGGACGATCGCCCATCTCGCCGTCTGGGGTTCTGCAAGCTGACTACATTCTCTGCCCATGCCTCTCAGGTTCTGCTTTCGGACCCTGTCCGAGTTTACTGCCAAGATGCTGGGCTTCAGTCATACGGACCGGCTGGGAACGTCGGCGAAGCGACTGCTCGACCTACGGAGGGTCCAGAGAGTCATCTGCCGTACGTACAGCTCTCGAACCCACTTTTTTGGTGCCCAGAGATGGTGTGGATGTCCTGTTCACCTAGTGGGCGGCTTGGCTGACAACTTGCTCCTCTCTTGCCTTCCCGTCATTTGTCTCGCCGTCGACCCTCCTGGCCGTCCGTCCTCTCGTCTCTCAGACGGGTCCGACATCTTCGGCATGCTTCCCGAGGCGTATCGTTTCAAGGATCTGGTCTCTCTGTGGTCGCCGGATCGATCGCCGAGCGCCGTCGGGCTGCCGAGACGGGTACTGGAAGGTGGCAAGCAGAGGTTTAAGTACCTCCTCCCTGGAGGCTGCGTCAGAGATGGCTGAGGATGAGATGCGACTTTCAGCATCTGTCCAAGGTATGAGAAAAGCGGATCCGTCCTCGGCCAGACAGAAGGAGGAGTGGCGTCAGCAGTAGTCTCTGCGCGCAGGCGGATGTCAGGTGAGTCGCATCTTATGCCTGCCCGATCCTCTTCCTGTCTCTGGGCTCATCTTAATCGTGTTCCAGATCTTGCGTTCCGCTCTTCTCCTGCCTGACTGTGAGTACACGCTCTCTTCCGATCTTGGCCTGCTCGCTTACGATCCTCGGCACGAGCGCGTCGCTGATCGTTCTTGTTCTGCTTCCTTTTTCCTTGGCCGTACACTCGGATCCAAACCCAGGATCCCCGAGGGGTTCTGTGGACCTGACTGAGCCAGCTTGGAATCGGCCACCTCGCCCGAGTCTGTGCCGCTGCGCGTGTACGGGACCAGCCCGACTCGAGCTCACGCTCGCCTCCTCCAGGCGCGTCCGACCATCCTCAGCCCTTCCTGCCTTCATCCGTCCCGACCTTACACCAGTCTCCAAGAGTCAGCACATCCCACCTCAGCAGTTCTACTCGCTTGCCATCTGTTCCTCCGGGATCTTTCTCGCCTGTGCGCCTCTGGCCGAGATGGCCGACCGGCTGGTGCCTGAGTGTCTCGGATATTACGATTCGAGTTGAGTCCAAGCCCAGCAAGCTCATCCTTCCTTCGTCGTTCCAATCGATCCCTCCCGCCTCACTAACGCTCACCTCGTCGCTCTCTTCTTGAACTCATCAGCCATACCACATACCTCAGTAGACCTCTCAGCACATGGCGCCGTATGCAGACGATGGGCTCAACCCGTTCGACTCCCGCCAGATGCGCACGCCGGCATCGTTCACCGCCGGCGGACGGACTCTCCTTCCTCCGGGAGTCAACCCGATCGTGTTTCTACCGCCAACGATAGCGGACTGGCTGTCGAGCTTCTTGATGGGCGTGCTGTTGATGCAGGTGAGTCAAACGCCTCTCCGCTCGCCCGTAGACCGTAACGCCAGACCAAGATTATACCGAGACTCAGCTGACGATATCTGATCTATCTCTCCTCATTGTCGCTTAGGTGCTGAGCTATCAACGCAAGTACGGACGTACGGACCCGCGGTGGACAAAATACTGGGTGTACGCGCTGTTCGGCCTGAACATCATCACCTTCGCGCTCGCCTTCTCAAAGTCCATCAAGATCCGGGCTCTCCATCTGTGCGACTTTACGGTCAGTGCCTGTCATCTGGACTGCAAAAACGGTGGGTGAAAAGAGCAGCGCTGACTTGGGTTGGCTGCTCTGTCATTCCGACGCTGCAGTACTTCATCAACTTTCATAACCGTAAATCTCTTCTATTCGAGTAACTCTGATCGTCCTTGGGCACCCGCTCACGAGCTTTGCATCTTGAACCGCATCGCGATCTGTGCAGGCCCGGACGACCTGTTCCTCTACTCTGTTGTGCCGCTCGTCATCGGAGGCAGCCAGGTCTTCATGATCGTACGGTCATTTCTGTTCGCTCGCGCTCTTCAAGACGGGTCGTCGTCCTCGCCCAGAAGAGGATGCGGCGTGCCTCGGTGGACGCTCGCCTGGTTCGGGATCAAGATCTTCCTCTGCTTTGCCGCCACGACGTTTGGCCTGATGGGGACCATCATCACAGCCGTCGGCTATGACAACTACGGCCAGTTGGGCGCGATCAACAAGTCGCGCTGGATCGGCAAGAAGCTCATCACAACGTCAGTCCTCCTTTTCCATGTCGCTCTTCTTCGATTTGAGCCGACCATCTTCCCCTCGCACTGCAGGAACTACTTCCTCTACCTGCTCACGAGCACGATCCTCGACGTCACCATCGCCGCGACGCTGTCGTGGGACTTGCATCGAGCAAAGGTCCGTCCGACCCGCCTCCTGCCATCATGGCGACCGACATCCTCGAACTGACTTCGGCTCGTCTGTCTTTGCACAGACTGGTCAATCCGCCTCGACGTCTGTCTTAGGCTGCTTCATTACCGTGACCCTCTCGAATGGGATCTTTCTCGCCATGGCTCAAGCCCTCGCACTCATCCTCTACTTCGTTGGTCCGTCCACTCTTCTCGCTTTTCCCCTCCCTGTCCATCTCTAAACGCTTACGCTTACGCCTCCGCTTCTTTTCTTTGCATCAGGCGAAGTAGGCTGGTCCGACTGCTCTGCCGTTCTCGTCCCTCGCCTCGCGACCGTGACCCTGCTCACCTCCATCCTCCGTCCGCGTGAGGCCTACCGGACCCTCCAAAAACAACAGCTTGAGAAGGAAGCCGAGGAGCGGCGAGAGATGGCTGCCATCCTCGGTGGTGGCGGCGGCGGGGAATGGACCGGAGGGGAAGGCGGAGGGACGGGAGTGGGCGGGACGACGATGGGGAGCGGGACGACCATGTGTGGGAGTTGCTGTACCAAGAGGGGGATGGGGCCGGGGTCGCCGACGCTCGGTAAGGAGGGGACGATGGGAGGGTTGGGCGAGATGGGCGAATTGAGAGGGTTCGAAGTCGGAGTTGGAGTTGGAGCAAGGAGGAAGAGTGAGGTGGTTTGATGGGCTTCGAGATCTTGGCGGGTGTATCTTTGACTCCATCTGATGTTTTCTTGTTCCTGGGTATCTCCAGAGTGCTGCTGGTGGACTTGACAGCCCCGAGAAGGCATGCCTTGTTCTTTGCTCCTCTTGTGGTCAGATCTGCCTTGCCCAAGTTGGCAACACCGGTTGGCTTCGGCGCGCAAAAGTCAGGCGCGTCGCGCTGGGTCTCTCTCCTTCTCCTCCATCGAGCCAGAACAGGCGGTCGTCTTCTGTAAGCGGAGGAAGAGCGACATCCACGAATGTGCACTCGAAAAGTTGATGTTCATCTGCTCTCGATTGTACGGGACGGTCGTCGTGGGTCCCCTTGTCTCAGCCGACCGAGATCTGGAAGGGCTGGACGTCTCGCGCGTTCGAGCTCAACATCGACTCTCCTCTTCCTTCAGCACACCCTCCCTTTCCATTCCGCCTTCCTTCTCCCTTCTCTGCTCCTTCCTTGCTCAGAGTGTGACCGAAGTCGATGCTCGGCACTCCTTCCAAAGGTCTCCGACCTAGAAGCGCGGTCGGACACAACAGAGCGAGGAGCAGGACGTTCAGTGGTGTGACGATCCCCAGGCTGCCGAGGAGATATGTCTGGATCGCGCTCGCAAGTGAGTACACGTCTACGTGCTCGTCGCTCATAGGATAGGGTGTAGGCAGGCCCGAACGAGGTTGCCGTCCGTATCGGGAGGCGAGCTTTGCTATCGAGCCGTCGACCATGCACCGAGCTCGACGAGTCGCCGTCCATCGAGCATACCCGGACGCGACTCGTGTCGACACCTGAGGTAGACCAGCTCTCGAATACCCATCGATGCTGGCTGCTCTTTGCAGAGGTCCTCTGCCGGCGGTATGCTCTGGTCGACCTCGTGCGAGCTCGACGCGAGCTCACCCGCTGCAAGGTCCCTGTCGAGCTGCTCACCTTGCTGACTCGTTCTGTGCTATCTTGTCTGGTTCAGTTCCGTTCCTGTTCTTCTTCTATGTGTTTTCGTCCTCGTCAAACCGGTCGTACAGTCGTCCGACGCTCGAGTCTGTCCGTCAACGGCTCTCGTCGACCCACACCGCCGCCGTTCATCTCCCGCCGCCGTTGCCGCTCCCTCCACCCAAGCGTCAGGTGAGTGCACAGACGACGGCCTTCTGCTCGGATTCTCAGACCAACAGTGACGATGCGAGGAGCCCAGCTGTTAATGCTGACTCTGTGCCTGGTCGTCCGCCGTTTGGCTTGTCGGTTTCAGTTCAGAGACGCGTTTGTCGCCCTCGAGGGGACAAAGCTCGAGACCACAAAGATCGGAGGCATCCCTGGATACCAGATGTTCGAGAACCTCTACACACACAAGGGAATCCTCTGTGAGTTCAACGCATCTTGCCGAATTCTTTGGCTGGCGGGAGAGCTGGCGTTCGCTTCAGCCCAGAGCTCAAGCTGACCTCCGACGGCCGAGGCTAATCTCGTTCTTCTTGTTCTGGTTCCGATAGATGCGGTCACCAACAAGCCCGCCTCGCTTCCTCCCGTGTCCGAGATTGTGAGCATAGGCGAGAGCGTAGCGGACGAGACGTTGTGCGTACCTGTGCCGGACCCCAGAAAACAAGCTTCGGACGAGCGCGAGCTCACCCTGTCTCTCTTTGTCTGCCGACCCCCTCTCTGCTGATGGTCAGCTGGAAGGTCATCACACCCGCACAGGCCCTTGAGCTGTTTGGAACAAGAGTCGCTCGACTCGAGGGAGACACCGTGAGTCCGTGCTCGGGCAGATACGTCGGGCCTTCAACCTGTCGCGTCGCCGAACCTCGAGGGTCTGACCTCATTTCATGCCTCGCGATGGCAGATGTTCTTCGCCGACGGACCTCCTGTCAGCTTCCTTGGTGAGTGAATGTGTCCTCCCACACGTCGTCTGCTAGAGGTGCTGAACCGATTCGCTTCGACCCTCTGCCTTGCTTCTCCAGACCACTACTAGTGCGTGTGCCTGCCTGGGCTCCCGGTGGCTCATCTCAGCGGTGACTGACCAGTTGTACCTCGGGACTTGCTCAGCCACTTTGTGATTGAGTGCTTCTCGAGCGCATGGCGTGTGCTTGCGTCAAAGGAGAAGGGTTCGGCGCTCGACATGAGCCCGCCAGAGCGAGTCATCTTCCCGAGGGAGGTCAAGTGGAGAGACGGGTCAGTGCAGTCTCGCATCAAGCTTTCCGAACCGGCCCAAAGACTGACCTCCATCCTCCATTCATCTCATCAGACCTGGGCTGAACGCATGGTTCCTCGGAACCGTCATCCCGACGGCCGGTGAGTCTCGGACTGAGCCCGTCGTGCTCATGCTCTGGCTGACCTGACGTCTTCTCGCTCGTCACAGCGATCGAGGAGACGACCGTCTGGAAGGACCGGGCCGCGAGCGGAAACGTGTACAGCTTCGAGAGGAGTGAGCACGCTACCATTCCACTGCGTCCGATCGGCGTCCTCTGACCCTCCCTGATTTTCCTGGTCTCTGTAGTTATCATCGTTGATGTGAGTGAACAGTCATCTTATGCTAACGGCTGTCCCGCAGTCGTCTGGAGGCTGACCTGGTTTCGGCTCTATCAGCGGTGGGCCTCGCATCGCCATAACCCGACCGCGAACCAGTGGAACAAGATGAACGCAGAGTGAGTCTCACTTTGGTCCATCAGACTTGTCAGCGAGCGTGAGCTGACCATCTTGATCGTCTGGCCTATGCAGCATCGGAGAGGTTGCCGCTCCCAAGGTTCGTGCTACGTCTCCCCTTTAGATCGTTGTCGCGTCTGGTGGCTGACGGAGCCTTGAATCTGTGACCTACCAGGACTGGTGGGAGCCTCTGCGACAGGCTCTGATGTACTCTTTGCAGATCCCCGACAAGCCGCTTTCGGACAAGCGTGCGTAGTTTGGCTCCGCTGCATTCTTCGAACTCTCCTGTTCTCGGGCTGATCTCGTCTTTGTCGGTCTGTTGTGTGCCCCAGCCGTCATCACCTACATCAACCGACAGAGCACGTCCCGCCGTAAGCTCAAGGACGAGGACCACCTTGCGCTGATGCAGGCTCTGTACGAGGTCGAGGCAGAGGGACACGCTCGTGAGTCTCACCTGGATCTCACAATCGCAGCTACAATACTCCCCGGATGCTGATCAACCTTTCGTCTTGCCTCAGTGGTCTATGACGCGCGGATGGAGGACATCGGCAAGAAGGAGCAGTTTGCGCTCAGCTCGAGGACAAACGTCAGCCTCCCTGACTTTTTCCTACCGACGCCGCGCGAGCTGACTGTATGCCTCTTCCTGCTGCACCAGATCATTATGGGCGTCCACGGTAACGGCTTGAGTCATCTGATGTGGATGCCACGAGGCTCCTCGGTCGTCGAGCTGTTCTGGCCTGGGTGAGTGCACCGATCCTCGCGAGCTCAAGCTGTACGCATGGGACTAATCTGCTTGCCTTTCATCCTTGACCTGCAGTGGCTTCACGAGAGACTAGTAAGCTATCTCCCAATTTCCAAGCCATTCATGTCCCGCGTTTGACTGATCAAGACTCTTTTCTTCCGCGTTCTCCAGCCAACTCATGACCAGTACGTCCTGTGCCTTACCTTCATGACTCAATGAGAGACTCAACGTTTTTCTTCTCTCGTCTGCCGCACTTCACAGAGCCTCTGGGCCACACCCACTACACTGTCGTACGTCTTGACTCGCTCAATCTTGCTATCCTCCGCTCAGGTGAAACCCTGACTGACTCGATGTCTTTTCTGGATCTGCAGTGGAACGACACTGTCCGTCTCGAGTCCGAGTGGCGCGAAGACGGACTGAACCACTTCCCGGACGAGTTCCAAGGGACAGAGATCCCGTCAGTCTCCCCGTCTGCGTTACACCGTCCACTGAGTCGCATCATTCCCTCGCTGACCCTCACTCTGTTCGCTGATCTAGTGTCTCGGCCGAGCTCATCAAGGAGCTGCTCATAGACATCATCAGGAAGAAGAAGAAGTTCTCTGGATAGACCTCGCTACCTACCTATTCCCCGTCCGCTCACACTTTACCCTACCCACCGACCTGAACGAAGGCTCGGTCGGACCCACCCTCTTTCCCGTTCTTTTTATCCTCTCTATAGACTGTGTGGTTAGTATGTTTGTGTGTGTCATTCTGGTGTGTCAATCTGGCTGTCTTCTGGGATCACCAAACCTCTTCATTGACATCAATTGACCGTCGCTCGTCCCGAGCTCACCGTCCGAGCTGACTCTCGCCCGACATCGACCCCATCTACCTCGCATATGGCGCTCCCTCCGCCCGACTATTCAACGCCGAGCTCGCCACGCCCCGTCCATGCCAACGCCATCGCTTCATCGTCTGGCTCGTCCTCAGCAGGAGCAGCGGCTCGCTCTCGTCCGGGGTCGAGCTCTGAGCCGGACGCGGCCGCGCGAGGAGACGCCTTCCACTGGTGCTACTGGCGGCCAAACACGCCCGTTGAGGGCAAGACCAAACTCGGCTCCTCGTCGGTGACGATCAACTTTCCACCTGGCGAGCTCATCTGTCTCGTCACGCCGCCGAACCCGGACTCCGCCTCCATCGGAAGGGACGGTCGTGAGCTCAACCGCCTCTCTTGCTCGACTCCGTCGTGCACGGTCACCCAGCTCGCTAACTCTTTCTTTTCGCCCTCGCCTTGATCGCATACAGGCTTTTCGGGCGTGATCACCGTCTCGTCCCGCACGCGCAAGGTGTTCAAGGCGTTCACCCTCCAGCTCGTCGGCACCCAGCGCATCCGGTTCTCGGCCGACGGGCTCAGCCCGCCAGAGGACAGCGAGATCTTCAGGAGGGAGCTAAAGTTCGACGGCGCAAAGGAAAACGACGGCAACGTCGTCTTGGAGCCTGGGGTAACTACGTAAGTCCACTGTCGGTCTACTTTACTGGTCAACCGTCGAGAGCGGCTCGTTCGCCGCGGCGGGCTTGTCGGGCGACACGACCTCGTTTCCTTGACCCTTGGCTGACATCCTCTTGCGTCGCCTTGGCCAGGTTCGAGTTCTCTATCCGCGTACCGGCATCTGCTGCTCTCTCTGATCGTTGTCAGAACGGACGGATCATCTACCATACCACGGCGACCCTGGTCCGACTTGGATCCCCAACCATGTTCAAGCCCGACATCAGCGCAAAGAAGGAGTCGTGGGTCATGTGTGACCCTCGAGACGAGGAGTCTTGTACGTAACATATTTCTCGCATCGAAGAGTGTTTCATACTGGACGCGTCTGCAAAGTCCAGCACCTTGGTCCCGCTCATGGCTGACCCACCCCCTTCTGCATCTTGCTGCTCCAGCGTTCCAATACACAAACTACCACGAAGGCATCTCCGATCTTCTCGGCCCCTTCGCACTCAGCCTCGTCTCATCTGAACTGCTCGTCGGTGCCGCCCTCGGGATCACCCTCACCCTCGCCGACCCACCAAAGGCGCTCACCATCTTTGCGATCCAGGTGTGCATCCACCAGACGATCCGGCTCTCGCGCACACCGAGGGACGAGGTCGTCGAGATCAAGCGGCCAAAACGGATCGTGTTCTCTGCGGGACCAAAGAGCGGGTTCGGAGCGAGGGAGTTCATGGACCGGACGAAAAAGAGCGGGGAGATCGTGTTCGAAGGGAGCAAGAAAGAGATGCGGAATCGAGATGGAGGATGGGTTCTGAAAGGGATGGGCAGGCTTGTACGTCTTCGCATGCTTAATCTGGCACATCGGTCTAGCGTGTGGGCTGATCGACCCTTTCGAGCACTCCTTTAACCTCCAGCCGACGGACGACGACCTACGTCCGACGACTCTTCCGGGGACGAGGACGTCCATGCGGTTCCGGTCTGATCTGACGGTCGAGATCGTCTGCAATCAGAGCGGTCCAGGTGTGCAAGATTCGTCTCTCAAACTCATAACGATGCTCAAAGACGAGGACGTCCTCATCGCTCCGTCAGTCGTTTCTCTCCCCGTCTAGACGCCTGCTCGCCCTTCGCAACTCTGACTTCATACGCTTCCGGCCCAAATCACAGCTGTATTTGCGAGATCGACTTCATCTCCCTGCCTTCGTACACCCCGGACGATCAACCTGGCGCCGCCCCTGCAGCCGACAGCGGAAGTCGCCCCGTCTGCCGATGCGCAAAGCACTGGGACACCCTGCGCAATCAGGAGCTGCTTGCACAGAAGTCGGTCGACTCGGCGGTGAGCTCTCAAGACATTGCTGCCGCCGGTGGAGGGACCGAGGCAGGGAAAGAGAGCGAGGGCCGGCGTGGGAGCGGGTCAGGTGGGAAAGGGCAACGGCAAAGGAAGATTGGCGAGACGTATCAAGTACCCGAAGAGCCGTAAAAATCATGACATCGCCACAAGCCACAAGAATCAAAGCCGGCTATCTTCTCAGTTCTTCTAGTACTGCTCGGTCCATCTCTCGTTTCCCTATGGCTCCAGATCTCAACTCCTTCATCCACGCTGCAACACGCTCTGACGGCACGACCACGCTCCCCCCCGGGACATCTGAGTAAGCCGTGCCACTCTGCCCTTGCTCTCTCGCATCCTCGAGCACAGCCTCCCTTGCCTTCTCGGTCCTAACCCACGCCCTCACCGCCAACCTCTCCGCCGGGTCCTGCTCGCCCGAGGAGTCCAGCACCTCCTCGTATGCGTCCGACCTGATCGCATTGAACCCCTCGGCCGCATCCTTATCCGAGAGGAACCGCAAGTCAACGAGATAGCGTACCGTTTGAGCGCCCGGCCGTCCATCTGCACGTGCGGGCTGATCAGAGTGAGGCTGAAGGCACGCTTCAAGGGCTTGGAGGTGCACCTGACTCAGAAGGACGAACGAGAGTCGTGACCAGGGTTTTTGAGGGGCCCAGGAGGCGTTCGAGGCTCGGGACCATAGTTTGAGTGTCGGCCAGGACCGGCCGAGGGTGGTTGGGTCCGTCCCGGGTGGAGGGTTCCGACGGGTGACGATGAGCGACTCTGGGTCGAGGAGGGCCATCATTCGGGCGATGTTGGGTGGTTTGGACCTCTCGGTTCCCGAAGCGGGTGAGGCGATGGAGATGTGTAGGACGGGGAGGGTGAGTTTGGGAGGGAGCGTGGCTGGGTCGAGGGAAATGATGTAGTCGAGTGGGCGAGGGTGGAGATGGGAGAGACCCGTGTAGGTGAGCGAGTGGATGAGCGTGAGAGACGTATAGGGCGAGATGCGGTTTGGTGACCCAGGCGAAGGGACTGGGAAGCCGTTAGGATGGGAGGTCTTGAAGTCGGGATGGACGGGGTCAAACGCGGAGTTCGTAAGAGGGTGCTGCAAAGAAGGATGAGCCGTTTGTCAGAGAGCTTGCTTGCAGGTGTGAGAGATGACGGAGTTTGGTGCTCACGGGTATGCGAAGGAGCAGGGCCAGCGAGAGGTCATCGTCGAGGGTGATGTCCTCGTACAGGAAGGCAGCCGAGAGCGCGAGGCAGCTCGAGCTCACCCGTGAGACGACGGCGAGCGTTGCAGGCGAGCAGTGCGAAAAGATGTTGACCAGAAGCTCAGGAGGGAACCTTGAGAGAGGGACCTCGGGTACTCTGAGCTCCATCTCTGACGGACGCGCAGGAGACGGTCAAGGGAAACATGCTGTTTCAGGGAGAACAAAGGGGGGAGCTCGGATCCGTCCAACCCTCACCTACACCCAACCCGACCCAGCCTCGCCATGTCCATCAATCTACTCTCCCAGGACCCTGAGTGGTCAGATGTGACTCCCGTGCCTCAGCAGGAGGCTGAGGGTGCGCTCGTACCGATCATGTACGCTCAACAATGTACGTGTCCGCCGTCGGCCTTGTCCTGGACTGTCTGAGCTCATGAGCTCATCCGCTCTCTCCTGCCCGTCTCGCAGACCAGGAAGGGATGGACTACTTCCGAGCCATCTCGGCAGCCGACGAGTACTCTGAGCGTGCGCTTGATCTCACTCTGCGGATCATCAAGCTCAACCCAGCCCATTACACCGTCTGGTGAGCTTCACCTCATCCGGCTCGCTGCCTGGCCTTGCCTCGCCTTCACCCGTCCTTCCGATCGATCGTCCTGACGTCTCTATGTTTCTTCTTTGTAGGCAGTACCGGTTCAAAACGCTTCTCACGCTCGGCAAGTCTCTGCCGGACGAGCTGCAGCTGATGAATGAACTCGCAGAGGACAACATGAAGTCGTACCAGGTCTGGTCAGTAGGACTCTAGCCGATCGCCCACACCACCTTCTACCATACTGATCATCGCTATCATCTGGTCCTTCAGGCACCATCGCCTTCTCCTGTTGACGCATCTCCCTCCACCCATCGCCTCCTCAACCATCCTCGCCGAACTCGCCTTCATCTCCACTTCTCTGTTGCCTGACGCCAAGAACTACCATACCTGGGCCTACCGCCAATTTGTGCTCACCCACTTTGCAGCCGTCCTCTCGTCAGAAGACTGGGCAAACGAGCAGGCATGGCTCGACGGGCTGCTCAAGGTGGACGAGCAGTCGTTCGTGAGCGAGGAGGATGTGCCCGACGCGGACGACGATGAGTGGGCAGAGGTCGTGGATGCTTCAGGAGAGGAGAAGCACCAAGGGGATGTGAGGAACAACTCGGCGTGGGGGCATCGGTGGTTCCTCAACTTTGGAAGGGTTGGGAGCGAAGAGAGGAGAGACGAGGCGATCGAGAGGGAGATCAAGTCAGTCCTTTTTGCTTCCAATGCATGGCGGGCGACAGGAGGACATTCAGCTGATTACTTGTGTCCCACTATGATAGGTACACACTCGCTCAGATCAAGTTGGTGCCCAACAACGCGTCTTCGTGGGCTTACCTCCGAGGGTGGGTTGCATCTCTATCCCCGATCCCCGGTTTCTCTCTCCCAAGGCGATCACTGACATCGCGCCTCATGCCTCTGTTTAGCATCCACGACAAGTTCTCGCTCCCGTACTCGGGCCAGGAGGCCTTTGCTCAGTCGGTCCTGGACGCGTGCGGCGCGGGGGCTCGCAGTTGTCCGCTTGCGCTCGAGTGGCTGGTAGAAGTCAAGGAGGAGCGGGGTGATGCGTCAGGGTGCAAGAAGGTGCGTTAGACTTGCTTCATCTCGCTGATGTTGACGACGGCCGGCTGACCTACGTTTGTCGGCACAGGACCTGGAACTCCTCAAAACCCTGGACCCCATCCGGACTTCGTAAGTCGCCCACGCCTCTTGTCGATCCGTCTAGAGGAGAAGGACTGATTGAACACTTCTCAAACTCACTCAGATACTGGGCTCATCGGCAATCGATTCTTGTCTAGCAAGGCTGGGCGTGGCTAAGCTTCTCGCTTGGAAGACTCACTGGCTGAGCGACCAAGAGTCCGATGTGGCGATATATATGATTTCATGAGCTACATCGACTTTTAGAGCCTCGCTTGAGGCTGAGCCGAATGCTGCCGAATGAACCGTGACTGGAAGCTCCGGAGGAAGAGGAGCGAGCTCACCTTCGCGCAAGTCCGCCCCTCACGCCCATCATCTCGAGCTCACCCGTTCCACCATTTTCCACACCGGGCCCTCCAACAGCCGCCCGAACCGTACTCGTTACCCCTGGCTTTCCATCGTATCCATCCTGCTTTCGTCTGCTGTCGTGTGGACTCGTTGTTGAGCGAGCGTGAGCGATGGGCAACCAGCCGTCCCGGCCGTCGACCGCGCTCGACAGCTACGTCGAGGAGCTCGGATCAGACGTCGTCTACGAAAAGAGGTAAGCCATGGCCTCTCATTCGCCACGTCGAGCTCGACTGACCCGATGGTCATTGTCGGTTGGATCGTGATCAGCATCGGGACGTCTCGGTTCCTCAAGACGATCAAGGCAAAGCATACCAACGGACCGCTCCTGATCAAGATCTTCTTCAAGCCGCAAGCACCTCAGGGCATCAGTCTCGCAGCTCATAGAAGGAGGCTCAAGGGTGAGTTGAAACCGTGGACGGCAGACGGAGTGGACCCAAGCTGACATGTCGAGCTCACCACGACCCTCCCTCTTCGCGTCTGTCCGCTGGCTTGACCCATTCAGCCGAGCGCGAGGCGTTGGTGGATGTTCCGAACGTGCATCCGTACCAGGCCATCTTTGAGTCGGAGAAGGCTGCCTACCTGGTCCGCCAGTTCCTCGCCAGTGATCTCTACGACCGCATCAGGTGAGCTCAGACGACCGTCCCACGCTCCCATCCGCCGTTCCCTTGATTCGACGCTGACTCGCCTGCTTCGCTCCAGCACTCGCCCCTTCTTGAGCGACATCGAGAAGAAGTGGTTCACGTATCAGATCCTCGTCGGCATGAGCGAGCTCAGAAGCCGAAAGGTCAGGCTTCAATCGGACCTCTGGACGGACACCAGTCGTGACCCTGATCCGTGCTGATGAGTCCGGCCGCTTTCCCGTTTCTTGCAAACAGGTGTCGCATGGAAACCTGAAACCATCGAACGTGCTGGTAACCTCGAGCAACTGGATCTACATCACCGACCTCTCGCCGTTCAAGCCCGTCTACCTGCCAGAAGACAACCCAGCCGACTTCGACTTTTTCTTCGACACCTCGTCCCGGAGATCGTGCTACCTTGCACCAGAGCGCTTCTTTGCTGCCGGGTCCAAGGCGGAGCTGAGGCGGGCCGAGAGCGATTGGCAGGACGGCCAGCGGGACGGCAAAGTGACCGAGGAGATGGACGTCTTCTCGGCAGGATGCACCATCGCAGAGCTCTGGCTCGACGGAAAGGACGTGTTCAATCTCAGTGGGATGCTCGCATGGAGGGAGGGAAAGTCTAGTCCCGAGGGCGTCATCAGCGAGATCACCGACCCGCTCATCCAGGTGAGCACAAGACTCAGTTTGAGGCGCGCCCGCATCCCACCGCATCCACTGATCTAGCCTTCCATTGTCCGTCCAGACGATGGTCCGGTCAATGCTGTTCCTCGACCCTGCAGATCGCCCCTCGTTTGACCATCTGCTCGCCACCAACCGATCGACGACGTTCCCGGAATTCTTCTACACGTTCTTCCACCAGTACAACCTCACGCTCAACGAGATCCAGTCGCCCGCTCAACTACTCCGACCATCGTCTGGTACCGAGCTTGAAGAGCCAAGCTTAGGCGGTGACGAGTCGCGTGATTCGTACGGCGAGGCCGACTGGAGGATCGAGCGGGTCAGAAAGGACCTCGACAGCATCAAGTCTTATCTCGACGTCGATTCAGCAGACGGGACAGACGGAACAGACGCATCGGAGATGGAAGGTGCGTAGAACTGCGCGCGAGAGGCCTTCAGATGTTTGCACGCGACTGACTGTGCATCCCCTGTTTTCAGATGGGCCTGCGCTCCTCGTCCTGGCTCTCATCACATCAAACGTCCGGGCCTCCTTCCGACCGTCGTCCAAAGTCCATGCGCTCGAGGTTGCCACCGAGCTGTCAGCCTATCTGACGGATGAGACCAAGCTCGATCGTCTAGTGCCCTTCGTCGTCGCGCTCCTTCGAGACGACGCGCCGGGCGTGAGGGCGGCCGCGATGCGGACGCTCACGACACTAGTGAGTGCTCAGATGGGCGTCCCATCTCAGCAACACGACTCTTGCTAACAACGTCTCTGCATCTCCACCTCGAGCTCGACACTGTCGAGTCGGTCAGCCTCTCGAACGCAGCGATTGTGACCGAGTACATCCTCCCAAACGCATGGCATCTCGCCAAGGACGAGGACGTCTCGGTCCGGACCGCCTACGCGACAGCCGTCTCGTGTCTCGCCGATGTTGGAACGCGTTTCCTCGAGATCTCGGAGAGCCTTCGCACCCAGGGCGGTCAGCTCGGCCCGTCCGATGTCGCGGCGACGACCGAGACGACGTACGAGGAGTGTCAGGACGAGCTCCATCGGATCATCCAGTCCGAGGTGACCTCGCTCCTGTACGACCCGTCCTCGTCCGTCAAGCGGGCCGTCCTCGTCAACATCACGAGCTTCTGCATCTTTTTCGGCCGGGTCAAGACGAACGAAGTCCTGCTCAGCCACATGTTCACCTACCTCAACGACTCGGACTGGCAGCTCCGGTACTCGTTCTTTGAGAGCATCGTCGGCGTCGCCGCGTTTGTCGGCTCCACCAGCCTCGAGGCGTTCATCTTCCCGCTCATGACGCAGGCCGTCTCGGACGCCGAGGAGAGCGTCGTCGCCCGGGTGCTCGCCTCGCTCCGTAGTCTGGCAGAACTCGATCTGTTCAGCAAGCCTCGCCTTTGGGAGCTGCTGTCTCTCTCGCTCGGTCTGGTCGTCCACCCGAACGTCTGGATCCGCCAAGGTCAGTCCCGGGTCTGGCTCTTGGCCGTGTACTCAGTCGCTGACCATCTCATCTTGCCTGTCATCCAGCTGCTGTCGGACTCATTGCCTCCACGTCGCGTCGACTGTCCAGGCCAGACACCTGGTGCCTTCTGTACGCGCATCTGTCTCTGCTCATGCGCTCCGAGATCGGATCCGTCTCAGAAGATATTTTGCTCGGTGCCGTCCTGCCACCAGTAGGTCTCCTCCCGTCTGATTTTTTCGCCCTTTGCGTGCCTGACTCTGGACTTCCGTTCCAGGTGCCGCGTCCGATATACGACTCGGCGTTCACCTGGGCGAAAAAGGCGGCTCGCTCACCATTCTGGACCATCGCAAACGGAAGCGAGTCGCAAGGCCGTTTGTTCGCGGATCTTCCGACGCAACTGGCTTCGACGGCTGAAGAGTGAGCTCGACATTGCGCCGCCGGTCATGCGTGCAGACCGGGACTAACTCGATGTCCCCTCTCGCTCGGCAGGGACCAAGCTCAGATTGCTGCGCTTCGTCAGAAAGGCCTGCTGCCAGCAGACGACAAGAAGGTCCTTGCGCTCCGGTCGCACATCAGCAGGGTCGCACGTGCTTCGTCAAGGTAAGTCCCTTATGCTCACGCGACAACCTTACCCAAGACTGACCATCTCTGTCGAGCAGTCTGCGAGAACTGTCTGAGAGCGACTCGACTGGTGGCCCTCTGAGGCCTGATCTGGGCGTGCTCTCCCTCATCCGACTGTCGGTCACCCCTCAGACGGTCTTCATCAACCCTCGGCCCGGTCAGAACGGCGACACGAGCCGTCGGGTGCGTCGCAAAGCGAGCACACGCTCGACTTCCGGGGGGCACACTTCCCTCCGACCTCAAGCTCTCCGCCTCACGTCTGTCCTTTCTTCCGCTGCACCATCTGCACCGCCATCCGTCCTCTCTGCCGCGTCTCCTCTGCCACCAATGCCGTCCATCCCGGCCTCCATATCGATACCAAAGTCGTCTCGGCCACCTCCAGACGTGGGAGCGATCAGCCCGTCCGCCGAGTCCATCTTGTCGTTGACGAGTCTGGCCGAGTCGAGCTCGCGTCCGAGACCGTTCTCGACCGTCGCCGGGGGGGTCATGGAACCAAAGTCGGCTGCTTCTGTCGGGGCTGTGCGTACGAACGCTGTCGGTCGGATCGAGTCGAGCTCCGTCATCCGTGGCGACGACTCGGAGGCGGATCCCTCCGATGCTCGGTCTTCGACTCCAGTCGGGAGAGGCTCGCCGTCGGCAACAGGAGCGTATGTAGAAAGTAGTAACAAGGCATCTGCCTTCCCCTCCATCACAGGCTACGGTGCGTGTATATCCTTGTTGACCTCACTCGGCTGCGCGCTGCTGGCTGACACTGAGGCGATGTCCTCCGCGTCTCGCAGATGGGTCCGACTCAGGCATCCGCTCTCTGATCGAGGCCATCTACCTCGAGACGTTCCGCGACCCGCTTCCCGAGCTAGGTCCTCGGATCAGCTCTCGACGTCCGCAGGGCTCCAGGACCGCTTCCGGCTCTCGTCCGATCCCGTCCTCCACGGCCTCGACCTCCTCCGACCCGATCCTCATCTGCCACCTCCACGAGCATCAAGGCCCAATCTCAGGTCTCCTGGTGTCTCCCGACAATGCGTTCTTTGTGTCTGCTGCTCAAGATGAACTCGTCAAGGTGTGGGACACGGCACGACTCGAGCGCAACACAACCACCAAGCCACGGCTCACCCACAAGCTCGGCACCCGTCCGACGGCCATGCGCCTGCTCGAGTCCTCGCACTGCATTGCGGTCGCCGGCGAGGACGGGAGCGTGGTCGTGCTGAGGGTACATATCCACGCAGGCACGACGTCGCTCAAGTTCAAGGAGATCGAGGCCGTGTGGTACTTCCAGCTAGACAGGCAGGGCGAGGTCGTTGTCGCGATGAGCCACATCAAGTCAGGTGCGTCTGTTCCCGGCTCGATCGACCTGATTCATTGTGACCCTGACCGACCTGTTTTCTGTCTTGCAGACACGGCCAACGACCTGCTCCTCCTGACATCTCAGTCCTCTCTTCTTGTCCTCTCGCTCCACTCGATGCACATCACCAAACTCCTGCACGTCCCGCTCCACCTTGGCGCCCCGACCGTGCTCTGCAGCGATCCTCGTCGACTGTGGGTGATTGTCGGCACGCTCGACGGGTACCTCACCTTGTGGGACATGCGCTTCGGCATTCTCCTTCGCACCTGGCGTGTCGCAGGAAAGCCAGTCAGACAGGTCGTCGTCCATCCGTCCAAGGGTGGAGGGAGGTACGTCATCGTCGCCAGCGGAGGTGGAGAGGAGGTTGGGGGATCAGCCGGCGAGACGGTGATGGAGACGTGGTCGATCGAGGGCGTCAAGGTTGTTGAGCTCTTCAAGGTCGGGAGCTCAGCGACCTCAACATCGGCAGTTCCGTCTGGGACGGAAGCATCGTCTACATCACCTACACACACGTCTGCTGCCGAGGCGGACCCGGCTCAAGCGATCGCCAACCTGCTCTTCTCATCCTCGGCCCATCGCACTCCGCCACCGCCACCTAAGCGCCGCGACAGACCGTCAAACAACGTGCTCGCCATCGTAGCGTCGCCTTCCGCCTCCAGCTCTCGCGGCCAGACACCGGCGAGGTCTCGGCTCGCTCCGGACGGATGGAGCGAGTCCGCAGATGACCACACAAGAGGAGGCGCCGGCGTACTGTGGGTCGGAGGCGAGGATCGCCTTCTTCGGCGGCTTGACCTGTCGAGCTTCTCCAAGAGTACCGTCTTTGGCGCGGGTCCGTCGAGTATCGGAGACGGGGTAACGTTCAGGTGCGTCCAATCCTTGCAGCTCATTTCACGTCGTCACTCATCCTGTCTGCGCTGCCCCTCCCTTTTCTCATCAGCTCTCAATCTCAATCCCAGCCTCCGTTGACGGTTCATCAGGAGACGCCCGATTCTAGCGCGAGCAGTCGGCCGCCACTGGAGGCGAGCACGGCCCATTCGGACTCGATCGTTGCTCTGGCGACGGTGACGAGCCCGTCGTCGACGTACCTCGTCTCGGGAGATCGCAGTGGCGTGCTGAGGATCTGGCGGGTCTGAGAGGGACCCTCTCACACTCTGCATCGTTCCTGGATCCTCCAAGGTCAGCTGAACTCATCAGGACGAGAGAGCACAGAGAGCAGTTCAACGTCAATCGAAGGCGGATCTCTCTGAATGTTTTAGATACCAAATCTCGGATATACCAATCGTCGAAAATCTCTTTTGAGCACGAAAGGGCAAAGCGAGGTAGTTGACCGCACAGCATGGCTTTCGCTCGCAAGGCGGGTCGCGCGACTCTGGGGAGCTTTCGCTGAGCTCGCAACCACCACCTTCCCATCCACTTGTTCTCCTTCTTCCTCACCAGGTCAGTCCGTCCTCCTCTCTCTTGACTCCCATACTTTTCTCTCGTGTGATGCTTTTCATATTTATTGTCGATGAACCCGTTGTTTGCGCTTCGGACCTGATATCAACCTCTTTGAACCTGATCCCACCCTCCCTCCTCTCCTCTGTACTCTTGCCTACCTGTCTCGTCCCACTCTCGGTGGCTTGCGATCCGAGAACATGTACTGACTCCTGCTTCTTTCTTGTTTGCACGTTCAGCTCTCGCTCTCTTCGCTTCGTTCGGCTTCTTTTGTTGTGAGTCGAGCTCGACCATCTCTCCCCTTCCTTCTTCTGCCGAGCTGACCTCGCTTGTCCTTCCTCCCTCTCGCCTCTCGCTCCTACAGTCTCCTTCCACGCCCTTCACGTCCATCTGCGCCTCCGTCCTGCTTGTACACGTCCTATCACCACTTCGTGAGTCTGCCCTCCTTCCTTGTTGAGCTCGTCGCCTCGGGCTTTTTTCAGCCTGCACGAGCGACGTTCGTTCCCTCCCCTTCCATCCGTCCGACAACTCCGCCCTGCCCTGTGTCCCTAGTGATTATAACCTTTCCAATCTGTCAATCCCCTGAGCGTCGGTGGAGATCGACGCCGTGGCGAGAAACGCGAACAAAGCGCCAGAGGGCTTAAGAAACCCGACGGCCGAAATGAACCCCCTCAACCTCCCTACCTTCCTTTCTCGACGTCGCGTCACCTGCTCGATCCTGGCTCGTGCCTCTTGCAGCTGTACTGACCTCCTTCTGCTCTTCCTTTTGTGCTCGGTCGTGTGAAACAGACGTCCGCTTCCCGTCTCGTCGCCCTCAGAACACGTCTCCGCCAACTGGTGAGCTCTTCTTTCTTTCCCTCTCGCTGTCGACTGCTTCTTCCTTCTCGGCCTACCCTGACAACATCCGGCAGCGCACTGTAGCCGGCTGTTGGTCTCCTTCTCAATGTGATTACATTACTTCTCATTAATCTGTCAATCCCCTGACGTGACCGGTGGAGATCGGTCGCGATGAGCGATAAACGAGCACAAAGCACCCCCAGGCTTAAGAAACCTGATTGGGGTCGAAATGATACAGCCCACACGCGTCCGGTCCTGTTGTGCCATCTCTCGTTCAACGTGAGGCTGACTCGAGTCTTTGTTCCGCGACTACAGTCTCCCGCCGGTCTCGCCTCTTTCCACGCTTCCTCGCCACATCTAAGCCTCGTCACTAGTCGTCATGGGAGCTGTTTCCGCCAACGAGACCAACACGCCGAATCGGACGGAGCAGTGGTGGCCGGCCGAGGGAGAGAGCGTGTGAGTCGAGCCTTCTCTACGCTGCCTCCTGTCTCCTCTCGGGGGTGGTCAGCCGTGTCCGGGTCGAGGAGTTGTACCTGCCGTGTTGTTGTTGTCTTCCGTTTCCGATCACATGTTCCTGCCCGCTCTATTATCCTTCCGAGATGCTTACTCGCTTTCCTCCTTCGCTCTTCTCAGCGTCGAGGTCAGCGAGGACACAAAGATCCCCAACGCGGCTACGTTCAAGTTTCCAAAGCAAGATCACACACTAGCAAACATGGTCAGAGGGTCAGTAGACCACTCGACTGTGATGTTTCCACCTGATCACGTGGCACAGGGCTGACGCGCGTCGATGTCCTTCACTCTGTGCCTCAGTCACCTGCTCAAGGACCCGACTGTCCTGTTCGCCGGCTACAAGCACCCGCATCCTCTCGAGCCATACTTTATCCTCAAGGTGCAGACCGTCGCGTCGACATCGCCCGTCAAAGCTCTCCAGCTGGCGCTCAAGGAGCTTATCGAGCTCACGATCGACGTTGAGGAGCAGTGGGCAGCAGAGAGGCAGCGGGCAGCCATGGCAGGATGGGTCGGAGACGCTGGGGCCGGCGTGGGTGCGTCGAGTACAGCCGGACAAGGGTTCGACTTTGGCGCAGGGCGGGGAGACGCGGGAGGCGTCGGAGGAGGGGGAGTGTACGGTGGGGACATGGACTTCTAGTGCAGAAGTCTTTGTTGCGGTCTTTGAGTTTTCGGTGTCGCGTTTAATGAGCTTTATGACCTTCTGGACGATTTGATGGGTGCAAATGCTAGTCAGAGCGTGCGAGATGCGAGCACGCGGCAGAGAAGCGCTCGGCCGCGAGAGACCAGTCTACTACTAGTTTTTCTCAGTTGAGGCTCTCACCTATCCTGGAGATGATGACACGTCACACGTTCCGCCATTTTGCCACACGGATGTTCAGCTCTGTGACAAGGCGAGTGGGTCGCCTGAGAATTTGCCCCCGCGCCTCGCGCTCGTGGGCCAAGCTCAATTTGCGGTCGCCTCGTCCTCCCTTCCCCCCGTCAAGAACCTTCGGTCAGTCCCTCCCTGCTGTCCTTTCCCCTCCCTGCCCTCTCATTCGCTGACCCTTCTCTTCTCTCGTGTAGCCGCAAGCCCTTACTCTTAGCCACCTTCTTCAAAAATGGGACGGTGAGCCTCCATCCCTCCTCGTTCGCTTTGCTTGACCTCGTCCACCTTGCGGTTTCCCTCCTGCTCCTCTGCGAGTCGGGAGGCATTCAAGCAATCACCCTCTGCGCTCGTCCATCTTCCAAAGGGAAGGGATACACACACACACAGGAAGGAGGACCACACCAGATGGACGTGGAGCTCTGGCCTGTCACAGCGCGGCAGCGAGAGGAACTGGAGAGCTCGAGGGACGACGACCTTCCGGTCAGACCTCGGCTCGCTTCTTCCCACTCGTCTGCCGCCCGACGCCGTCTCATACAAACGTCCAGGTCTCTCCTGCGAGTCGGGTTCGAGGTCCCAGTCTCTTGTACTGGTTGCTCGTTCTCCTTCTTCGCGAGGTTCACGCCAGAGCGTCGGCGGCCCCTCCTTCCAGACTCGCCCGCTCGCACTCCAAAAAGTCGAGCTCGCAGTCTCGGTTGGCCTGTCGACTCCCCTCTCTGCTCGCGTCCCAACCTTTCCTTACGCACAACGCATGGTCGAAGGGGAGAGAGATGCTCGAGAGAGAGACCTACCCCTTGGTCTCTCCCTCGACTCTGCTCATAACCACCTAGACTCACCCGTCCCCCCTTTGAACCCGTTTCCTTTTGTTGTCTGTTGTTAGAATGCACGCACCTGGAAAGGGTATCGCCTCCTCGGCGCTTCCCTACAAGCGATCCGCGCCGACTTGGCTCAAGTCGACTCCCGAGGAGGTCTGCGAGCACATCTTCAAGCTCGCAAAGAAGGGTCTCTCGCCCTCGCAGATTGGTGTCATCCTCCGAGACTCGCACGGAGTCCCGCAGGTGAGCAGCCTCTCTTCTTCTCTACCTCTCTTATCTGGTCTCTCTCTTGCTCACACGTGCTTCTTTCTCTTGATGATCAGGTCCGATTCGTGACCGGAAACAAGATCCTCCGAATCCTCAAGTCGGCCGGTATGGCCCCTGAGCTGCCCGAGGACCTTTACTGCCGTGAGTCTCCCGCTCCTGTCCACTTCTTTCTCTCCTCTTCGCACCCTCCTGACGCCTTCCTCTCCGCCTTCTTCTAATTCCCTTAGTCATCAAGAAGGCCGTTTCCGTCCGAACCCACCTGAACCAGTTCCGAAAGGACAAGGACGCCAAGTTCCGACTGATTCTCATCGAGTCGCGAATCCACCGACTCGCGAGGTACTACAAGTCCCGACAGGTCATCGCCCCCTCGTTCAAGTACGAGTCGGCCACCGCCTCGGCCCTTGTCGCCTAAGCGTTGCCCTAGTTCTTGACTGGGTCTGCGGAGGAAAGCAAGTCGGGTTGGAGGAGGGTGGAAGGAGACGATCTCAAGCCTTTTTTCTTCTCGCATATCGTTCCCGAGAAAGAAGAGAGAAAGAAAGAAAGCAAGCGCATGCAGTTCGTGAAAAGAAGAAAAGCGGGGCTAGACCCGCTGGTTGAGGTTCCAGTGCACGCTCTGTGATGAAGGAGGAGACGCATGTCAGTCCGAGAAAAAAGCACACAAGACGTCGAGAAGAACAACCCACCTTCGGCTGAGTGTAACAGTTTAGCGCGTAACTTCCGAGCTCTCGTCCGAACCCACTGGACTGTCACCCGCCCAACCCAAACAGAAAAACGCGTCAGCCCACCGCGTCTCCATCCCCCTCACCCAAGCCTTCACCTCACCTTGTTCCCCCCAAAAGGCAACTGCAGACTCGCGTCCCCGCTCGAGTTCACAAACACCATCCCGACGTTCAACTTCCTCACACACGTATGCGCGGTTCGCATGTTTTCTGTGAAGACGGCTGCTGCGAGACCATAGGGCGAGGCGTTTGCGCGTGCGAGGACGGAAGGGAGGGTGGTGAACGGGGTGATGCAGCAGAGGGGGCCGAAGATCTCTTTTTGGAGTGGGTTGGAAGGAAGAAAAGGGGTGGGGTGGGTGAGCGGGAAGAAGAAAACAGGAGAGACGGGGGAGAGAGGGTAAGGGGGGACGAACCTTCTTTCATAACCTAGGTCGGTCAGTCGGTCGGTCAAGAAAGGAAGGGGGTCAGTGGGGTGCAGAGGGATAGGAGTTTTCGATGTAGTGTGGTACTGACCGTCATCTCGTCCTCGCAATCCACAAACACCGTCGGCTCAACAAAGAACCCTCCTTCATCCTGTCCCTTCGCTCGTCCGCCTCCGCCGCACAAGACCTTGGCGCCTTCTTGCTTGCCTGTCTCGACGTACTCCAGCACCTTTTTATGCTGCGAGGCAGAGATCTGACACGCCAAAACCACAAACAAGGTCAGTCGGCGAGCGGAGTGAGGAGAGCATGTCAGGGTGCTGGAGAGGGCAAAAGAGACGCACCAGCGGACCATGGAACGTCCTCTTGTCCGCCGGGGACCCGACGACGATGTGCTCGAGCGTGGCCTGCTTGAAGCGACGGATAAAGTCGTCGTAGATGCCTTGTTGGACGTAGATGCGGGTCGTGGAGGTGCACACTTGCGACTGTGGAGGACGGCCGCGCGAGGTGAGATTAGCTTCGAAGGAAAAGGAAAGGGGCCAGCGGGATGGTTTGGACAGACCTGGTTGAGGAACATGCCGTAGAGACAGGTCCACTTGACGGCTTGGTCGAGATCGGCATCGTCAAAGCTGGTCCGACAACAAGAAGACAGAATATTGCATGGGTCACCACAAGGAATCAGACATGACATGACATGACATGACTCACACAATTGCAGGACTCTTTCCTCCGAGCTCGAGGGTGACGGACTCTGCAGCGTGACGTATGATGGGAACAAGAGGCGTCAATGTTCGTCGAACGGCTACGAGATGTCCCTCCGCAGAACAGACTGACTGAGGTTGCTCTTCGCTGCGGCCTCCATGATCTTCCTTCCCGTCGCCGTAGATCCAGTGAAGCTGATCTGTACCGTACCACAAAGCACGGCTGGTCAGTCCTGACGCGTTTTCGGCGCGTCAAGAACGCGAAGCGAAGAGAGACCAACCTTGTCCACGTCCATATGGCTTGAGAGTGCTGCGCCAACCTCGACACCCCGTCCAGGAATGACGTTGTAGACCGATGGCGGGAAGCCAGCCTCCTCGAACAACGGAGCGAGCTGCAGCACGCTGAGTGGCGTCTGGTCCGACGGGAGAACGACAATCACGTTGCCGCACGCGAGGGCGGGTGCGAGCTTCCAGCAGGCAAGACTTGATCCAGAGCAAAGCAAAGCTGACAGGTCAGGACGGCTCAAGGTGCGACCGAAAGAGAGATCAGAGCTTACGCGAGAGGGTAGTTGAAGGGCAAGATGGCCGCACAGACGCCCAACGGTTCGTGGAGGGTCTCTGCGTGCTTGTCCGGTCCCAGTCGATGCGACTCGCCGACAATCTTGTCCGCCCAGCCGGCATAGTACCTAGCCAAGAGGACCGAGGACAAAGCGGACAGTCAGCGTGTCTGGCAGGGTATGAGAGACACGTCAACGCGAGGCTCGTCCAGTGTCGAGCTCACCTGAGCACTCCTACCGCCTCCTCGATGTCGGCCCTCGCACTCTCGACCGTCTTGCCCGCATCCAGACTCTCGAGCTCAGCAAACTTCTGAGCGTCCCTCTCTACGAGATCCGCGAGCTTGTTGAGCCTCTTGCCTCGCTCTGACCCAGCGAGATCTGCCCAAGCATCGCCCTCAAACGCGGCCCTCGCAGCGGCTACGACGACGTCGACGTCTGCGCGTGTGCATTCGGCGACGGAGCAGATCTGTTTGCCTGTTGCTGGGTTGAGGGTCGGGAAGGTGCGGGTCGGGTCGAGCGGAGGGTGGAAGGCGCCGGAGTGGAAGAGGGTGGTCGGTTGGGTGAGCTCAAGGCCTGAGGGGAGGGTGAGCGAGATGGTCGACATTGTGCGAACGAGGCGAGGGCTCGAGAGGTGGTAGAGAGGTAGACGAGTGTGGTGGAGAGAGGTGGGACAGGACGAGGCGGACCTGTAGAGCAGTCTGACCATGAGCCAAGAGGAGAGAGAGATGACAGCGTCGGAGGGAAGAGAGCTCACCGGGACGGGGACAGCCGAGCTCACCCAGGAGCAAAGCAGCATAGGATATGATACATCGTACGGCCAGAGATAAAACGTAGACGAGACGTAGGCTGTTCAAGAAGACGTACAACTACAGCGAAAACAAGACCGAGTTCTAAGCGAATCGTACACCCGCACATTGTACCGAAAGTGTCCGTCTCCGCCACTGCTATCTAACGTGTTCCACCCCCCTGTAAACATCCGTTCATTCCAACCAACCTGGTCGACTCAGAAGATCCACCGCCTCCTGACCTTCATGATCGCCTTCTCCAACGGCCTCTCCCTTTCCACCTCCCGTCCACAAGCACATCTCTCCGTCGTCGCCACACTCTTCACCTTCCCCTTCCCGCCCTTTGCTGACCTCTTGATGCCTTCTTCTCTCGCACATCTAGCGTTCGCAAGAACTGGCTCGACAAACCGCAGCTCCTTGACGACGCGAGGCGTCTCGCTGAAGGACGGGAGGGACGCGACTCTGGGCGGGATCTGCCCTCGGGAGCTTCGGCGCGACTGGCAACTCGTCGACGACACAGGTGAGGTTGGCGCAGTTGAGAGCGAGTCTGACGAGGTCGATGCGAGTGAGGTGGGTCCTGGCTCGGTCTCCGTCAAGGTCGGACTTGGTCGCGGTGGCGAGTCGGGGAACACGATGGCTGTGAGATCGAACGCTGGGGTACCCGGGGTGAAAGCGTCTTCGGCGAGTCGTCCGTCTCCTTGCTTGAGTGTTTGGTCGGGGTTGAGCACGGCTGCTACCGGCGAGAACGTCCTCTTTGGTGAGGCGGGCGAACTCGGGCGGGAGGACAGGCCGAGCGAGTGATTGGGGACGTGCGGCGAAGGGAACGGCGATCCAGAAGACGCAGGCGAGGCTGGAGGTGATGGTGTTGACCATGGGAAGGACGAGATGGAGTCTGTCGTCCGCGACGACATCGCACTCGGCGGTCGAAGGCGGATCTCGCCGGGCGAGCCGCGGTCGACGGCAGAGAGGCCGCCCAGGAGCAAGACTGGCGATCCCGGAGGAGGCAACCAGGGTCGGACGACGACGGAACCTCTTCTCGTCCCGAACGAGGCCGAGATCCGTGGCGATATGGACGGCGAGGGCGAGAGCGGACGGCTCGAGGACAGGTTGGGCGATCTTGATCCCTCACTTGAGCTAGACGAGACGACACCCGCAGGCTGATCTGCCTTCCCTAACGCGAGCTCGAGGGCCGACGTTTTCACGTGCGCTGAGCCGCAATCGTCTGTAGTGCCTTGGCCGATGTCGTCATCCCCGAGGTCCACGACGTCGGCGTCCGAGTCGGTCGAAGGCGGCGAACCGAGCGGGTTCTGAAGGAACAGAACCGCTTCGCTTGGACGAGAGACAAGCCGCTCGACGCCGAAGCGAACTGTGTCCTGATCCTTGAAGTGGTCGCTCCATGTGCTACAGACTGACGCTCGGTCGGAGTCCACCTCCGGGCCGGACGACGTCCGTCCGCTCTCGCTCCAAGCGAGGTCGAGGTCGAGATCGAGTCCGAGACCCGACAGCTGAGTGCTTGAGTTACTTGATGGTGACGAAGGAGTAGTCGTGTTCTGGGTAGAGACGAGGTCGGAGAGGCGGCGGAAGAGAGGGCTGCGTGCGGCAGCCGGGGTTGAGGTTGACAGGCGGGAGGCAAGCCGCACGCCTGCTCCCTCGTTCGCCGAGCTTGGACTGATGCAGCCCGCAGCCACAGAGCTGACCGAGTCGACAGGAGCAAAAGGCAGAGGGACGGTTGCGACTCCAGCCCGGGAGGAGGGATGGGCGATGGTATGGGTTGGCAAGGGTTGACCAGATGTTGGGGGTGAGGAAGGAAGACTGATGGTCCGAGGAGCACGATTCGTCGGCTGTAGCGCGTCGCCTTCGTTATCGCTGGAAGTTGAGCCGGAGCCGAGGATCCCAGCTGCCGGTGTCGACGGTCGGGTGTAGGGCAGAGCGCGCATCTTTGGCGAGTTTGTCTTGCGCGTGTACAGATGCGCGAACACCATCAGGGAGCGAGTACTGGTGTCGAGAAGGATGTGGATGGGATGTACGAATGCGCTGGCCGAGTTTGCCTCGGCTCAGGATGACGGCGGAGCTGGTGGTTCTTCCGTGACAGCTCGTCCCGTGCGGTCCCGCTGGGATCCCGTCCCAGGAGGCGTTTCTTGTTCGCCTCGTACCTGAGCCACGCGACCGCTACAGCTTCCGAGAGAGATTAGCGTTTGCGCATCCCAGGCACGGGACTCCAAAGAGCGCAGCGACCCAGGACCAATCGGACGAGAGAAAGGAGGAGGCCGTCAGAGGAGAGCGAGGCAGCAGGGAGACCGAGGAGGGGACTCTTTGGATTTCGAGGTTCAGCTTCCCTGTCTTTCGCCTCGCTTCGTTTGCAGCCACACATCATCCCTGGATCTCCTTCGACTTAGCCAGTTCAAGGACCCAAACCTACCCTCCCACCCTCCTTTCAATCCAAAAGAGCGTTCGCCTGTCCGATCAGGAGAACCCGAGCTCAACCGTCTCGCCCGACCTCACCTTTCTCTTCCCCCCTCTGCCATGGTCGACGTCACCACAAACGACTCGTCCTCGGACCACAAGACCGAGGACGTCCTCTCACAGGCTCCTCTCGAGGGTAAGTCACTAGTCTCTTTCGCTTGAGCTTGTTCTTGCAACGGCTGTCGTATCTGGGCTGAAAGGGAGAGGAGGGAGGGAAACTCGAGCTCGCCCGAACGGAGCGGATATCGGCCTCTCCGACCGGCCGATGGCGTCTCGAGAGCTCACAAAGCGTGCCAGCCCTCGCATGCTGGCACGTGTCGTGGCGGAGAGGTAGAGTAACCACCGGTGGCTCTGTCTGTGCAGCCAGTCGTGTGTGACGAGTTTGTGAGCTTCAGCTTGTTCCGATCTTGGGCTGACTTTTCGGTCCTCTACCCGCCCTCGCTTGCTGCTGTTGCTCGCGTGGCCTCGCACCTCCAGTCGACGGCCAGCGAGATACTGCGCCTACCTCGGAGGACGAGCAGATCGCTCAGCTCGAGTGTGAGTGCTTCCTCTGCTGTCTTTGTCCGACAAACTCGAGCTCACTGACGCCCGTCTTCCCCGCTCGGGGGGTCCATCTTGCCTTCACAGACACCTTCCCTGTCACCATCCTCCTCCCCTCGCCCACCAACTCGAGCACGTACCTGCCCTTGCCAGCGAAGGATGTCGAGTCCTCTCCGACCAAGATTGTGATCCACACCGCGTCGATGGAGGTTCTCCAGGACCTTCGGATGCAGGTCCAGGAATCGCCGTTTGGCTACTGGCTCGGCCCGTTCTCGTTCAGACTGCCGGTCACCGAGGGCGCCTCCAAGGGAGACGTCGTCAACAAGGGACGAGAGGCACTCGAGGTCAGGCTCGGAGAGAAGCTGTCCGACTTTATCGAGGTCGGCGAGGTGTTTGGCGGGGAGGGTCGCGAACAGGCCGAAAAGGTCCTCGAGGTCGTCAGGGAGCCCTTCTCAGAGACAGACGCCCGCACGCAGGTGCTGAGGCTCAAGGAGTACCTCGCTACCGGATCCGACGCCCAGGACCCGGCAGCGCTCGGAGTCTCGCCCGGAGCGAGCATGTACGAGGCCGTCCGTGACGGACTCGTTCCTGCCGTCGAGGACAAGAAGCGTGAGTCTCTGGTCTGTATGTGTGCACGGCGCAGACCTGACGCTGACTCTTCTGCCTCTGAACCAGCTTCGAGCGAGGTTGCTTTGACCAACGGGCAGCGATCGTCCTCCAAGGCTGGCAAGAAGCCGACCAAGTCTGCTCCGTCGCAGAAGGCTGCCCCTGCCGTCGCCGCCCCGTCGACCAAGCTCGTCGCGTCCGACAAGCACCTGTTCAACGACTTTGAGGGTTGGGTGCAGACGCCCCTGTCCACGTTCCACCCCCGGCCGGCTGAGAACCTGCACGCTGCGTCCTGCGTAAAGTCGTACGGTGTCTCGCCTTGGAACCCTCCTCCTCCCCAGTACCGGGCCAAGGGACACCTCCTCTACCTCTCGGTCACCACGCTCGAGGGAGAGTCTGTCCAGCTCACGTGCACCGTCCGAGGATGGTTCGTCTCCCGCTCGACCTCGGTCGTGTTTGACCCGACACCCCGGCCGTCGCCCAAGGACTTTGCCGCCCACTCGCTCCTTGATCTCCTCCACGGTCTCTCGCCCATCTTTTCGTCGTCCTTCTCCAAGCTCGTCGGCAAGGCGCAGGACCAGCCTGCTAAGGGAGCCCGCCCACGCGAGCTGCTCGCCATCACTCCGATCCAGCAGGCCCTCGCCGCCAACCCTTGGCTGGTCGAGTCCGCGGTCACTACGACGGCCGACCCTGTCCGACAGCAGGTCTCGTTCCTCCTGAGCGGAGCGACCGGACCTGACGGGATGGAGGGTGCCAAGGACTGGAACGACGAGATCCAGCAGGCGAGGGAGATGGCCCGCGAGACGATGCAGGACAGGGTCAACAGGGAGAAGAACCTCGCCAGGATCCAGGCAGAGTTCACAGCCGCCTGCGTCAAGGGGGTCATGTCGATCGCGCGAGGAGACGTGATCCCCCTCAACCCGCACGAGGTCGCGCCGGCGCACATGTGGCTGCACCGAAACATCTTCTTCACCAAGGGCCTCGACTCGATCGACTCGTTCTCGCACCTCGGAGCGGACGAGGCCGCCCACGTCGCCTGCGGAAAGGACGTTGCCGGTATCCGAGCGCTCAACCAGATCGACGTTAACGGCGCCTGCCTGCTTGGCCACACGGTCGTCGACTGGGCTGGAGAGCGATGGGTCTGCCAGTCGTTCCTCCCCGGAATATTCAGGAGGAAGGACGAGGAGATCGCCGCCGCTGGAGACGCCAAGGTGGAGGAGATCACCGAGGGCGTCGAGAAGAAGGTGGCCGAGGCCATCGACGGCACCTCGGACGACAAGCCTGCGACTGCTGAGAGCAGCGCCCCTCACTTGATCGTGTACGGATCCGACTTTGAGGCCGGACCCGAAATTGTCCGATGGGACCCGTCGTTCCACTCGCTGATGGAGAAGGTTGCCGACGGCTTCCGACTCGCCGCCCACGACGTCAAGGCCGGCTCGGATGGGTCAAAGGTCAACCTGTGGACGAGCTCAGAGGTCAAGGGGCTCAACGGAACCGACGGCAGGAAGTACATCCTCGACGCGTACCGACTCAGCCCCGTCGATGTCGAGTTCCTCCAGAAGGATCTCGACGGACCCGTCTACACAAAGTCCAACGTCGAGTCCCTCACCCGAGTCGCCGGAGCCGACAAGGAGGACGCCGAGGAGACCGCTCAGGACGCCGAGGCGGTCGAGGAGATGACTGGCGCATCATACCCGCACCGACTGCTCCTCCTCCGACCCGAGCTGCTCGACGCGTTCTGGGACAGCGAGTTCCGAAAGTGGGCGACCGACCTTGCCTCAAAGAGGAAGGTCACCAAGGAGACTCCCGCAAAGGACGAGTCCGCTGTTGAGGACAAGAAGGACGGCGAGACGACCGAGGAGGCCTCGGCCGGGGACAAGGAGAAGGCCGTCCCCGAGGAGGAGCAGGAGCAGGTTGTCGTCCAGGCCAACGGAGACATCCACGTTCACAAGCCGTCCGGAGAGGTGACCGTGACCAAGGCCGAGGGTCCGTCTGCCCGCTTTGACCTTCGGTTCAACCCGGACGCGTTCGTCGACACCAAGCCGCTCCCGTCTGGCGAGAAGGACAAGGACATCGAGCAGGAGAAGGCGCACGCGTTCGATCTCTCTCTCACGACCGACGAGTCTGACCCGTCCGTCAAGGCCGTCCGAGACGCGTCCGTCTTCCTGCGATCCGTGGCGATCCCGACCTTCCTCGTGGACGTCATCACCGGCCGAGAAAACTGCTCGGACGGATCGATGCTGACCCAGAGCCTGCACAAGAAGGGTATCAACATGCGATACCTCGGAATCGTGACTGCCAACATGGAGCGCATCCTTACCGCCGGCCAGAGCACCGACTCGTCCGCCCAGCTGAGCGCGTTCCTCGTCGTCGCCCTCCAGGAGATGGTCTTCCGAGCCGCCAAGCGAATCCTGCGCTCGCTCATCCGAGGCCTCCTGCCGGACGAGTGGTCGAACGTGGTCTCGCACTTCCTCAACTGCCTCGTCGGAGTCGAGTCGGACCCCAAGCCCGTCCACGAGCCGTCGCCGTTCGTGCTCGACAGCCCGTCGGCGTGGACCTCGCTCACGCCCACCTCGCTGCGAGCCATCATCACGACCGAGGTCCAGAAGCGGTTCCGATACAACCTGCCCGAGGCGTACCTCACCCGAGACCTCAAGAAGCCCCAGATCGTCCGAGAGCTCGCCCTCCGAGTCGGGTTCCAGCTCGTCGCCCGAGACTACCAGTTCGAGGCCGTCACCGCCGAGGCTGAGGGAGCCGTCAAGAAGGGAGGAAAGAAGACGAGGTTTGGAACCTCGACTTTCGACCCTGCCGACGTTGTCGCGTTTGTGCCGACCGTCAAGGATGCCGAGCCGTCAAGTGCCGCGTCCGAGGAGACAATGGAGGCCGGAAAGATCACCGTCAACCGAGGGGATAAGCTCGCCGGACTGGAGCTCATGCAGGAGTCCATCTCGCTGTACGAGACGATCCACGCGCTGTTCCACAAGGACGTGGCCCGCGCGTACAACGCTTACTCGGTCACCGTCATCCAGCTCTACCGGGCCGCCCTCGGAGAGCGCTCGTCCGAGGAGCCCCCCAAGGAGGGCGAGCTGCCAGAGTTCCACGAGCAGCTCCACCTCGCGATCCGCTTCCAGCGACAGTGCGTCATCGTCGCCGAGCGAACGCTCGGTCTCGACCACCCGGACACGCTCTCGTACTACCAGAACCTGGCCATGCTCGAGCACCTCGAAGAGGACCTCGAGCAGGCGCTCAAGATGTTCCGGCACGTGCTCGAGCTCTGGGACGTTGTCTACGGAGTCGACCACCCGGACCAGCTCGTCCTCCTGACCAACATCGGCCAGCTGCTTTCGCTCGGATCTCAGTTCGAGTCTTCCTCTAAGGTGTTCAGGTCCGTGTGCGAGGTCGGGGCAAAGATCTACGGTCCCTCGTCGGTCCACATCGCTCAGGCCCAGCACGCGCTTGGACAGGCCAGGTTCTGCGTCGGAGACTACGCCGGAGCGGCCGAGCACTCGGGCATCGCATCGAGGATCTTTCTCGAGCGACTCGGGAAGGACGACCCGCTCGCTATCGAGGCGGAGGGTCTCCACAACGCGTTCGTCCAGCAGGAGAAGGCGGCTTCGAAGGGTGCCGCCGGGAAGAGGTTCGTCCCTCCCCAAAGGGCTGCTCTGGCTGGTCGAGCTACCAACGGAGGCACGCCTGTGTCGCAGCAGCAGCAGCCGGAGGAGGTCATCTCCGTCGGAGGAGCTGCATCGTCGGCCAAGAAGGGAACCGAGGCGGTCAAGCTCGACGCGAACGGTGTTGCATCCAGGGGTCACCTCGAGGTGAGCACACACGACATCACTCACTTAAGGTATTTGCTTACCTGTCGTGCTGACCGTACTGCTTCTTTTTTTTTCCTTGCAGGTCGAGGACCTCGTCAACTTCATCTCTGGCGACGCCTCAAAGTCGTCGTCCAAGAAGCCAAAGTCAAAGAAGAAGGCCGCCAAGTAAATGCATCCTGCATTAAAACCAACTAGACTATCACAACCCCAACTAGCCTATAGGCCTCGCACCCTCCGCACCTCCCTAGCATTCACCCACCCCATCCCCGCTCAGTCTTCCGCTCCGCTCCGCTCCGCTCAGTGTCGTCCCATCTCCACCTCTGCATCCGACTCCTCCGCACACACACCTCTCTTCATCTGCTTCTGCCCTATTCGCATTCTCCTTTCCTTTCCCAACTCAACACCACGCGCGCGCGCTCTTACTCGATCCATTCCCAACTCCACCCCTCCCTGACCCCGGGGGCGTCTTGTCCCTCTTCTTGCTGCGTCTGCAGGGCAAACGAGACGATCCCCGCCAGAACGAGGGACACCCGGAGCGCGAGAAAGATATAGAAGCCGGTCGTACCTGTACCAGAAATGGGCTTTGATCAGCAAGAGGACAGGGCTCGGCTCGGTGGTTGTTGCCCTTGCTCTGGAAGCGGGGACCGAGGAAGATGACTCACGTTCCCGCTCGGTGATCTTCCAGCTCTCCATCCGCTCGCGTTCGTGAGGTGGGAGAGGTGCTGGGTGATGGATGAGGGGTCGTGCGAGTGATGCTGAGTCGAGTGCATGGAGGCGCACAGCCGAGTCAGTTGCGGGGTTGTCCTCGTTTTCGTCGCTCGGCGGGCTGAGCAGACCCTCCTCTTCGAGTTGCTCCGGCTGGCTGGCTTTGGGTCGACGAAGATAGGCAGGCATCTCGAAGAGCTTTGCGTTCATCTCTGGTATGATGGTTGTCGTGGTTGGATGATGAGAAGAGATCGCAGCTCGACCGCTAGTACGAGCTGTCTCGACCGACTCCGGCCCTGTGGCGTGCGTGCGTGTGTGCTTGGAACTTTCTCTCGCACCCTGTATGGCTCGACATCGTGAGGATCGATCTCGATCTTGTGCGGAAAGGAGTCGTTACGAGTCACCGTCCGGTTGGTGAGCTTCGGGCGACGGCTCGGCTCGGCAGGATGCTTGTCCCGCGTGGCGACCCGGCGGTGGGCCGACTCCGGAGGTGTGTTCAGCCTTTTCTCATGCAGGCGACAGGGGCAGTGCAGGACAAGACGCGCTGTGAGAAGTTGCTTTGGTTTCATCTAGATAGGCGCGACATAGCTGGTCTACATTCGGTCGAGCGGCTCGAGGGTGAGCAGCTTGAGGGCGGTCGCGAGGACGTCCCGGGCGGAGATGAACAGGTAGAGACGCGCGGTCGCGAGCTCGACCTCGACGTTCTGCACTCGGACTGCGTACCACATGCGAAGGGAGTGAAGGAATCAGTTACGGAGATGTATGATGACAGACGAAAGGGACGTTGACTCACGTCCGTCCCAAGCGGAACTGATGGCGTGCGCGAGCTTGAATGCGTACGTGACGATGGCCGAAGGCTCGTTTGTCTTGTACGCCATCGAGACAACGTCCGGGTAGGACGCGAGCAGGTAGACGATGTCGTGTGCCTTGTCCTCGACGAGCAGCTCCGTCTTGACCTGCGAGATGTCCTCGGGCATGACGATGTTTGGGTTCTTCCTCTGCACCGACGCGAGCCGGACGTGGGCGTACTGGAGGTAGACACCCGTGTCTCCCTCGAACGAGGTCATCCTCTTGAGGTCGAACGTGTAGTCGAGGTGTCGCTTGGCTCCCATGTCCTGGATCTTGACGGCCGACATGCCGAGGATGTCGGCGCATCGCTCCGGGTCCTCGATCAGCGCAAACTTTGCCTCGTTTCGCTTCATCTGCTCCATCATCGTCTCGGCGGCCGCCTCGAGAATGTCGTTGAGGAACTTGACGGTTCCTCGTCGGGTCGACATACCCATGACTGTGACCGGCAGCAGAAGAATCAAGCGTGTCAGCGGGAAAAAGAGGGAGCACCGTCGACTTGAAAAGTGGACTGACCCATTCCGAAGTTGATGTGCTGAAGGCGTCCGTCCTTTGCCCAGTCGTATCCCATGAGCTCGAGGACCTTGAAGAACTGGGCGAGGTGGAGGTTCTGCTGGGATGCGACGACGTAGATCATCTTGTCAAACTTGTACTCGACCGACCGCTCCTTTGCGGCTCCAATGTCTCGGGTGATGTAGATGGTCGTGCCGTCCTTCTTCCTGACGACCGTCTTCTCGAGCTTGTACTTTGTCAGGTCCGCGATCAGCGCTCCGTCCTTCTCGATCACGACGCCCATGTCCTGGAGGGTGGTGATGGCGTCCGTCATCGACTCGGTCTGCACCTGCGACTCTCCAGAGTACACGTCAAAGTGGATGTTGAGCCGCGCGTACGTCTGCTTGTATCGCTCGATCGACAGGTCCCGGAAGCGGGCCCAGAGCGAGTGGGCGTCCTTGTCGCCCTCCTCGAGGTTTCGGAAGAAGAGCCGGGCGGCGTCCTCGGTCGCCTGGGATCCCTCGAGCTTCTCGGCCTCCATGTCCTTGTTGACCTGCACGTACACGTCAAACAGGTGCTTGATCGCGTCCGCCTTGAGCTCCTCCTCGGTCCCGTGCCTCTCGAATCCGATCGCGAGCAGACCGAACTGCTTGCCCCAGTCTCCGAGGCTGAGGACAAGCGAAGGTCAGCATCGCCGTCCAGCTAATCCAGACAAAGTACGAGATGAACACGCACTAGTTCATCCTGACGACCTCCCATCCAAAGGTCTCGTACAGGTTCGAGGTGAAGGCTCCGATGATGGTCGAACGAAGGTGACCGGCGTGGAACGGCTTGGCAATGTTGGGAGACGAGAACTCGACTATGAGAACAAATTGGCAGATGGGTGAGTGATTCCAACTCGACGGACTATAGAAATCGACTCTGACTGTGGGACGTACCGATGACCTTCTTTCCCTTTCCGACCTCTGGGTTGCAACCGTACGCGTTGCTGTCGTACCCGGGGACCGCAGACGTAGGAGACGGGAACGAGTGGATCTGACCGAGGACAGCCTTGGCAAAGTTGGCGTGGCTGCAAAGAACGACAGATGTCGATCGTCAGCGATTGCGTCTCGAGAGCAATGTGGGCCGATGCGACGGCTGGCGACTGACTTTACGGTGTACATGAGCACGCCGTTGACGGTAGTGACCGAGTCGAGGTACGCATTGGGAACAAACTGGACGAAAAAGAGAAGGCAGCGCAGAGCAAGAGGGGAGTGAGCATGCAAGCCGAGTATGATGAGTGCGACCGAGCTCGAGGGCGAGCTCGTCCTGGACTGACCGCGGCGACGACCTTGTCTGCCCACTCGGCAGGCTTGCCACCCAGACGGAACCGAGCGAGGGCGATGCTGAAGTCAATCTTTTGTCCACCGGCAGCCTTGCCTATGGCGGCAAGAGGAAGCATTTGAGGAGGGGGAGGGGATCCAAGGACGGTCGAGTCAGGTCGAGCTCACCCTCGCCGTTGAGACTGATGAGCAACGAGAAGAAGGTAGACTGACCGGTGTCGACTCCATTGTACACATCGTCCACTGACTTGCCAGTCACTTGAGCGATCTGGACAGCAACAGCGACCCTGAAGGACGGCAGACACGACAGAGCCAGGGCAGACGGGTAAGAAACGATCATCAGGCGGGGTCAGCTCCGACTCGACCATGCTCGTCGTCTGAGCTCGACCGAGGATCCACGGAGACATAAAGAGCGACACTCACTTGAACGAGTCGAGCGCCGCACGGCCAGGGTTGGCAGACGCAACAGTCGGCAGCTCAGGCCAGGTGGTCGACGACGACGAGGCCGACGAGCTCGCCTCGGGGGCAGCAGAGCTAGACATTTTCCGGACGGAGAGAAGAGAGAGCGAGACGGCCGAGAAGCGGAGAGGTCGGGCGAGAGAGAGGATCCGATGCGAGCACGCGAGACCGAGAGCGAGGGAGCGAGGACGAAACGTCGTGGGAGTAGGCAAGAGTGAGCGTTGGGAGTTTCAGCCGAGGCAGGGCAGACGCGGACGAGATTTGGCGGGAGAGCCGAGAGAGGGACGCTGCCTGACCTATCTGATCTCTGCGGGATCACATGCGGTCAAGCGACAGCTGGAAGCTTCAGGTACGCTGTCTTTCTTTTGTGAGGATAGATCGGTTGGGAAGGTACGCGTACAAGCTCGGTCGTCTGTCAGATGAACGGGCGACGCTCATGCCCGCTCGGGCGAAAGCGTAGAGCTGGAACTTTCCGTTCGCTTGCTTCACCGGAAGTTTGAGCAGTCGCCCTAGCTGAGCATCCAGTCGTCCAGTCCAAGTCGAGCGGACCTGTGGCGGTTGATCTCTCCCTCCGACCCATCTTCCTCCCTCTTCGGTCCTTCCTCCTCCGGTCTTGAGCTCATCAAGTCCTTCAGACTGAACGAGTGTAACGTTGAAACTCGAGCATATATCCACCCCCTCGCACAATCCCTTCATCATCCCATCCAAGCGCGCACAATCGTTTAGTAGGAGGCTCCGACTGGGTGAGAGACATCGACCGAGCGAGAGAGAGGTCAGCTCGAGCGTCTCCTTCCTCGGTTGGCCGGACCACTTCCGACGCCAACAAGACAGCCAGCCCACCAGCCCAGGCTAGCGAGAGAGGATGAGAGACTTGATGGTGCTTACGGGAGAAGATCTTGAACTTTCCGTCCATGTACTTCTTCTCGGGGTAGCCGTACTTTCGTCGGGTGATGTTGGTCTTGCGCTCCTCCGCCTCGGCAGCAAAGAACCCAGACACCACAAACACTGAGGAGACCAACAGCAGATACAGAAACAGAGGCAAGTCAGTTACGCTGTGGCCCATTGTGCGAGGCGACCGGAACGGCCTTGCCCGCCGAGGGCTAGAGCGGGCGAGGGAAGGACGAGGGAAGGAGAGACGGAGGACGTACGACCAGCCAATCCAAGGGTAGCCAGACGCAGCTGAACAGTCGGCCAGAGGGACAAGATCCGCACAGTCAGCCTTTCTGGGCTTGTCACATGGTAGACGCGAGCGACGGTGCTACTGACGGTCTTCATGGTGAAGGGCATCGGCTCGGCCTGAAGGATGGTCCCAATCTTTCGCTTGTTCACCGTCGTCATTCGCTCGCCCTGGATAGAGACAGACAGACAGACAGTCAGTGACGAGAGACGAGCAGTAGAAGTATGACAGAGAACGCACGGCTGCAAGAGGCATTGTGAAGAAAGGAGGAGGAGGGAGGAAAGGGAGAGGATGTGGGAGGTTGCGGGTAAGGGAGGAGACGAGAGCTCACCGCGCCTGGCCAGCCGGGTCCAAACGGATCGACTCCTGTCAAATGCGAACTCGCTTCGCTTCGTTCCTCTTTCCGTGCGAGCACATAAGCGGCGGTGGAGCATACGATGTGGGTAGCCATAGAAAGCCAGTCACCGGTCACCCTACTCATATGAAGAAATCATCCCCATCCGGGCTTTCACTCTTCTTGCCGGCTGGCGGTGGCAACCTTGGACTATCAAAGCACCTCGTCCAGGTGACTAGCCTGAACCGGAAAGCTCTCACGTCCGTTTGGATTCCATGCGCTTGAAGACGCACCCCTTTCAAAGATGCCGACCTCGTTCCAATCCCCATCTCATCGCGGACTCCCACTGGCCCCATACGTCTCGCCAATCTTCCTCCTCCCGCCCGCCGACTGCCCCACTCCTCTCTTCCCAACCCCATCCCATCTCCCTCTCCTCTCTTCCGCCCCGCTATCATCCTTCGAGTCCTCGACCCACCCCCTCGGCACGCTCTCTGATTCCGGGTCAACCTTCTGCGCGAGGATCTCGTGCTGCCGGAGGGAGTCCCACTGCTCCAAACACCGGCAGAGGGCGCGGGCGGAGCCGTCGGGCTGTAGCTCGGAGGGTTGATCGTCACGGGTGTAGGAGGGGAGCGAGATGCGGTCGAGCATGCAGATGCAGCTGCGCGGTGCGAGAACAGATTAGGTGAGGGTCAGGCGGTGGACGAAGGCTGGAAGAGGGGGATCTCAAGGAGTCAGGACTGACGAGGTGAGGAAGACGTCTTCTTCCTTGAGCATGGTGACTATCTTGACTCCTTCGTCCTTGATCTCGGGTCCGGTGTGTTGGCAGACGACCTCGACAATCAGATCGGACCGGAAGCGCATCGAGGTTTTCGTCCCTGGCAAGGTCGTCGGTCGGATGTCGTCGTCGTTTGGCTATCGAGCAAAGTCGTCGTGGAGACAGAGAGTGGTCAGTCGAGTGCGAACAGACTTCACACAGAGGAAGTGAGACGCGACTCACCAACCTCCCCATCTCCCTCAACATCCAACCCCCTTCCTCATCCCTCACCCCTTCCTTCCTCCCATCAAACACCACCGGCCCACTCTTCCTCGTCTTCTCCGCGAAATCCTTGCTCGCAAACCCACTCGTCGGCCCAGCCGCAAACACCACCTTCTTCGTTCCCTTGATCTCGACGACCTTGTCCTTCGGCGTGCGCGACAGCTGGATCGTCTGCTGGATGCACACCTGGAAGGCAAAGATGGTGAGGGTTTTCGGAGGGTAGGCGAGAGTGAGGGTGACTCCCAAGGCTGCTCCGACGAGGAACTCGGACGAGGTGAGGCCGAGGGCGTACGGGCCGAGGAGGTCAGAGATGCCTTCTTGGTGGTTTTGGTATTGGAGCACTGAAAAGGCGCGAGACACACGGTCAGCGGGGTGACTGGCGGGTAAGAAAGGAGATCAGACTGACTTCTCTCTTCGTCCTGAGGGTTACACATGACCCACGACTCCTTCCTGGCTGTGATGTCTGGCTTGAACATGGATCCGCTCCCGACGAGCGTGGCGGTGGTGTAGTAGATGATCCGTCCGTTCTTGCATCGGTCCGAGAGCGCGGACGATGCTGGTACGCGGATCGAGAACTTGTATCTATGACAGGAAGGCAGACTGAAGTGAGCAGACGGCTGAACGCGGAGGCCCGAGCTCGCATGCTTCCGGCTGGACCGACCCGGAAGAGGACCGACATGCGAACTCGCAGGAGCAGCAGCAGGACGTACGTTGATATCCCTCTCTCGATGACTACATCTCCGTCCTCCTCTTCCGACCCGTCTAGCTCTATCTCCCTGCGGAAGACCTCTGTGTCCTCGTGCGGGGTCGTGCAGTCGACAGAGTACGACAGCCGTTGGGTCCCAATCAGGCGGAGGATAAACTGAGGGAACACCTTGCGCTTGTGCGAGTAGACTGTCACCACGCCTGCCAGTCCTGAGTTACAAAACGAGCAGAGGAAGACGAAGGGTAGACGAGTGAGCTCCAGAATGTCGGTTCGGGTGAGCTCGAGCTTGAACCAAACTCACTTCCGTCCCTCCCTCGGTCGCCCCAGTCCTCTTCTCCGAGCGGGTCCACCTTCGGCGGCGTGACGAGACAGATGAGGTCTCCCTTCGGGAACTCGATCGCCACCTGCGAGGGCAGCTTTGTTTTTTCGTCCATCGGCGGGGAGGGCGACCAGAAGAAGGCATCCTCGGCGGAATTCTCCGTGTTCTGGCGAGACGGAGCCTTCGGGCGACGACGAGCTCGAGAAGAGGACCGGGACGAGGATGCGGACGCGTTGATGTGTGCTGGCCGACTAGGTTTTGGGAGCGAGTAGTCTGGAGGAGGGAGGGCCATGGCGAAGGAGGTCGTTTGAAGGAAGAAGCAAGCAGGATGAGCCCGAAAGAAGAGGTGAGCTCGCAACTGTCGGTGCTCCTTCGACCTCGTTGGTCATGGCACATGCCCCCGGACACACTCCACATGGCGCACGAGCTCAGCTCAGCCGTCACACAACTCGGTTCGACAGCCAGCGCAGGGATGGCAAAAGTGAGCTTCCTCTCCGTCCGCCGTCCAGGCTCCAGGACGAGGCCGAGCGCAGCCCGGAGAGCAACGAGGATCCTTCGGCCTTCTTGCTGATCGGCCGTTCATCGAGAGAGCACAAACACTCTCGAACCTCGCTGGCCGACTGAAGGCGACAGCTCTCACAGGCCGCTCGTCACTGTTTAAAACATGTTCAATAGGACTAGGGCCCCGCCTGCGCGACCATCTGCCTGATCGTCTCCTCAAACGCCTCTGGCTTCCTGCCCAACCACTCCTCC